>OZ005654.1:309843566-310466066 GCA_963930645.1 Salticus scenicus
TTTTAGAATATTCACAATTAGTGCTGCACCGAGTAGCACTTTGGCCGAGTACCGAGTACTCGGCCTTTTACTACTCGACTGAGTACCGAAGAAAGAATAATTGATGTATATATGAAGAATTTTTCACATGTTGAAATTGAAAATAGGCCTTTTGAACACAAAATTAAGTTAAATGGCAAACAGCATGTTTTCATGAAATGTTCCAGAACTTTTGTAGTGTATAGTATACAAAATTAGGTTCAATGTTATATTTGATACGTCCAGCTTAGTGGATTATTAAAACCATAATAATTGATAATTTCATTCTTTATTATATAGTCTTTCTCAGATGCGAATCATTCTTAGATAATTCTTAGAGAATATAAGTTCCTATATACTCAGGCATATTTAAGATGTATGAAATGAGAATATTAAAATAAATATTTTATCATTTCAAACATGATAGACTTCATTAATCTTCAAATTCTAGAAGAGTAAAAAAAATAGGTGTTTTGGGCCATAATTTGCAAAACAACAAATTTGATTATTAAAATATATTTTTAATAATATTTCAGGGTATTTATATTTTTCATAATTATTTTTTAAATTAAAAATCAATCTTTTCTTACAGTTTTAAAAGCGTCTTACTTTTATTTGCACAAATATGTAACTAATGTTTTATCTACTATTTTAGTATTTATTATATAAGGGTTCTTTCTTCTAAAATATTTTATTTTTGTCTATTTTATAAATACAATTTTATGCATTTATACTTAAAATAATAATAATAATAAATTAATCAAAAAATAAAAACTTACTTAAAACAGAACAAACAGTAGAAAAAAGTGTTTAATTATCTGCTGGCAAACTGATTTTTGAAATAAGTCAAATACCATGTAACTAACAATGTAAGATTTTTTTTAAGATGATAAAAACTAGCATTTTGTAAATCATAAGTAAAATGTTTATTATGACAAAATAGATTTTTAAAAATCTGATCAAAAGTTAAGAATAAAAAATGATGCCTGAAGGTGATTTCATGCTGTTTTAGGAAGCTTACGGTTTCCATTTTCATATAACTTGTGTTCGATTTTATATAATACAAGTCAATGTTTATATAGGTATACAAAGGTGAATAAATAATGGTAAACTATCACTTATTCGGATACAGCCTATCGCTGTTTATCTGGTATTTTAAGAACAAACAAAATGTGAAAAGCAGAAAGGGGGAGGGGGGGGGGAATTAAATAGAGTAAAGGCACTTTTACGATATGTATATATATATATATATATATATATATATACAGTGAAACCCCAATCTATCGTTCACGCATCCATCGTTTTCTGCATTGATTGTTTTATTAATTCCTTTTCTTAAGAATGAAAGTTTATGAGAAATAACATGGAATTTTGAGAAATCATAAGGGTGGTGAAGGAATACACGAGCGCAGCGCTCATATATATGCATTCGTTTGCACGCATTGTGCACGGGCCCACGCTGCTGAAGGCAGTGGGGACCCGATGTGACATTTTTCTTGATTAGAATTTTTTATTCTCTTTTTTTATCACATGATAAAAATTAATGCAATTTTGAGAATTCATTAATTATAGTGATTCATTTAAAAATAGTGACCAGCAAAGCGGGCGTAGCCTGCTAGTGTATAATAAAATATTTTTAAAAAGCAACATACATGAAGATGCACATTCAATTTGGCAGATATGTGATCAATTTACTGCTTTTGTAAGAGTGACAAATAATTAATACTGATAATAATAAAACAAAAATTCAATATTTGGTAAATTTTATCATGCAGATTTTCACAAAATTTTAAATGCAATATGGAATTTTACAAGAGAGAATTTTTTTTTACTTATTTATTTAATAATCTATGAATATTTACAAATATTACACATTCTACTTATAAAACTAAATGTGATGTTATAAAGTATTTTTGGAAAGCTAATAAATTAAGAGGCACACTAAATTTGGCAGATATTTGATCAGTTCAATCTTTCAATGCTTAATATAACAGTGACAAATAATACAGATATTTACAAAACAAAAATAATATTTAATATCTGGAAATTTTTCTCATACAATTTTTCACAAGATTTTCTATGCAATTGCAAAAGTGAGAATAATTTGCTTTTGAAATAGAAAACAGAAAGAGATATCATAACTGAAGAGAGATTTCACTGCTTTTTTGTAACAATTGGCAGCTTTTTTATAACAATTGTATATAATAAATACATATTTTATTCAAAATACTAAATAACAATTTAATCAATGTAATCTTTTGAAAATCAGTGTATATGAAGATGCATGTATTGAACTTTGACAGATTCTCTTTGACAGATCAGTTTATTACTTTTATAACTGTGACGAGTAATAATAAATAAATATTTACAAGCAAACACTAGAAATGTAGAAACCTTTCTCCCACAATTTTTCACATAGATTTCAATGTAAATTTCATATGAAGGATTTTTCTCTTAATATTATAAATCAACATAAAAAGTTGCACATTATCTTGAATTGATATTTGATGAAGTCATTTTTAATAAAAAAAAAAAAAAATAATGCAGTACACTCCCAGAATGAATATCTGTAAATAAATATATTTTATTTTTTTAACTCAAATTAAGAGTAGGTAATAAATGCAGTAATAATATAGAGTTTATATCTGCAAATTAAAATTTACCCCACAAATCCAAATTATAAAATGAAGTATAAAAATATTTAATGCAATATATATAAATTTACAGTTTTATTATAATTGAGAAATATAGATATAACTGACTTTTTTTATGCTTAGAATTTTTTCTTGATTTTTATAGTCATTATTATTTTTTTTTTTTTTTGTTCAAACAAAAATATTGTTGCTTAAAAAAAAAAATTACTTAGGGTAAGGTGGGGTAGTGGGACCCCTTATCGGCATAATTTGACTTTAGCTGAACATAGCACCGGTTGTAATAGGCCTATCAACTTTTTTTTTTGGTAGTTCATTCATAGACCTATTATAAGAGTGGACAGAGCATTCTATTATAAAAGGAATATAAGAAAAGGTGCAAAGATGAAACCATGTTACTGTTGAAAAAGGTTACCTTTTTTGGCATTTATCGCGTTATTGGCGATTTTTTGTTCTGAACATAAATATTATTATTATTAAAAGATACAGCAAGAAAAACTTGCGTAAAATGAAACAGCTGCTGAAATTTATTTTTACCTTGTTATTAACACTCTCCAAAAAGTTCAAAAGCGTTTATAACTTCATTTTGTCTATACTCGCTTTAACTCTCATAAACAGTGTCCAAAATTAGCAGTCATTAGTTGTCAAATATGACTAAATTATTGCATTTGACGACTATAAAATTATTTCCAGTCGTCAAATTTAATGCCTAGCTTTTTTTTAAAGACTTATTTTTGTTTAACTTTGAAAGGTCCAAGTCCATATCATATTTTCCCCCCTACCGCACAGGGACTATGTCGTTTAGACACCTGGGCATTTCCAGCATATTTCACCCCCGACCCCCTTACAGAGATAAAAAAGAAAAAGTTTCCTTTAATCCCTTTTAATCTTATCAATTTTTAAAACTGCAATTTGCAACGCTCTCGCCACACATGCATACAAATAACCTATGGAACCAACACATTTATCTGTGTGCACATACTGATGTAATGTGTAAGAAAAATACTAGTGCTGCACCAAGTAGCACTTTGGTCGAGTAGCCGAATACAGAGTACTCAGCCTTTTACTACTCGGCCGAGTACCGAGTAGTTGTAAGAAATAATAATTGATGCATATATGAAGAAATTTGCACATCTTAAAATTAAAGAAAAAGGCTTTTGAATATAAAATTTAGTTAAATGGTAAACAGCATGCTTTCATGCAGAACTTTTGTAGTGTACATACATAATTAGGTTCATTGCTATATTTTGATACTTTCAGCATAGTGGATTACTAAAACCATAACTGATAACTTTACTCTTAACATCTTTTTTAGATGCGAAATTATCATACTCAGATAATTCTTAGAGAATATAAAAGTTACTAGTCACTAAGGCTTAATTTAAGATACATGAAATTCACATATGAAAAGGTAACATTAAAATATTTTATAATGTCAAACATGATAGGCTTCTTAATCTTTAGATCGTAGAAATGTAAAATGACAGGTGGTTTTGGGAACAACAGATTTGTTAATGAAAATAAGTTTTAAATAACGTTTTAGTGTATTTACCCTTTTTTATATATAACGTAAAATGCCATAAAAGCCTTTATTTGGTTAAATGCCCCCTCCCTACTCTTTATTATTATTATTATTTTTTTGTTCTTAAAATACTAAATAAACGCAACTTTTGCTCAACGGTAGACTGTATCCGAATAGGTGATAGTTTTTTATGTTATTTTATAGTATAAAATTCAAAATCAATCTTTTCTTACCAATTTGAAAGTGTGTTAGTTTTATTTGCACAAATGTATAACAAAAATTTTGTGTTAATATTACAAAGAGGTTCTTTTTTTCCTAAAATATTTTATTTTTGTCTGATTTATAGATACAATTTCATGTACTAAGCATTTACAAAATAATGCATATTGATATTACATGATAGTTATAATTAAAAGCTCAGATCATGAATCATCTCTATACTAAGTTTGGTAACAGCCCATTTTAACTGCAGAAAGCTGTTATAGCAAAAATTTTAATTATAATGACTCTGTATTTATATTGTCATATTTTTTTAGTTCAGTTGTAAAATAAATATCTCTCATTAACACATTTCTATCAATAATGCATAAAAATAGTGAAATTTCCACAACTACTCAGTATTGGCTGAATACATAGCCTAAATTTGGCCAAGTAAGCCGAGTGCTGAGTATATACCAAGTACTCGGTACAGCTCTAAAAAATACATATAATATATTAAACTAGAGCTGTACCGAGTACTTGTTATATACTCGGTACTCGGTCAAATATGGACTAAGTATTCGGCCAATACCGAGTAGTTGTAAGAATTTCATTATTTTTATGTATTATTGAAAGAAATGTATTCATAAGAGTTGTTTTTTAATAACTAAACTTAAAAAATATGAAAATATAAACATAGTCATTAAACTTTTGCTGCAAACAGCTTTCTGCAGTTAAAACAGGCAAGTAGATTGCCACTAAACTCGATATAGAGACGATTCATGATTTGAGCTTATCCATTTTAGTTACAAGACTTTAAGTATAACCATCTTGTATGTGTGTAATATGCATTTTTTTTTTTTTTTTTAACAAAAACTTTGTACATAAAATTGTATTTATAAAACAGACAAAAATAAAATATTTTAGAAAAAAGAACCCCTTATATAATACTACTATAGTAGATAAAACTTTAGTTACGTATTTGTGCAAATAAAAGTAAGACACTTTTAAAACTGTAAAAAAAATATTGATTTTTAATTTAAAAAATAATTATGAAAAAGGTAAATACACTAAAATGTTATTAAAAATATATTATCAAATTTGTTGTTCTGCAAATTATGGCCCGAAACCACCTACCTTTTTACTCTTCTAGAATTTGAAGATTAATGAAGTCTATCATGTTTGAAATGATGATAAAATATTTATTTTAATGTCCTTATTTCATATGTAAATTTCATGCATCTTAAATTAAGCCTATAAAGAACTTTTATATTCTCTAAGAATTATCCGAGAATGATTCGCATCTGAGAAAGACTATATAATTAAGAATGAAGTTATCAGTTATTATGGTTTTAATAATCTACTAAGCTGGAAGTATCAAATATAACAATGAACCTAATTGTGTATATACACTACAAAGTTCTGAAACATTTCATGTAAACATGCTGTTTGCCATTTAACTTAATTTTGTGTTCAAAAAGCCTTTTTAAAATTTCAAGATGTGCAAAATTCTTCATATATACGTAAATTTCAATTATAATTTCTTACAACTACTCGGTACTCGGCCGAGTACTCGGTATTCGGCTACTCGGCCAAAGTGCTACTCGGTGCAGCACTATATTAAACTGTGTTCCAGAAATTTTGACGTGTAGTTCAGAAAATATTGTTTTACTCATAATCACTCTATTAGTCATGTTAAAAGCGAATTTCAGAAATTGCAACTAGAAATTTCAATTTGACGCCTAAAATATTTACAGCAGGCATCATATGACGCCTTCCCTTTCCTTTCCAATTTCTATCACTACTCATAAATAATCATTGACATTTTTGAAATGATATAAAGTATAATATATTCAAACTAATTCAATTTAGAGAATTAAGTATAGCAATTATAAACATTTTATAAAAATAATTACTTAAAAATAACGAAATAATAAAATATTAAAAAGAATCTTACCTGTGAAAATCCTTGTTTTACATAATTTCTAGTTCTTTTAATATATAATTACAATTTCTTGGTATAAAATTCTTTTTACATTCAAAACAATATAACTTTTAAAGAGAAATAAAAATTTTAAAAATAATTTTCAAAGAAAACGGAAAAATATCGCCTGCTTAATAAAAAGCAGAGTTTAGAGCATGGCGAGTAAATTTCAATATTGGCCAGTTTGGCGTCCTGTAGATCAAAAGTCACATGACCTTTTTTATGAGTTATCTTTGCCACTAAAAAAGGCTGCCATTGTCCCGTCCACTCTTATAATAGGTCTATGGGTTCATTCTCTCATATGTTGTTACTGTACCCATGGCAACCTTGAAACAAATTGGCAAATGATGAATTAAAAAAGAAATGTGGAACAGCTTTACTATTAGGCACATACTGCTGTTGCCGATGTACAGCTCACTGGATGAATCGATACTCTGAATCATTACAAAACTTAAAAAATACATTTTAAGAAAATAAATTATTTTTTCACTCAGGTGCTTGTTTTGAAATTCACTGAAATTAATTAAGCATATTTTTAAGATTAATAAAACAGTAATAGAAATTTGAGTTACTTCACCAAAAAAAAAATTTCGAACGGCTTTCAATCTTTAGCACATAAAATTCACTGTTGATCCCAGTGGCAGAACGTTTTGTAGCTGTCTGCAACAGGCTTTTAAAATTTCATAATCTGTCTGCAAAATTTGTGTGTAATCAGGGGAGAAAATGGCTTACACTCAAAAAGCCTGAAAGCTGATTGGAGGAGGGGGGGGGGGGGGGGGGCTTAACATCAGTAGGGATCTCGTGCAACAATACACGAATACAATTTTACTGCAGAACAATATAGTATAAACAATTGTGTGTATTCATTCAATTATATATTTTATAGCAATGTTTGACACAACACAATATAAATAATTATAAATAATAAAAGTATTAGTTGTAGTTTTGATACAGAATTTTTTTTTTAAGTGAATTGTTATTCGAAAGTTGCAGACAAATTTTTTTATCAGTGCGGACAAAAACTGTCCACAAGCCGTTTTTCTGTGTCTGCGACTATGTCGCCGTGTTTCTGACACTGGGCTGTTGATAATGACAAGCACATAATATTCAGTGGAAATAATGATGTTAAATATATAACTCGAATATTTTCTACAATTTTTTAAAATTACAGGCTTGCATGAAATTTTGTGCTGCAGTGGTCAGTATCCCGATATTAAAACCAAAAAAACATCACTGGATACCCCTAATTTGTAGCGCATGAATCAGAAAATGTATAAAAATCTGTACTGCAGCAGTCAGGATCCCGATATTAAAAAAAAAAAAAAAAAAATCACTGGATACCCCTAATTTGTAGCGCATGAATCAGAAAATGCATGAAAATCTGTACTGCATCAATTACTAACACGCACTATTTTTTCCCTAAATACTAATTCCATTTATTTAAAAATAATAATAAAATACACTTGAAAAACTAATTTTTAAATCTTAAAAACACGTTAAAAAAAATCATTCAGCTGAGACGCATTACGATAAACACACATGAGCTTTCGGCACAAAAAGAAAAACAAAGTTCCGATACAAAAAGGTTACTATTAAAAAGTATCGATCTCGATATACTAAATCGGGAGTAAATTACGTGATTTTGGTCAAAGCTGAGAAAAATGTACCTTTCTTTATCATTGGGGTTAAGTTTTCCAACTCCAGACAAAACATAGCGACATTCGTTTTATGCCGGGTATCGGTCTAAAAGACCACATTTTCCCATGGAAAGTTGTTGAAATCCCTCTAATTAGAAAACAAAGCAAACTAGCTGACTAGTACTTTTTTCTTCACTGTTTGTTTTTTTAAAACAAAAGAAACTATCGGATTTTGCATCACATATCAAATTTTGCTTGATTGCCATCTCATCTATTAAAGATGACGAGAATTTTTCGAAGCTATTTAGATTGTTCGATTCTTCCATCAGTTTTTCTTCTATTAAATTAGTAACACCAAGTTCACCACTAAAGGGACGCAGGTATCTCTGCAAGTTTAAACTAAGTAAAATAATAAAAATAATGCTTAACAGTTGGTGTGAGGCTTATAGCAGAACAGGAATCAAAACCCATTTCTCTCTGAAGTAAACAGTTCAGTAGAGAGAATGTAAGTACGAGTTGTTTTTATTTGTGCTATTACCACTGCACTACACATGAATTGTACAAGGGAGGATACACACATCACCATACAGTCATCAAAGCGTCAAACCACCTGACGAATCAGCAAACAGTACATTATGGCCACAACTCCAAAGCGTGTCTGTACAGATACATGCGAGGATCGTTTTGTGCTACACCATTTCTCACCCGTAGAAAACACTTGTGTGTAGATTAAAACCAACATTGTGTATGTTTCTTGCTTTGTGAATTGCATCAACAGGAATGCACAAATAAGTTACTCTTCTTTGAAAATGTGCTCATTTAAGATGACAGATTTTGCTGGGATGACTAAGATTTTTGTGAAGGTACCAATTTTAGCTGAATGATTTTTGTGAAGGTACCTTTTTTGCCAGATTGATTTTTGTGAAGATACCTTTTTTGCCAGATTGATTTTTGTGAAAATACCTTTTTTGCCAGGTTGATTTTTGTGAAGGTACCCATAAAAGGTAGTAAACTCGACCTGTATTAACCCCTGTTTTGGGTAATTTTCGAACATACTACTTGGGCTTGCATTTTTATCCAATAGTCGACGATTTAATCCTTTTTTTTTAAAAGCAACTTTTCAAAAGTCTCATTTCATCTTTTTTTCTACTTAAAACATTTTCAATGAAGCTTTTATTTCTTGCATTGCTTTCTTGCTGAACAGACAGAGGCATATTATTAAAATCACAAAATGAGTCTGAAGAACTGTCTGCCGACGAATCTTCACGCTTCCTTTCAATACATGGCTTTTGAAGACTCGCAATCATCCAATAGTCCACGATTTAATCCTTTTTTAAAAAAAGCAATTCCTGATATAGTAATCTATTGCTTATGATAGCAATCGCAACAACACAAACAACACACTGCGGATTAATACAGTGTAAACAATTAGCGACATTAGCGTAGTGTCTACAGCAAGCGCGAATGATCTACGCATCCGGATGTAGTACGCATGCGCTTCAAAGACCATGGACCATGGTATAAATTCGTATTCATGAGTACTTTAAATTTTTTCGCTTTAAATTTTTTTTATTTAGTATGAATAACGATGAAATAAAATATCTATAACTAAAAAATATTTCTTTTATTTTAAATATTATCTAAATACTTTTTTGATGAAATAGGAAATTTTAAAATTAAAAATATTTTCTTCATAGCAAAAATTTATTGACTGCATTCACGTTGGTCAGCCAACCAACGTGAGCAACTGAAGCCTTGCAAGCAAGAAGTAATAACCGCATCACGGCCTTTTTAGCCGAAGAAACACATGTAATTGGCGTAGTAATATAGTTCCATATTTAAAGCGATTTATATAAAAAACAAGAGTTTTCCTGGAAAAAACGGAAACGTTACTAGATTCAGAAAGATTTTATTAACAACATATATTAATTATATGAAAATCCTTCGAGCCGTTTTAGAGATATTTTTCAGAATTTCAGTCCATTACTCCAATCGTTTTCCCATTTTGGCTTTAAATTGAGATTCAGATCTCAAAACATATTGCATGTAGAAATGTAAAATTTTCAGGATAGATTAAGACCGAAGATAAAAGACTATTTTGAAAAGAACAGAACAAAATACGGCATATTTGCTGAGATATTAAGTGTCGGCTTTTACATATCTCTTTGATGTCAAACTAGCCGTATATAAGAGTTCGCAGCGTTCAGTTTGGGCTTCCGCTTGCGTCACTCGAAAAACTGTCGTTTTTCATGATATATATATAAATTTTTAAATTGTACTTTTGCTATACTTAAGATCATATTTTTAACTGCGCTAAATACTCGAAATATTAACTTTTGTTTCTGGGAACGGACAAAAAACCAATTCTTCAAAAAGAACAAAAATCTGTTTTGTAAAATATAACTTTTTCGAATTGATAGAAACGTATTTCATACTTTATGTACTACATTAGTATTGATATATTGATAATTTTCAAATTTTATTGACTCAGGATAACAAATTTAGAAATATTTCAGAAAATGATATCTGACAAATTTCATACATTATGGATCAAACTTATATATACACTCATGTCCAAAATTATCTTTACATGCATAAATTCACGGATTTCTCAGAAACTGTGAACTATGATCTTGTGATTTTTTTTGACTGTTATATAACACTATGACACATAAATAACAAAGGAAAATAATTAAGGGCATTGCATATAATATAAAATTGTAGCATGAAACATTAAAAATGATAATAAAGTGTGACAAAGAGAGCTCAGAAAAAAAGGAATAACGCAGAAAAGGATTAAGCCTTACGAAATTAATATGGAATATGATCTTCCCTGACTTGTACACACATATCACAACGTGTTTTCATGCTGGCAATAACGTTGTTAACCACAGTTTTAGGAATTAAGCTCTACTCTACAAGTAATGGCGTATTCAGAGCATTTGCATTTCTAGGAGGAGGATATCTACGTGCAATTGCTCTTCCAAGGTAGTCTCATAAGTTCTGTATTTGATTTATATTAGGAGACTTTGCTGGCCACGGTATTCGGTCAATGCCTTCACTTTCAAGGAATTCGCCAACGAGCTTTGCTCGATGTGGACGAGCATTATCGTCCATAAATAAAAAGTCAGATCCATATGCACCTCTGAAAAGTCTGACATAAGGCTCTAGGATATCATTTCGATACATCTCGCCGGTCACAGATCCACTGTCGAAAAGGTGTAGGGGCGTACGTCCATTGATCATTACCCCCCCCACCTCATACCATCACACCTGTACTACCAAAACGGTCATATTCCATTATGTTTGAGGGATAAGTTCGTGTTCCTGACTCCCTCCATATGCAAACGCGTTTTGAACCATATCACCTGTAAAACTAAAACTCGACTCATCAGTAAACAGAACATGGGACCATTGGTGTTAAATCCAGTTCTGATGTTCTTTGTACCAATTAAAGCGATCCCACCTCTGTTGTGAAGACAGTGAAACACATACCCTTGACTTTCTGGCATAAAGGCCTCTTTCATTAAGCCTTCTGTATATCGTTTGCCGTGATACAGCAGTGTCACTGGCGGCTACAAGCTCTGAAATTAACTGGCGAGCAGTAGATTTCTTGTTACGACGGGAAGTTATTGCCAAATATCGATCTTCAGACGCAGTTGTCATTCGTTTACGACCTTGTCCAGGCCTTCTTACAAAGCGCTCAACACCGCTCTTCGAGCGGTGAGCGGGGGCTGCGCCCTGTTCAGGCCTTCTTACAACAGTTCCATCGTTTCGAAACTGTTTCCATAATGTAGAGACTGTCTGTCTTGAAATAGTCAGACATCTGGCTACCCTGCTTCTAAACGGCCGATGAGTCGCCACTTCATAGATTCTTTCAAGTGATATCTCGAAGCCATAGCAGAACGATTTGAGTACTTAAACACTGAAATCAAACGCTATATCGCAGAGATTCACTAAGTTATTCACTTTGCGCAAAGCGCTTGATTCAGCATCGGATGACGTAAGCCTAGATTTGCATATCACAGAATCCTTTGAATATTTTTGATTGGATAATGCTAATTAGGCTTGTTTTTCACACATTTTCTGCGAAAATGTATCACATTGATCGGATATTTCATTGAATATCATTAGTTTTGGATATGTAAAGATAATTCTGGACATGAGTGTATGTATATATATTGTAAAAAACACTTAAATTGAAAAAAATAGTAATCATGAATCTGTAATTTAAATTTTATTCCAAATATTATTAAACATTTTTCGCATTTTTTACTATTTTCAAACATTTACTTACTTCATCTATTTGCTGTGCATTTTGGTCCATTTGATGCATAACTATAGCTAACATTTATAAAAGGGTAAATAATGTTATTTAGGTATTTTATATTAATTTTCTAGCTGTGAAATTAATATGGGAAATTCTAACAACCTTCTTCATTAGCAACTATAGGTATTTGAAATTGTATGCTTCGTTATTTATAAAAATTAAGAAAAAAAATGTAAAATTCTATTGCAATTTACATTTTGAAAATTAATATAAATAAATAACTGATATTTAATCAAAATGGAAAGGCTGATTTTTGAAGTTCTCTAACATACTAAGATAAAAAAAAAAAAAAAAAAAATCCTGTAAAATTATGGTCTATATCTGCACATGGACCATAATACATAGTAATAGTGAAAAGTAATATCTACGCCCTTTCCATAAACACCAATTGGTGAATGTTTAATAAAATTATCACATGTTTTAAACCAATTCCCCCGCCCCCTCCAAAGTCTTCAGGTCGCCTCTCCGTGGCAGGGCGCTGTATTCCTGGGGAAATGGGCGACGTAAGTCTGGAGAGTATGCTTCGTACACGAAGTGCACGTTCTGTGTGCGGAGTGTACGCTCCTGGTAGGGTCAATCATGGCGTGAAGGCCATTCAAGATGCCTAGCTAAGATCTGCAGGCGAAAATATTTAGCATCATGGAAAGTTCTATTAATTGTGATACCCATGGCTCTTCCTCTTCATATACTTGAGGTGAGGGCATTGGGAAGCTGCTCAACTGGTGGTTACCCATGATAAGGTCATCTGGGCTATTAAGCCTTTTGAACCTTTTAAGTCGCTGGTGATGGATAGCATCATTATTGTGCTTCTTTTCAAGCGTGTTAGTTTTCTTGCTGCCATTCTTTGCAGAATTTTTCGTTCTTGCATTGCTATATACCTCAGTGTTGCAGGAATACTAGGGTGGTTTTCATTCCTAAGCGTGGGAAGGATAACTATTTCGAGGCCAGGTTTTATAGGCATATTAGTCCCTCCTTTTTTCTTGAAAGCAATGGAGAAGCTTGTTGGCAGATATCATAGAGATTTCGTTCTTGTCGATAGACCGCTGTCTTTCTGCATGATTATCAAAGTGGAAGATCTACTAATACTGCATTGCATGAACTTTTCTTTATTTTGGAAAAGTACATTAATGATAAAAAAATTTTCCTTGTTTTTTTTTTTTTGACATTGAAGGGGCGTTTAGTAAGGTCTCCTTTGACTCTATCATTCGTGCTCTTGACTTGCGGGGCGCTAATCCCATTATTGTCCGATGGATGCTAATTTACTGTCATCTATGTATTTTTGTGCTTTTTTTGTGGGTACTTTGATGAAGCTTCTTGCTAGCTTTGGTTGTCCACAGTGAGGAGTGATTTTTCTTATTCTGCAATGAATTTTTAGGAGGTCTTAGGAAGCCTTAAAACGTGTAAATCAGCGGAAAACTCGATATCGAATTTTTGGACCGAATACAACTACCTGCGGTAGTAGGGTAATGGGAGTAACAATATATGGCTATAGCATTTTTTTTTTTTTTTTTTGAAATCATTTACCTATTTTGTTTAATTTATGACATGCTTGTATATTAAACATCAATACGTTGTATGGCAGTAGTAATTTTTCACTAAACGCTGGCTAAATATTATGGTTAAATAAAAAGAATGTCATATGCTTAACGATTTCATTAATCAAAAAATTTTCGGCAATAAAGAGTAATCTATAAACTACTGAGTTCTTTTGTGGTTAATGTCAATTTAAATTTTAGGAAAGATATATTTCTCTACTACTAGCAAGACATTAGCAAAAATACTGGCATATTATTATTATTATTATTATTATTAATATTATTATGATTTTAAATGGTTATTCTGGTTTGTATCCTAAATATGTTAAATATTTTGAAAAATAATCTTTAACTAGCGATTTATCATTTAAATATTTCATTTATACCATACAATGATATAAAACTATTGAACTAGGTTTTCTTTTCACTAGAAAAAGCTTTGTTTTGCAGCTTTTTTGCTAATCTTAATATGTAGTTTCCGAATGACTTACGCTCGGGCATACAATAAGCAAGTAGCGCGTTCGAATTCAGATTATTGCATGGATGTTCGTAGTGGTTCTAAAATCACTTTGAGCGGTAGTTCCCAATTTTCATGAGTCTTAATCTGAAAAAGGGAAAACACCCTAGTGTAATACACATTCAATCACAGAAAGTACTGCGCAAGAGGTTTTCTACACTTAAAAGTTTTGTTTTATGTCTCAACTTTTCGAATAGAATTTCATAAGCTATTTATAATTATATTTCTGATGGTTTGTGATTAAACAAAATAAAAACATTCATTTAATGTCGCAATCTGTCCTAGGAAATTGTTAAGAAATTGATAAGTACACATTTTTTCAAGTCAATTTTTTATAATAATTTTCATATTTAAAATTTTCGGTTTTATACCAAAAATTTGAATTAAAATTATTTAAATATTTAAGTTAAAGAGACTGAAAGATAATTTTTGGTATATGAACATAAATAAACTTTTAATAAGTTATATTTATTGTTATTGAGAAAATACGTATTTACCACTGATTCATAATGTGCTTTCGTCTATTTTTTTTTTTTTTTTTTTTTTATTATTAAACTTTAATTTAAAGTTTTCTCTATTCGTGATTTTTAATGTTTTCGACGATATACAAAATAAGTAAAATTAAATATTTTTACCGGTTTATTTTTCATTAAGTTATTTTTATACAGTCAGCAGCAAAAATATTGAAGTACACATCCACATTTTATATACATATTTTTTCTTTAATTTGATCTTTTTTTTTTTTTTTTTTTTTTTTTTTTTTCATGAATTTACTTATTTATAAACAGCCTAAGACAAGATCATGACTCCACAAATATTTACTTAACAAAACAGTATATGCTATATACAAAATTTTGTTCTATATCACCATGTCAAAAATTTAAAACAAGCGGGATGACAACGCAACCTGTAAGACAATTTTTACCAAAAGTTGATAGGTACTAATTTATGTCAAGGTGTAACTACGTACCAATTTGTATGAAATTCTGTGCAGTAGTTCCTGAGATACAGTTGCCACAAAATTTTGTCACACAGACAGACAAAAATTTTCTAAAAATGGTCAAATCGTGTTCTACAGCTCTCAAAACGTGTAAATCCATCAAAAACCTGAGGTCGAAAATTTGTACGAATCCATTACTTTCTTCTACTGAATATAGAAGAAAGTAAAAAAATCGTATTTCTTTTGATACGACGTACTAGTTTTTTAGTGAACCAATTTTGCAAACCCATGCATATGCTCGAAAAACAATTTTCTTTGTATCTCCTTGATATGCTTTTTATTCAGATTTTGTATTAAAAGTCAATAAAAAAAATATATTTTAAAAATTCTATCAAAATTTCGAATTTTATTCGAACATTTCAGCGGGCAAAATTGTATATAAAAATGCATAATGAGGCTTAGTTGTTCAAAAATCTTAACAACGGAACAGTTTGGAGGAGGACTGTTAGTTTCAATCTATTTTTTGTAGACCAGTTTTATATAAACCCGAAAACAGATTAGAAATATCATTTCTATTGTTACAAATTCAGTACCAAACGAAAGGGGCGAATTTTCTGAATCTCGCGGTGCAAACAGTTTTTCGATACGACAATTAGGTTTTTTAAAATTAACTAAAGTATGAAATTTAGGTGACAACACTTCATTTTTAAATCATTTCAGTCATTTAAAAAAAGTACGTGGCCTAGTTTTAGTCAAAAATGAGAAAAAAAAAATTAAAATTTTATAGACTGAAATTAACAGATTTTCGTACTAAACTAAATTCTGCCTTTGGCATAATTTAGAAATTTTAGAGTCTATAACCCACCCTTACAAAAATGCAGTTTTTTTTTTTTTTTTAATTATTATTATTAATATTTAATACTATTCTTCGCAATTTTTTGTAAAAATGCAGTTGTTTTATAGTTACCATTTGTCATGAAGTTCAGTGTGAAAAGTCTGAGATATTTTTGAAGTCACATCACTTCTTTAAGAATTTTGCAGTTTTTATTAAGTCGTGACCTTTACTTTAAAATCGCTGCAGTTTTTACTAAGTCGTGAACTTTACTTTAAAATCGCTGCAGTTTTTATTAATTCGTGAACTTCACTTTAAAAATTCTGCAGTTTTTATTAAGTTGTAAACTTCACTTTAAAAACTCTGCAGTTTTTATTAAGTCGTGAACTTTAAATTCTGCAGTTTTTTTAAAGTTAAAAGCACATTATTTCAAATACTGCAGAAGTTCTACAGTTTTGGGGTTTTGCTGCGGAAAAACTGCAAAATTTTTTAGCTGGGTTTTTTAGCACGTATTTTAATTAAGAATAATTGCTAACGCTTCCGTAATTTTGCTGCCGATTATATGTAGGTATTCGTTTTATCCAAATTAATAATTTGGATTAAAATAATTTATCAAATTGTATATATTTCTTTTAATTTTATTAATATTGAAATAAACTTACAATCACATATTAAGAATTTTTTTATTATAAATTATATAATTCGTGGTAAGAAAATATTTAATCGAAATTAATTAAATGTTCAGTGAATTTTGTATCGGTTTTAATACTACGCTAAGCACTACGAACAGAAGCATTTAAATGAAATTAGTTTAAAAGATTCTGATGTAATTATTTTTATACCAATATAAAATGTATTTCACTACAAGTAACGTTGAAAAATAATGAAAAGTAAATCTACACAAACAATTTTATTGAACAGTGTAAGAATGGCAAATCTTATATTGGCTTTAAAAGTTATTTTTCACCATAAATTCTTTCACACTAACTACTACGAAATATATATGCCTCATTCAATAGGTCCCAAAAGAACAGTAAACAGTTCTGCTATTTATAAACTTTTTTTTTTTTTTTTTTTAAGACAGAGTAACCTAAGATAACAAACAAACATATTTAAAAGTATTATTCTTGTTTAAAAAAACTTTGTGTTAATGCTTCCACAGATAAAGAATTAAAAGTATTTTTCATGCAAAAAATTTCTTTTGCTATTTTGTGCCTTCTTGGGAATTGTTTATATTTATTATTATTAAACATAAAAAAGATGTATATTAAATTTAATATATGTATTAAATTTATTTAATAATAATTTCTTTTCTGAAAAAAAAAAGAAAAAAAAATATTAAATTTACGTGCATTTACTCATTTATAAATAAGAGCTGAGTTAAGTTACTGTTATTTTGATTAAAAATATATAGCAAATTGCTGTTGTAAGAAACAAAACAATAAGTAAAGCTTCTACTCTTAAAAATGTTAAAAAATAATAACAAAGTAAAAATGAATATGATAGCCACTTATTATACGCCGAAAGTTTACTTTTTTTTTTTTTTTTTTACAGAAATTATCATGAAAAATAAAGAACGAAAGCCAAAAGAAGATAATAATTGCACCAAATCTCGTTAGCTTCACTGACGACATTTTCTTTTCTTCATTTTACTATTACAGAAATTAAGGATTGTGAGATTGGTTTAAAAAAAAAAAAAATAGTACTGAAGAATAAGTTTTGTGGAAGAAGTTATTTTTTTCATCTCACAAAAATAGCTTTTTTTTTTCGCTAGAAATACGTCGTTTGATGCAAATTCATAAAAATAAAATAAATAAATAAATAAAAATTATTGGCGAAATGAATTAAATAATACATCAATAGTTTAAGATTGCTTTATCAATTTCCATGGAAAATATACAATATTTACTCTTTTATGTTCTTTTCTTAAAATGTAACTACTGTTTTAAATAGTGTCCCTGATTACTATAAAATTGATAATAGCAGTTATTTTATTTTTTAGAGGTATATTCCTTTTTGGTTAGATTTTGTTAGAGATTTTAATTAAATTCAATGGCATTTATAGGTAAACTGAGAAATGGCAAACTTCAGTTATAATAAAAATAGATAAAATATCTCATAAAATATATGTACAGTGCATATTCATATGAAAAGTATATAAATTGAACACGGGCGATTGATTATTGTTATTCTTCTTCTTTTCATTCGTCTTTTTCTGTTTTCTTGTCTAATCCCAAGCTCAGTTATATATGTCAATGTTATAGTTATATAGGACTTGCGAAGTATCTTTATAAAGTTATTCGTAAAAAATAGGCAATCCTTTGTTATTGAATTAAGATGATTTTTTTTCATAAGGGATTGTTTATAAATTGCTGTTTTCATTGAACGTTAGTAGGTAATTACACTTCATTACATAAATGCGTATAAACCCTCTAAACTCACACACATTTTTGAAAACAAATAATACATTTAGTAATTGTATAAAACATAGTAATAATTTTGCACATTACTTACAAATAAATTTTATTTTTAAGATTTCTTAACTTAACATGATATTAAGAGTATTAAGTATTAACAGTAACGTTATTCAATATCTTTCAGTTGATTTGTTGAAAACAGTAGTTCAACAATATTCCTTTGTAAATAATAATAATAATAATAATAATATTTATAGCATGTAAATAAAGAACCTTTTTAATATTTTCCAATTTCTCACGATTTTTCACACAAATTTCTATATTTCTTAAGATAATTAAATAATTTTTTTAGTTTTTCTTCCAATTAACCAAAAGTCGCGTAAGACATTACTCAAAATTCTGCTTATTAAAAACATAAAAACAAGTTGCATCTTTTGTAAAATAATAATAACAACTATCGCAATTTTTAAATTCACATGATATTTAGCATAAACGCTCCAAAATACGTATGTTAAGTTTTATATAATGAAACTTTGTGACGTATAACTTTGGAACGTAATTTGTGTGTGTGTTTGTGTTTTTAAAGGTTTTTCAATTGTTGTATACACCATTTAATCTTTCATACATTAATGCCACCTTCATTATATTTTTGCCCTTGAAAGTCGTTTCAGAAAAAAGATCATCTCAAAGAAGCAATTTTTTTCAAAAGAAATTAAAATATATCCTCTGAGTTAGAAAACTTTTTCCTTTAAAGGGAGAGTTTAAACGAGAAAAATATTATATATATATATATATATATATATATATATATATATATATATAAGTTTTTTTTATGAGCTGTTTTAACGAAATTAAAAGTTATTTTACTTTTCATGAGAAGATTGGGTTTAAAGAACTGTATTAACCGTTCTTATTTATCACGGAGTAATTTAGAAATTATTTTCTAATCTTCTAAAAAATGAAAAACTGGCGTCACATAAAAGCTTAATTCAGAATTTGTTCATTCAACTTATGATTTAAAACATGTTCGTGATCATACAAATGTAAATAATATAAATAATAACTAAGAAGTCTCATCTATATCTGTGGTTCAAAGAAAAATGCAGACTGGAGAATCAGTTTATGTTTTTAAGAGTTATATTATTTAACATAAATATTTATTCAGTGAGTAGTATAATATCTTCTTAAGATACAACATGAAAATGAACATCTGGAAAAAAATAAAAGTAGTAAAGTATGCTAACTGTAAAAATTCAAAATTAAAAGAAAAGAAAAAAGAAAATGTATAATAATTCAGACTGTATGTTAAATAATAATTTGTTTGATATGGAGTTATAAAGATTGAACTACCTTATAAATTAGTGATTTGTAAAATATTTAACATCAACTGTTGTTTAAGTGTTTACAGATTTTTCTTTTCGGCCTGATAAATATAAAATTGTGCATAACTACATGTTATCTAAGAAAAATCTTTAATTAAAAAAAAAAGTATTTTATAATAATATTACATAAACACATATACAAACACATTAAAGAAAAAATAATTGTTTCTTCCGAATCAAATTTAATTTAAAATAAAATAACCCAATGTGTACTTATTCCTAAAGATTAGTTTTTTTGTTTTATTTTATTTTATTTTATTTATTTATTTATTAATTTATTTATTTTTCATTTATTTTTAATGATTAAAATAAATACAAAATACTATATCATAATACTGCGAGTAAATTTACAGTTTAAAAACTTAAAATCGTACGTTTATAATGAAATATATAGACTGAACCAAAATAAATTTCATTACATTAAAATATGAATATGAGGTGATATTTAATACGATTATTTAAGATAAGTGCAATTCAAGAACTTGAATGTAAATTATAAATGACAGTTTGGAGCAGTCAGAGGAAACAGTTACTATAGCATTAAAGGCATTTCCGCGATATTCAATTGTTATCGAAAAAGCACAATTGGTAGACAAATATCTCGTGTTCATTTAATGACTAAACATAATCACATACTCTTGCCAATTTCAAAGAGGACGTCACATTGCATTTCTAAATAGTATGTAATAAATTCATTAACTCTATTTGAAATTTAAGCAGTTGTTTAGAAAATGTTACATGAAATAAATATTAAAACAGTATTCATATTATGCAATTTTTAATGGAATTTAAATACTTTAAATACGAAAAAAGAGCAAAGTTAAGTGTAAATTTAAAAATGTATAGCTTATTATATAATTTTTTGTTGATCCCAAACACCATAGCATTTTGATTACATACAGAAAAGCGGTATATAATTAAATTTAAGTTATTAAAATAGAAAATTTGGGTGGTTTCAGAAAGTTTTAGACAATTGGTTTTCATTCTCAAAATTAAAAAAAAAATTTGGTCGATCTTTCCGCCCTAATTTTTAAGAAACTTTTAATTTATTCCTATAAATATACAGTACACGAACAAAAGAATTACTACCATCCAATATTTTGAATGCCATTATTTTTGAATGACAATTATGCTTTATAGGATTGTTGATTTTATACGATTAAAACAAACGAAAGTACTTAAGTGCTATAAAAAATCAGTGGTTTTCAAAACACATTATTTTTATCTAAATGTAATTTGACACAAGCATATTCTACTCGGTTACCTGAATGCCATGTCTTTCTACCCCACAACTCTCTATAAGTCTGGAAACATCAGTTTTCAAGACAGCTGCATTTGAAGATGGGATATCTTTCCATTTTTATTTTATTTTATTAATTAATTTATTATTATTATTATTATTATTATTAAGAAAAGCATTCTTCAAGTATCTATCTATTATACCTTTAAAGATGAAAGTAGTATTTTGTTGACGAAATTTTGTATAATTTAGCCCATAAAAAAATTATGTAATCTGTTTCAAAATATTTTTCAGGTTAAACTATATATATAATTTATCATTTTAAAGATGGTTTAAATTTCATATGTTTAGTGAAAATATAATTTAACTTATATATTAAAAACTAAAGCAATATATATATATACAGGGTGATCAGTTTAAAAGAGCACCCGTTGGTTTTCCTTATAACCCTTAAATCTGACGGATGTGGCAACTATTCTAACAATGAAGTATGATTGTTTGAACCTTGTTTAAGAAATTGCGTGAGACAATTGTGTGAGACAATTTTTAACACTGTTAGACTGCTACAAATTTATTTGTGAGGTAAAACAAAATTGGAGACGCACGATTTTTTTTATTCCTGTATTTTTTTTTTTTTTTTTTTTTTTTTGAAAAACATAATTTCATTTAATTTTACATTATCATTCCTCACACAAAATGTTGAAAATGTTCGTCACCATTTTGAATGCAAACATGAACACGTCGAACCAGGTTTTTGACACACTTTACAGCATTGTTGGTGTTATTGACGATATTTTATCAGTTATTATCTGTTTTAATCCATCCATGTTGGCAGGAATTCTCTGGAAATAGCTATGAAATGATAATGATATTGTAAATGTAATGTAGGAATGATAATGTAAAAAAAAAAAAATCTTGTTTTTCATAAATAAAATTAACACAGGATTAAAAAAAATTGTGCGTCTCCATTTCTGTTTATCTTACAAATAAAAATGTAACAGTCCAACGGTGTTGAAAATTGTCTCCCACAATTAAACAAGGTTAAAAAATTATAGTTCAGTGTTAGAATAGTTGCCACATCCATCATATTTAAGGGTAATAAAAAAAAAAAAAATACCCAACGAGTACTCTTTTAAATTGATCACCCTGTATATATATAGTTGGAAATTATTTTCTTAAAATATTGTAGTAGATAAAAATATTATTTTCATATTATTTTCTTCTTCATAAAATGAGTATAAGGCTTATAATTTTTATAAAAATCTGTATCTATTTTAAGAATTAAAATATTTCAAAAAGTAAAAAATTATTTCTTATAATTTTTGGTAATGATTTATTTGCTTTATCTAAAAAAAGCCTTGTGATAAACCTCTTTCCTATGGTCGTTTGAAAGTCATGCATCCTTGATATCTGATTCTACAGTTTATATATCGAGAAAAATCAATTTTCAGAACTGATGTTTTTGAAGATTACATTGTTTTTTAAATTTTATTTTTGTATGAAAACATTTTTCATGTAATTTGCATGCAATAACATACTTAGAAGATAAAGTTATTCTTTTCTAATATATATATATATATGGATATTTAATCTTTAAAAAGGGAAGTCCATTGCGAAGGTAAGAGGTATCAGCGGAATTTTACTTTCCGAACACTATAGTGAGGAAAGTATTGTAATCATGTCAAAAATCCGAATTGGAGATTTTGATGTTTCTACACGTTTCGAGGTCCCCTGAGTCCGTTTCCACTATTATTACGATGATGTATGTATGTGTGTGTGTATGTGTGTATGTATGTATGTATGTGTGTGTGTGTGTGTATGTCTGTGAGTGAACACGCTAGCGTCTAAACGCTTTTTTCGAATAAGCTGAAAGTTGTTACGTATATTTTAAGTCACCATAGTACGAACCCTATAGATTTTGGTGAATCTAGCACTTATAGTTTTTTTACAGGGACACAAAGAAAAATTCTTTATCATTATGGCCTATGGGACCAAAATCTTAAAAGTGCGATAGCATCTAAACGCCTTATTCAATTGAGCAAAAAGTTTATACACATATTATAGGTCACCGTTACTCAATCTGTATAGATTTCGGTGAATCTAGCACTTACAGTTTTTTACAGGGGCACAAAGAATAATTCTTTATCATTATGGCCTATGGGGCCAAATTTTTAAAAGTGTGATAGCGTCTAAACGCCTTATTAATCTGAGCAAAAAATTTGTGCACATATTATAGGTCACAGTCGCACCAACTGTATAGATTTTGGTGAATTTAGCACTTACAGTTTTTTTACAGGGATACGAAGAAAAATTCTTTATCATTATGGCCTAAGGGACCAAATTTTTAAAAGTGCGATAGCATCTAAACGCCTTATTCAATTGAGCTGAAAATTTATATGAATATTATAAATTGCTGTTGCACTAAATATAAGCATTTTGGTGAATTTAGCATTTATAGGTTTTTACAGGAACACAACGAAAAATTCTTTATAATTATGATCTATGGGCTCAAAGTTCAGTAGCGTTAAATAAAACATCGTGTAATATATGGAGAAAAGTACTCAAACACTCTATTATGGTTTTCTCTCTTTTGTTTGTTTAACAACTCCACTTTTTTTACTTTATCTACAAAACTGTTAATTACTCAATGTTCGGAAAGTCGAGTGGAGTCACTCCAGATTTTTTTTTTATTGTATTCTGAGTATGCGCTTTAAGGAAACATTTGTTTTTGTAAACAGAAAATTTTGTTTTGATATTGCACTAGTTTTCTCTAAAATAAAACCTTGCTAACAGTCGCACAAGTTAAAATTAATTTTTCTGAACTAAGCCTATCTTAATAATTAAAGTACACTACCTTTCCATAAATTACCAGACACTTTCGATTTCAGACGTTTTGTTCTTTTCGAAGTATTTCAAAAAGAACAAAACGAATAATCTTAAAACTTCAGGCATGCAAAGAACATGCTATACATCATTCATTTCAGTGAAACAATTGCCCCATAAATAAAAAAGGGACCAGTAAAAAATTAAATAAAAATGAAGTGTTTGGGATCAAATATTTAGACACAGCATGCTGCAATCAGAATATAAAAATATTAAATATCTAATTAAATATGACAATTTTTACTATATAATTTTCAACTGCGCATGCGCAAGCTTCAACGAAATTTCATTTGCATAATATAATAGCTTATAGTATTGATCTACTTATATGAAAAGCCCAAACAAATATCATGTAAATTCAAAAAGTTATAAGCAATAGAATGAACTGAATTTCAGTACTTCTCAAAAAAGAGTAAACTGGAAAGGTTTTTTTTTTTTTTTTTTTTTCCTCAGTATTTATTTACAATCAATGAACATTGTATAAACACTGACTGAACCAAAATAAAATTTTTATTGAAATCTTTTATAGTTTAGCTGTTTGTTTGAGAGGAATTGAATAGTAGTTTATTCTGTCGCATATAACTATTTGAATTTGCACGATACTTCTTAAGGTTTTTTTTATATAGGTAGCTCAATACATTTGGCTATTGAATTATGCAAATGAAATTTCGCTAAAGCTGGCACATGCGCAGTTAAAAAATTATTTAGTAAAAATGTTCATATTTCATTAGATAATTAATATTTTTGGTTGCAGTATGCTATGCGTAATGTTGTTTGTTAAGTTTCCTGAAAATGGCTTTGCACTGGATTTAATACATTGTGTGTTATAGTTAAAAAAAACTGACAAATGTTTCTGAATTTTTTAAAAGAAACGATTATATCTTCATGAATATAGGTGGTATCCCTATACAAATTTATACTGAGAATAAGAAGGAGCCTCATAATCACATACTACAGCCAAGTTACATTTTAAGCATTACTTTTTACAGGGTGATCCCAAACATTTATTTAATTTTTTACTGGTTCCTTTTTTATTTTTGGGGTAAAACTTTCACTGAAATATATGAGGTGTAACATGTTATCCACACTGCTGAAGTCTCAAGATGCATTTTTGAGATTTTTGAAACAACGTCTCGTATCAAAAGAGTCAGATTATTTAATGATATGTAGTGTATTAACTAGTAGAAAAGGAATAATAGTGAAAAAAAATATTTATGTAAATTGGTACGTTTATATTTATAACTATATCAATCATATTTTTCAAAAAAATTTGAACTTCTTGTTTTCAAAATTACAGAAATAGTGCTAATTAGATTTTGAATTCTTGTAGTATGTAAGTATCATACCTTTAATAATGAATAACATATATTAACATACAATTAATAAGAAATAATCTCTCAATTAAATCATTAAGGAAAATAAAATGTTTCTTTTTTAGTGTCTTCGATATACATAAGAAAAAAAAAGTACTTGATTCGTGAATATTTTCGAATTCCGGTTTTCTATGATTTTTTTTGCGTTTTGAAATGTTTTAAACACAATTCTTTCTTTTTTAGGAAATGTGTGTCAGCCTCTCTGTATGCGTTAAATGGGGCGAAGCTAGGTAACAGGAAGTGATTGTTTCTTTTATACTCACTATTTGTGGGGTGGACGAATTAAAAAAAAAAAAAAAATCATTTTCTTAGCTGGCGTTTACAATATATGTTCTATAATCTGACCGAGTTTAACATTTGAATTATCATTTTCCTGATTAGTCATAATATATATACGTAAGTTTTTATTAAAGATTTTTTTTTCAAGAACTCTAAGCACAACTTCATTTTCTGGTTTGAAAATCTAAATAAATTAAACTTCCTATGGTTTTTTTTTTTTTTTTTTTTTTTTATGTACTGTTGAGAATACACTCAACTTTTACTCAACTTTTTTTATTTTTGGATATTTACTCTTATACGACTTCTCTAACATGGAAATCGTCTGTATTATCATTAAATAAAAATTTAATAAATTATTTTTTTAAAACAGAATTATTTTTTGATAACCGAATTAAATTCTATATAAATGTACGTGCACTAATGAAACGGGTATTAAGGGGCGGCAGCCCCCACACGCAGAACTAATTATCATATAAAACCCATCCGAAGCCTAACTTGAATTGCTTAACATAAGTTTACAGAACAGTACTCGCTATCTTACCTCCAAATCTCCAACCAGTATTTATAGTATTAAATGTCAGAATAAGAGAAAATTGTGTGCGGGACACACTAGCTTATTTTTCATGTAATAAGTACTTTCCCCAGTTTATTTTTACCATCCATTTAATTTCGCTATTAAATGTATCTTGCTTTCATATTTTGTTGGTATTGTTTGGTTTAGTTCAATTGGTTTGGTTGAATCTGTAATCTTTTTAGCTACATTATTATAGATTACAGAAATGCAACTATTTTTTAAATACAATATTTAATCACTGCCCCTGAAGAAGTATTGTTTTAAGGTATTCTTTCATTCTTTGATTTTGCATATATTTTTTAAATAAATATTTTATTTCTTCATGTGATATTTCCCTTTTCTTCAATTGAAAGTCTTCAAAGGGACTTTACACACACACACACACACACATATATGTATGCAGTCATTTACAAAAGGTTAAGGCTAGTAGTCCGTTTTCAGTATTTTAACACATTGCATCACTTGCGCAGATTATTGCGTCATCTTATCTGCTGATTGCATCAGACGCATTCTACTGCTATAAATAACAGTGGCAGGCACGTTTATCGCCAGTTGTTCATTGGTTTTTGTCGTAGACAGTGCTGTTGTGTAATTATTGTAATGGGTAAAACCTTCACTTAATGATACAAAGAGGTCAGAAATATTGACCCTCCATAAAATTGCATTTTCTGAACGTCAAAAAAGTTCGAGAGTAAATGTGAGCAATACAGCTGTGCCTCAAACTATTAGTAATTTTAAAATTTCGGGAAAATTTGTAGACCTTAAGAAAAGTAGTTGCCCTAGAAACTAGTTGGCATGGGTGGACTCTGCTCAGTTCCACAAGATATATATATATATGTATTCACAAATTTCTAGAACAGGACATTCTCTTAACGTAGTTATTAGGTTAAGAGAAATGAATTTGAAAAAACGCTTGACACAGTGACAGAATGAAATCCCCGCCTAGTAGGCTAGCCACCGTTTACTTCGATATATTTATCTTATTCTAATCTATTAATTTATATTATTAGGATAAATTTCGTAGTTTAGTTTTCATGCTACTATTTCCAATGCAACAATCCTCAGAATGCATATTTATATGGAAAATTTTTAATTGTGTTATGTTGATAAAATCTTAATAACGAATAGCTTACGAAATTTTCCTATTAGAATATTTGTAATAAGTCATGTTCATACAAGTAACATAAATGTTATTTTGAAGTTAGCTGATATATTTATGGTTCTGAAAATGGCCGTTTATGCTCAATTTTATCTTCTTCTGCCATTTTAAGAGGATCGTAAATTCCAAATATCTTACGAATCTCTTAAATTAGAAAATTTATAGTATGTGGTATTCATGTCAGTATCTTCAGCAATATTTCAAAAGTGGTCTGACACCTTTACGATGATAATATCACTCAAGATTGACCCTTATGTGAAATTTTGCCATATTCTGCCATGTTAAGAAATTCGTAAATTTCTAATAACTTTCGATATATTTATATAGGAAAATTCATAGTGATATCCATGCCAGTATCATAAATAATATTTCAAAAGTAGTCTGACATCTTTACGATGAAAATCTCTCTCAAAATTGACGTTTATGTGAAATTTTCCCTATACTGCCAAGTTAAGAAATTCGTAAATTTCGAATAACTTGCAAAATTTTCAAAGTAGCACATTTATAGTTACTGATGTTCATTCCGGCATCAAAACGGATATTTTGAAACTCGTCTGACATTTTTACATTAAAAAGTTTTCATTTAATGCACGTTTAAGTGACATTTTGTCCTATTCTTCCATGTTAAGAATATCTTAAACTTCTAATAACTTACGAAGTTTTTTAATTCAAATGTTGTAAATGAATAGGGTTCTTGCCAGTATCGAAAGTAATATTTTAAAACTGGTCTGACCTGTCTGCGATTATTTGTTCGTGAGATATCGTGTAAAAAGTCTAACGGACTAACAAACTAACAGACACCCTACATACGGACACCATAAAAAGTTTGTTATTTTCGGATTCCTCACACCTGAAAACGTGTAAAAAAGTAAAAAAACCGAGGTCGAATATTTTCACGATTACATAAGTTCCCCATACCTATAGTATGATGGGTAACTAAAATGAGAAACACTTGATGATCATGTAATAAAAAAAGTTTGTCGGGCGAGATTGAAGAACCTCCTGCAATAAGATTAGGCTACCAGTATTCTATGGCTACCAAAAGCGCCAACGTCACTTTGAGTACAATTTAAAGACGTTTGGCCTAAGATTTTGGTTCATCATCCCATAAACCTGCAAGGAAACCTCGACTTACTCCAAGTATGAGAAAGAAACGACTCACTTTCACCAGACAGTAACAGAATAGGACAGTACAGCAGTGGAAGCAGGGTCTTATTTTCGGGTGAGTCATGTGTGCATCAATTTTCTGCAAGTACTAAAAGTGTTCGCCGTCCAAAGGGAAAAAAGATAGTATGTGAGATATACGATTCAAACTGCGAAACACCCTCCAAGCCAAATGATATGGGGTGCAATGTCTGTGTCCGATACTGCTAGTCTGTATTTTGGGACAACTAAAACCACTATGAACGGAAAGCAGTACCTTAATTTGTTACGTGAGAAATTGAAGCTTCACATGCGTTTTCATAAATGTCCAATTTTCATGCATGAAGGGGCTCCGTGTCACAGGGTGAAGATTGTCAAGAAATATCCGAGGGCACAGAAAATCAAAGTGCTTGACTGGCCAGGAAACAGCCCAGATTTGAATCCAATAGAGAATCTGTGGTGTATTGCCAAAAATAAAGTCGCCGAAAGCAACCATCTAATGCTACGGTACTTGTTGAAGCAATAAAGCATGTCTGGTGCACACACATTTTTAAAGCGTTCTGCCAGTCTCTTGTTTATAGCATTATAGAAAGCCTAAGAGTATTGCACAAGTTATTAAAAACAAAGGAGGTCCTACAAAATATTCACTTTAATTACAGTAAATAACCATGTACAACCTATTTTGTTCTTTTATATGTAAAATATGTAGGGTTTTGTAATATATGTATGTAGTATTTTTGCGGAATTCCATTAAATCTGATTTTCTATGGGTGGTCTTAAACTTTTGCAAATGACTGTATATATATGTATATATGCATGTATGTATGACTTTTTAAAGTTTTTTTTTTTTTTTTTTTTTAACTATATTTAATTTAAATTATATTGAATGACATCTTAAAATAGATTGTTATTATCATTTTAGAAGTACATGTTTTAATATTGTACTTAAACTTGACTTTCTCTTATTGTCAAAATATTGTCTATTTACAATTTTTATTGGGTTTTTCTTAATCAAAAAAAAAAAAAAAAAAAAAAAAAAAAAAACTGAAACTTATTTCACGCCATTATAAATCTGAAACTGTCTTTTTTCAAAATATAATCTTTGCACAATAAAAATAAAAATGAAGAATATGAACGACTATATAAAATGACAGAGCGAAGAAAGCAAGAAGATTTCATCGAAATGTTCTTGATGATTTACGTTATAGAGTTACATTTTTCAGAGATGTTTCGTAAATGGCATTTTCAGATTTATCCCCCCCCCCCCTCTCGCTCTCGCTCCTTTTTTTTTTTTTTTTTTTTTAATAAGCTTACGTTTAGGGAATAAACGGTATTTTTATGCTATCTGAGATTATGTCAAATTTTCTAAATGATTTATATTTCTTTTTTTTTTTTTTTTAATATACAATCTACAATATGAAAAGTTCATAATAACCCTCGAAATATTAAATGTAGTCCTGACCTTTAATTAAAATTTAACACTTATTACTAAAATTTAACACACATTACTAAATAGTAATTTCTAACGTAAATGTTTACTAATAACTATACATTTCTGAACATACAAAGAATAAATTCGTGCTTTTGAGTTCAAACACATGTTTGAAATGTAATAAAACTCAAACATCATTTCATTAAACACTTTTTAATATAAAATTACATTTTTCAAATGAATTAAAAACTACACTATGAAAAAAAAATCCGGCTTGAAGTTCTCTGAGTTTCAATATCGTGCTAGAGCTAGGCAGTGGGCAAATGGCGACTATTCACATCATGAAAAATATGTATTTTATGGTAATTTTTCTTCCTAACAAACAAGCTTCTGTTATGCCAAATAAATAAATAAATAAATAAAAACGTGAACACAATTAAATTGTTAATCTGAATTTATTGAAAAATGACTATTAAATTCATTGATTTATATAAAAATATTGTATTCCATTAAACTTATAACTGAACTAAAACTTATAAAAAATATTTTTATTCAAAGCATAAAAGCGCAATAATAATTATAAGGGTCTTTATTTAAGAGAATTAATGCAAACAATTCAACTGTAAAATAATTCTCAATGTCGTTTTAGTTTATGTGTAGAATTTCTGTATTTTGCATTCTAAGAACACTTCGATATATGAAAAAGAAATAAAAATATATATCTTATTTTCAATTTCTAATATAAGTTCTTTGTTGTAAAAATGGATCGGATAGGATTTGAGCCAGAACATGTATGCTATAAATGAAATCATCACTAAAGTACAGTCGGGGAAAAAAAAACGCAACACTCAACGTAACTTCGTTGCTAATCGATGTAGAAAAATGTAATAGGTATCATTCGACGGGGAATTGTGAGTAGTTTCAGAAAATGAACTGAAATTTTGAATTAGGGGTCGTCTACATATTAAAACGCGCACCAACTTTGATTTTTTCAATAGTAAGGCCCCATTTTTATTTTATATTTGAATTCCTGGGATCGCGACAACGCGAAAAAGTATATTGGTTATATATTTTACTTATTTTTTGACAGAGTTATAAGCGTTCAAAGTTTGAAGGTGCTAATGTTAAATTCATATTTCAAACTTTTATTAATATCTTCACAAAAAGTAACTTGATCGATATAATTTTTTTTTTTACAAGATACAGTGAAGAAACCCAAACATAATCCATCATTACTTTTGATTCTGAAAAATATTTTTAATTCTGAAAAATATTAATAAATTCATATTCATAAAAATTATGAATTATGAACTATATTAATTTTTACATAAAATGAATCCTAATGCTGAAAAATATGGGTGTGCAAATTTGCAGCTCATTTCAGTTATTAGTTTTCGAGATATAAATAAATCTTTCTTTTGGAGTGGCTTAGGGGGCCGTCTCATATAAAGTTTTGCATGAGATAACGAATCAAATCTTAAAAAATAACAAACAAAATTAAACAAATTATTTTTATTTTTTATTTACGGGTCAAATTATACAACAACAACGTCACACGCAAAGAAATGAAACAAAAATGATGATTTTTAGATATTTGTGTTAGCATCAAGAATTCCTGTTTCCTAAAGAAGACCAGCCCCGCCTTCATCGTTCTTCAAAACAAAACAATCCAGGAAAAAAAAAAGTAAATGTTACATTGAGTATTCGTGTTAAACACCTTATTGTATGTTGACAAAAATACGCACAAGTGGTATTTACTTCATCGATTAATTGGTGATAAATTTTGAATCTTTTAAACGAACACTAGAAGAAAAAAAAAAATTAACTAAATAGGCGGGGTTTACTGTTTTAAATAGAAAAATAGGTTTAATGTGAATTTGTCAAATAAAAATAACGAATGGAATTGGAATGCAAGACAGACTTGTAAACTCGTTTCTTAACTACTGTCATAGTTAAAAAAAAGCTTAATCATTTGCTTCATATATTGCTTTATTTTATTTATTTACTTATTTATTTATTTTATAGGGGGGAGGAATATTATTTTAAGGACACTTTAGTCTTTAAAATTATATTAATATATTTTAACTTTATACATTTTTAAAAACATTCTTTAACTTTTATAAATATATTTTAACACTTTTTGCGACCGCAGGATTTTGTCTTTTTGACAGTAAGACCCGCCTACGTGCATTATACTCTCAAAATATAATATTTTAGAACAAATTTTCTGTATTCACGATTATATTACAAATGGATATACATTATAATTATATTCTTTCTAATCAATATATTTCTATCCGTAGTAAATTTTATTGCAAAAATATGAACACTGGGTACACACTTAAGAAATATGTAACACACAAATTACGAAAGAAACGCCCACTGACAGAGTTACAGATTTTCAAATGGCGTGAATCTACGTCAGCAGTCGCGAAAGGGTTAATTAAGAAAATATATTTTCATAGAAATTATAAAACGAATCGTACAGTTCCAAAAAGTGCAACTGACCAAAAACTGGTAAGTGCGATTAAAATTGTTTAATATTTACTTCATGAACCCTTACAATAATTTATCCGAAAAGGTTTAGCTTGGCGTTGTTGTATATATATGTATATATTATTTCATTTCGTTTATTATGTTACCTACGAAAGAAAATTTAAGCTTTATTGGTGATCAGTACAGCTATAATAGACACTTTTACTTGAAAAATATTGGACTTTTTTCAAAGAGTAGTGTATGGACTAATCGCAAGTATAATGTATTTAAATAGACCTAAAATTATCTAAAAAAGTACTGAAGTATACACAAATCTAAAAAATTGAATTCAGGATAATTAAGGAACTGGAAAACTTACAAAGTTTCATTAATTTTTATAATTATTTTCTTCCTGAAAGATTTCCGGTGTGAAACTTTAAAGTTTTGTCCATTTCTTATAGGATCTTAATTTTATTTTTCTACATTTACAGATAACCCCCTAACACATTTTTGATTATAACTCTATAAATACTAAAGATAAAGTATACAAACAGTATATTTTTCCGCACTGCCAGACTCTCAGAAATTCGAAAATGAAGTCAAAATTGGGTGTTGCTATTGAAAAAATCAAAGTTGGCGCTCATTTCAATACATAGATGACCCCTAATTCAAAATTTGACGACATATTCAGAAAGTGCTTTTAATTTCCTGTTGAATTATGTCTATTAGATGTTCCTGGGTCAATTAATAACGAAGTTACAGTGAGTGTTGCGTTTTTTTTTTTTTTTTCCCCGACTGTACATAAATACTTCCTGAATGTCATCCTTATCATCAAGAATTCCCTTTGTGCTATACATTATTTAAATATTTTATTTACAGTTTATATTTAAAGACAAAGCCGCTTATTAGAAATTGTTTTCTCTGTTATTATAAAAATATATCATCTAAAAAGTTGTAATATAGTTATGAATAATGCAGTCTTACATGTATTTTCATTTACATTCTCACGTTCAAAAGCATAGTTAACCCACAATTACTTAATTATTTTTTCTAATTCGAAACCGTAGCTGAATTTAACAAACGTTTATTTCTTATATAAATAGCTTAAATATATAGTACTAGACTTTTTCCTTTTATTTATTTTAGGTATTATTATTGAAATACTATAAAAATCCAGCTTCAGAAAATACCTTTTATATTTTAATTTATAAAAGTGGTAAATTAGATTTACATCATTATTTAAAATTCTTCTAAATACAATAAAATAATCTTGTGTGTCAATTACCCTACTTTAGTTTACCCTGGTAGAAACCGTGTAAATATATTATATGACATAAAATAAGCAAATGTCTCGCATTAGAAACTTTGCAAAATGAAGAAAAATGATAATCTTTGGTTTTTTTTCTTCCTCGGAGGGTGAAAGGGACATCGTGACGAAAAGCATCGCATAGAAAGAAAGAAAAACTCTATAGTTAATCCTTTTTTAATTAATAGTTTTCTTCATAATTAAAAATTTAAAAATTCGGCTTCGGGTTGCACACAGAGACATTCAAAAGTACGTGTGTGTCATATTTCACGTCTGCAAGTGCGCTAGATATTTCTAGAGACAGAAACACTCTGGAGACCGTAAACGCTCATAGTGATAGTGATTAGAAATGGTACAAAATTAATAATATTATTTGATGTTTTTACATATTTCTAGCGTATAAATAATATTATTTGATGTTTTTACATATTTCTAGCGTAGATGAGCCTGTTACTTTACTTATTTATTTACGAATTAGTTTATAATTTGAATGTTTTAATACATGAGATGTGAATTCACTTTGAAATCAATAAAATAGAAACTTAATCTATTAATGAGGTACCTGTCTTGCTAAGAAAATTGTAAATAAGGTACTAACAAAATATTTATTTAAAGGATTTATAGTAAAAAATTCCCATATTAAAAATTCATATGGAACTAAAGCTTGAATACAAGCCTTAAAACCTACAGTTTTAATAAGTATTCTTGACAATTTTAATGAATATTTAAATTTATTTCTTCAAAAAAAAAAAAAAAAAAAAAAAAAAAAAAAAAAAAAAAGCCTTTTTATTAAAGGGATGAAACGATTACACTTTAATAATATAATTTTATTAGATTAATTAATTTTTTATCAATTTAAATACATTAAATAACAGAATCTAAGAAAAAAATTCAGTTATTTATTTGTTTTTTAAAATAATAATACATAACAAAAGCATTTAATCTACTAGAATATTCGCGAATCCTACAAAAGAAGAAAAAATTCTAAACCGATTTATTAAATTCTTTAAGAACGATATTATTTCAAATTGCTTTAGATTTTCATAAAAATATTTGTAACATTAAGCAGAAAATAATACTTATAGTTTCAAAAAGTTTTGAAGCGGAATAAATATATATTTCTACTTATATGCATGCAGTTATTTTTAATTTTTTGTAAATGTATACCGAAGCCATGTTATATTCATTGCACGGATTTTAAAATTTAAATAACCTCACGCATAAAATAAATAATCTGGTGTGTCACTCACACGATTTTCTATTACCCTGAAATTTAATACAAAAAATATAGGTTGAAAATTAAGAGGAAGATAACAAGAACTGATATGTAAACCTATCTTACAACAATTCAAATTAGGCTTCAGAAGAGTTTATATGATAATTCGGGTATACCGCCCCCTCAGCCCCCGTTTTATTACTGACTTTACATTTATATAGAATTAAAATCTGTTATTAAAATTATAAGTTCACTTAAAATTACGTAGACAACTTCCACACGCAACATTGCTGAAAATTTATCAATCTTGATCAAACTTTTCTAGCAAAAAACTTATATTAATTTGAAAATACAACTTTTGGATCCCCTGAAATTATTCGGTTTTAAGTTACTCTGCGAAACACAAACAAAGATCAAATGTTAAAAATTTTACTTCGGTAATCAGGAAGCCTCAAAACGTGTAAACACACAAAAAACAGGCGATGAATATTTAGCTTTAAATCATACATTATTTACCATATGCCTATGAGGAATTCATTTCAATTCCTGAGCAGCTTTCCATTACATGATAAAATATTATAGTACAGCACTTCCACTAATAGTAAAAATCTGGAGTGACTCCACTCGACTTTCCGAACATTGAGTAACTAACAGTTTTGTAGATAAAATAAAGAAAGAGGTGTTGCTAAACAAACAAAAAAGAGAAAAACATAACAGAGTGTTTCAGTATTTTTCTCCATATATCACACGAGGTTTTATTTAACGCTACTGAACTTTGAGCCCTTAGATCATAAGGATAAAGAATTTTTCGTTGTGTCCCTGTAAAAATCTATAAATGCTAGATTCACCAAAATGCTTATAGTTAATGCAACAGTGATTTATAATATTCATACAAATTTTCAGCTCAATTGAATAAGGCATTTAGATGCTATCGCTGGTCTCATTGGCCATAAAGATAAAGAATTTTTCTTTGTGTCCCTGTAAAAAAACTGTAAGTGCTAGATTCACCAAAATCTATACAGTTGGTTCAAATATGACCTATAACATGTGTACAAATTCTTTGCTGAGATTAATAAGGCGTTTAGACGCTATCCCACTTTTAAAAATTTGGCAAAGAATTTTTCTTTGTGTCCCTGTAAAAAAACTATAAGTGCTAGATTCTCCAAAATCTATACAGATTGAGTATCTGTGACCTATAATATGTGTATAAAGTTTTTGCTCAATTGAATAAGGCGTTTAGACGCTATCGCACTTTTAAGATTTTGGCCCCTTCGCCATAATGATAAAGAATTTTTCTTTGTGTCCCTGTAAAAAAACTATAAGTGCTAGATTCACCAAAATCTATAGGGTTCGTACTATGGTGACTTACAATATACGTACCAACTTTCAGCTTATTCGAACAAAGCGTTTAGACGCTAGCGTGTTCACTCACAGACATACACACAGACATACACACACACATACACACACACATACACACATACATACACACATACATACACACACACATACATACATCATCGTAAAAATAGTGAAAACGGACTCGTTGGACCTCGAAACGTATAGAAACATCAAAATCTCGAATTCGGATTTTTGACATGATTACAATACTTTCCTCACTATATAGTGTTCGGAAAGTAAAAAAGAAAGTTATCGCTTACACACACACACACAGACCAACCGCTAAAAATATGATTTTCGGATTCTTGGGTCCTCAAAACGTGTAAATATAACAAAAACTCGCATTCGAAAACTTGACCCAAAAACAATACTACAAAACAATACCCCAAAACAAAGTAAAAATAGTAAAAATAATAATAATAATAATAATCTGGTGTGTCACTCACACTACTTTCTCTTACCCTGAAATTTAATACTATATAATAGTATAATATAATACAGTGAAATATAATACAGGTTGGAGATTAAGAGGTAAGATAACGAGTACAGCTGTGTAAACCTATGCTAAACAATTCAAATTAGACTTAGAAAGGGTTTTATATGATATTTAGTTCTGTGTGAGGGGGCTACCGCCCCCTGAACCCCCCGTTTCATTAATGTACAAAAAGAAGCGATGAATATTTAGCTTAAAACATACATTATTTACCATATCTTTATAAGGAATTTATTTCAATTCCCGAACAGCTTTCCTGGAAAGGGTAAAATATTATTAGTAAAGCACATCATTAACAACAAATAACTAGTGTGTTGTGGCCACAACGCGACTTCCTTCTATATTTTCCTATACAAATTCACTCAGTAAAAACAATTTATAAAAATTATTATTTAAAAAAATCATCTTCCATGAAAATGCACACGGTTTCCATATTAGAGAAGTAATATAATACTAAATATCCAAAAAAATGTTGCATTTATTCTCAGTATTACATTTTTTGTTATTGTTCTTGTTGTTAAAAATGAAAAAAATTGATAGCTTTACTTTAAATTATCGCAGATTGATGGTTAAACCATTCGTGTTAAAGGTATTGGCCAGCTCTTTTCAAAGATACCCATAATGAAAATTTACTCACTTCGAGGGGGGAGGCGAGGCTCCTACAAAAACAATTTTTTTTCCCAGTTGATTCTCACTATTACACAATATATATATTCGTTTAATTTGGTTTAGTGTCGTCTATAGTTCTTAAACTCTACTTACCTGCAATTTCCCCCATAGACGTAATGTATTTGAATACTTTTGAGTGTCCCTGTACACGAACCATTTTCTTCATCTCAACGAAAAGCTTAGTGTAGCATCCCTATATGATACACAATTAGAATACCGAGTTTGAAATTTCTGCTACTATTTTTTCGTGAGATATTCTGATAAAAGACACACAGACCATTCCCTAAAAACATGATTTTCGTATTCAGGGGACCTCAGAACATGTAAATATAACAAAAACTCACGTTCGAAAATTTGACCTTAAAACAATACTTTCTCGACACTATGGGTAACAGAAAGTAATAATAATAATAGTGATAAATTCATATTGTGTCATGTTGTAGGCAAATTATGTAAACACTAATTTAAATACAAAACACCAAGACTATTTATCAAATGAAATAATAGAATTTACTAACTATACAAATAATATATTTTTAAAGAGTAGTTCAATGTTACTGAGCATGCGTAATATTTTACGCTTATTCATTTTTACCCATACATATGGAAGAGAAAGTATCGTTTTGGAGTAAAATTGTCGAATTGAGTTGCTGTTATAATTACACGTTTTGAGGTCTCCTGAACCCAAAAGTTATGTTTTTGTCGGTTGGTCTCTGTGTATGTCTCTGTGTGTGCGTGTGTCTGTCTGTGTGTACAGTGCGGCCACATATCCTATACCTAGAAGTGAGGACGTGTCCAAAATGTTAGAGGGATGCCAGCTTGACCAACAGTTTGAAATTTGGAAAGCATTCAATAATCCCGCCCTCTGTTATTGCTCATTTTCTCTGAATCATATGACTGTCACCCCTATTTTAGCATTGGACTCGTTGAGTAAGTACTTGCGCTGATGCTTCCATGGTTTTATGAAATGTGGTCGAAGAATATGTCTGTTATCAGGAGTTTAACAAATAATAGTAGAAAGTACAAACTTGGTATTCTTAATATGTATCATATAGGGATGCTACACTGAACATTTCGTTGAGATCAAGCAAACGGTTCATGTACAGGGACACCCAAGATAATTCAAATACATTACGTCTGTGGGGAAAAATGCAGGTAAGTAGAGTTTAAACATCTATAGACTGAACTAAACCAAATTAAACGATTATATTTTTTATGTATAAAAACATCTTTAATGCAGAATATGGTATGGAAATCAGCCACTGTTCATTTACAGAGCTATACAAAAGAACTAGTTTATAGTGCGACAATACATGAAAATTGATGGAAATGTATTTCAGGTTTCGTCGTGTGTAATTAATGTAGGATTATAGGGATATCCTTTTGTAGGATATCCTTTTTTGCTCTGAAGACGGTACGCTTTAGGCTACCGAAACAGCTGTATGCATTTGCAATATTTTTCTTTGGCGTTTCTAACGTAGTAGTTTATTCGGGTTTTAGGATTATATTTATTTTCACAATGTGGTGTGTACATAACTTTCAGAAGTTATACAGGGCTGCCAATATTTAAGCTATAACGTTTCTTTTTATTGTTAGTGGATGTGCTTTACTATAATATTTTGCCATGTCCAGGAATGCTGCTCAGAAATCGATATTAATACTTCATAGCCATATGGTAGATAGGTAGATAATGGATTTATTTAAGCTAACTACTCATCGCTTGTTTTTTTTCTTTTCTTTTCTTTTCTTTTTTTTTTTATATATATTTACACGTTTTGAGGTATCTTGAATACCGAAGTCAAGTTTTAAACGTTTCATCTTTGTCTGTGTCTTTTAGAATAAATTAAAAACAAACAATTTCAGGCAATTCAAATGTTGTATTTTGAAATTAATACGTTTGTTATTAGAAAAATTTGATAAGAATGGTAAGTTTCAAGGGAAACTGTGTGTAAAAGTTGTCTGAATATTTTTAAATTAACTTTTTAAATTAATAACAGATTTGAATTCTATAGAAATGTGGGTACTAATATGAAACTGCGGTTTGTAGGGGGCGGTGGCTCTCCGTCACATTCAGTTATTTGTCAAATAAAGCTGCTTTTCCGAAGCCTAATTTGAATTGTTTTAACATATGTTTACATAACATATTCGTTTTCTTGCTCCTTAATCTCAAATATATTTATAGTATTAAATTTTAGGGTAAGAGAAAGTCTTTTGAGTGACACACCAGCTTATTTTATTGAATTAAAGTACAAAGAAAGTTTCGATTTGAGTAAGCGCTAACTCATTAAAAAATTCTCTATCTTGTTTAAAAAAATTATTAGTATTCATTGAACTTTTATTTGTATTTTTAATATTAGAAAATACTAAATATTTCTTGCGCTAAATGCATGTAAGATCATGGGCTAATTACCTCGTCAAATTCTTATAGTAGTTTAGTATGTTTAAGTAAACACTATGTATATTTTAAAAATACACTTTAGTTATATCTTATACAGTATGTTTAAAATGTATTTTATATGATATATGTATATAAATAAAAAATTATTAAATATATTATTCTGTTTGTTTATTGAAAAGAAACTTTCTTTCGTATAATAATATATTGCAATTTCTGGTAAGTTTCACAAATAAAATAATCTGGTGTGTCCCTCACACGACTTTCTTTTACACTGAAATCTAATACTATAAATACAGGTTGGCGATTAAGAGGTCAGATAACGAGTACTGTTACGTAAACCTATGTTAAACAATTCAAATTAGGCTTCGGAAGAGTTTTATGTGATAATTAGTTCTGTTATTAAAATTAAAATTTACTTAAAATTATACAGACAATTTTCACTCGCAACATTCATTGAAACTTATCAATCATGATCAAACTTTTCCAACAAAAGACTTATATTAACTTCAAAATACAACATTTGGATCGCCTAAAATTATTCGTAATTAAGTTATTCTAAGAGATACAGACAAAGATCAAACGTTAAAAAACTTGACTACGGTAATCGTTAAGCCTCAAATTGTGTAAGTATACAAAAAACAAGTGATGAATATTTAGCTTAAAACATACGTTATTTACCATATCTCTATCAGGAATTTATTTCAATTCCTGAGCAGCTTTCCTAGAAATGATAAAATATTATTAGTAAAGCACATCCACTAACAACAAATAACTAGTGCGTTGTGGCCACCAAATGATTTTCTTCTATGTTTTCTTTTACAAATTCACCCAGTAAAAATAATTTATTAAAATTATTATTTTAAAAATATATCTTCCATGGTAATGCAGACGATTTACCTATTAGAGAAGTAGTACAACACTAAATAAATATATATATATATATATAAAAAATCGATAACTTTATTTTAAATTATCGCAGATCGATGGATCAACCATTCATTTTAAAGGTATTGGCGAGCTCTTTTGAAATATACCCATCATGGAAATTTACTCCCCTCGAGGGAGAACTTCCCCACCAGGGTAGGAGGCGAGACTCCTACTTACACATTTTTTTCCCAGTTTACTATCTCTATTACAAAAAATATATATTTGTTTTATTTAGTTTAGTGCAGTCTATAGATGTTGTTCAGAATTCTAATGACTCTTAATTCCGAATTTCAATAACTCTTAATTTTGACAATAGATGGCAGCACTATGCAAATTTGAGAGAATTTTATTATAAAAATATTGATTAAATTCACTCTTTTTATTGATATTTTAATGTGTTTTAATCTCTAAATTAATTCTTTTTCCTTTTATTATTATTTCTTTTATTCATGTTTTAAATTAATTGTTAGTTATACTTTAAATAATTTCTTTTTTCAATTTCCTGTGAATCTGTTATTTTTCTGCTGATGGTTCCTAGTTTGTTCTTTTTGCTGTGATTTTTAACGGTAAGCTGGAAAATTCATTCTAACGTATGGGCTGAAATAAAGTCAATAATTCACGTTTGTATTCAATTATGTGTATTTATTCAAGCTTTTAGTCATTCTTTCTTAAATATGATGTTTATTAATTCAATTGAAAGGAAGGTGTGTCCTTCAAATTCATTTTAAACTGATTTTATGATTCAATATATTTTTAAACCAGTGATTTTTAAATCCATATAGTCCACGATTCTATTCAATGTCCCTCCATATTTTTGACCGTCTAGAGCCGTAGATATATATTAAATTGTGAAATCATTTAAATCTTTTAGTAAAAATTTATATTTTTACAAACTTGAAAAAAAAAAAAAAAAAAAAAAAATGTTCTCATGGCTTTAAAAATTGAAAAACTAAAAGTAAAAAGAATTATTAGTCGGTCGTCAGTGACTATATTTGAGAGCAAAGCTATAAAAACTTTGGAAGCGGATCCTTTATATATTCAAGAAAAAAAATTGAAAGGTCATTTGCTTGTGAAACAAACTCAATTACAACAAATTAATAATGAAGTTGAGGAAGTTATTTCTGATTTAGAGGAATTAAAAAAGGAAATTGAAGATAATGAAAAATGGGCAGAGAAAGTTATTCGTATAAAATGTCAGATAGAGTCAAGATTAGAACTTTCTTGTTTTCAGAACACTAAGGTTGTAACACAGGTTAATAAAAATTCTTGTTCTGTTTCGATGCAATATATCAACACTCCAAAAATCGATTTGCCTATTTTCACTGGCAATTTGGAGGACTGGTTAAGTTTCAAGCAAATATTCGTAACCACTATTCATGAGAACACCCAGCTTTCCGATTTGCAAAAAGTACAATATTTAAAAACGTCTGTTATTGGATCTGCCAATAAGTTAATAAAAGGCTTTCCAATAACTGCAGCAAGTTATAAGGAAGCTTGAGCAACACTAATTTCAAGATTTGTTAATTAAAAAAATCTAGCTTATGCCCAGTTAAACAAATTCTTTAATTCGAAATCTTTGAAACCAAATTGTCGGAAATCTATGCTAGATTTATTAGTTAACTGAAATGAAGCAATAGGAAACTTGAAATGTTTAGGATTTGAATTTAGATTATTTGTGGATTTAATTCTTGTTTATAATTTCCAAACAAAATTGGAATATAATTTAAAGAGGCAATGGGAATTATCTTTAGATAGTGATTCTTTTCCCACCTATGATAAATTTATTTTGTTTCTTGAAAAACAAGCGAGAAGCTTGCAAGATATTGATGATAGTACTTATTCTAAATCTGAAAGTAAACAAAAAGTAGTATTTAAAAAATCTGTTTCTAATGCTGCAATATCTAATTCAGATATAAAATCCAATAGTTCTATTTGTTCAGAATGTTCGGAATCTCATGCACTTTTCAAGTGCCCACACTTTCTTAAAAAAAATCTGTTGAAGATAGATGGAATACTGTGGAAGGTTAAAAACTCTGCATAAATTGTTTACGTGGTAATCATTTCGTTAATAAATGTTTGATTTCAGCAAAATGTCGACAGTGTAATGCTAAGCATGATACACTTCTCCATTTCGAGAAAAATAAAGTTAATTATCCACCTGTGATTGAAAACACTAATCTCAACATTGAACGTCCATCCTTTGTCAACTCTAGTTGTTTAACCAGTTCCCAAGAGAGTTGTCAAACTTTGTTATCGACAGTTATGGTTCTTGTAAAATCAAATACTGGAAGGTTTTTTTGTCATGTAGAGTCATGGTGGATTCAGGAAGTCAAAAATAATTAATTTCCAGCTATTCTGCTAAACAATTAGGGTTACCTATGAAAACCACAAATCACAGAATCTAAAGTGTAAATAATATTGTTGCAGAAACTGCTGTTTTTGAAATTAATATTATTTTAAAGTCGTATTATAGTAATGAAATCTTTGATGTGAATGCTTTAATTGTAAATAATGTTACGGTAAATCATCCTAATTTTGTTGTTCGAAAATCTTCATGGCCTCATTTGGAAGTCTACCTTTAGCAGATTCTAAATTTTATTTTTCGAGTCCAGTTGAAATTTTGCTTGGTGCAGATATATTTCTCTTAATAATTTTAGGGCAATATATTCTGGGTCCTAAAGGTACTCCATGTGGTTTAAATTCCAAATTCAGGTGGTTACTCTCGGGAGTCATACATTCAAACAATTTTCAGCATTCTAAAACTGTCCTTAGCTGCCATGCTACAGTTCAGTTGACTTATGATCTTCAGAAATTTTGGGAAATTGAGTCCATTCCTGATGCAATACCAATTCACAGGTCTGAAGAAAAATACACTAAAACTTTTAGACGAATTCAGTCTGGAAGGTACATGGACATGGTGGATCTTCCCTTTAAAGAAGCTCCAAATTTAGGTGACTCACAATCAAATGCTTTAAAACGATTTTATTTTTTAGAATCTAAACTTAATAAAAATCATGAGTTTAAGGAGCAATACCATGCTTTTATGCAAGAATATATTAACTTACATCATATGGAACCCGTCCCAAATTCTGAAATTGATTCTAAAGATTGTTTTTACATGCCTCATCATGGCGTTTTGAAAGAAGATATTACAACTAGAAATTGAGGATGGTATTTGATGCTTCGGCCAAAGGTACATCAGGACACTCTTTAAATGACTTGCTTGAAAGAGGTCCGAAGTTGCAACCAGTTTTGTTTAAACTTCTTCTTAAGTTTAGGACATATTTAATAGCTTTAACCGGAGACATCGCCAAAATGTATAGACAGATATTGGTAAACCCCAAATATGTTGACTTTCAGCGAATCTTTTGGCGATTCCAGCCACATGAGTGTATTGCGAGTTTCAGATTGTTGACTGTAACACAGCCTGTGCCCCATTCCTGGCTATAAGTACATTGCACGAACTAGCCAAAGATTATAGTTCAGAATTTCCTATTGCTGCGCAGTCAATTTTTAAGAACGTAGACGATTATTTTTATGTAGCCGATTATCTTGGTGGGTCGCATTCAATGGATGCAGCAAAACAATTGGTCAAAGGCCTAAATAACGTTTTAAATCAAGGGGGCTTTACACTTAGAAAGTGGGCTTCCAATGTACCCACAGTCATTGAAAATCTACCAGAAGATCTGAAATCCACTAGGCAAAATATAAAATTTTCCGAAGATTCCTCTCAAAAGATCTTAGGCCTAGTTTGGAATTCGGCAGAAGACTTATTGAAAATTCATTTGAATGGTGTCAAATCGGTGCATACCAAGCGAGAACTGCTATCGATGATAGCTCAAATCTTTGATCCTTTTGGGATTCTAGCTCTAACCACGATCATGTTAAAAATCATGATGCAAGAGCTTTGGAAGGATAAGTGTGCTTGGAATGATCAAATTCCAGATGATATTTTAAAACCTTGGCAAAAATTTTATTCTCAAATTGAACTCTCAAAGTCTATTGGCTTATCAAGATATCTGAACTGTGAAACATAACCAGAGAACCACACAGAGATCCATGATTTTTTTGATGGATCTGGCAAGGCCTACGCAGCAGTGGTATACCTTCGGACACTATCTTCTCTAGGTTAGATTTCAATTAACTTTGTCGCTGCAAAAACTAGAGTTAATCCTTTAGAACATGTCACGCTTCCCAGAATTGAGTTATGTGCACTCTTGCTTGCACAATAAAGTTCCACAATATTAGAATCTTTAACTTTTAATGTAAATAAAATTTATTTGTGGTCCGATTCCCAAATTGCTTTAAATTGGATTGAATCTCCTCCAACCAAATTGAAATCAGTTCGTAACAAATCGAGCAAACAAAATCAAATCACTTGTTCCACAAGCAGTGTGGACTTATGTTGAGAGTTCGTCAAATCCCGCAGACTGTGCCTCAAGAGGCATTCTACCGAAGAGTCTTTTGCATCGCAAATTGTGGTGGCTTGGGCCTGAATGGCTTAGTTCTAGTGTCAAGTTACCATTATTCCTAATCAAATCTTCAAATGTTAAGTCAAAGAATGATGAAGAAAACTTAAGTCACGTTGCAACATCCAGTCATAAAGCCTTTCCTGATTTTTTACTCAAATTCTGTTCCTTTTCAAAACTTTGCAGAATCCTTGCATTGTGTTTGAGGTTTATTTATAACATTCGTCGTTGTAATCGTAATTCTAGACACATTGGACTTATCAGTACACCTGAAGTTTCAAGTGCTATGACACATATTCTTAAATTGATTCAGGAACAAGAGTTTTCGGTAGAACTGAATTTGCTCAGGAAAAATCAACCTTTACCAACCAACAACAAATATTTATCCTTAAATATATTTCTAGACTAGCAGGCTTTGCCCGCTTCGCTGGTCACTATATTAAAATGATTTCTTTTTAATTGAATAATTGAAACGTTTAAGTAAATGTATTTCGATTGGCGACATCTTTCGCCACAGCTTTAGTATGGGATCTCCTCAGTGTTATTTAAAAAAATTTCAAAACTGCAATTTTAATCCCATTTACGAAAACATGTGACTTTTAATGAGTAGCAGATTTAATTTTTTTTTTCCAAACGGTTTTCATACAATCTCCTGCTGTCGCCACCTACAATTCATACATTAGTTAATTTAAAAAAAATCTAATTGTCCGATCGATAAGCTCTTTAATCCGTTGGATTCACAAAAATTGCTTCTTTCATTTGGTATCTTATTTGTAATGATACGACTGATATTTCTAATTTATTTAATTTACTTTCCTCATTTTAAATAAATGTACTTTTTTTCTTCTTTTTTTATTCTGTCGAAAAAAAAATTGGCAACAATTGAATTATAGTTAAAATTTAAATGGCTAATTTATCAGAAATTAGAAGGTTATTTTTTTCACATTTTAATTAATTAAAAGAAAACTAATAAGAAATTCGAAAATCCGGCTTCGAGGTGCATCAGGGGAGGTCATTACGAACCTGCATGCAAATTTGTGTAGCTCAGCCATCAGCCGTTTTCCTAAAAGGCTCTGCAAATACATACACAATGACACACACACACACACACAAACATCTTATTTTATTATATATTTCTAGATGACCAAGGTTTAATCAGAGTTGGTGGACGGTTGTCCAGACATCAGTCACTTAATCAAGATCAGAAATATCCAGTGCTTTTATCGAGAAATCACTTAATTACGAAATTAATTGTTGAGCAATATCATAAAAAAACACTTTCATGCTGGTGCACAACTGATTCTTTCCCTAATTAGACAAAAGTATTGGATACTAAATGGTCACTCTTACATTCGTCGAACTCTAAATGAATGTATTTTGTGCAAAAGTTTGAAGAAACATACTTGACAACAAATTATGGGTGAGTTGCCAATCGAACGTATAATTCAAACTCGACCTTTCTCAAAGGTGGGACTAGATTTTGCTGGCCCACTCATCACTAAACCAAATGTGCCTAGATCTAAAGTTAAATTGAAGTCATATATTTGTGTTTTTCTCTGCATGTGCACAAAAGCGGTGCACCTAGAAGCTGTTTCAGATTTATCTTCATCAGCTTTCTTAGCAACTCTAAAACGATTTGTTTCTAGAAGAGGATTGCCATCAGACATATTCAGTGACAACGGAAAAAATTTCAGAGGAGTTTCTAACTATCTTAAGCAACTATTTCGAATCCTTCGTTCAGAAAATGTTCAAAATTTTGCTACCAGCAACTTCATCAATTGGCATTTTATCCCACCATATTCTCCCCATGGACTGTTGGAATCTGCTTTTAAATTGACGAAAAGCCATTTAATTAAAGCTTGTAAAACTACCATTCTAAATTTTGAAGAGCTTACTATTCTTTTATGTCAAATAGAAGCCTGCTTAAATTCCAGACCATTAACGCCACTTTCTTCTGATCCATCCGATCTTAGAGCCCTCACTTCCGGACATTTCCTGATAGGAGTTCCACTCCTTGAGATGCCTGAAAATGGAAATTCATCAAATCTCACTGTATCTTCTTGTTGGACTCTAATCCAGCGAATGAAGCAACACTTCTGGAAGCGATGGTCTAGAGACTATCTACATCACCTGCAGAATCGACCTAAATGGATCACTCTAGGAACTGATCTTCAAATTGGGTACTTGGTTGTCATTCATGATCCTCAATCTATCCCTCTTCAGTGGAAGTTGGGTAGAATTATTCGTACCCATCCCGGACCTTATAACAGAGTTCGTGTAGTCAGCATTTGGACTCAGAGTGGTGAAATTCAACGCCCTATTGCTAAAGTGACACTTCTTCTCCCAGTGGGGGAGAATGTTCAGAATTCTAACGACTCTTAATTCAGAATTCCAATAATTCTTAGTTTTGACAATAGATGGCAGCACTATCCAATTTTGAGAGAATTTTATTATAAAAACATTGATTAAATTCATTCTTTTTATTGATATTTTAATGTGTTTTAAACGCTATTTTTATTTATTTTTTTCTTTTATTATTATTTCTTTTATTCATGTTTTCAATTAATTGTTAGTTATACTTTAAATAATTTATTTTTTCAATTTGCTGTGAACCTGTTATTTTTCAGCTGATGGTTCCTAGTTTGTTCTTTTTGTTGTGATTTTTAACGGTGAGCTGGAAAAATTCATTCAAACGTATGAGCTGAAATAAAGTCAATAATTCACGTTTATATTCAATTATGTGTATTTATTCAAGCTTTTAGTCATTCTTTCTTAAATATGATGTTTATTAATTCAATTGAAAGGAAGGTGAGTCTTTCAAATTCATTTTAAACTGATTTTATGATTCAATATATTTTTAAACCAGCGATTTTTTAAAACCATACTGTTCACGATTATATTCAAAATCCCTCCAGATGTTATACTCTACTTACTTGCAATTTCCCCCATAGGCGTAATTTATTTGAATACTTTTGAGTGTCCCTGTACACGAACAATTTTCTTCATCACAACGAAAAGCTTAGTGCAGCATCCCTATATGATACACATTTAGAATACCAAGTTTGGAATTTCTGCTACTATTTGTTCTTGAGATATGCTGATAACAGATACACTGACAGACACACACATACAGAGACCATTCAATAAATACATGACTTTTGTACTCAGGGAACCTCAGAACACGTAAATATGAAAGAACTCACTTTGGAAAATTTGACCCAAAAACAATACTTTCTCTACCATATATGGGTAAGAGAAAGTTAAAAGTAAGCATTCAAACAAATTTAATAAAAATAATTTTTCTTTAAAATTTAAACAAGTGGACTTTTTTTTTCTTTCTTTCCTTCTTTTCTTTTCTTTTTTATTTCTTTTTTTTTTTTTTTTCGCAGTATATATTAACAATATATAACAATTTTGTAGAAATGGCGTATAAACGTTTTTTGAAACAGTTCAAATTCATGATGTATACATTTATGTGATTCACTAACACTAAAAGTTATAATTTCTTTACACGATTTTAACACGCATCAAGAGATTCGGAAGTCTTCTGAATCCACAATATTTCCATTGTTCTTCTGTAAAGAAACTTTCGATCTAAAATAACGAAAATATATCTTGAATAAACTATAAAGTCTAATTTTTATACAATTTATAAATTTATGATTATTTGCGGTTTTTATTCTTTTCTTTTTTTCTTGACAATGTATTTCAATAAATATTTTAAATATTAATGAAGTAGGAAAAAAAAATGCAAAAATATTTTACTAATATTATTAGTAAATGTTTTCTTATTATATAGATGTGTGACTTAATGCACTTATTTATATAAATGTGTGATTCTACACATTTATTCATGGGATTTGCAGAGAAATACGTTGAATAAATTAATTTTGTTCATTACATAATTTAGATTACCTGTGAATAAATGAGCATCTCGATTTGTTCCCAAAAACATACCTATATAGGGTTTTATAGTGGTTTTAATTAACATATTTCAGTCTTTATCAATCCACTGTAGAAATATGGCCTCATCTAGATAATCGTCCCTGCTTTCTGCTATTCTTCTTCATTCCGCTGTTCCAATATTCACAATTTTATCTTTCCAGCGACACATTGGTCCTTACCTTGGTCTTTTCTTGTTTCTCGATATCCAAAATAGAACTTTGGTGGTCCATCTATCATAATTTCGTCTGGAAATGTGCTCTGCCTAGTTCCATTTTAAATACTTTACACTAGAAATAACAACATTAATTTTAGTTTGCTCCCTAAACCAAATGTTTTGCTTTATGTCTCTTTGGATGAAACCTAAAATGCGTTTTTGCATGCTTTTCTGGGTTGTTTGAAGTTTTTGTGTAGTTTTACACTTTAATGTCCAGTTTTCTGGAACATAAATTAAAACAGGCAAAATGAACTAATCGAAAACTTTACTTTACTTACCATATATATACATACATATTTCTTTTATTTCATAATATTTCATATTATATAATTTATATACCACATATTTTCATTATCCTCTATACCATACATATTTATATGTATATATGTATGTACGTATGTATGTATGTATGTAGATGGTAAAACATGTCATGTGAGTGAAAATACTTCGTTTTTAACGGATTAAGGAAACTATATTTCAAATATCTTCGAGCAAAAAAAAAAAAAAAAAAAAAAAATCTTTGAGTGCAATTTTCAATGTAGTTCCGCTTCACAGAGCTGACTAACTTTTATTATTTTATTTTATTTTTCAAATTGCATGTTTTATTTTTGATCATTTTCGTATATCCCAAATAAAATTTACGACTTTCGTAAGTTAAGAAAAACAATTTTTCTGGAAGCTGCGAAATAATTTGATTTACCTTTATTTTGATAGGCGAATTAAAAATCCTTATTCCAGTAAGTTAAATCTAGGAGAGTTTGCGAACAATTCAAAAGAAGGATATAAAAATTTCAAATATTATTATTATTATTATTATTTTTTTTTTTTTTTTGCTACATTATTGCTGAACAGAAACAGAAATATTATCACAACGTTGAAAACGCCAGAATAAAAATGTTAAACAAAACTGCAGTTTAAGTAGCGTAAAGCGTATCGTCGTCACTGCAGAATGACGAGGTGGATTGTTCCTCGGGCAAACTTTTGTATTATAACTTTGAAATGTTTTTAACATGTAATTTTAGAAATTTGCTATAATAAATTTCCTGTATAATTTATAAAATATATTTTTTTAATCTTCATTGTGATTTATGTTCACTTTTGAAATAGCAGCGATCTAGATTACATGTATAATTAGTTATTTCTAAGATTTCTAAGATTTATAATTTTGTATTAATTAAGCTTTCTAAAATCATGTTATTTATCCTGTCTTTTCTGTACACAAAATTCACGTTATATACTGTTAAAACTTACCGAGTTATGAAGTTTTTTTTATTCCATTTAATACTCTACCATTTTAACCTTATTTTTCCAAAAAAATTTCTTTTGTGACGAAGGAAAAATTAAAATCATATTCATGTGTAATAGTATTTTATTTCGTTTAATTCTTTAAAAGTAAGAGAAAAAAATCTAAAATATTTCTACATGTATACAACTGGAAGAGATTTACTTTAACCTGTTGTGTATTAAAAATAACGTATTGTGTATACACTGTAAAAAAATAACTATTACCAGCTGCAGTAAGGCCGCGGTAGCCTGGTCGGTAAGAGCAGCGAGTTCGTGATCGAAAGATTGCGGGTTCGGTCCTCGAGCCGGCCGAAGACCGTCGTGTGCGCTAATGGCGACTGGTGCACGTTAAATTCCGTTGTGGTCGCAAAGTCCTCCAAGTTCCCATCAAAAATTATACCCCTGGGGGCACCGGAACATGGGTTTAACTCGCTCTGATCCGGATCAAAATTCGAGTTCCTGTTGCCTGGCTGGTGCTGGCATCTTTCTCCAGCTTCTGGAGCTAAAGTCGTTCTTCCTCCCTATGAGGCGCTCTTAAATAACGGAAGACGAACCCCTCATGACTTAAAAAATATCCGGATAGTTCCACTACCGGGGCTCGGAATTTCCGAGTGGCACACGACAACCAGCTGCAAGAAACTCTCTGTGATTGGAGAAAATACATATTTTCTCCAATCACAGAGAGTTTCTTGCAGCTGGTAAAAGTTAATTTTTTACAGTATAGAAGAAAAATAATTTGACTCTGAGTCTTTAATTTGTTTAAATGTTGTATTTTCTGAAACAGTAATGTGTATATTCTTATTATCCAAAATTTTCGATATTTTAAAAACCTAGTAATACTAAATTTTAAATGAAAACTGGCAGTTTTTCTTTTCTTTTATAACGATAACTGAGATGATGTTCACTAACAAAAATTAAACAGGCGATGTATATTAGCGTCTAGAAAGAGCGATGGGAGAAAGCGATTTACAGTTTATTTTCTTGATACAAGTACTTCTTCCGATTCTTTAAAATGAAAAACAATGCAAATATGACACTGTTTATTACCACCAACATCATTAAGTACACTGTAAAAAATATGTTCTTAAAAATAAGTATATATTGAAAGATATTAAACCTTTCGAAACCGGTTTTGCTGACTTAAAATTTATGGTGTGTGAAGAAGTTTCAATGTCTTTCTATTGATTTCTATTGATTTGAATTTAGTTTTGGTAAGTATATATTGTCATAAAATAGCCACGAAACAATATATAAACTTAAATTTGAAAACCCATGTACTCATTTTTGAATACATTGACATGCCAAACATAGGGATATTGGGATTCTCATTGGTCAATCCCATTTTTGAACATGTCAATATACTCAAAAATGAGTACATTGATTTTCAAATTTAAGTATATATTGTTTCTGGGCAATTTTGTGACAATTTATACTTATTTTTAAGTACCTATTTTTTTACAGTGTATTGCAGGATTATACATACGATGTGTTATAAATGTTTATGAGAATAAGAATGCTGTGTGATTATTTTACACCAGTGTTTTCAAAATCTGCTGCATCAAAAATGAAAATTGATATTTTTATTTTATAGCATATTCTTTATTTTATTTGTTATAATAATTATTAATGCAAGAAATAATATTTTGCCCTCCCCCCCCCCCCCCAAAAAAAAGTAACAAACTGAAATCTTCAAATAGAATGTATATATTCCTCTTATTATATAAATTCCAAATAATTCAATTTTAAGGAAAAAATGATATAAGATATAAATATGTGGAGACTTCCAAAATCTTTAAGAAAAATAAACCAAATATAGTTTGTTTTTGTAGCTCTCACAAGTTGTTTTCTAGAGAAATTTAATTAAAGCGGATTTCCATTGTTAGAAGTTCGCATTCATGACTCTCAGAATCCTTGACAACAGGCAGACATTTGTTCCGCATGCAAGTTCAGTTAATTATTATAACTTGTATTTCTAATTAAAGTTTATGTATTGAAAATTGTTTTTCATTGCTCAAATTTATAAAATAAAATAAATTTTAAAATATTATATTCTCATGAGTTACTGTCGAAAATATTGTTCACGGTAGTGCATCCAAAGAAAAAAAAATTTCAAATTATTATAGTATTTTACTATTAATTTAGTTTTATTCCATTACAGACACATTATTTTTTTAATTATGCCATTTAAGAATCAATGAAGTTTTAATGACTGAAAATGAATGTTTTCTATCCATCTACTTGTACTGCGTCGAAAAATAAATGGATAAGTGTAACAACGTTTCGTTAAAAGTTATATTTTGATCTCGTTTTGATTGGTTGCTATTATACTTAGAGTTCTGAAATTTTCAGGGATAAAAAACAGTTACCTACAGTTTGGGAATAAACTACTTCTTTTAAGAAATATCATCTATTTCAATTTATCAATGTGCATTATAAAGAATAAAATACGAAATTTTTTTGGACTTTGTTCTACTTACTCCATGGTATGGAGCAAGTATACATACTGTCTACTATATCCATAGTCTGCGAGTTAGAAGATGCGTAGATCAAATTTTTAGACAGTGAACACCTTCATGAATTTGAGATTTTTTGAAATTTTAAAAGATCTGAATTCCTTACAAACTTTCAAACCTTTCCGGAAACCTCCACCAAGCACTTTATTAGGTTTCATTGAAATATAATAGATAGAACTGGACAAGCAGAGTAAAATTATATACTTGATAAAGTTCATGTGTTTGAAATAAGCGTAAACACCTTGGATACTACCTTGACTCGGCATATAAAATTCATGGTATAAGTGAGACCAAAGTGGGACTACAGGTGGCAAACTAATAGGCTTAAGAAATCAAAGAAATTTCAATCTATATTCAAAATCTGCATAAAAATGAATTAATTTCTTTTCCAAGAACTGTTGGCTTTACTTCAAAAGCACACTAATTAAAAAATTCGAAATTTTAGAGGGTTCTTCGTCGAAGAGGAAATGTTATGCAACTTTTCAAGTTTCTAAAACTACTATGGTTTAATATTTCATTTGTTTTATTATGGCTAAATGTAGCAAAGAATATACTTTTAATAGACACTTGAACACAAGTAAAAGTAAAAAAAAACTAGTGTTTAAATATGATAAAAAAATAGTTACACTGTCTAAATTTTAATCATATATAAAGACTGTTTTTTTTTTTTCCTTTTACGTGTGTTACATTGTCCATTAAAAGTATCTCACTGACACGTATACTTTTAAACATTTATTATTTTTTTTTTTTTTTTAGACTTAACTAAAGATGAGATTTTTTTAATAATGATGAGATAATATATATATATATATATATATATATATATATATATATATATATTTGTAGTAAATATAAGTGCTAAATATATATACATATATATATATATATACATATATATAATGATTATAAGATACATAATTGTTGTATATTTATATTACTTAATAATCAGGTACATTTTAAGCTATTTTAAAGTATTTTAAGCATTTTTTTTTTTTCTTTTTGGTATCAAAAATTTATAAAATATTTCATTTAAAAAATTACAGTCATTGCATTATATTCAAACACAATAGAAATTAAAATAACATTTTTATTATTAATATATATATATATATATATATATACATAACATACATTTTTTTTTTTAAGCTGTATCCCCCTGGAAAGTTTTGAAGCATACTCTAATATACAACTTCAATCATGCGTGATATCATTCGTAACGTACGATGCTCTAAATAATTTTATCAGGACATTTTATGATCATATATTCCACTTCAGTAAGGAAATCTCTCTTCAGGCAAAATATCTTTCCGCATATTCTGAAGTGTTTAAAAGAACACGCAATCGTATGTTACATGGTTTGTGGCTAAGTTATCACTGTTTGAATGTTTTATTTTTACTGAAGTTATTGATTATTCTTTAAAAAAAAAAAAAGTATCATAGACATACATCAAATGTATGAATATGTAGGTTTCGATCAAAAAGTACTAAACGAATAAATCAGATTAGATCTTGTGTCATTAAAACAAAAAAAGGCCTCCCGCACTTTCTCTCTCTCTCTCTCTCTCTCTCTCTTTTTTTTTTTTTTTTTTTTTTTTTTTTTGTGATTACATTTATTACATTTACTTAATGATTTCAGATGTGATTGTTTATTAATTTAAAAAATCATGTTATTTGAGTATATATATATATATATATATATATATATATATATATATATATATAATATATATATATGTTACAAAATGCTTAATCATTATAGAAATTAGAAGAAACTATCTTTAATATAGTGATTCATAAAATAATTAAGTACCATATAAAATAAAGTTGATTTATAGCTTCTTATATTATCATGCGAATGGAAAACCTTTCATGCAAAATCTTCAGAATTTTTTATCAAAATAATAAAACATTTTGTATTTGAGAGCGCACCATTATTTCAATTGCAGGGATACAGTATATTTAAAATAAAAGTACTGTACTTCTGCAATATTTCTTTTATGTTTTTAGTGACAAAAACATCATTCAGTTTTATCGCATATAGTTAATTCTATATTTAAATATATATATATATATATATATATATATATATAATTAAACTGTTGTATTTATGCAAATTTTGCGTTCTACTAAATATGCATTCAATTAATAGTAATAAAAAAATTAAGGTATAGATTTTGATTTTAAAATCTATATTTTGATTTTTAAAATTAAAGTTTTTGTTTTGGTTATAATTTTTTATTTATTTTCTAATTTAAAATTTCTGTTTTTATTTCTTATTTATTTATTATTATACATACGAAATTTCCTAGAAGTTAAAAACTGAAATAATTGATACTTGAGAGATGTAAATAAACAATGCATGTATTTAATAAAAAAGCACCACAAAACTGGCGTTGTAAAAAATATTACTTACAAATTTTGAATAAACACCATAAGATGCATTAAACTCGCAACCATTGTTTCGGGTCGAAAAAACACACGACCCTTCATCAGGCGAATAAAGTAAGCACGAGGCTTTGACTGCAGCACTCGTGCTTACTTTATTCGCCTGATGAAGGGTCGTGTGTTTTTTCGACCCGAAACAATTGTTGAGAGTTTATTACATTTTATGGTGTTTATTCAAAGTTTGTAAGTAATGTATGTATTTATCTATTAATATAATGTTAAAAATTCAGCTATTATATTACTACATATGAATTTTTTAATCAAACAGTGTTTAATCATTTTTCCCCTATAAACTGCTCGATTTTATTATTATTAATATTATTATTATTATTATTATTATTATTTGCAAGCTATTTAAAAAATACGACTTTTCTTGAAACAATGTACATATGTGTTAAAACATCGATTTTGACATGTGTGTACAGTGTACATTAGGGTGATAACAAGCCCCATAGGGACTATTTTTTCTCTTCCTTTCTTCAAAGGGAACTTTTATAAAATTGACAATTCCTTAAAAAAAAAAAAAAAAAATACTTATGTTTTAGGCCAATCAAGTGATATGTAATTTTAAGATCTACCTAATCCGCCCTAAATTATTACATCTAGCAGATTTTTCTAAAAATTCGTGGGATTTTTACTTTAAAATTTAGAAATGGTTTATCTTAGAAACGTGTTTTTTTATTCCTAGTCATGTAAAGAATGTTCTAGGATTTTATCTTCCCACTACAAATTGTTTTACAATTTTTTTTTTTTTTTTTTTTTTTTTTTTAAATATGGATTTAGAACTGGATCGGAGAAATAATTTTACCATGTTTTTATTAACTTCGATTCTTGTTTGTTTGTTTGTTTGTTTGTGTGTTTGTGTGTTTGTCAGGGACAAATCTTGCAATCGATTTTTAACTAACTTTCCGACTAGCTAGATATTTGAAATTTTCAGGACAGCTCACAACACGGTGACAATACATTTTTATAATAATTTTACTCAACTATTTCAAGTCCCGCTGCCTTCGGCAGTGCTTATATGATTCAACAGAAAATTTATTTAACTAATTTCCCGACTAGCTAGACATTTGAAACTTCCAGAATAGTTCAGAACACGGTGAAAATGCATTTTCTTAATACCTTTAGCCAACTGTTTCGGGTTCCTGATGCCTTCGGCAGCGTTATCAGTACAAAGCTTGCAATCGATTTTTCACTAACTTTCCAACTATCTGGACATTTGAAACTTTCACGACATCTAATAACACGGTAACAATATATTTTTCTAATAATTTTAGTCAACTATTTCAGGTCCCACTGCCTTCAGCAGCGCTTATATTGTTCGACAGAAAATTTATTTAACTAACTTCCCGACTAGCTAGACATTTTAAACTTTCAGAATAGTTCAGAACACGGTGAAAATGCATTTTTTTAATACCTTCAGCCAGCTGTTTCGGGTTTCTGCTGCCTTCGGCAACGTTATTAGTACAAATCTTGCAATCGATTTTTCACTAACTTCCCGACTAGCTAGATACTTCAAACTCTCAGGCTAGCTCAAAACACGGTGTCAATACATTTTTTTAATACTTTTAGTCAACTGCTTCAGGTCCCTACTGCATTCGGCAGCGTTTATATGATTCAACAGAAATTTTATTTAACTAACTTCCTGACTAGCTGGACATTTGAAACTTTCACAATAGTTCAGAACACGGTGAAAATGCATTTTTTTAATACTTTTAGCCAACTGTTTCGGGTTCCTGCTGCCTTCGGCAGTGTTACCAGTACAAAGCTTGAAATCGATTTTTCACTAACTTCCCGACTAACTAGATATTTGAAACTTTCAGGATAACTCAGAACACGGTGGCAATACATTTTTTTAAATAGTTTTAGTCAACTGTTTCAGGATCCTACTGTATTCGGCAGCGTTCATATGATTCAACAGAAAACTTATTTAACTAACTTCCCGAGTAGCTAGACATTTGAAACTTTCGGAATAGTTCAGAATACGGTGAAAATGCTTTATAAAAATATTTTTATCCAATTGCTACGGGACCCTGCTGCCTTCGGCAGCGTTTCCAGTACAAAGCTTGCAATCAACTTTTAATTAACTTCCCAGCAATAGCCATTTGAAACTTTTATAATAGCTCAGAAGACGAAAGAAAGGATTTTTTTTTTGTACTTTTATCCAATTGCTGGGGTCCCGGCTGCCTTCAGTAGCGTTTATATGATTCAGCAGAAAATTTAAAAACATGGTTTATAATTTTTTTTTTTTTTTTTAATCTTATAAGTATTTTCTTCATGAATGTGTAATAAAGAACGTAAAATAGGTTTTCATCTTCTATAGATAGATAAATAGATAAGTATATTTGAAGAGGAGCGTGGTCCAAATATAAAAGCCGCTTGTGTTTATGCCCAGAACAAGTTGCTATTCGGCCAAACTTTGGCGGAACTTTGAATAAAAAAAAAAAAAAAAAAAAAAAAAAAAATTATAATAAGTATAGCTAAAAACTATTACTTTTGAACAAATCACTGATGATGATGATGATGATAAAAGTTGGCTGATTGAGTCTGAAGAAGAGAACTATCAAGATGATTAGAGATTAAAAAAGAAAATTACTTTTAAAGAAACTCACTTTCCTTTTGATAAAGAAATGCATCGTTTCATTATTCCACTAATATTTAACTTTTAAAAAATATTTAACATTTTAACTCATTCATTACATTCTGAACAGACTTGAAAAGAATAAATGAATTTTTTTTTTTTTTTTTTTTTTTTAGGACAGAATATTGTCAAATACCTTAGGGTTGTAAACGATACAAACGAAAAGGGTGTCAAATTAATTCGTGCTAGCTTAGCAAAAGATAAAGAACGGAAGCAGTATGTTTCGCATGATAATGCCAACCCACGTACGAAGATAGTTTCTATTTATTGTTTTCTTCCTTGCCGAACATTATTTTCGCCAGCAAAGTCGCCGAATCTTTCTACGATTGAGGACGTTTGGAGTATCATGGAAAGGGTCCTACAACCAGCTCGGTATTTTGCCTATCTAACACACCAGTTGGACAGAATTTGGCACGATATCTCGCAGGAGAACATCTGACAACTCTATGAAGTAATCCAAGACGAATAACTGCTTACACAAGGGCCAGAAGAGGGCCAACGTGTTACTGACTTGTTCACTTTGTGAGGCTCTTTCTCTTGATTAAATCCTGCTAAACTTCTAAAACTGTAATCATTTGTTTTTCTCCACATGTACATCACATCTACTAACTTTCGTCCCATTCGGATAACTCTCTTTCTTGGTGCGTCTTTTTTTTTTTTTTTTTGTCTTAGAGTATAGTTGCTGAATGTCGAAAATTATTTTTTCGTACAGTTAAATTCTACCTTTTCAAAATCTTTTACAAGTACTAGATACTAATGGTGGTGAATGAGTTTGGTAAATCCACTTACAAATTAAATCTACCTTTTTAATATTTGTAAAATTTTCTATGTAAAATTTGTTCTGATGTTATTATTTATTATTTTTTCATATTTGTTTCTTTATTAATTGATTTTATTATATTTATATTCATTTCAATGTGATTATTGCAAATAACTGGATTTAGCTAAACCCCTGAAAGGGGATACTGACATGGGGTTTTCTTTTGTCTTTTCCTCAGTTTCATGCACTTTCGCCATTTTTATTACCTGGACGGGAATTTATTCTTAAAAAGCATCTTTTTATAAGCATAGTTGATATTAAAAATTCCTCTGATTTGTATATTTGTTAAGAAATTTGTAGCACTCAAAATTAAAGTCAGCAATAATGTCTACATATTTAGAAAAAAAAACTTGGTTTGAATTTATACTATAAACGTAATTTGAATTTTATACTAAAAAAAAAAAAGATTTTTGAGAGAAGTAGCTATATATATTTTTATAATATTTTAGGGCTGATAGTGCAGAACTTAATGTTAGGCTTCTTAAACCAGGACATAAAATATAAAGGAATAAAAAAGTTCTTTAAACATCCATGGAGGAGCCGGTATTAGAATCCGACAGTTAGAAACTGAAGTACAGTGTGTTAACTATTCGATAATTTTTGATAACTGTTTTTTTAAAAATGAAGGTTTACCAAGAAAAATATAATACATTTTTTAACAGTTATTTCCACAAAATCTATACATTTTTATGTAATTTTTAATCATATGGAAACAACGTATTAATGATACATAAAAATAAATGAATAACAACATAATAATTTATCAAATTTGAAATAAAATTTCTATCACATAGGAATAAAACGATTTTAAATTTGTATACAATATCACCTCTCATACTTTAAATGTTAGAAAATTTTTCAATATTATTTTAAAAAAGGTTTTGTCGACATAATCAAATCATTATTTAATAAATTTAAGAAACAACGGCCTAAATAAAAGGAAATGGGGTATCGGTGTTCTTAAAAATGATAACATGATAATACTTGTTGAAACAATATGACAAATAATGCTTAAAATTACATCTCATCTCCATGGATCTATGTTAAAAGCGTATTGTTAAATTTAATTATATGAAGCCTATCTATCTATATTAATAAAATCAGACTTTTGTCTGTAAATTTGACGGAATCGAAAAATTTTGCGATATCTTCACGTTTCACACCCCATGAAAGCCGAAAATAACTTAAGAAAATTTTGCCTGTGTGTGTGTGTGTGTGTGTGTGTGTGTGTGTGTGTGTGTGTGTGTGTGTGTGTGTGTGTGTGTGTGTGTGTGTGCGTGTGTGCGTCATCGTGTCCGTATGTCGCTTTTTTTGTCCGGGCATCACTCGAGAACGGCTGGACGGAATTCAACGGCGCTTGGCAGGGATTTAGGTATTCACCCAACTTAAAATTATATCTATCAACTTTTCAGACTTCCCCCCCCCCGTTCTCCCCCCTAGGGGGTAAAAGACACGTTTGTCCGGGCATCACTCGGGAACGGCTGGACGGAATTCAACGGCACTTGGCAGGGATTTAGGTATTCACCCAACTTAAAATTGTATCCATCAACTTTTCAGAAATTCTCCCCCGTTCCCCCCTAGGGGGTAAAAGACTAAAACACGTTTGTCCGGGCATCACTCAAGAACGGCTGGACGGAATTCAACGGCGCTTGGCAGAAACTTAGGTCTTCACCCAACTTAAAATTATATCTATAGAAATTTTCAAAATTCTGATTAGTGTTTAAATTGTGGTTAAAAAACGCCTGCGCATGCGCCATAAATATTTTTTTCACTAAAACGCTTTGAATGGAAAAATAAAACGCAAAAACAAATTTTTAAGATAAAAACTATTTTTTATTCGCGTGATTCGCACTACAAATTATGAGAAGATTGAAATGAAGTTTTGCCATCTGAGTTTCATACTTCAATTAATTTGAAACATCTAATTGTCGTATCGAAAAACTGTTTACACCCCAGCATTCAGAAAAATCACCTCTTTCATTTGGTACTGAATTTGTAACGATAGGTCTGATACTTCTAATTTATTTTTCCCTTTTTCCGCTTTTCCGTTGCCGCTTAAATTTCATACTTTAGTTATTTTTTAAAAATCTAATTGTCGCCTCGAAAAACTGTTTGCGCCCCTGGATTCAGAAAAATCACCCCTTTCATTTGGTATTAAATTTATAAATATAGGTCTGATATTTCTAATTTATTTTACCATTTTTCCGTTTTCAACGCGGAATGTTTTATATTTATATATAGGCATTTATATATATTTTTATTTTCCAGAAATAAAATGGAATATTTTTAATTTCACGCGAATAATAATAAAAATTAGAGAGAAAAATACCTACAAAAGTTGGTGATCTTTTTTTTTTTTTTTTTTTATGAGGAATTTGCATGTGGATAAATATTTTCATAGAGATATTTGGCATTAGTTTAATATTTTTATTTAATTAAGCAGTACTTTTCTTTCCTGCAGTAAAACAAAAATTTTTGTTGTTATTATGTACCTTATGAGGTTTGTTTTATGTTCTCCCTTAATTGTAAATGATTATAATTTGGATTTTATTAAGATTTTTTATTTTTATTTTGTAAATATCAGAAAAGAGTTTTTATTTTATTTTATTTTATTTTATTTATTTATTTATTTAGTGTATGGAACAGCTTTAGTATTGGATCCCTTTGGCAAAATTTGAAATTCGGAACCGAAGTAGCTCGGACGTTTCTCGCCAAGATCTTTGATTGCACAATTGAGATAGCCAATTCAGTTCATCGCAAAAATAACTTAAAATATTTAAAGTCACCAAAGGGTTCCCATACTAAAGCTGTGCGTTTTGTACTTATTTATTTATATTTTCTATTAAAGACTTCTGTGGTCACGAAATTTGGTGCGTAAATTGTTTGTTTGCATCCGGCACTTATTGTAACTGGATTTCACGAAATTCGAAATCCCCCCCCCCTTCTCGGAGTCGGAGGGCAATAAACGGTATAACTTCAGTATAACCCCACAGCTGAATTTGGCGATTTTTCTTTGTCGTCGTTTTGAAGGATAACGATGTCGTTCTGGACTGTTTGCGATATAATATGGCAGCCTAATATGTTGCTTATTTTGGATTTATGATTTAGATTATGATTTTATCATTTATCATATATGATTTGTGATTTTTAGATTTATGATTTAGCCATAATCGCCAACAAAAAAATCGCCAAATATCGTTGCGGGTTTATACTGAAGTCGTTCCCAATAAACATGTGTAAAAACATGTTTTTCCGTTTGAATTCGCTTTGAATTATCTTAGAATGGCAAATTTTGGTGTGCGGATATTGATTAAGTGTACGCATTATGTACATTAGCGGGATTTTGCAAAACTTCGAACTCACCCACTGAGAAAGGGGAAGTAACAAGTGGGTAAGTTGTGCCTAAGGCAGTGGGGACCCAGACTGTATATTGATTAAGTGTACGCATTATGTACATTAGTGGGATTTTGCAAAACTTCGAACTCACCCGCTGAGGAAGGGGAAGTAAGAAGTGGGTAAGTTGTGCCGAAGACAGTGGAGACCTAGACTCCTCACTTTGCGAGCGAGAAAACCTCTACCAATCAGTTATTAATAAAGATATGGGATTTTGACAACTCATTTAAGTTTAATGTCTAGCGAAGCGGGCAAAGCCTGCTAGTATTAAATAAAGAAGAAAAAACAAAACAAAGAAATAATACGCCTTTTATGGGATATTTACAAATAATATATATTATTTTTTCATAATATTAATTAAACTATTTAAAATTACTTTAATATGTATCATGAAATCGGACTCATTTTGCAAGAATTACTAAATAGTGAAATATAGGGAGACTTACTTAACTTATACTTACTTAACATATTAACATATTAGAGACTTACTTAACATATTAAAATTTATCGTGTATTTTAAAGCATCTTAAAGTAGAAAATAATCTTTAAACTGTAATTTTGAAAATGTATTTTTACCTTCTAAATCATTCTTATTTTCAAAATAAAAATCCCATTACAGAAATGTTTTTCCATAACAAATAAAGCAGTTTTAAGAAGAGAAACTTAGATTTGCATTATACGATTCAAAATTTTTCGAATATTTTTCTTTCCTTTCCTTTTCTTTTCTTTCTTTATATAAAAACATATAACTATATATAGATATCTCTCTCTCTCTCTCTATATATATATATATGGGTCATTGCCAACACAAGGGGTAGAAACCATGTCCCTTAGCCCTCAAAAATATAAAATATTTTCAATCAGAAAAAAATTTACAGCTAGGCTATTTCTTACGATTTTCTCTAGTTCAGTATTATTATGAAAGTTTTTAATGTTATTTATTTTTCTTAGAAATCTATCAATAAAACCTGGAATATCCACTCCGTGGACTGTCCCCAAAGAAAGTCTGCAGAATATAGCATTATTTTCAAGCTTAGTATTAATGTTTTTTAATTACATTTTGATTTAAGCAAAACATAGTTATCCTTAAAAATATATTTATTAAATTTTAGAGTTATAAAATGAATCTTGTTTTTTTAATTAATTTATAACAAATGTCCCTAATGAAATGCATCCACTCCGTGGACAACTATTTAATTCCCCATAAAGTTCAGTAGATGGCACTGCCTGTCACCAGTGTGTAACTGAGAAGAAAGAGGGGGTAGCCATCTTTGTTTTCACCTACATGTGCTGAACTCAATGCTTTATTTCGTTCTGTTAAAATAGATTTCATCTGTGATACCTCTATTTGGCTATCTCATCAGTCCACTCCGTGGTCAGAAGTATACAGGTAATTATAAGGATTATTTATTATCTAATTATTATTACAATTAATGATTATAAGGCTTAATTCGACACTGAAGTTAAAATGTTCCTGACATTGTTGATTTGTTCCTTAAAATTCAAAATCAGACATTCTGTCTACTCCGTGGACTTCCACTCCGTAGACATCATTTGTTCACGGAGTGGATACTTTCAAAATTAATCCTAACTAGTATGTTGTGGCCACCACAAGACTTTCTTCTATATTTACCTATACATATTCAATCAGTAACAATATTAAAAAAAAAAAAAAAAAAAGTACGTTTTTTTTTTTTCTAAGTTTTTTTTTTTTTTTTTTTTTTTTTTTTTTTGTTAAAAGTGAAAAAAATCGATAACTTTGTTTTAAATTATCACAGATTTATAGTTCAACCATTCGTTTTAAAGGTATTGACGAGACCTTTCGAAAGATACCCATCTTGAAAATTTATCCCCCCCGGGGGGGTAATTCCCCCCCAGGGGGGGAAGCGATGCCCCCCCATCCATAAAATTTTTTTCATAGCTACATACTACTATTATCAATAATTCATATTAATTTTACAATCACAAGTTTAAAACAACTCTAATTACGCACATTTATACGAATTTTTGTCCTATGCTGCCATGTTAAAAATTTAGATAAAATGCTATCACAGCGCCACCTGTTGAGCTATTGATCCCCAAACATAGTCAGCACCAGTTTATGTCGAGGACCAACTAAATACCAAGTTTGGTTAAATTTCGTTAAAAAAAAAAAAAAAAAAAATTGCGATATTTTTCTAAGTTTTTTTTTGTTAAAAGTAAAAAAAATCGATAACTTTGGTTTAAATTATCACAGATTTATCGTTCAACCATTCGTTTTAAAGGTATTGACGAGATCTTTCGAAAGACACCCATCTTGAAATTTTGCCCCCCCGGGTGGGAACTTCCCCCCCCGGTGGGGGGGCAACCGATGCCCCCACATGCACAAAAATTTTTTCCAAGTTAACTATTACTATTATCAACGAGACCTTTCGAAAGATACCCATCTTGAAAATTTACTTCCCCGGGGGGGGATTTTCCCCCCCAGGGGGGGAACCGATGCCCCCCCATGCACAAAATTTTTTTCCTAGCTAACTACTACTATTATGAATAAATCCTATTAATTTTACAATCACAAGTGTAAAATAACTCTCTTTATGCCCATTTATACGGAATTTTGTCCTATGCTGCCATGTTAAAAATTTGCATAAAATGCGATCACAACGCCACCTATTGAGCGATTGATCCCAAAATCTAATCAGCACCAGTTTATGTCAGGGTGCAACTAAATACCAAGTTTGGTTAAGTTTCATTCATTGGTTCGTGAGATACAGCGTCCACAAAAAAATGATACAGACAGACAGACAGACAGACAGACAGACAGACAGACAGACAGACAGACAGACAGACATTTTTTAAAAACTATTAATTCGTGTTCTCCATATCCCAAAACATGTAAATCCATCAAAAAATGGACTTCGAAAATTTTCGCGAATCCAATACTTTCTCTATATTACATATAGAAGAAAGTAAAAATAGATACACTTGAAAAATAATTTAAATATATTTGATAAATAAATTTTATCCCCCTTTTTTTTGTTAGTCTACTGATTGCTTAAGGTGCAAATGAAAATATATTTTCCCCCCTAACTTTTATATTTTTATTCGTGATTTTCTAAAAATGTCATTTCAACTTCTTTAAGACAGTATTTGCTATTTTTTACTGAACTGTTAAGCATTTCTCTTCATGGTTTAAATGTAAGAACAGAATTCGTATAATGTAAATTTAAGAGCAGTTTTATGAGTGTTCTTTACAGAGTAATGCAAAAAATATAATGTGTACTATATCTCTTTTTTTTTTTTTTAAGTTTTAAAGGTAATATGTAGAAAAGGTGACATAACACTTTAGAAAAATAATTGCTAAAATATAATTAAATTTAGTTTCAGAAGAAAAAAAAAAATTAAAAATATTTTTGTTTTAGAGCAAAACTAAAATTGTTTTGTATTTTTATTAATTGAATAACTTTTTTATAAAAGCAATACTTGAAATATATATTTGCTTTCCTTGCAGAAATTTATTATGCCGTTCAAAAAATATGAAAATTCACATGTAACCCAATGCAGGAGAAACAAATGTGCACAAACCTTAGGTCAAACTCAGTCAAAAAGAAAATTAGGTGCAGTTGAAAATCAAAAAGACAAGAAAAATAACAAGAAAAAGAAACTTTCAAGCCACACTACAAAAAAAAAAAAAAAAAAAAAAGTAAAGGACAAAAAAAATATATATATATATATATATATATATATATATATATATATATATGCAGAGAGCAAGAGAAAGACTAATGCTCCTATTACACACGACAATTGTTAATTTGGCTCAAATCACGTCAATGCCCAGTGTAATAGAAATTGGGAATACGAAAATTTTTTTCTGGCTAGTCAGACTGTGATAAACCAGTGAGAAGAAAGCTCCTTATGTGCCGAGAAAAGACAGCGCCGGTGGGAATTCATTCACCGTTGTTCTCTTCTCTCTCCCATGTCGTCCCCGTTAAAAGAGCGATAAATAGGTGTGCCTTGACATGTACTTTACACCGGGTAAACCAATTTTTCGAACAATTTTTGATTCAACTATTGTAACCTTCTTTTGGTTTACAGCTTCCAAAAATTGGATGAAATGAAAGTCGCGTGAAACATCTTTGTGTATAATAGGAGCATAAGAATTGATCCCGCAAGACATGAAGAAGGAAAAGCTAAAGAAAGATAAATATATTACAGAAGGAAGAATACTGTAGTTGAAATGTCTGAACGAATGAAAAGAAGTGTTAGGAAAAACTGGAAGAACCAAAACAGAAATCAAAGGGAGAGATTGAAGAAACAGCATAATCTTTGAAGAGCATCTCAGAGATGATACACCTCCCGAGACACCTCGTTCAGCCGCCATAAACATCACACTACAACAAATTAATCCATCTCTGAAAACAAGACCATCTGTATCATCATCTAACAGATTAGAAAGGGGGAAAAAGAGGTCGAAAAAGAACAGTGAAAGGCTTCGTGAAGGAAACAAAAAATTGGTTAGGGAGCTTGAAAAATACAAAAAACAATACTACTGATTCTGAAATACCCAAGAGAAAAGTGAAAAAAAATTATCACAGAAGCAAATTCAAAAGAAATTGAAAAATGTATTATTTTTGGCGAGGTTATAAAAGAGCCAATAAAAGAAAGTTTTTAAGGCGCAAAATCAAAGAAGAAACTATAGTAATATTCCAAGTTTTAACAGGAAAAATAGCAACAAAAATACAAGTATCTTCAACATATCAGATCAATCACATAAACAAAAAAAAAGAAAAGAAAAATGAAAGAATATGCGGAACTAACAGTTATTTTCCTGTTATTTTCATTTTTCAAAAGAATACAAGTAAAAATATTTGTTGATTACTTTCTAAAACACAAGTAAAACGATATGGATGAAAAGATACAGCTACAACATAACTTACAGGTTTGAATATTTATAAGAGTCCACTCCGTGGTCAGTGATGTTCGCTCCGTTGAAACATTAATTTTCAAATTAATTAATTACCAACCAAAAAATAGCTAACGAGATAGCTCATAAGTAAATTAGATTCATAGCTATCAAGAAGGAATTCAGGAATTTTTTTAAATTTTTTTGGTAAAATTTTTATATTTTCAAATTATTCTTCATTTTCTACCCTTTAGATTGGCAATCACCCATATATATATATTACCCTCTAGATCTTTTACCCTCGTTTATGCGTTGATTAAAAAAATATCTTAAAAAAGTATCTTAAAAAACTTTATCATAATAAATTTCTGAGTAACATCTCGTTTATAAATTCGGTTGAAAATAGTTTATTTAATGATATTAATCATACAGCGTGAGATATTTTCCTAAATTTTTAAATATTTGTTTTACAGATAATATCAGCGTACGTTTATTGTTATATCTTACTTCTTTATTGAAGAACAGTTACTCACTGACTTTTGCCACTCAGTGCCTGCTTTGTCTTATTATCTTAAAATTATATTTAAGATATGGATACAGTTATAATTATAGTTACATATATAACATATCCCCTTTCACAAAGAATGGCACACAGAAATTTTACAAAAATATTTATAATATGCATAAAAGTACGAAGACACAAATACAAACAAATTAACAAACAAAAACAATTATTTTGTTGCTACCCCATATCTGTTAAGGGGTTAATAGTACGACCATATTTAGTAATTTATGGCTTACAGTCTATTTGAATTACCATTGTTTGTACCATTACGGCGCAAGTTACTATTTACAGAAGTATTGTTATTTAAAAAATCTTTATTAATAGAACCAGATAATTCAAAATCCTGTTCAAAATTTGCTCATTGCGAGAAGGTTTCAAATCAATTCTATTTCTTTTTAAGATATTATTTTTCTTATTTCTTGCCTAACAGATTCTATGGTTTTTCTGTTTTTTAATAAGCATAACCTCTTTCATACTGATTACCAGAACGAATTAAAACATGTATATATTAATTTGAAACATGTTTTTGTCCGTCTCCACTAAATTGAGCGAACGGCTAGGTGTAAAAATTTGGTTGAGGTATCTAAAAAAAGATCTTGGTCTGTAGATGTGTTATGAAAAGAGAAAAGTAAATAAAGTCGAACGTTTCCCCCCTGGGGTGGGGCAGGGGTTAAACACACGTTGGCGAAAATAACTCAGCTCCAAATTACTTCACGGTGAAGAAATTGTACATGGGAAACTAGACTCGAATACTAAAAAATCGATATCTCCGATTTCGGAATTTTCAATTTTAAAGGGGGGAAAAGGGGGAAAAGTAGATTTAAAGCGGAGGGGAAGGGGGAAAATTAGTTTGAGAGGGAAATCCGTTCTAGACCCACACATGTAGCACCTCATTTTAAAGGTCTTGAAATTTCATGTTGATTGGGGATGTTTGTATACAATATAGGGCGCCCCCTGGTGGTGAAAAATGGAACTAGGTGATTTTGTTGTAGACCCTATCATGTTTCACCTTATTTTAAAGGTCTTGGTATTTTCTGACCGTTGGTGATGTTCGTACAGAACACACTGTGCCCCCTAATGGTTGAAAGTGCAACTAAAGGATTTTGCAGTTGATACCACCAAGTGACACCTTATTTGAAAAGTCTTGGAAATTCAAGACGATTGGTGATAAAGGTCTTAAAATTTCATATTGATTGGGGATGTTTGCATACAATATAGTGCACCCCTGGTGGTTAAAAATGGAACTAGTTGATATTGCAGTAGACCCTATCATGTTACAACTTATTTTAAAGGTCTTGATATTTCCTGACCGTTGGTGTTGTTCGTATAGAACACGCTGTGCCCCTGGCGGTGGAAAGTGTAACTAAAAGATTTTGCAGTTGACACCACCATGTGACACCTTATTTGAAAGGTCAAGGAAATTCTAGACGATTGGTGATGTTTGTATACAACACACCGCGCTCCCTGGTGGAGGAAAGTGGAATTTGCAGTGCGTGCGTAGCATGCCTGCTATACGGTGCCGCAGCCACAGGCAGCGGTAACACGAGTCAGAGGTTCGTTCGGTTGAAGGTTAATTTTTGAGAATTTTTTCATGTTATTAACGGCCTGCATATACGTGCCGCAGGCACTGGGTCACAAACGCGAGTTCCGTTCTGTTTGAGGTATTTTTTTTTTTGTTACAGATGATTATTATTTTTTTTGTGTGTGTATGTGATGTTTTTATTTAAAAATAGAAAATAAAACAAAATCGAGTTAAAGATTTAAAACCATACAAATTTAAGGTGCATTTAAAGTTATTATCATGGGCCCGGACAATGCTGGGTGGGTTCGTTCCGTTAGAGGTTAATTTTTTGGAATTTTTTCATGGTATTAGCGGCCCGCGTATGCGCTGCCGCAGGCACCGGGGTCACAAGGCAGAGTTTCGTTCGGTTCGAGGTAATTTTTTTTCGTTACAGCTGATTATTTTTTTTCGCAATGCTTTTATTTAAAAATAGAAATTCAAAAAATTCGAGTTAAAGATATAAAATCATACAAATTTAAGGTTCATTTAAGGTTATTATCACGGGCCCGGGGATTGCCGGGCGGGTTCGTTCGGTTCCAGGTTAATTTTTGGGAATTGTTTTATGTTGTTAGTGGCCCGTGTATGCGCTGCCGCAAGAACCGGTGTCACAAGGCAGAGTTTCGTTCGGTTCGAGGTAATTGTTTTGTTACAGATGATTATTTTTTTCGTGATACTTTCATTTAAAAACAGAAATTCAAACAAAATCGATTTACAGATATAAAATAATACTAGTTTAAGGTTCATTTAAGGTATCATGGGCCCGGGCAGTGCCGGATGGGTCAGCTAACATAGTCTTAGTATCAAACGAAATAGAAATTAAAGATAGCATCTGTTTATTTGGAGTCAGTTTGACGTCACATTGACAGTACTTTGTAGAAAGTGATGTCATATATAGTATTTCTATTTCTGAGCATTTTTCCAACTTTCTTTTTTTAATTGAAATTTCGTAAATTATATTAGATATTTTAACATGAAATACATTTAAATAATGATGCGACGATTTTTGAAATATCACGGTCAATAAAGTGATCGTCGAATTCGACGGGTTCCAGCTAGTTTTGATTATTTGGAATTTCTGATTAGGACTTAGACGTTTTGTCATAATAGAAGTACTTTAAGTTTTGTTTATTTACAATTTTATTTCTTACATTTGCTTAGAATCCTGGATTTAATAATTCTCTGTTTGTTAGTAATTTAATTGACGTTCGTCTACTCATTAAATCTTGAGCGAGAGAAAAGTCTATCTCTTTAATGGGCAAATTTCTATATTATAGGAGTGCAAGACTAATAACACTTTAATAAGACTAATAACATTTTTTCAGCACATTTTTGGCTATTTTCATACTATTTTCCACTTTACCGTTTAATTTCATGTACTTCGGACTATTATTTACAATTCCAATACCCCATTCAAATGCAATTTTTTTTAAATGGTGCGAATTAAAAGGTATGTTATCTGCGACTAGAATTTTAGGATTTCCACTTGAAATAAATATTACTTTCAATTTCTCAATTATTTATTTGATTGTTTATTATCTAAAGAAATAACTTCGAACTACTTAATACCAATTAATTATTTTTTCCAAACTAACAAATGTCACACCAAGTGTTTGCAAACGGTAATAACAAAAATGTTTTGTAAATTGATTGTTTTTTTACAGATTTTTTATTTGTACTTTTCACAAACAAAGCATTTAGTAGTTAAATTTTCAGTGTCATTTTCCTTATTAGGGGAATAAATTACTCTGGCTTTACTTTTTCCAATTACGAAGGGTCCTTCATGATTTTTATTAAACTTCTTTTTTCTATCAAAAAAAAAAAAAAAAAAAAAAAGTCTACCATTTTAAAGACTATTCAATCTTCCTCAAAAAGATCTTAATTTATAACAAAACCTTACATTATTTGGAATTTTTTTCCCTTTTTTTACTATTAGGCGATCCATTTGTACAAAAAGTTACTATTTTACACAATACCTGATTCTCTAAGAATATACATTAAAGAATATATGTCTTTAGGAATATTCTTTAAACTCCTTTATATTTTTAGCAGATGTATATATATGCTTGATAGCTGTTACACAAAGAACGAACCATCTGAATTCTCTACCCTGCATGCTATTTTATCCTTTTCAAAAGTATTTAATATCTCTTTTAATTTTGGTTTTAAGAATTTTTGAACCCATCTGGTTCAGCATTATTATCAATTTTATTAGAACCTATAATATTAAGTTTTCCTAACCCTGAAGAAACTTTTTTATTTTTCTCAATGGATTCATCCTTATTTTTTATTTCAGTAGCATCTACTTTTTACTTCTCAATAAGACCTAAACCTATACAACTAAGTAATTTTACCAATATTTTTGAATAATTATAACAATTTACAACAATAAAATCTAGATATTTAGTGCAGTTATTGATTTTACATTCTATATTAACTATGCCTGTGAGTTTAATTATACCTCCTCCATACGCTTCTAAAACAATATCAGTAGGACTAATAGAACAATTAAATTTTAAATACTTGAGCAAACCATAATGTAAGATACTTACACAGGAACCAGTGTCTAATTTAGCTGATAAGATTTATTTCCTACCTTTATTTTTAGTATCCAACTAGATTCATTAACTGTAAAACGAAAATCCACAAAACTGTGATTTTTCTTCGTAGTTAGCTACATTTATTCTCTGTGTAAACCCAGTAGAAAAATTATTAAATTTTTCATAAATTCCGCAAGTTTTCCAAAAGCGGGGCACTTTCCATTTCTTATGGTTATAATTACATTTTTTTGCAGAGATAAATAGTTTATTTTTTATTGCCAGCTGTAATCTGCGGCTGCGTAGTATTCAAAGGAGTATGTTTTTATTATTCATTTTTTCTCAAATGAAAACAATTGCACAAAAGAAAAAAATAATAATAAGATTTTGATTTCAAAATGTCTTTCGAGTTTCGAAACTTATATATATATATATATATATATATATATATATATATTGTAATATTATATTTTGTATTGCTGTGGATTCTGCTTAGTTATCTGGCTAGACATTTAGGGAATTTCATGCTGGCAGCTTTATTTTATCCATTTTATTTTTTTACATTGATATTAGCCTTAATTGCAATTTTTTGTTAAACTGTCTGCCAGGTGTGTGTGTGGAGGGGGGGGGGGTATCATTTAAAAGCATGCTATAATCCAACAGGTATTTCTCAAATCATACAGGGCATATTTGGCAGTTTAATTCTTTTTTTTACGTTTTTGTATAATAGTATTGGTTAATCATATCTAATAAACAAAGTTAAAAGTTTTTTTGAGACGTTCAATACAATGGATTCTGATAAGGATGAGTTTTTTTTTTTTTTTTTTTTTTTCATTTTGTAGTTCAAGAAAATTATATTTACGATGGTAATAATATTTACTGACAAATTTGAAGCATCGTAATGAGAGGAGGGGAGCTGTAGTACAGTCTCAGCTGACATTTATTTATATATGTATGAAAAGAACCTAATTTTAAATTACAATATAAAATGTTTCAGGTATATTAGCGATTTATTGCTTGTTAATCTTAATGCTATTGAGGAAACGGTAAATTTTGCTTTTCATCCAGACACTTTAAAATTAGAACTTTCTTCCAGTAGTCCCATTAATGTAGACTATTTAGATATTAATCTAAATATCAAAGATAATAAAATAATTTATAGAATTTACAATAAAATAAACCACTTTAATTTTGAAACAATAAAACTTTTACATTTTTATTCAAATTCACATTTATCAGTTTTTAGAAATATTTTTTTAAATGGAATTAGACGTGTACATAGACAAAGTTCTGAAACTTCCGATAAAATTAAGGATAAATTGCGTGTTTACAAGCAAACTGTTGATTAAAGTTATCTGGTTAAATTTATTAAATTTTGCTCAAAGTTTTTATACAAAATAAAAAATACCGAAGTGAAGTGATGTAAGTAATCGAGTTTGGTCGAGATGGAGTTTCAGAATGGCAACTGGTGTTTAAGGTATCATTTCAGAGTAATTTATTGTTTTTCATGGTCTTGGAAGGCTGGGGGAGTGTTGCCGGCATGAAACTGTTACTTTTTCATAAATATTGTTTTAGTTTATGTTTTTCTGTTTATATTTTTGTTGAGTTAGTTTATCGTTTTGTTTGTTTTGCAAGTTGTTAATTCATAAACTTTGGTTTCTTTAAATTTGTGTATTTCAATATATATATATATATATATATATATATATATATACATATATATATATATATATATATATACAGGACGTTCCTCCCATCCCCACACCTAACTCGAAAATGAGTTGTAATGGCGAAAAACGTGTTCAATGAATTCGAGAGGGACCTCTTTTGGTGAAAAACGTTTGGGATCGAGGGGGCTAAGGAACCGCTAAGGAGGGCAACTTTAGGCGAGTTGGCTACAGAATGATATGTGACTTTTATCATAAAAATACAGCTGCAACTAATACTTTTTCTTTTATTGCTGTTTTTAAAATGAACAAGATTGAATCACATTTGTCATCGCTGATGTCAAAGAAAGTAACAAAAAATTTATGACATATATATATATATATATATATATATATATATATATATATATATATATATATATATATATATATATATATATATATATATATATATATATATATATATGTGTGTGTGTATATATATATATGTATATATATATATATATGTTTATGTATAGTTTTTAGAAAAATATTTTATTTATTTTTTATTTTTTCAAAATAATTAAATATATCCACCATAACATTAAAAAAATTAAAATTATTATAAAAATATTTCTATTTATTTTATACTTTAGTAATTCATTTATGTGGTGACTTTTATACATCGGTTAATACAAAATTGTATAATTAATTATGATGCCTAATGTATTAATGATCAGCAATGTAACGTATTTAAATATTCTTGAAATAATATTAAACTCAGCACCTTTCTTGTTTTATTTATTTTATTTAATTTTTTCGTGCTTTTGTATCTTTGGAAATTTGAAAATAAAGAATTTAATCGTAAAGTTCATAGTTGCCTCTTACTTAGTAGGTATAATTTTTATTTATTGAATAATAGTCTTATTAATTATTATTATTATTATTAATAATAATAATTCCATTTAAATCCAAATTGTGTATATGAATTATATATAATAGTTTTAATATGAATTTTTATAATATAATATTAGAAATCTAAATATTACAGTCATTTCTAATTTCAATGCATGGAAATTGGCAAAGACCATTACAAGTCACATCTTTTTCTTTCAATTTGAACTTATTTGATACACTAATATATTTAATCAAATATTATTGTTAATTAATGTAGATTATTATTTTTCTATGAATATATTTATCCTAAAGCAATGTACAAGATGGCCTTTAAATTTTGGATTAACTTTTGTTTAATTATTTTAAAAATAAAATAGGAAGAAAATCATACATTTATTGGAACATATATGCAATATTATCCCATTTTTCTTCGCATAAGCATTAATTGCAGCTTGTATGTGTTTCATATTGGAGTGTGTCCCATTCTTTAATAATGGCTATATATAGAGACTCAACACTTTCGTGCTGTTTTGAATTGATCTTGGCCTATTAATATTCACATATGATATAGTCCAAAATGGGGACCATTCTCTTTTCAAAATGATACTAGGAATATTTTCTGATGCCATTTTTCAGTGATGTTTGTTGAATGTGAAGGAGGTGAATCCTGTTCAAAATTTCAACCAGTATTTTGGGGTAAACTGGGGATTTCTTGATTTATATGTTGCAAAATTTTGCTAATTTAGTAGTAGCTATTTATTTTTGTTTCGTTTTCAATTAAAAAGGCTTTATTTTGTATGCGCAGTAAATTCCACCATAAACTATGACCGAAGAGGCTTTCTGGAACCTGATAACGGTGTTCTTGGATTCTGAAATGTCCTCGAAACACGCTGCATAAACACGAATATTTTGTGTATTGTATGTTTTTCCTACGCGATTCTTTTTCTTTTTTTTTTAATCACTAAGGGTTTTTTTTTTTTTTTTTTTTTTTTTTTTTAAGGTAATGTCTATTGAGAAGGGTTCAGTATCTTTGAAGCCATTTGCTATTTAGTGTTTACGAAGTCTATGGTATTTAATATTTTTATAAGATTGAAACTAATATCATCATGCCTAATACGTCAGATGTAGCATGTGACTGTTTCATTACTCTTACCATCTCTGTGGATTTTGCTGAAAGCTCTTTAACACCTTTTATCACTTTTGGAGTGTAAACACTGCGTAGGTCTCCAGATTTTTCTATGTCTTTTGTAGATCCTGTACTTACCAATAGATTTTAATCGTTATAAAATATGCTGTTTGGCTGTTTGGTACCCCTTCTTTTTCAGACCAAAATATGATACATTCTACCCATTCTGGATATAAACAAAGGTAATATCGCACCTTTCATAGTAGGGTTTGGTACATTCTTAGGAATATTTATTTTGAAAAATGCATTTGAGCTGAGGTAAAATTCAAAATACTACGTAAAACAAGAGGAAAAACATTAAATTGTTAAAACAGTTTGGAAAAATCATATATATGTGTATATATATATATATATATTCTAGTCTAAGAATGTATGGACCACCTTGAAGATCTTATGCAGTAGCATAACAGAAAAAAGCAAATTATTAAGACGTTTCCTAAAACAATTATTTACTTATATTTTGATTGCTAAAAGATACAAACGTTAAAATAATAATAATAACAATAACGCATTTTAAATAATAAAACATTCTCATGTATGTGTATCTTTGAAAGTGAATTAAGTTTTAATTTTTTTTTTTTTTTTTTTTTCCCTTTAGCTATCAATGTATCACGTAACATATTTTATGACTTCCAACTTTAAAACAACATTCAACTTATTATTTAAACACATTAATTGTGTGATATTATCATGTGATATCAAGCTAAAATTCTTAATTAAAAAAAAATAAAAATCGTTTTTTAATCAGAAAATGTAGCATGTAAAATCTGTACTGTGAATGAACATCCGTATGAGATAATGTAGTGTGTAATTTCTGTGATAAGTCTAATAAGTTGCATACTACTGTAAATTATTACGTAACATAAATGTTAGAAATGAATGTTAAGTTCAATAAGTAAAATGATTTTTTAACAAGAAAAAATACTTATTGCTTATATTGTACAGTTTTAAATAATGTTCTAAAAATTGTATAAAACTATATTAAAAAGACATTTGAATTTTAGATAGGGAATACTATTTAAAAAATCATTTTTTAATTTTTAACTCTAAATTTTTGTATTAAATGTGTTTTTCGAACTTTGTTCTACTTCTTTATACATTTGGATAATAATATTTGAGAAAAAACTCGGATTCTTATAAAAACAAATTACTATTTTGACTTCTCAAGGATTATATTTCAAATAATAAATAGTTACACAATGAAGAATGTGCACTTTTGAACAAGAATGTCATAAAAAAATACGTAAATCTCTTTATTTCAAACGGAATTTTTATGCTTATATTTCTAGGTACATTAAGTGAAGTTAAAAATAAGTGAAATTTAAGTGATTTTTCTAAAAAGGAGATTTGTCACTTTTATCATAAAAACACAGCTGAAGCTAATGACTTTTCTTCTATTACTGTTTTCAAAACGAACAAGATAAAGTCACATTTATCATTTCTTTTGTCGCAAGTTACAAAGAAAGACCTTTCTTTTCTTTTCTTTTCTTTCTTTCTTTCTTTCTTTCTTTTTTTTTTTTTTTCCAAGGTGTAAAAATAAAGAAGACCTTCGCTGTTTCTGTTGTGACATATTTTTTTAGATATCATTTTATTAATAAAATTTGTGAAAATTATTAATGCATTTTCGAATTAAGAACACGCAAATCGTAAAAATAGGAAATGCAAACTTGTATTTTGTTTGCAGTTTATTGATTTTATAAAATAAATCACGTTTTTTAAATAAATAATAATAATAAAACAAAAACATAATATTTTATAATTTTTCTGACTATTCTGAAATCTTATGCAGTGATGCATTCTTTAATGTTATATGCTTTGTTATTACAGTCAGTAAATTTCGGAATATATTATTACTACATAAAATGTAATGCTTATATTGGTGAATTATACTACATCTATTAAATAGCATAAAAAGTTAAAATATCATTTTATAAATGCAAACATCCTTTCTCTTTTGGAAAAAAATAATTGTGGAGGTAACAATATTAATGTGTTAATTAAAAATTTGTTTATTTATTTAATTACGAATTGTGAGCGAGACAGTTGAAAATGAGCCCATGTATTAAATGAACCTTATGACGTAATTGCGTTCATAGACAACTGCATTTACTTATTTATTTTATTTTATTTATGATTATAGACTCTTATATTTAAGTACTGAAGTTGTTTCGAAAAGAAAAACATAAACCAACTGTTTTGTTAAAAATTAAACCAACAGTTTGTACTTTTATATATATTTTAAATAAGTATCCGTTATTTTAATTACAAAACATTTTAAAATGAAGCATTAGACGTATACACAAAGAGTAAGACTAATTTATTTGATCATACAATGAGAAATCATTTTCCATGTAATTCAAGCACTATTACAATAAGGCATTTCAAACGAAATGGTTAAGGGAGAAGAAAAATATTAAAGAAAGATCATTTCCTAAACTCAAACATTTTCTTTAATGTCTTGCAATGTAGCCTGGAGTTATTTATCGTTTCTTACATTATCACGCAAATTTCAAAATAAGGGCTGATGCAAAATAATTACTTTTACTAATATCAGAGCTGTCGTAAATTCAAATTAGGCAGATTATTTAAACACCTTTCCACATGAACCTAATGGTCTTAATTTATATTTATGGGCTCATGTACTTAATGTGCCTAATGATTTTCACAGGCATCATCTAGATGTCAGATAATTGATCAGATCATTTTTTTAAGAAAGCAACTGAAGAATACAATACATTTCAAGAATTAACGAGCTGAATTTATCCTATAGTAATTAAGCAGCTTACGAGAGTTTAAGTTTATAAATTCATGATGTAAAGATGAATAATTAAATATTTTACGTAATGATGGACTCATAAATTTATGAAATAAGAGAAAACATTCAATAACTAGAGTTTGATTATTATAGTAAAGTTAATGTGGGGGGTAACAGGCATAAATTAATTTCTTATATAAAGAGTGGGGAGCAGATTATTTTTTTAATTTATGAAAGTCTATCAGATTTATATATATACATATGATAGATAGATAGCTATATATTTAAATTCTGTGACTGGCATTTAAACCAATAAAATAATTATTATTTGTCTATGAAGATTTAGATATTTTCATGTGGTCACAAATATTCTCCTACGAATCCAAAATTATAACAGTTATAATAATAAATTTTGAATTTTGAATTTCTGTGAAGTTATATTTTGCGCATTCTAGATAAGTTAATTATACTTCAGTTGCCAATAAAATGAAAACGTTTAATTTAAAAAAAAAAAAAAAAAAAAAAAAAAAAAAACAAGTACATTTAAAGGGGGAGAATGTAAAATTAACATAAGTTAAAATAAATATACAAAAATTACGGAAAATTATGAAGGTAAAATATTTACACATTTTTCGAGCACCAGTGTTAAATAAACATACCAAAACAAATACAAACGACCAACAAAAATACCGATAAAAATGACATAAATTGTAATACATTTTAATACATAGAATGTTCAAGGGAATTTTTCTAGTATTATTTTACGAAAGTGCAAACTGATTTAATATTTTATTCAATTAATAGTATAATACAATTTTTACCTGTAGCCCATAATACCCCGTGCCATGGACCATTTTACCCGGTGCTTGGGGTAAAATGGTCCACTTTGTCAGTTATTAAAAAAAAAATTATATTAAAAAAAGTAAATGTAATTATTACTTTTGACTGAGTGAAATATGAATCCAAATATATCAGTAATAATCACACATATTTTCAATAGCCAAAAATCATTACTTTGGCAGTAAGCGCATAAAATTCACAAAATGGTCCATTTTACTCCGGTCTCCACTATTTGAATATTGCGGTGGGGCCCTGTATATCTCAATGCTAACCATATTATATTCCACTGGAAAAAAAATGTACATGTGAATAATAAATGACAATTTCATTTGTGCAAATTAAAATTATTAAAATTAACTTTGTACAAATAGTTCTCACTGAACGAAATTCTTTGTATATATATATATATATTTTTTTTTTCGGATGTCACTGTACACAAACAAAGGAAAGATAATACTTCATTTTCCATAGGGACCTTTTCATAGTGAACTTAAATAACAAATAACAGTTTTAAGGAATCCCATGAATCTTTACGGGTATTAGAGCGCGGACAAGCATATAGACGGAGTCCTAAACATTTTCCAATGAATTTGAAATATGCTAAATATTTACATGTTTTCAACAATAAACCCGTAACCATGCAACCGTTGTTGAATATAAAAAACGTGTTTATTAACAATCTTTAATTAAATAAAATGGATTTTAGCTAGGGACACAACATTTAAGCGCGAGCAAAATGTATAGGGATACAAAAAAAAGAAAATGACTGTATTTTGTGGATGGAGTATGGAGTAGTATCATAAAAAAAAAGGAAAAAAAAAAAAAAACTTCTTAATCTCTTTGTAAATTACAACATCGTAAATACTTCATTGAAGTATTTATCATAAGTCCCTGAATTCAAACGCGTTCTCTTTATACATAACATCTTAACTGAAATTGTGTTCCTTTCACTTCTCCGAATGATGTGATAAGAATAAGCTAGGATAGTGTAGCTAATCTGTACCTACATTTCGTTCTTTTCCAACAGACCGCGGCCCTCGGAATGGGAGCCATTAAAGGCCGATGGGCCTCTGGAAGATCGCATACGAGAGCATCCGGGTTAAATTCCCAAGCAGCGTTGTTCTATCCAGCTGTTAGGAGTATCAGTCGATTTTTTACAATCTCACATAATTGGTTAGGTCTCTTAGAAAGACCTAGAAAGGTACTTAGAGAGGGCATGCAATCTGAGGACTTTTGTGTAGTTAAATGGATTTAGTCCCAAAAACCAACATACTGTTTGTGCATGTGCCGTTAAACGTGTATGCAAAAAGATTTTACAGAAAAAAGTTATACGGGGAACATAGCTGTTGTAAAAAAGAAACAGCTTCCCCAAAGTTAAAATGAAAGGTTATCAGGCAGTATTATCTGATACATGTACATATATATATATATATAGAAAGAGAGAGAGAGAGAAATATATTATAAATGAATAAAATGAAATAAAACCCCAAAAAACACTGAGATCTTCATTTCTTTTCCTTTTTTGTTTTTCTTATCTTTAAACTCACAACTTCGTTACAATAGTTAATTATATATATATATATATATATATATATATATATATATATATATATATATATCTTCATATATATATCTTCATATATATATTTCTTTTGTGCGTGTGTATGTCACTGAACTCCTCCTAAACGGCTGGACTGAGTTTAATGAAATTTTTTGTGTGTCTTCAGGTGGATTCGAGAATGGTTTAGATTTACAAATGAAAGTTGTAACTTAATTAGTTCTTTCTTAATTAATTTTTAACGAACTCTTTCAACAACTTTTCCACGTAGATGGCGTGAGTTGTCGTAAACACGATGTCAGAATTTATTTAATGTTGAAATGAAAAATGAATTTTTAACCGTATCTTACGAAGTGTTTAAAATATTTTTTTCAAAATTAATATTTTTAGAATCGTAACCGTATCTTACGAAGTGTTTAAAATATTTTTTTAAAGTTAATATTTTAGAATCGTAAACACGATGTCAGAATTTATTTAATGTTGAAATGAAAAATGAATTTTTAACCGTAAGTGTTTAAAATATTTTTTCAACGTTAATATTGTTAAAATGTTAAAATTAGTTAAAATGGTATATTCTTTTAAACAATTCGTCAATATCCAACGGAGTTATTTTATGTTAAAATGAAAAATGAAATTTTAGGCCATTATTATTTGTGCAGATGGAAAATGTACTACAAGTTTTCCGAAAAATTTCACGATCACAAATGTTGACGGATATCCAATATATCGTCGAAGAAATCCCGATAATGGCGGACAATCTTATCATCTATGGCAGTCATCTATGTCAACAACATAGATATTGACATTGATAACGGTTGGGTGGTCCCATATTCGCCTCTGCTGAGCAAATCATTCAATGCTCATATTAATGTTCAGTTCTGCAGTTCAGTGAAGAGCATCAAATACATTTGCAAGTATGTGAATAAAGGCAGTGATATGGCTGTATTTCGAGTTGAAAATACCAATGTGAATGCTCCTCTGGTGAATAACAACGATGAAATAACACTTTACCAAATTGGCCGGTACGTCAGCTCCAATGAAGCTGTTTGGCGTATCTTTGGTTTCCCAATTCATGAACGGGATCCAGCAGTTCTTCATTTAGCCGTCCATCTTGAAAATGGCCAGCGCGTATATTTCACGAGCGAGACAGCGATTGATCGTGCTATAAATCCAACAAAAACTACACTCACCGATTTTTTTTAATTGTGTAATCGTGCGGATGCTTTTGGTGCTTTTGCACGGACATTACTCGATTCAGAAGTACCCCGCTATTTCACATGGTCTCCAACAAAAAAATGGATGCCCCGCAAGCAAGGCACGCCGATTGATGCATGACACAGTTTATTCAAATCAAACACCTTGGCACGAGTATTTACAGTCAATCCAAGGCAGACTGAGTGCTTTTATCTTCGACTGTTATTGGTTAATGTCATCGACCCTTTGTCATTTCAAGATTTACGTAAAGTGAATGGACAAGAGTATCCAACGTATAAAGATGCATGCCTTGCACTCGGCTTGCTGGAAGACGACAACCAGGGGGAGTGGGGAGTGTATGCTTGCTGAAGTAGGACTGAACTGTACAGCAAAACAAATTCGTCTACTATTCGCTATAGTGTTGACTACATGTTTCCCGGCCCGAGCAGAGACATTATGGGATAATCACAAAGATTCAATGACTGATGATATATTGCATCAACATCGTTCACGGTGCAACGATCTAACGATAGTATTCAGTGACGCTATATACAATGAAGCAGTGATTGCTATTGAAGATCTTTGCATTATCATTGCCAACTTACCACTCAGTCATTTCGGTATGCATTCAACAAATCGAAATGCATCTGATTTAATAAGCACTGAATTGAATCGTGAACTACAATACAATACTGTAGAAATGGCAGCGATTGTTGCTCGCAATGTTCCACTAATGAATGAAGAACAAAGTACCATTTACGACCGCATCATGCTCGCAGTTTTGGCAGGACAAGGTGGATTCTTTTTTTTTTTTTTTTTTTTTTTTTTTGGGGGGGGGGGTTGCACCAGGTGGAACTGGCAAAACATTCCTTATTTCGCTAATTCTCGCCGAAATACGATCAAATAATGGCATCGCATTGGCTGTTGCATCATCTGGCATTGCGGCAACTTTATTGGATGGAGGCAGAACAGCTCATTCATTATTTAAACTGCCACTAAATATTCAAAATAACCCAGACGCAGTGTGCAACATAAAAAAACAATCGTCCATGGCCACAGTGCTGAAATAGTGTAAAATTCTTATCTGGGATGAATGCACTATGGCACACAAACATTCGATTGAGGCGTCGAACAGGACATTGAAAGATATAAAAAACAACGACAAACTATTTGGCGGCACTTTGTTACTCTTTTCAGGTGATTTCAGACAAGCACTTCCCGTTATTCGCGTTCAACATACGCTGATGAGATCAACGCGTGCTTAAAATCATCGTCATTGTGGCTTAATGTTGAAAACGTACAACTGAAAGTAAATTTGTGCGTTCAAAAGCTTCAAGATCCATCCGCTGAAACATTCTCAAAACAATTGTTAGATATCGGCGATGGAAAAGTTACTACAGATGAAACTGGATGCATATAATTACCGACCGATTTCTGCACAATCACTGATTCTCAAGATGCTCTTATTGACCAGATATTTCCCGTTGTACACAGACGATACACAAATCATGAGTGGCTAGCAGAAAGAGCAATTTTAGCAGCAAAAATGTGGACGTCAACGAATTGAATCTCAAGATACAACATTTGTTACCAGGAGACTTGGTGTCATACAAATCTAATGATACAGTTTGCGATGCCACCGAAGCTGTAAATTATCCAACAAAGTTTTTAAACTCATTGGATTTACCAGGCATGCCACCGCATATTTTAACACGCTTTTATTAGCTTCACCTGTATGTATGTATGTTTGTTTGTAGCTTCTCTGGGAACAAACAAAAAATTTATATTGTAAAAAAAATACTTTCCCTACGTGAGCGATGTGGCGTAGAGGTAAGGCGCCGCGCTACGAACCTAAAGGTCCAGAGTTCGATCCCCGTCAGGGGAGATTTTTTTAAAATGGTTTTTGTTAATTCTAAGTTATTTTAATTAAAGATTTAAGTGTATGTAAATATTACGGTGTGTCACTCACACGATTTTCTCTTACCCTGAAGTTTTATACTAAGGTAGATATTTTGTGCTTTTTAGTTCACATTTCTATAAAAGCGTGTTCTTTAATTTTTTAAAACTATAATATTATTACAACTGAAGGTTGGATCTCCGGTTATTTTGCTTCGTAATTTGAACCCACCACGGTTGTGCAACGGCACGCGATTAGTCATAAAAAAATTAATGAAAAATGTTATCGAAGCCATCATTTTAAATGACAAATTCCGAGGTGAAAATATATTACTACTGCGAATCCCTATTATACCCACAGATGTGTCAATTCAATTTAAACGTCCTCAATTTCCAATTAGATTGGCATTTGCGATGACTATCAACAAGTCTAAGGGTCAAACGATGTCTGTCTGTGGCTTAGATTTGAGCACATCATGTTTTTCACACGGACAATTAATTATACGTGGCTCTCGAGTGGGCAAACCATCCAGTTTGTTTGTATTGGCGAAAGATGGGATAACAAAAAATATTGTACACTCTGTTGCATTAAGGGATTGATATTGTTTTTTAGTAATATTGTTATAAGTAGCGATATGTATATAATTTTAAAGAATCAATTTTAATAAATTAAAAAAATAAATGATTGGTGTTTTGTTATTTTTATATTCTTTCACCGTTCACAGCGCTCCATACATCTTCCACTTATATACCACATCCTTACACACTTACAATAAGTTAGTTATTTTTTTCTAGCAAAATATTCTCTAGAAATAATTTATATGACAAAACAACGTTTGTAGGGTCAGCTAGTATATATATATATATATGAGATGAAGGTGATACAAAAGTTATAACAATATAGAATAGTTAAAATTAAAGTAAAATATTTATGTATTATTACTCTCCGAACATACTATGCAAGGATAATATTGAAATCCTGAAAAAAATTGACTTTGAGATTTTGATGCACCTTTACGTTTTCAGATCCCCTGATTTCGTTTTTGCTGTTTTTACGGTGATATATATATATGTGTGTGTGTGTGTGTGTGTGTGTGTGTGTGTGTGTGTGTGTATGAGGTAACACATACTAGAATCTAAATAATTTGTTCGAATGAGCCGGAAGCCGTTATATATTTTGTAGGTCACCATAGTACGATCTCCATTAATTATGGTGAATCTAGCACTTATAGTTTTCTACAGGGACACACACACACAAAAAAAATAAAATAAAAAAAAATAAGAAGAAAAATCCATTATGGCATATTTAAAGTGCGATAATGCTTAAACGCCTTATTCACATAAACTAAAAAAGTATGCACATGTTATAGGTCACCATTACACGAACTCTATAGATTTTGGAGAATTTAGCACATACAGTTTTTTTAACGGGTCAGAACAAACATGTTTGTATCATTATGACATATCGGCTGAAATTATTTACATTGTGATTCCATCTAAACACCTTATTCAAAAGAACCGTAAAATTATATGCATGTTATAGGTCATTTTCATATGAACTGCATAGAGTTTAGAAAATTCAGACCTTATAGTCATTTTTACAGGGATACAACGAAAACTTCTTTACCTTTATAAATATGGGATCAAACATTTTAAAGTGCGATAGCATCTAAATGATTATCCAATGAAGCTGAAAATTTATATACAAAGTATAGATCCCTGTAGCGCAAATGGCATGTATTTTCGTGAATACACTAGCACTTATAGATTTTTACAGGGACACAGCAAAATTTCTTTATCACTATGATCTATGGGTTCAAATTATTTAAAGTACAATAGCATTAAATTAAACATTATACTATATGAAGAAAAATACTGAAACACACTATTATAATTTTCTATTTTGCTTATTCAACGACTTCCCTTACTTTCATTTATTTAAAGATCCGTTAATTACTTATGGTTCGGAAATTAAGTGGAATCTTTTCTTTTTTTCTTTTTCTTTTTCTTTTTATTTATTTTTTTATTTATTTATTTATTTAATTTTTTTTTTTTTTTTTTTTTTTTTTGGGGGGGGGGGGGGATAATATATTTCTAAGACAAAATTCTTTTCAATTATTTATCTTAAATATTTTGAAAATTTATTCCACATCATTTACAGTATTTGTTTCAATTTGATGTTTGAATTGAAACAACTTAAGATAAATTCCAAAGTAATTCTTTGAAATTGATATTTACTTTTAGTTTTAAAACAAAGAATTTTAGTTTGTTTCGGATCCCGGGAAGTGGAAGTTTGCTATAAAATTTCCTTGTTTTATTTTAAGCACTACATTATGATTAAAAGTCTCTTTAACAATAAATGGAAGAAAAAACTCTATAAATTTATTTATTTATTTTTATTTATTTATTATTTTTATCATATTTTTTACCCTAAAAAAATGCAACATTAAAAATAAAAAATTATCTTCAAAAACTGACTTTATTAATTTAATCAACCAAAATAAAGAATAATTAAGTAAAAAAAGAAGCACTAAAAATATATACTGTTAAAACTGAAAGTCACAAATCGGTGAGATTTGGCACCCTGGGGTGAAAAGACGGTACCATTTGCCACCCTAGAGTTTGAAAATGTGGTTTGGGTGCCAATTGACATCTGACTGGATGATTAGAGCTAATTAAAGTGCCCTGCACTAGGTATAAGGTGAAATGAGGCCCCTGCAGACTAATCAGTTGGATCACTAAATTTTAATGGCGGCGTACATGAATACACAAGCTTAGAAGTTCACAAAAGTTATTTTCCTTGCAATCGATGATAAGTTCACTAAAGATTATTCTAGGTAACTTCACTAATGATTATTGTTTAATTTACTGTTATTCCCAGTGTAATGTATTTCTTTCGTACAGAAATTTACCTAGAAATACTTTGCTGTATGACTCCATGCTGAGTAAACCCCATAATTAATTTAATTTTAGTTAAGTAAGAAAGATTAACTTTGTCATTAACTTTAACCCAGGTTATCTAATTTCCCACTTAACACTTATGGAGACATCCTAGCATATAAGGAAACAGTAAATCTTAAGAAAATTTCTCACAATGTTAATACCAAAAATATTTATTTGGGGGAATTAAGTTACATAAATTAGTAAATACATTAGGCCCATATGGCCGGTTTAAAATTAGCATACCTAACATTACCGATATATATATTTATATATGGAGTCCTAATTTATATTACTCAGGAATAGCTAATAAATAAAAATGCTTACCAAAAATCTTCAGCGCAGATTGAGGCATCATCATCCTTCCAGAACTCGGATCCTATCGTCAAATAGCAAACACTTATAATAATTCCCAGACACGAAACTTCTATCCACACACAAACATCAAAATCTGACTCTACGCACACAAAATTAAAATCTCTTCTCCTTCTTTTCCTCTCCGTCATCCCCCTATATCCCAATCCGAATTTCATGCCCCTTTTCTCTTTCTTCTCATATTCCCCTCTTTCTCTCCAATCTCGGGTTAGCTCGTCGTTAACCTTAATATTATTGGATTTTAGGAATTGAATAAAATTTTCCGTCATTGGCTTTCTTTTCCCCTTTTAAAATTTTCCTATTTTATTTTCTCAGCTGTTTTCGCGCGCTTTCTGCATCTTCCCATCTGTATTCATCTCTATCCTTTTGTAACTCGAATGCTTAGCGCTTTTCATGTTTTCAAATGAAAACTCTTGCATTATCCTGGCCCCCGGCCTATTCAATACTCTCTGAATTGGCGGTGTCTTTCGGCACCGTGTATGTAACATAAATTTTTCTTTCCTCTTATAGAGAAGACATTTCCAAAATTTGACTTCTAACATTTCTTTTGAACGTATTCTAATCGAAAATATTTCTTGTGCTATAAATTTATACTCAGTGCCTTTATTTTTTGTTATGATTTTGACTTTTTCTATCGTACACCTGAATAACCAATCCTTTCAGCATTATCCCTGCTTCCAAGTCTTTATTTTTAAAATATCCCGGACACCTGGCCTTAAAGATGTTTTCGTTTCTTACCTAACACGATATTTTCTCACAATAATAAATTTTATTTTTGTCCACCCAAGAATTCCTATAAGCGAGCTATCCTTCTTTAACTTTCATGGGAAATCGTGTGTGACCATTCCTTTTCTTAGGAAAATATGCCTTTTGCAATGTTCCTTTATTCACTTCAAAGAATACACCTCTAAGTTCAACCGCGCTGTTATTATTATGCCTGAAATTCCAAATCTTTAAATTTTCCTCTAAAGAAATTTTAAGATGTCTGAGCGTGTCTCAGCAATATATCGAATTCCCCAAAAAGAAAAAAAAATGAGAAAAAAAAAAAGAAAAGTGCTTTAACTCACGCTGTGATTAGGACTCCATATACATTGCAATAAATATAACACATTATTATAATAAACACAATAAATAGATATAATGACACATAATCCTAAGTGTAATAAACAGAGTATATGCTACTATATGCATAATATTAAACCATACAATAAGTGAAAAGAATGAACCATACGATATAAATACATATATATGATAATTCATAGAATAAGTGGAAAGAATGCATCATATAGAAATACGTATATATATTAATTCATACAATAAGTGAAAAGAATGCATCATATAGAAATACGTATATATATTAATTCATACAATAAGTGAAAAGAATGCATCATATAGAAATACGTATATATTTTAATTCATACAATAAGTGAAAAGAATGCATCATATAGAAATACGTATGTATATATTAATTCATACAATAAGTGAAAAGAATGCATCATATAGAAAGACATATATATATATAATTTTTTTTTCTCTAGTAGAATAGCACAATTGGTACACTATTCTCCATACCTTGTAATTGTATAGAGGTGAGGAAAAGAAAATTCTTTACGATTTATGGGCTCACAAGTGTACATACAGACACCGACAGATATATAAATACATATATAGTGTATGATTATTATCTTTTTCTTTTTCCTGATTAATGGATATATATTTTTTTTTTTTTTTTTTTTAAATATTGTCATTATGTTTATATTTTTGTTAACGTGAACGACAGCAACAAGTAATTATAGTAGAAAATATTGTAATTAAAATACATATGATGAATAAAGATGATCCTATGAATTTTACTGAGAAAAGATGGTTATTAATATTAGGAAATTTAAACCAATCAAACCAAGTGTTTGAACCTTCAACATTTAGTGTTCTTGTATAATTAGTATTCAGTTGTAGCAGTTCCACGCTTGGCTCATCCAAACAGAACTTTATTTTCTTACACTGAACGAGAGTTGGTGCTTTTAAGCACAACTTTTCGTTATAACACCGTGTTTCTGCAAAAAATTTCACAGTTAGTATCGACGGGGTCGTTGTAAGTTGTACTGCTTTAGTGTGCACAGTTATCTCTTGAAAATGTACTGTAACTACACCTGGATCACAAGTGCTTGTTGCCTGGAAAGTGATGCGTGCCAATACAGGGCAGTTATAGCATCCCGAGGCTGTAAGATCAATATCTTCAAATTTCGGACATATTGTATTTGATTTTATTACCATTTTAAAATTAGTGAAGTGCAACTGTATACGAACAGCCGTAGACATTAATAGGGATGATTTTAATACCTCCTCTTGTACTTGAAATAGATGAATGTCTTTTTGCAACGGCAATGCATGCTCCTGGGAAGAAACGAGATGAGTTAATGCATCCGAAACCATTGTGCAACGCAGGACGTCCTCGAAGAAATCACAATTTGATATATTGGGGTCGAAGATAAAATCTTTCGTAAAAGAAGTATTTGCTTGTATAGCTCCTATTTGACCTGCGTTGGGGTTATTTCTGGGACTGGCTGGCGCTAGATATGCTTCTGAAGGTCGACCAACTCGTTGTATAAAATAGTCTTGGAGGTTTAGTTGTGGTTGGTCATATGCGCCAAGAATTGAGACTTTGATTCCCGACTTTGTGTACGCGGAATCTGTTAAAGATAGCCGTGAAACTGTGTTGTTTTCAGAGTGCGTTAACGATACATGATATTGACATGTATGTCCAGAGATTTTGGATATTTCATAGGTTTTTAACAAGTCTGGTTCAAACCAGACGCGAAAAAAGTTGCAAGCCGCTCGAGTTAACACCGTACAGCCCACACCTAGTCCCCCTGGGACGCAGGCTGTAATGCCAGGAAATTGACGGCTCTCAGCCGTTTCGGCTTCAAAATGGTTACCATTCTTGCCAATGTATTGTTTTATGCAATGCACACCTCGTCCGCAGAATTGATTAAAGATACAAGATATTTGAGATATGTATTTGGCAGTAACTGGGAATGTGAAATATTGTCTTTCCGTGTGAAAACTGCATGTCACTTCTTCTAATTTAATTTTTAATGAGAACAAATGATTTTCGTGACTGTCCGTGAACCATAGGCATGTTTCCGCTTGAATTGTGGGTAATGATATTTCTGCAGTTGTGTACAACTGGCATGCCTTTGTGTCATCCTGTAATACTTCACAGGTCTTTAGATCGGAAGTGATGATCGAATGTGAGTTACACTCACCACTAATTTCAGTGCAAAGTAATGCCATGGTTAAAACTACTAAAAAGAGAGACGAAATTCGTGGATTTTGTACAGCATGATTTTCCAAATGTTGATAAAAGTTTAACATCAAATTTCGCATAATGCTGCCGATAAAAGCACCAGTAAGTAATGAAACTCTGGCGAGTAATTTAAGGCCTTTAATAATGATGCAAACAAGAAAAAATACAGATTTAAAAACATATATGATATTCTTAATCGCTGTTTTAAGAAATAGCAGCATAAATAGGATAACTGTAGTTAATAGTATATACATGATGTATTGAAAAATTGGAGGTAAACATTTTAAATGTTTTACCACCTCCCAACAAAAAAAACATTGTTTGATTTGGCAGATAGTTTTCCCTGACACGTGGAATAAGCCCGTTACGGAAATACCGCTCGGGTGTAAATAAATGACTGTAATATCTGACCTATACACACAGAAAAATGGAAAATCGAAACTTGTCAAGAAACGTGTTATCTTTGTCATAGTACACGTTTTCCTAGTATATTGACAAATTTGCACAAAATTACGCAACATTTTAAACAATCAAACCACTACCTGACAATCCCATTTAGTCATGAGACACAAAAATCGTTTTATTTTACCATGTATCTTTAATGTGTTTCGTCTGATGATCCGTTTTGCCTCTAAAACTTGTCAGATGACTAATTTCCCAGGTACAGTTTTCATTTTCCTCAAATTTGACCGGTTAGTCAGATGAGAGAATAAAAATAAATTGTTCCTGTTTTGTCAATTGACTAAGAAAAATTTGTTTGGCTAGTCCAAAAGCTCAGCATTATTATTTTTTTTATTTTTTATTTTTTTGTTTATTTTTGTTTATTTTTTTTTTTTTTTGTCTCCTTCTGACAACTTGGGTTAGTCAACCGAAATCGAATAATTTAACCTATCAAATTTGGCGGGATAATGCAATCGCAGAATTCGAAATCGAAATACTTAGAAGTCTGAAATCGTGGATCCGTTGATGTTGTTTCGGTTACATTTCCATATTTGTGATAATTTTCATTTTAGAAATAGACCGAGAGATTTTAATTATCTGCGAATCGAGTTTACGGTCAAAAGTAAGTGCTAAATACTTTATTTATTGTGTGTGTATATATATATATATATATTTATTGTAAAGCTTTGTTAGAATAGTAAATTGTAAAATTCTAAGCTTTAGCAATCTTCTAACAATATCAATGGTATTTAGAATTTGTTTTAATTTATAAAGTTGTTTAAAACGTATAAATTTTAAAATACGTTATTATAAATCTTAGTTTTGCGTATCGTTGTATTATAAAAATAAGTATTTTAATGTCTCTGAACTATAGTTTTTTACATATATTTTTAACATTAAGCTCATATTTATATTTTTTATACACAGAATAGTAACGCTTTATTTTCCCTTAAAGGTGGTTCAGAAGGTATTTGGATTCCAAGAGATAAAAATTCAAAAAAGATATGGAAAAATGCTATTTATAAGGATTTTGAATAACTCCGAATTCTAAGGTATGTTTTTAAATTATCTTTTGCTGCATTTTATCTATCTTATCTCCGAACAAGAATAATATTCATACTTTTTTATATTTAAAATTTTTATTGAGATGAATTAAGAAAATTAAAAGGTTCCTCGTTTATCTGTTATTTGTTCTATTTTTTATTTATTTATTTTATTTTATTTCCAGTTCTAAATAAATAAATATATCTTTATAATTTAAATATTTTTGGGAAATGGTTGATAATTGCATGTAATAAGAAATGTCTTCATTTATTATTAAATGTTTGATGACAATTTTTTCAGAACAAATCTGAGCAAAAATGATATGAATTTAATATCACATACTATATTCTTTTCTCAATTTTTAAATTGTTCTTGTGTACAATATTAATTATTAGCGATAAATAATAGATGTCTTAGTTAAAATATAAATAGATTTAACTTCATGTTACTTGTTTCATTCAAATGATTGATGATTGTTTTTTAAAGGTTGATATTTTTAGTTATTAAAATTTTGATATCATATATATATATATATATTTTCCTTTAGAATAAATTTAATGAAAAATAATATGAGTTTAAATTATTAGATACTATTAAGTATTCGTTATAAACAAAGGTATCTTGTTAAAAATATGTACTTAATTTCATGTTATTTGTTTCACTGAACAAACTGAAAAAATATAAGTTATATGCTATAAAAATGAGACAAATTACTATAAAGATACAAAATGATTTTAACCTTCGACAAAACGAGTCATATAGTCTGAGAAAATAGTGCTCAAAAGCTGAATGACAGAATCAGCAGCTATCAGACATTTGTTGATATGTATCATTACAAAAAAAAAAAAAGTATAAGAGTTTCAAGCCTGCCTTTTTTCTCCCGGGGAGAAAAAAAGAAGAAAAAAAATGTCACGTTGATGCCACCACAAAACTAACTTTCTTCTACCTTTTCCTATATAAAATCATGCAATGGAAATTATTTTTTATTTTTATTTTTATCTATTATTAATGCAGACGATTTTCATATCACAGAGGTAGTCTAAAGGTTCAACGGAAGTAAATTTTTACCGTACAGATGATCACGGGGAAAATTGCAGTATAACAGCGCCACATATCGCCTATATACACCCAATTTAATAAACATTACGTCTCTTAATGGCCTTTTCATACATTAAATATTATTCAATTATACGCATTAGAACCTGAGATATAACCCTTAATTTGTAAAAATAGCTGTATAGCAGCTTCACCTGTTGAGCGATTAGCACCAAAAGTTGATAGACACTAATTTATGTCAAGGTGCATCCGTATATTAATTTATATGCAATTCTGTGCAGTAGTTCCTGAGATACAGTCGCCACAAAACTTTTTGTCACATACAAACATTTTCTATTGTCAAAACATGTTCTCGAGCTCTCAAAACGCGTAAATCCATCAAAAACCGAAAATCGAAAATGTTTACGAATCCAATGCTTTCTTCTATTGAATACAAAAAAAAAAAACTAAAGAATAGTATGTGTCTAACTGTAATGCAAAATAATTTTAAATTGAAAAAATAATATAAAAAAGATTAAGCATAAGTTTAGATTAATAACAATTAATATGAAATGATTGGGCTTCTATAAACATCCATAAAAGAACAACAGAAGTTTTAACTAAGTGTTAAAATTCTTATGTGAAAACTAAAATTTAAGACACAAAAAGAACCAACTCATTCAAAAATTTATGTTTTATCACTCACAACTAACTGCTCAAGTGCTTTTTCTTTCGTTCTTCTGTTTTCTATATTATTCTTAATATTATTATTATTTTGTGTGTGTACGCGCGGAATTTGGTTGCGAGGAAGGGGGGAGGGGCAATTGATTGCACAATCGAAACTGAATCAGACTCAAAACTATGAAAAAAAATAAAATAAAAAAAAATGTTTTTCCTATTTCCATCTTCCCTTCTTCCCCCCCCCCCTTTCTTATCGGCTAAAGTAAACAAATACGTAATTTTTCCCATCCGCGGTCATTAAAGTGTTTGTTTATTTATGTGAACTGGATTATTATTCTTGTAGCATTTTTTAGTCAATTAAAAAAAAAAAAAAAAAAAGAGTTGGAGATTTGGTATTTTCTCTAGCTTGAATGAATCACTAAATATATATCACCGAACTTCAAACACTTAACTTTAGGGGTGGGGGGGGGGGGCAGGGGATGTAAGTAATAGGTATTTCAAAAAAAAAAAAAAAAAAAAAAAAAAAATACACTTGTAACAGAAGAAAACAGCTGCCAATTTGTTGTTTAATATTAGAAATTTTGTTTTTTCAGTATATTTTTACTCCATTACCCGACTGCCGTAGGTAATGGAAGTATTGTATTCGGTCCAAAAAATCGATATCAAGATTTCACCTGATTTACATGCTTTAAGGTCCCCTGAGTCCAAAAATGTGTTTTTTGGCGATGTCCTCTGACTACGATATCTCCTAAACTAATAAAAATAGAATCACGAAACTTCAGAATTGAGACAGGTCTGGTGAACATATGAATTTTTTAAGTTTGGTGAAAATTAGAAAAATAGGAAGTGGGATATCCGAAACCGGAAGTGAGTTCGTAAACCCGTATCTCAAAAACGACTCCAACGATTTTCTTCAAAGTTACTGTATAAACACTCTATTAGATGTCCTTTCGAATGATATAGTTGGTTAGTTCAGGACAATTGATAGGCGTCCTGTATGAAGGTCGTAAGTGCGACCTTCAGGTTTCGCAAGTGCGTTCATTCGCACTGGAAACCGGAAGTGAGTTCGTAAACCCGTATCTCAAAAACGACTCAAACGATTTTCTTCAAAGTTACTGTATAAACACTCTATTAGATATCCTTTCGAATGATATAGTTGGTTAGTTCAGGACAATTGATAGGCGTCCTGTATGAAGGTCGCAAGAGCGACCTTCAGGTTTCGCAAGTGCGTTCCTTCCAAAACGACTGTATGTATTTTTTTCAAAGTTGCAATATTAACCCTCTTTTAAATATACTTTTGTATGTAATTGTTGTTTTCCGGTCAACAACTGAACATGCCAAGTCGCTATCTCAAAAATGGCTCTAACGATTTTCTTGAAAATTGTTACATAAACCCATTTTAGGTATCCTTTCTCATGCTTTACGTGGTTATTACAGGACAATTAATAGTCATCCTGATCAGTTAGATCTGTTTTAGATCATGGAAACTGGTGTTTCAAAAAGTAAAATAATAATTAAAACAAACTACCCCCCACCTTTTTTCTTCTTCTTTTTTTAAACTCGCTATGTAAACTCTGTTTTATATGTCTTTATGCTGTATTAACTTTCTCTTACTGGAAAATTTTTAGTTGTCTATTTCATTAGGTCAATTCTATGTCTTCTGATCACATTAACTCCAAAAAGTGCATATAACACGTGTAATAGTTGATAATGGAAGTCGTGTGGTTGTTTCACACCAAATTTTTTTTATTTCCGTTTTCATTTTTATTTTAAGAAAATAAATATTCAAAATTTCCCCCGAACATCGTTCGCGCGTTCGGACATATTCTGCACCCCTGGAAATATGTTAAAAGGCACTTTAAAGAAATTACTTCCATAGACTGTACTGTATTGGACGTTTCGTATTTGTTTGAACATACATAAATTATATAAATAGCATTTATAATACGGTTGTCAGCTTTCAAATATGTTTAACAATAGTGTACTAACAGCAATATATTCATTTAAAAAAAAAAATCTATAAAACCAGATCGATTAAAAAAAAAAAAAAAAGCTTGTGCGTGCGTAATCAAGTAGTAAGTAATCATACGAATACGAATCATACCCAAAGTAATCATACGAATTATAAAGTAAGTGAAATATGACAATATATATATGTATCATCATTATCAATTTCAGCCTTTATCAATCCACTGCAGGGTGAAGGCCTCTCCTAGGTGATTCCAAAGTTCCCTGTTTTCACATAAAAATTTATAAACGAGTATATAATAATTTATGCATAGATTAAGAAAGGTTTTGATATATGCAACGTCCTAACTAAATGCAACCTATGCAATGAGGTGAAATTTACACCTCATATAACGTACTTCTTAGCGACATCCTAATGACCTTTTTTTTTTTTTTTTTTTTCATTTTAAGGTTTGCGAGCTCCATTTTAAACCTGGTGAAATTATACAAACAGTAACATATTTTAATGAAAAAGAAGAAAAGTTATATCAAGTCCCAAGAAATAAACTAATTGTTAAAGATGGTGCTATTCCTACGATTTTCAGTGATTTGCCATCATATCTATCAAAGCCAAGTACATGAAGACAAAGTCCTGTGGAAATATTTCGTTTTTGTTTAAGAGCTATTCAGATTTGTAAATAATTAAGTTGGAAAAAGTTCTCAAATAATGACTAAAAAAATTTGAGAAGTATTGCAAAAGCCAAGGCAAAAAAATTACGTTTTAAACCTAATGATATTTGTGCTTTTATATTATTATTATGATTAATTTTTATGCAAATGATAGAAAAATCTTCTTTATGTATATGAAACATATTTATAATTTTCAATAAAATTATTTTTTTCTTGATTTTTGTCTTTTATGTCTTATTTTAATTACTTAGTTTCTTATTTAAATAAGCAAATAAATCTATTTAAATTCTTGAGATTTAAAATCTTATTTAAAATGTTGGTATAAAGAATGTTGAAAGTATGTTATCAGGTAAGTGAGAGTTATTTTGGATGATCAAATACTTGTAAATTTTTGCTATATATTAAAATTTATCTGTGCATAAAATTTACAGAGATGATTAATGGAATTTTTTTTATTATTATTATATACGGTAAAAGGTGTATTTAATGCAAATTCTATGTCCACCCTCACCTTAAAAAAAAAATTAAAAAAAAAAGGTGTATCATTAATATTTATGATTTTAAAACTTTAAATAACCGGAAATTTGGAGTTTGATGTTATTTATAATTTAGTACATTGTAACTTCTATACCTTATATATCGTTAATATTGTCTATATCAATACTTTGTATCGTCGTACCTGTTTATAATTTTAATTTGGTGAAAAAATCCATTATTTAAAAAATATATGCATATATTCAGGTGGCTTAACCCTTTGTATCCCACGGGGTCTTTAAAGTCCTACCAAAAAAATTCCTCAATATAGCCTAAATTTACTACAGGCTTTCATTGGAACTTCAAAGTCCCTATAATTTAAACTTTCTCTATTGTTAAGCAAAAGGAAGCTAAATTTAATATGAGATGTTTCTCTTTCAGAAAAGAAATATAATAAAAAAGTTTCAAACTATTTTTCCAAAAATAAGGTGATTTGGTATGTAAAGGGTTAAGTAAATTAAGTGTTTGAAACATTTTTTATTTTATTTTTTAATGTTTATAATTTGTATTTTAACTAATTACAACATGTATGTTTCCCAAAAACTTCATATTTTTATTTATTGAAAAGTTGTGATTATTAATGGCATCAGTGGTTATATAAAACATAAATAAACACCGCTCAGTTGCTTTATTAGCTATATTAATTCGTACTCTGCTATTACTCCTATTTAAATATATATATATATATTACCTTTGAAATAAATTTATGACTAAATATAAGATTTATTGTATTATGGAGGGAAAAAAATGGGAATGAAATGGGTAATATTAAAAAAAGGAACTTAAAAAAAAAAAAAAGGTTTATATTTATTTTTGTAACCACAGCGTATAAAACGAAAGCACCGAGGAGAAAAAATAAATAAATTCTAAATATAATAAATTCTAAAAATAATTCTAAATCCATATATGAGGATGTGCATAAAAAATGGACTAAATCATGTGGCGCCACAATCCATTTGGAAGGTCTTGATAAGAAGGTGTTGGATAAATGCTTGCGTTAATAATAAATAAATGTAGGGAAGAATGTTTAAACTAGCGAATGCTTTGTTTCAGTGGTTTGTTAAATTTCCAGTATTCATAGCTGCTAACTTTTTTAATTGATTCCGGAATGTTGTTAGTAATGCCCTTTTTTCAAATCATATTCTTTATATAGTAATTTTCTTCATATTTAATTGTAATTACATGCTAAAGAAGATTATTCTAGAAAGATTATGATATGAAGAAAAGGGCGAATGTTAACAAAATTCCGGAATAATTTGAAGAAGTTGGCAGCTATGAGTATATATATTTTTTTTAATTGATAGACAAGTAATATTTTCCAGAAAAGTTCTTTAAATGTATTTTCAAGGTTGAACACCTTAAAGGGGAGAAAAGATTAAACAATTACAAAAGTAAAGAGGTTAAGACTAATAACAATGCTTTTACAAAAACCCCTGCAAACAAGCACGAATCTCTTATTCTTCATAAAATATGAAGGATTTTAACCAATTAAAATTTTGATTAATCTGCTTACTTGCCAACTCCACTGTTTTTACCAGTAGACTACCGTTTTTTTTAGCTATTTCTACTGGTCTGCTGTTTTTAGGAACTTACAAGAAAAAATGTAAAATTGAGCAATTTTACTGGAAAATATATAGAGCAAAATATACAGAGAATACATATAATAATGAAATGAGGCTTATTTAAATGTATGTGTAAAAATTACAATATTGATTTTAATTAACTCAAAACAAACTTAAATTTTTGGATTTTTTACTTCCATCACCCTACTACCGTAAGTAATGGAAGTACAGAGCTGACAACCTAATCCGGCAAATTGTTAGTACCGCCCCTTTTTCCACACCAGTCATTTCTTAGAGTTTTTTCTTCTTAATTCATCGTAAATACATTTGAAGAAAATTGCTTTAAAAATTAAGTGGTGTAGAAAAAGGGGCGGTACTAACAATTTGCCGGATTAGGTTGGCAGCTCTGGAAGTATTGTATTCGGTCCAAAAATTCGATATCGAGATTTCACCTGATTTACACGTTTTAAGGTCCCCTGAGTCCAAAAAAGTGATTTTGGCAATTGGTAAGTGTGTGTGTGTGTGTGGAATCTCCAGGCTATCATATCTCCGAAACTAATAAAGATAGAACTACAAAACTTCAGAATTAAGACAGGTCTGGTGTACAGATGCATTTTCCAAATGTTGATAAAAATTGAAAAACCGGAAGTGGGACATCAGAAACCAGAAGTGGGACCGTAAGTCCGTATCTCAAAACCGGCTCTAACGATTTTCTTCAAATGTGCTATATAAACATTCTATTAGAAGTCCTTTCGAATGATATAGTTGGTTAGTTCTGGAAAATCGATAGGCGTCCTGTATAAACAACTCAATTTCAGGTCTCGCAAGCGCGTTCCTTTAAAAACATCTTTACGGATTTTTTTCAAACTCGCCATTTTAGCACAATTTTCTCAAAAAAAAAAAAGTCTGGTGTGAAACAACCACACGGCTTCCATTGCCCACTATTACACGTATTATATGCATTTTTTAGAAATAATGTGGTCAGCGAACACGTAAAATTGACCTAACGAAGTAGACACCAAACAAATTTCCTATAATGAAAACTAATATATATATGTGTGCGTGTATGTGTGTGTGCATGCATGTATGTATAAATATATATATATATATATATATATATATATACATATGTAAACATGTAAAACAGAATTTATATAGCGAGTTAAAAAATAAGGGGGGGGGGAATGAGTTATTTTTCAAACACCAATTTCCGAGATCTAAAACTGACCTACCTTATCAGGATGACTGTTATTTTTCCTGTAACAACACTTAATACATGAGAAAGGATATCTAAAATGGATTTATGCAACAATTTTCAAGAAAATCGTTAGAGCCGTTTTTGAGATACCAACTTTTACCAAAACTTGACGTACTCAATTATTGAACGGAAAACAATAATTACATACAAAAGCATATTTAAAAGTGAGTTACTATAGCGAGTTAGAAAATAATACGTACAGCCGTTTTTAAAGGCACGACTTGCGAGACCTGAAATTAAGCTATTTATACAGGGCGCCTGTACACCAGAATTTCATCTGTACAGCAGACCTGCCTCAATGCTGAAGTTTCGTAGTTTTATCTCTATTAGTTTAGGAGATAGAAGACCAGAAGATAGACCAGAAGATTTCGTTCGTACATACATACATACACACTATTGCCAAAAACTACTGATTTGGACTCAGGAGACCTTAAAACGTGTAAATCAAGCGAAAACTCGACATTGAATTTTTGGACCGAATACAATACTTCCATTACCTACGGTAGTGGGGTAATGAAAGTAAAAATGCATATAATTCGTGAAATAGTGGGTAATGGAAGTCGTGTGGTTTTTCACACCAGGTTTGTAAATAATGCTTTGTAATTAAATAGTATATTTACATAGTCATTGTGAGTGTATTTTCAGTCAGATAAGATAATTAAAAACTGAATTTTGATCCTCATTATCTTATAAAAATCTGGAGAACACTTTAATTTCTAAATGCAGTGAAAATTTAGTTTAACAATTCTATGACTAACAATTTAATTGTTATTTTCTTAATGAAGCAAAATGTGCTATAAATGTAAAAATTTGTGTTTAAGTAAATATCATAGACAATATTTTTTTTCCCTAATTTTTAGGATTTGAAATTAATTCTTTAATACACATAATCTCAATATTTTATTTGTTTTCGTTTGAAAGATGAGTGATTTTTATTTAAAGAAAATTTTTATTTATGGAAAATATTTTGTAAATATAAATATATTTTTCTTTTTGTCTACTATATATTTATATAAATTCAGTCTCTATCGTTAAAAATGTCAATTTACAAAATCTCTACTGTTTTTTTTTTCTCCGATAAAATCTACTGATTTTTAAAACTGATATGTTGGCAAGTATGAATCTATCTCAAATATTATGAGACATGATAGTCATTGTTTTTTTTTTTCCTAACTAATCTTCCTCCACAAATATTATGAGGCAGCTTAATCAAATAGACTCGTTTTCCTCTTCAGATATTACCAGATAGGTTAGTCAGGCAAATAATCTTGACTATCCTGCCTCTTCAAATATTCTTTGAAAATTGACTACCTTTCTTAGTCAGATACCTGAGATCTGTTGACTAACTTCCTTAATCAAGTGTAGATTCTGACTAACATGCCTTGTCTTTGAAACTGCGGTTGTTGACTAACCTTCCTGGTCAGATAATTATGATTGTCGACTAGCCTTCTTTGTCTGATAATATTAACCTTCCTAGTCTGGAGTAGTGTTTTGGTGACTAGTTCAGCAAGTACACTTTTTAGTTTTGGAGACTAGTTCAGCAAGTACACTTTTCAGTTTTGGTGACTAGTTCAGCAAGTGCACTTTTCAGTTTTGGAGACTAGTTCAGCAAGTACACTTTTTGGCTAGTCAGCTATTTTGGTTAGTCAATTCTGTATTGTCACTTGAGCATTTTGCCAGGTCACTGTGACCAATTTATTTTTCTGTGTGTAGGCCAGTAGTTCGAAGGGGATTCGTATCATTAAGTCATTTGGTACAGTAAGCACATGCTCATATTTATCATTTCTAAGTATGACTCTGCCTGTGTCAGGCAAGGTCAATATTGGATCCGTAAAATTTATGGTTAAATTGTGGTTTTGAAAGAAAGCTGATTCCCCTTCCAGAAGTTTGCGACGGTGCGGAGCTATTGCTTTATTTTCAAATAAACATATTTCAAAAGTAAGTATTTCTGGGTCATAAATGGTGACATCCTCTGTGACAGCAATCATTAGCTGTTTCTTTTGTGTATAAGCACAAAAGCAGTCACTTTCAGTGGAGCAGTTATGGGTCTCACAAAACTCGGGCGTGCCTGTACAGCGATCTTCACCGCATTCACACACAATCTTTCGCTTGTTGAAACATTCATACGAAGTGCTTTTATTATCTACTTCCTCTGAGTGTCGTAAGATGAATGAAGAGGGCATGATCAGGGAGTAGTCTTTTGCTAGGATAAATGTTCTATTCGCTTTTACGCAGTGGATGCAGTTATGGTAAAGACACGCATTGGCAGGAAAACTAATTTTTGTGATGACATGTCTAGTTAGTTGGTGGCACTTAAGTTCATTGTAAAATGAACACAATTGTGGCCTGAAATGTTTGCCTTTAACGGCAGATGCCAGTATGCATAGCACTGAAATAGAAGAAAAGCATTTTCATTAATAGCCCCTTCTGAGTAAATATAATATAATTATTATTATTATAATTTATTTATTTATTTTTTTTTTTTTTTGAATATGTAAGTGACTGTTTTAACTGGTCTGCGAGAAAACTGCATATATTATATGATTTCCATTATTATTATTATTAGTATTCTTATTATTTTTCTTTATATATATATATATATATATATATAAATTCAATTCCCTTATTAAATGAAATTTGAAATTTATAATATCAGTAGATAAATGTACCTCTCAAATATTCAAAGTGGAAGAAAAGTGAGGTTAAACATGAATTTGTTAAATATAACGCAAGAAAATTAAATGAAATAGAAAGAAGATTTAATTTTACTTTATTTCACCTTACGTTATTTATTTATGTATATATATATATATATTTTTTTTTTATTATTATTATTATTATTATTATTATTATTATTAATCTCATATAACAGTTAACAACTTCCTCACAATTGGCCAATTTGTGAGAATGAACAACGTCTGTCCATAAGATTAATGTAAGGGAACGCGAAATGTGCGCCTAATTATGAGATTAACAAGAGAATTGAATTTGAGATTGTGAAAATATTACATATATAAGGTAATGGAATAAAACAAAGTTATGTAGAATTATCACTATTCTATACATAAAGGACGAATTTCTCAGGAAGGAATGCTTCGTATGTATTTGTACTTAATAAGAATTAACTAATAATGAAAATGAAAATTATAAATAAATGTTAAAGGAATTGAATACTTCCTCATCTTTAATATTATGTTAAATCCATAATATTACTGTATTTGACACTAATGCTATATTTCGTATAGTCTACTTAATCAAATATATCATACAAAAACAAAATGAAACTGTATTATTTACAAAGTTAAAAAGACAAATATAATTATAAAATAACTGAATACATACGAGTAATATTTGTCTAAACCGTACTATCTACAAGGCAAAGTTTAGTTGATTATAATATTTATAAAAAATATTCTAATTACCTCGGTACGTATGTATATATAGATATGAATAAATATTTGTTTAATAAAATGGAAGATCAAGGAAATAAGTATAAAAGTTTCATCCTATAATCATAACGAGAATAATAAGACATATAAATAAATATTGCCTAATATAAAATAAAATTAAAATAAAACTGATATAGATATAAAATTACGTACTTAAATCTTACTAACGAGTATAATAGTTATAATTATCGTCATACATCGACGAAACAAAATACAACTAAAAGGATATGTGATGATAGAATATCACATCACGAATATATATATCGATAAATAAATATGTGTATATATACATATGTATACATTATTATTATTTATTTATTTATTTATTTAATTTTTTTTTTTTTCAAATCCTAGTCAATAAACTAATATGACACAAAGGCAATATCATTCTGTGTATTTTAGCGCTAAGTCAAAAATTTTGTCAGCTAAGGGTTGAACTGTACTGCGTAGAAAGTAGCGGGGGCGTGGTGTTGGTTCCGTATTGACCGGTAAGGAGAGTGTATGAATAATAGTGTCTTGAGATGATGTAGGGGAAGGAGGGATTATTTCGATACTAGGGTTTGTTGACCCCAGATTTACTGCTTTGGGAAGATTCTTGCCACCGCTGTCTAGAAGGTAAGAATTGTTGTCTAATTCTTCGAAAATTGCGTGTGGTCGTGTTTCTGGGGACGCTTCTATATTAGGGGAAGGGGAGGATTGTGTATTGTCTGTAATTGTTGTATGTAACAGATCTAATTCTGGTTTTCGGGCAGTATATGGAATAAGTCTTTCAGCGTGAACCTTCATGTCTTTATTTTTGTGAGGGTTTATAGCGTAAACTATAGTATAATTAACTTTATTATGCTTCTTTAAGATGCGATAAGGGCCAAAGAATTTGCGACGTTTCGTGATATTTAAATTACGGTCCCGTGCTGGGTCATATAAGTAAACTAATTGACCGGGATAGAAATCATGATATCTGGCCTTTTTATGTTGGTAATTTTCCATCGCGATAGCTGCATTCTCTAAATTTTGTATCACCTTTTCGTGTGCGTATTTTAAATCTGTTGTTCGTTTCAGGATATAATCTGGATATGCCATTTCCTGTGGTGTTGAGTTGTTATTTATAATGTCGGTTGGTAATAAAGGGTCATATCCTAAGTGGATATATGCAGGTTTTTCGTTAGTAGCGGAATGAATTGTAAAGTTATAGATTAAGGCGTAATATTGCACGAAATCGTCCCATTGTAACGTATTTTCAGCAAAAATAGCGAGTGACTTTTTAATATTTTTATTGGCAGCTTCAAAAACCCCATTTGTTTGAGGTCTCATAGGTGTTGTGAGTAGTTTAAGGACTCCTAGTCGTGTACATAGTATCTTGAACAGATCGCTGATAAATGAAGGTCCTCTGTCACTTAACAATTTTTCTGGAATGCCAAATAGACTAATGTAATCTATAAATCTGTCAACACTCGTAATTGCAGTAGCGTCGGGGACGGCGTATAATCTGATAAATTTCGTATAATTATCTATAAAACTAAGGATGTATCTGTTACCCTTATGTGTTCTAGGTAATGGGCCAATGTGATCGCATGATACCATTTGCATTGGTCTAGTGGGTTTGAAATTCCTCTGAAGTGGGACAGGAGGTAACACATTTGGACTCTTGAAACTTATGCAATGTGCGCAGGATTTTATAAAGTGTTTTGTGTCCGAATATAAATTTTCCCAAAAGTATTTCTCTCTAATGTTGTTGTAAGTTTTAAATACTCCAAAATGTGCCATATGATTTGCTGCTAGTATGTGAGGCTTAAATTTGTCTGGTATAACGATTCGTAAAATGTTAGTTGATTTTCGAAATCTTGGTATAAATGCCGAATGCATAAGTAGTCCGTCTTTCAAAAGATAGTTTGGATATAAATTTGAAAGTTGTGTTGGTGAATTTTCTAAGGTTTTAATTATTTCCGAAAGTTTGGAATCCGTGCGCTGAGCGGTTTTAATATCCTGAATTGTTGGGAGATTAATTTGAACATTATTTACTGTTAAAATATCTAAATTGTTGATTGGCATACTGTGAATTCGTGTCTTATTGAGAGAAAAATTTCTCGAGGGTACATTTCCTAATGCAAAATCATCGCTTTGTCCTTTAACATAAATTAGTATATAAGCTCGTTGGTTTAATACTTCTTCTATATCAACAGGCAATACTTCATTATCATTCATAAAATACCAATTCCCTTTCGAATCCTTAGTTAAACAAAAATAATGACCTTCATTGACATAATCACCCGAATGTACTATTATGGCATTTAAATAATACCATAAAGGTTTATGTTTTCGATATGTCATGTAAGGTTGAAAATTTATTTTATCATTATAAGTCACGTGATGTGATATCTTTTCACATTCTTTTTGAGAAAATGTAAATCTTTTCAAGTGAAATGTAAGTACTGTAGGGGATTTGGAAACTGAAATTTGTTTTAGTGCGTCTACCATCGAATTGCAATTATAACAATAATAGTCTGCTTGCTCTGGTTTTGTGAATTTATGTAAAGCTTTCGTTAGGGAGTCTGTACCTTGTGTAATATCTAATGAGAAATCTCTAAAAGGGTCAAAAGTTATGCTCTTATGCCTACAATTTAGACATTCTACTTCACTACGGAAAATTCCTTGAAACATATTTTGTAATATAGTTGATTGATTGTATGAATATCTGAAAGCGTGAGTCTCATGAAATGAAACTGATTGTTCTAAATGATCAATAATTCGACCCAGAAATTCGTGTGCATCCTGTTGGATATTATAACTAAATTCTTTGTCAATAGTTTGGAGATTTTGATAAAACTCAATGGGTTGTACTACTTTTCCCGTTTTTTCCATGACTGAGTCTATGTGTCGTTTTAACATGCAAAGCATACAAAATGTATTTGGCTCACACGTGAACTCATGGTTTGAATTATGAAATAGAAAATTCACTAAAGGTGGGAGATATGTAAGACATTGTAAGATAACATTTATATAACAAGTGTTGCCCATATTTTCTAATCCAGCTCTCCTTTTATTAATTGCTTTAGATTCTGGGTGTACGTTATCGTGGTTGTTAAAGTGTGTAATATTTGGTTGTGAAAGTAAATTTCCTACTGTTTTATTTTTAATTTCGGAAATATTATGTTTAGTATTCTGTGTTGGAATGTTATAACTCTTTTGTAATTTTTCTCTGAAAGGGTTTAGTGAGTGATTCGTATTGTTAGTGCTTACAAAGAAATCTCTAGACAGAGTATCTGCGACAATGTTTTGCGATGATTTAATTAATTCGAATGTGTAGTCATAATCTGATAAAAAGGCAAACCAACGGGTTACTCTGTTACCGGGTGATTCCAGGGAAGCTAATTTTGTTAGAGCTGAGTTATCACACCTTATTATAAAGTGTCGACCATAGAGATAGTGTTTAAAACTTTTTACCGCTTGAACAATAGCCAAAAGTTCTTTTTCAAAAATGATATATTTACACTGAGTGGGATTTAGTTTCTTTGAAAAATATGCTATAGGGCGGATTATACCGTACTCATCCCTTTGTCCTACCATAGCCCCTAATGCATTTTCACAACTATCTGTAGAGAGAATAAATTCTTTATCATAATCGGGATGTATCAAAATAGGGGGTTTTGATAACTTTTCTTTAAGAATATCAAACGCTCTTTGAGCTTCTGTTGACCATCGGAATCGTTGATTTTTCTTAGTCAAATTCGTTAACGGTGCAGATAGAGTGGAAAAATTTTTGATAAATTTTCGATAGTATGAAACAAGACCTACGAATCTTCGAATCCGCCTTACAGTAGTGGGAACCGGAAAATTTTGAATTTTAATTATATTTTCATCTAGCGGCTTAATTCCTTCTGCGTTTAATTTATGTCCGAGGAATTGAATTTCAGGGAACATAAAACAACATCTTTCTGGATTTAATGTTATTCCATACGTACGAAATCGTTCAAATAATTTTCTTAATTTACTAAGCATGTGTAGCTCGTTGTTTGCACCAATGCCAAAGTCGTCGATGTAATTACATATTTTAAGGTCTGTCAAAGGCGCTAAAATCATATCTGCCAATTTACTAAAGTGTTCTGGGGATGCTGACATCCCTTGAGGCATTGGAAGATAACGATAAGAGCCAAAAGGCGTAGAGAAAGTTGTCATGTCTCTATCTTGCGGTTTTAATGGAATTTGATAGAAAGATGAAGAGAGATCTAAAGTTGTAAATAATTTTGATCCTCGTAAATTTTCTAACAAATGATTTATTATAGGTAATTTGTACCTCGGGTATTTTAAATGTTTATTTAAAATTCTGTAGTCTACGACATGTCTCCACTTTTGTTTCTCCGGATTACCAGATGGATTCTTTTTTTTAATGAGGATTAGTGGAAAACTAATATGAGAGTCCGATCGTTCTATAATATTCGCTTCTTCCAGTTCGGATAACAGTTTTTTCAGTTCGCCTTCTAGCGCTTGTGGAACACGATACGGACGAATTGAAGGTAATTGAGATATATCAACCTGTAGATTTGGTTGTATTGCATCTGTGCGGCCAATGGTAAACATTCGTTTACTAAATATATCTGCAAATTCCATAAGTAGTTCTAATAATTTCGCTTTTATCTCAGGGTTTAAATGTGATAAGTTAAAATCGGTAGGTTTTAATTCTTTACGTCGTAATTGTTTTATATATTCCATATTACGGGTATCAAATACCGTATTAATTGCCCCTAGTCGCGTATGTTTATTTAAAGGGACTGCGTTATCACTTAGATTAGATATTTTAACTGAAATCTGTTTGTTATCCTCCACCGAGCAAAATGTGTTGACAATTTTTATATTTCGATTCTGTAAACACGGGACAAAATTTACCTTTTCTCCATGCTTAATTGCCATATCTAGGTTTAGCTTAATTTGCCGTGACTCATGTGGTTGAAGAGTGAATTTCACAGGTATTCTCGCGTAGTTAACTTGAGTTGTGCTAATATTATTCGAGAGTGCATCTTTCAACGGCACGGTCACATTCCGTGAATTCAATGTATTAGTTTCAAAATTTATATTAAATTTCTGTGATTTTAGTAAATCATATCCTAATATGGCATGATAATATTTAGATAATGGATTTCTAACAATATAAAACTTATGTCTAAATGTTTTATGTCCGATTGTCACTGGAAGAGAAATACATCCTACAATGTTCATATCATTACCTGTTACGGATTTAAGATTTATATCAATTTTCAAGAATTTAATGTCTTTATCTGTATTGAATTTTTTAAAAACATTTTCCTGTATGACACAGACACTGGCGCCACTGTCACAAAGGCTAGAAGTGATAAATCCTGCTAATTTTACATCTACTATAGGTAAAAATATTTGTCTGGTATTTGAATCGATTATCTGTGTGTTAACCACATCATTAGCTATCGGTCTTCCGTTATATGGCTTTTGTTGGGTCCGGGAACGCGTCTCAGACCGAAATTCATTGTGCGTTCCCGATTTTAGTTTAAATGTTTTCTGTTATTGTGCTCATAAACTTGTGGATGTGGTCGGGAGGAATAACCTCGAGTTCTATTATTCATGTTACTCGTATTGTGTTGACGAGAAAACGAGGGGGATTGGGGTCGAGTACGATTTGCGGGATTCGAATAACACTTACTGAAATGATGTGAGAATTTATGACAAAACCTGCAGGGAGGGAAACGTCTTTGGTGTGAAGTATTATTACCTCTATTGTTGTAGATACGTCCAGCAAAGTTTCTAGGAGTCGGCCTTTGATCATTTCTATAATTTTGGTTCGAGAATGAATTTTGTGTCTTTAATTTTAATTCCTCAATTTCTTTAGTTAAAGCGCTAACCATTTCTTGGGTATGCATAGCATGTGATTGTATGATATCTTTAAGGTCGCAGTTATTTGTAATATTGTTTACCTCTTGAGTGGACTCAGGATTGGTTAAAGACGAGTCACTGATTTGTAATGTTTGGATGAAATCTACCGCTTCTTCAAAAGTTTTAGGGTCTTTTAAAATTAGGGAATGTTTATATTTCGGTAATAGACCTTCCATGAATTTCGCTAATTTACTCTGTTCAAATAACGCTTTTACTGCAGCATTTGTAAGATCGGGATTATTAAAAAAATGTTGCGTAGCTAATGCTACCTTTGCTGCATAGTGTTTAACCTGCTCATTCGGGAGCATTTTACAATTCGAAAACTGCTGTTGTCTCGCTCCTAAACTATATTTAGTGTCAAAATAGGAAAGGAATTTCCTTTTAAATTCCTCGTAATTATTTTCATTGCTAAGATCGGGTGAATTGATTATATTAGAAAGTGCGTCACCTCTTATACGTGATCTCAGTATAAGTAATTTTTCATCTGGTGTGCATTTTGTGAGGTCCGCAATTTTTTCAAAGTTTTCAATAAAAAATTTAGGGGTAACCGCGGACAAATTATCAAATTGTGGGATTATTGACTGCAAACCTGCCAATTTTCTAATCATACTATCGGATTCGGATCCGTTTGTTTCGTCGGCGGGCATGTTTTAAAGGGTAAAGGAGGATAAATATACAAAAAAAAATTTCAATAACTAATTGACTAAACAATAACAATAATAAAATGAAAATTCGGTATTTATATCTATACAACACCTTTAGATTGTACTAAACTAAAATTTATATTTTAAATAGAAAATCCACAAAACTGAATAATTTATCAAGATAAAATCCTAATAAAACTGAATATATTCAAAATTCTATGATATAAGATACTAGGAAATTCATACCAAATAGATATAAATTACTTTCAAGGTTTGAAAAAAGGTTTAAATAGCACATCATTTAAAAGATTACCATATTAGGAAAATGTCTAAAAGACTGTAGTCACTAGTAAACTCAAAATTAATAGTTGAATATAAGTATCAAAAGAAAATGAAATTTCAATTTTTTTGTGGTATAAAATATAAAATTTGGATACCTAATATTGTCAACATATGTGTACATATATGGATGTATTACGTTAAAATACAGATAAAATAATGTTAAAATTCAAAATTTTCCATATAGATACACATAGTTGTATAGATAATGAAAATCAAAATATATATGCAGAAATAAAAGATGTAATGTATAATAAACACACATATTAATAAAATAGGTAGATATATAAAACGTAAATGTTGATTTCCCCTTATATGTGAGAAATTAATAATTAAATCACTATATATTATTATTGTTAAAAACAATTTTATACTTAAAGACTACACTTAAAAAAGTGTAATGGTCACGGCGGACCACTTGCTGTATGACTCCATGCTGAGTAAACCCCAAAATTAATTTAATTTTAGTTAAGTAAGAAAGTTTAACTTTGTCATTAACTTTAACCCAGGTTATCTAATTTCCCACTTAACACTTATGGAGACATCCTAGCATATAAGGAAACAGTAAATCTTAAGAAAATTTCTCACAATGTTAATACCAAAAATATTTATTTGGGGGAATTAAGTTACATAAATTAGTAAATACATTAGGCCCATATGGCCGGTTTAAAATTAGCATACCTAACATTACCGATATATATATTTATATATGGAGTTCTAATTTATATTACTCAGGAATAGCTAATAAATAAAAATGCTTACCAAAAATCTTCAGCGCAGATTGAGGCATCTTCATCCTTCCAGAACTCGGATCCTATCGTCAAATAGCAAACACTTATAATAATTCCCAGACACGAAACTTCTATCCACACACAAACATCAAAATCTGACTCTACGCACACAAAATTAAAATCTCTTCTCCTTCTTTTCCTCTCCGTCATCCCCCTATATCCCAATCCGAATTTCATGCCCCTTTTCTCTTTCTTCTCATATTCCCCTCTTTCTCTCCAATCTCGGGTTAGCTCGTCGTTAACCTTAATATTATTGGATTTTAGGAATTGAATAAAATTTTCCGTCATTGGCTTTCTTTTCCCCTTTTAAAATTTTCCTATTTTATTTTCTCAGCTGTTTTCGTGCGCTTTCTGCATCTTCCCATCTGTATTCATCTCTATCCTTTTGTAACTCGAATGCTTAGCGCTTTTCATGTTTTCAAATGAAAACTCTTGCATTATCCTGGCCCCCGGCCTATTCAATACTCTCTGAATTGGCGGTGTCTTTCGGCACCGTGTATGTAACATAAATTTTTCTTTCCTCTTATAGAGAAGACATTTCCAAAATTTGACTTCTAACATTTCTTTTGAACGTATTCTAATCGAAAATATTTCTTGTGCTATAAATTTATACCTTTATTTTTTGTTATGATTTTGACTTTTCCTATCGTACACCTGAAAAACCAATCCTTTCAGCATTATCCCTGCTTCCAAGTCTTTATTTTTAAAATATCCCGGACACCTGGCCTTAAAGTTGTTTTCGTTTCTTACCTAACACGATATTTTCTCACAATAATAAATTTTATTTTTGTCCACCCAAGAATTCCTATAAGCGAGCTATCCTTCTTTAACTTTCATGGGAAATCGTGTGTGACCATTCCTTTTCTTAGGAAAATATGCCTTTTGCAATGTTCCTTTATTCACTTCAAAGAATACACCTCTAAGTTCAACCGCGCTGTTATTATTATGCCTGAAATTCCAAATCTTTAAATTTTCCTCTAAAGAAATTTTAAGATGTCTGAGCGTGTCTCAGAAACTTTACCTAGAAATTTACCTAGAAATAAAAATGTTCCCTAAGCCTAAAATTTTTACGTCCGGTAAAGTAATTAAGCAGAAATTGTGAAATAAATTACTAGTGTAAAGTTATTAATTTTAATAAGATATTTAGTAAATATCTGTAGATTTCTGATTTTTCTTTTAGAATTTTGTAATTTTATATTGTTGATAAATGAGGTAAAAATTTATATTCGCATAAAAATTAATTTCGCATGAGAATAAATTACTAATGTAAATTAAGCAGCTTGTGCACGTGCTCAGTGGTTCAGTGGCAGTAAACTCGCCTGCTACGTGTACACTCTGGTTTTGATTCACGACAGATCGAAACTGCGTAATTTTCACCGTTGTATTGGAGTAGATTCGCAAAGGAAAAAGAAACTTGGAAAAAAGAATTACTTGGAATAATCTCACTCTTATTGAATAGCGAGAAATCTCACTCTTTCGAAAAGAGACTTTTCACTCTTTAGAGGTTGGCTCCATTTTGGCATATTTAAAGAGTGATATGCCACTCTTTTAGAGTCAGATTTCATTCTTCATATTTTAGAGAGTTGTTATCACCAAATTTTTTACAGTTTAAAAATTTTTATAAACTTTGAAATAAACTATAATCCGATTGTACAAGGTTTTAATTATATGCGACATCACTTCCCAACTAATCTCCATTTTTTTTTCTCCTTTTAGTGTCACTAAAGATTACAAATTCCTTTGCGATTTATCAATTCTAACCTTTTTTCTTTAATTGCTATTCACGAATTTCAAATTATGTTCGCTGAAAACACCAGCATGTTTTTTTTTTTTTTTTTTTTTTTTTTTTTTGTGTGTGTGTGTGTGTTGTTGTTGTTGTTGTTTGTTTGTTTGCTTGGAAACAAATTATACAACATCTTTGTAATTCCACGAAATTGGTAGCATGATCTTTTTTGTATGCATTCAATTTTCAATATAGCTTATGTTGGTTGATCAACTTGAATCAAAATTTGGTTTCAATTGATGTTGTTACAGACAATATAATTGTCATCACGAGTGATAATTTGTTTCAAAAAGGGTTGATTACATTTTGATTGAATTACGTAAATTAAATTTTGATGTCTTGTGTTAAATACTTTTTACTATTCATGCGAAAGCCAATTGTCAAGCTTTAACGGCCCCCTTCGCTTACCACCGCCGGAAGCTCGAGCCCGTGTTAATGTATGGGAGATTTTCTAATAAATATTTTTAAGTTCTGTTTTCACATTCAGAAAATTCCCAATTGTTAAACAGACGCACCTTTTTAAAAAACATATTTTTCTTTTTTTTCTTTTTTAATTTTTACTATTTTATTTTGAAATATCAAAATGAAAAATTTCACATATTGAAAATTCGTATTTTACAGCTTCAAATAATAATAATAATAACAATAACAATAATAACAATCATAAAATAAATAAATAAATGAATAATTATAAAAGGTGTGACAATTTAACAGTTGAGAAATTTTTTGAATGTGAAAACAGAATTAAAAAAATATATATTACTTAATGAGTTTTAAGTAATGAAAATTCCCCGTGGAATAACGTTAGATTCAGCTTCTGACACCGGTGGGTGGAACGGGCCCTTAATAGCCAGTATACAACTTTAATAAACCTATACGAATTTCCGTTAATATGTGTGGTACATTTAACCGTTCCCTACCCTTCGCACACACAGAAATTCTAAAATTGTCAGATAAATACGACAAAAAGGAAAAAAAAAATAATAAGCCATTACTGTTTGTGCAAATCGAAGGTAATTTCTTGCCAACCCAATATATATATGTATATATATATATATATATATTAAAAAGAAAAAATGAAATGAAATGAACCAATTAACAGCGCGGAACTTTTTTCAAGAGGTAATTTTATTTATCGCTTTAGTAATCTGACATATTACTCAAAGATAAATAAATAACAGAAGAGCTGACATTTCCACTTTATCAGTTTTAAAATGTTTTTCGATAATATCAAAAATAAAACCTCATGTTTTGACAGTAAACAAAGATAAATTGAGGTTATACTTTTTTTTTAATAAAATATTTCATAGATTAAAAGTGTATACATCTATAAAGTAAAGTGAAAGAAATATAGCATTAACAAGCAGCATTAAATAAAAATTATTTCACACTTATAAAAACAACTTATTTTTTATGCCAGTGTTTGTACTAATGAACTACATCAAAGTTTAAAAAATGTATTGAGGATTGAATGAAATATAAACCATGCATTTTTTAAATATTCAGTAAAGAAGATTATTTGTTGTTTTCTTAATTTTAATAGCATATCATTTATAGTTTTAAACAAATGAATGTACTGCTTATCAAAAAAATAAAATTTATGACGGGGAGTAAATATAATAATGTCTTTCAAAGGGTAATGTCGATTGAAAAAGGTACATAAAAACACTTTAAAAAATGCATTTTATGCATTTTTAAAAATTCAATGAATGAAAAGATTGCTTTAGTGTCTTCAAATAAATAAGCTCTAAAATTTTTTCCGTCTAGTACCACTAAGATACGCATCATTCAAAAACGACACTGCAATAAATTTTAACATCACAGTAGCAGTACAAAATAAAACGACATGCATAACGACAGGTATAGGACAGATAGCTCCTGGGCCCAATTCGATTTTGTATACCCCTTCACGTGTTCACTAATAGCTACTACTAATTCACTAATAATTAACTTCACTAATAGCCTTGTTTATAGTAAAGATTTCGATAATTTTAAACATTATATTTTTCGAAATTTTAACATTGTATATAGTTCACATTTAACTATTAAACAACTAAGTATAAATGACCGTGACCATACTAGACCCATTGGAGGGGTTTATAAAATTCCGATAGAATTGAATAATGAAATTTTTTTCTACATTGGACAAACTAAAAGAACTCTTAATAGAAGAATCCAGGAACATATAAAAAATGTAAAAGAAGAAAGAAGTTGTGTACTTGTTCATTTCATTTACAATAACTCGGGCGCTATACCTTTATGGGATAGAGCAGAAATAATTTCAACTCCACAAAATATATCTGAACTCTTAATTTCAGAAGCTGTAAATATTGCAAAATATCCTAATGTTATTAATTCTAAAAGTTCAGCTTTCCTACCTAAAATTTGGAATTATATTATACCACCAGATATTTAACTTGCATTTATATTTTTCCAATAGAATCTGTAAACTCATTAATTTCAAGTTTCATTTAAACTTCTATGGACGCTGCTGCATCCTTCTCCAACGATAGTTACCGCCACTCCAAGTTTCATGTTCCCATCCACAGTTTGTCTTCAAGGTTTGAATCCTTTCCACTACAAGTTTTCGTACAAGTTTCTTGTAACAGTTGTTAACGCCAGTCCAGTGTTTCAGCTCCCATCCATTGACCCCTCCAATAGAATGGCTTCCATTCAGTACCACTGCTCGACAAGTTTTTTCGCCTTGATGTTACCACCACGCCAGCCTTTCCAATAGTCATCCAAAACTGATTTTTCCAACGCAAGTTGTACTAATCAAGTTTTGCCTCAGTGTTAATGTTCAATGGCTCCAACCAATGAACTAAAAATTTTTTTGGATTAACCCTTTCACGCCCAAGGGAAATATTTTTCCTTTCTACAAAAATCGTTATCGATTGTTCAATTATTATTGAATCGATATTTTTTTTTACTGAATGTCAAAATAAAATGTATGTCCAAGGCAGCAAATGTGTTTCTGAACGAATAAAAAAAAAAAAGTATAGAAAATAGGACACATAAAAAATGTGTTATGTGCAATGTCCACTTGTGCTTCACAAGTAAACGAAATTGTTTCGTAGAATATCATAACTAGCTATTTATTTTACTTTTCTGATAATTTTTATATTACAAAGCAATAAATTTGTATTACAAAGCAATAAATAAAATACCGATATAATAAACCTAACTCTCCGTTTATTTACTTTTATGGTCCATAGGGAAAATATTTCCCATGAAATTATAGGAAACCTATACACCCTGCTATGTTTTTCTGGTGATATTCTTTTACTTTACACCCACAATAGCTAAAATATTGTGTTGTATTGGCATATTTAGTCTTGGAAATCTTATGGTCCTGAAAGGGTTAAAGTAGCGATGTAACTGTAGATTTAACCTGATTTATGGTATATATACATTTGTAACACAGCTGTACATTGTGTTAAACCATGTAGACTTCCTGATGATGCCCTGCTTTTCAGGGCGAAAAGCTTTGAAATATGCGTCTTTTAATTAAATATAAGTTTTTTAAACTTATATACGTGTTTTAAAGTGTTTTATTTATTAATTTAAAACGTTACACGTGTTTTTTAAAGTATATATATATTATTTTACTGTCGTGTTAACGTAACAACTTCCGCTTGTTACACAGGCGACTGATCAACTGAAAAACATATAATGATACATATATTGATGGTGGAATATTTGCTGTCGTGATAACAATAATTCACAGTCATAACTCTGGAATAAATATGGATGTTACATCCATGCTGTCTTGTTGGACCTATAGAAGTTGTTTGTTTTTAACCCGCTAGGCATCAAAGCTCATGTTGAGGGAACATCTTTTTTTATTATTTTTTCTTAAAATATTTTAATGCTATTTATAAAATTTATACTTTATACTTTATACGCTATGGGTTACGTTATATATATATATATATATTATCTGAACATTTTTTTTTAAAAATATATATATATACATATATATCTATATATATTTCATTTTTTAAAAAAGGGAAATTTTGGTCTTCTGACAGTCTTATGTAAAAATTAAAAAAAGTAAATAAATGGTCGATTATTATTTTTTTTTTCAAGTACAATGTATACTTAAAAGCAACATCCTGAAGAACAACATATTTAAAATCCAACACAATTAGAATCCTTTAAAAGTATGTTGGAATTGAACACTTTTCTTCTTCATGTTCCCACAACGAGAGCTTTGGCGCCTTCCCACTAGCATTTTCGATTTTTTATCTTTCTTTATTTTTTTATCTTTTTACTTATGCTGATTGACAATTTGGTACGTCGCGAAATAGTTATTTCTTGTGTTTTCTAAAATATGGTTCTGAGAACAGATGTTTACGTTTCTGTTAATTTTTTTTTTTTTTTTTTGTTTTTTTTTCCCAAAACCGGAAGAATATTTTTGAACTGCGTGTATGCTTATCAGTAATTCTGCTTTAAAGAAATTTCAGAAAGTTAGATTTTCAAATTATATGCCATTATAAAAATGCGTGACAAATTTTTAACAGTTCAGCAACACCTGGAATATTTTGAAACTCTTGATTATGATGTATATTCGGATGATGTTTACCACCTGATCCTGGTGTTATAACAGACGAAGAAAAAAAAGAAAACATTTAGACAGATTGGTTGCAGGGTTTAAGGCCGATTGACTACGCCAGAGTACTAGGCCTATTGGTGGAATGCCATCCGAGGGGAGTCCTTTCTACGGGGTCCTAGCAAGTATTTGCGCGAGCTTCTGACAAAACCACGGAAAACACCGAGAGGCTAAATCTATGAGCGCAACCAGAAATCGAACCCAGCACTTCCCATCTATCGACTTTGAGCGCAGAACCGCTTGTCCACTGGTAGGTCCAATATTCAGACAGGACCTGTTGGACCTGTAATTTGCAATGTACGTTTTGATGGGGTAAATCACATTATCATAAGTGCTGAAAAACAGTCTAGATGTACACTATGTAAAAAAAAATAAAAATACTCGAATGAAATACGGAAAGTGCAGTGCAATGCTGCATCAAATTTGTTCTATATTTTCATAGAAATGAATAAAAGAACGTCGTGAAATAGGTAAGTGTTTCTTTTTTACTTTCTTCTATATTTAATAGAAGAAAGTATTGGATTCGTAAAAATTTTCGACCTCGGGTTTTTGATCGATTTACACGTTTTGAGAACTGTAGAACACGATTTGACCAATTTTAGAAAATGTCTGTCTGTCTGTCTCTCTGTGTGTGTGTGACAAAATTTTGTGGCAACTGTATCTCAGGAACTACTGCACAGAATTTCATACAAATTGATATGTAGTTGAACCTTGACATAAATTAGTGCCTATCAACGTTTGGTAAAAATTGTCTCACAGGCTGCGTTGCCATCGCACTTTTTCTAAATTTTTAACATGGTGATATAGGACAAAATTTTGTATAAATGTGCATAAAGAGAATTATTTTTTAATAATCATTATGAAAATTACATGAATTGTTTATAATAGAGATAGTCAACTGGTAAAATTTTTTTGTATGTGTAGGAGCCTCGCCAACCCCCCTGGGGGGGAAGTCCCCACTCGAGGGGAGTAAATTTTCAAGATGGGTATCTTTCGAAAGGTTTCGTCAATACCTTTAAAACGAATTGTTGAACTATAAATCTGTGATAATTTAAAACAAAGTTATCATTTTTTTTTTTTTTTTTTTTTTTTTACTTTTTATGAAAAAAAACGTAGAAAAAAAAAATCGTAATTAAAAAAAAAAAAAAAAATTAACAAAATTTAACCAAACTTGGAATTTAGTTGTCCCCTGCCATAAACTGGTGCTGATTAAATTTGGGGATCAATCACACATCAGGAGGCGCTGTGATCGTATTTTTTCTAAATTTTTAACATGGCAGTATAGGCCAAAATTTCGTATAAATGTACATAATGAGAGTTATTCTTAACCTGTGATTGTAAAATTAATACGAATTATTATTAATTGTAGTAGTTAATTAGGAAAAAAATTTTGGGCATTTGGGGGCATCACTTCCCCCCCTGGGGGGAAGTACCCGGGTAAATTTCCAAGATGGGTATATTTCGAAAGGTCTCGTCAATACCTTTAAAACGAATGGTTGAACTATAAATCTGTGATAATTTAAAACAAAGTTATCGATTTTTTTTACTTTTAACGAAAAAAATAACTTGGATTTTTTTTTTTTTTTTTTTCAATATTGTTACTGAGGGAATTTGTATAGGAAAATATAGAAGAAAGTCTTGTGGTGGCCACAACATACTAGTTAATTTATTTTCTCCCATTTCTTATGTGTGTTTTCTACCTTTCTTTCTACTTATAATTCTCTTTTATGTGCTGAAACATATTGTTAAAATTTTTATATTTACTTAATACTGTACATATTTCTTTAACAATATGTTAAATGTATTCTTTAATTGTGTTAACAACACAAAGAATTACTTTTTATATATAGTTTTAAACAGCATCTTGGTAGGAAAAAAGAATTGTTGTTTCCGAAAGGGTGAAATGTTGTTACCCCCATAAGACGCCAAAGCTCCCGTTATGGGAACATGATATATTTCTTAAAATGTTACAGTTAAAAAGAAAATTTAAACTCTTCTGCAATAGAGGCATTACATTTATGTAAAAAGAATATAAATATACTAAATTTTCTATGTGGTTCACACAACGGCGTTTAATGGGTTAAGATGTGCTTGTTAAATTTTTCTATTTAGTCAGCCAGGTAATCTCTAGTGTAAGTTTTATGTTTGCACTACATTTACAAAATTAAAATTTACAAAACAATAAAACCTTCGTAAAATTTTAATAATAATGATGTCACAAAACATTATACATTTAGCACCATTCAAATATATTTGTATCTGAGGATCTGAAGTTCTGCAATGAACACATATAATTGTAATACGATGTAGTTGCAAAAAGTTCTTTGAAAACTTTGAAATGATTTTGGTCATTTTCTAATTTTTATAAGTACGCAATTCTATCATAAGGTACGCATACAAGATTTCAATAGACTTCTTTAATTTCTTTTTTTTTTTTTTTTCAGAATGCTTTAGATTATTTATGGACTTATATTCACTCTATTTAAACAGATTAAGACATTATTAAAATCACCCCGTTTCTATATTCCTCATTTTTATGAAATATTTCTTAAGGAATATATATATATAAGCAATATATATATATATATATTGCTTTAGCTTATATATTCGGTAATTTCTAACAAAAGAACATTTTCATTTTTCTGGAAAGTAGTAATATTTATTTCAATAGTGTATTTTAAACTTTACAAAAGGAATCGCAGATCTTTTTTATAAGGCTTATTTTCCAATTTTTTTAATAAATAAAATATTATGAAGAAAAGATTTTTATTATTACAAATAAAATGAAAAGAAATCAAGATTGCAAATAAAATTTTTGTTTTTAACAATAACAATAATGAACATGAAACTAACCTCAAACTTTAAGAGAAAGAATAATCCATTTTTTTTTATTAATTAATTCATTTTTATTATTTCTAAAAGTTTAGTATTGTAATATATATACATATATATATATATATATATATATATATATATATATATTATGTAATGGAAAAGATCTAGAAGATTTTCTAGATTCCTTTCTTAAATACAATACAAATAAAATGAAATATATTCAGAAATTGCTGTACATAATGAAACTTCAGTTTTTAAATATAAAATCGTTGAAGTCATTAAATTATATTAAAAAATAAAAAACATAAAATAATAAAAGTATTACTTTATTTATAAAACCTTTAAAACCGTTCTACGCAGACAGACACTGCTCTGTGTGTATGATTTCATGCGGTTGTGTGAAACGAACATAAATTCCTTTAAGAGAAAACTGATGCATTTGTAAATATATATAGACCAGCGTTTATATAGAAAGTATAAAAAAAAAAAAAAAAAAAAAAAAAACGGTGAACCGTTTTCTGAAAAACAAATTTACGAAATATAAACTGACCTACCTTATCAGGATGATAGTTAATTTTCCTGTACCACACCATACAAGCAAAAGGCTATCTGAAAAGAGGTTTGTGTATGTGTATTATTAATTTTCAAGAAAATCGTTAGGCCATTTTCGAGAATTCAGCTTTCATGAAAACTTGGTAAACTCGATTAGTGACCAGAAAATAACAATTAATACGAAAAGATATGTAAAAGAGAATTATCATGGCGAGTTAAAATATAAAAACAATTCCGTACCACAATTTTTAAAGGAACGCACTTAAGAGACCTAAAATTTACCTACTTATACAGGGTGTCTATCAATTTTCTTGAATTAATCGACTAACACATATAAAAGGTTATCTAATAGGGTGTTTATAAAGCAACTTTGAAAAAAATCGCAAGAGCCGTTTTTGAGATACGAACTGACGGTCCCATTTCCGGGTTCCTATGTTTCCCTTCCGTTTTTCCAATTTTCACTAAAAATGGGAAAAATTATCTGTCCACCAGACTTGTCTTACTTCTGAAGTTTCGCCGGTCTATCTTTATTAGGTTTCGAGATACGGTAATCAGAAAATTTCAAACATACATACATACACATATACACACACTGATCAATTGCTGAAAATCACTTATTTGGATCCAGGAGATCTTAAAACATGTAAATCAAATGAAAGCTTGATATCGAATTTTTTAATCGAACACAATACTCCTTTTGCCTACTGTGATCTTGAAAAACATCACATATCCCTTGTTAAAATGAAATAATAATAATAATATAGATTACATTTTATTTTTTATAATGCAACAAACATTATATTTCTTATTCTAAAAGAATCTAATATAATTTTGTTTAACTTGCTTAAGCTATTTTAGTTTTTATTTCTTTTTCATTAATCTGTAATTTCATATAATTTATTGTTCCCAGCATTATAAAACGTAATTCTTTTCCCTGCTCTAAATCTCATCAAGTAATAATTAAATAAAATATCAAAGAAAGAAAAACCCTTTTCTTTATGCTTTAAAATCACAGACGATTTTTTTTTTTTTTTTGGTATCATCCGGTCTCCAGTTTGTCGTAGAACGATTCCAGTATGTCGTAGAACGAATCATAATAGCTGAAAATCATTTTTAATATTTTTATCAATTGATTTCGCACTTTTAGCCTATTTCTGGATACCGACAAAAATTAATCACATCCTATGACGTAATTTAATTTTTAGCCAATCTTTTATCTCTCCTGTAGGTTTATAACACATAAAATTTAAAATGTGTTCAGCCAACTTGATTTTTGATGCCAAGGAGATTTGCCGAAATAAATTAATTAGGACTTGTTCTTCATGCTGTTAAGATGTTGTTTTAAGAAAGATTCAAAGGGTTATTAATCAATCGAAATGGCTTCCTTCCGATTTGGTATCTTCAAGTCATTTAAAAAAACTAGCAGGCTTTGCCCGCTTCGCTGGCCACTAAATTTAAAGGAAACTCTTTTCTATATAACTTTATAAAAATAAAATAAAATAAATTACTGAAATTGTTCAAAAGTTCGCTCCAGGTCCCTGCTGCATTCGGCAGCGATTTGGTCATCCACTGCAACTCGGGCGCTTGTCCCTATTACCCGCGACAATAGTTTACCAATGAGCTTCCATTTAGGTGCTTATTATATAACAGTTTCGAAATAGATAGTATCGAAAACAAATGGAGTTTCCCTTTTATATTTGAATCCCAGTTACATGTGAACAACACTATACGTGTTGTTCACATGTAACTCGGACTGGACTCAAATGTAACTGGGTTTAGACAACATAATATTTGCTTTTACGTTATTTCATATGTTTATTTTATTTATCCAATCAACCATTAAATGACAGCTATTTCACGCCAAATATTACAATATGCTGTGACCGGCTACGTCTGTCGCATGAGACAATTATTTTTTTTGTGTTTATATATAATTCATGGGTTGTAAACCTGATAGTACAGCCTTAATATAGTTCTCTTTGGCGGCTTTTGAATTTTTGTCACCATTTTAGACTTAATCCATTGTAAAAATAATACTCAATACCTTGTAACAATATGCTATGAGCGCTATTTCTACCCTATTTTAGACAACTAATCTTTTTATGGTTATATATATTTCCCATTAAACATATTTTTATTTATTTATTTAAATATAAATCGAATTTTTCAAACATTTCTGTTCGACAGCGTGCAAGTGCAGTAACACACAGAGGCTCATTTGTTTGTATGATAAATTAGCATAATGATTATTATATAAAAAAATAAATAAATAAGCAAACATTATCGTGTTGCACAACTTTATTATGTTGCTCCACTGGCGGCTTTTGAATTTTTGTCGCCATATTAGCGATGTTTTTTTTTTTTTTTTTGTATGAAAAGGGTAAGACTATTTTGCTAATAATTTTACCAGACTCTTTTTTGTTTATACATAAGAATCCTTTATATTCTGCTTATATTTTTAATGGTTTTTAGGTTTAAAATAGTGCTTGTTGAAATAAATTTCCTATCTTTAAAACTGCAATTGTTCTGTAAATTTTGTGTAAAAATAAATCATTTATGTTTTTATATATTTAATGCGCTACTTAGATTAAAATGGCTGTTGCTATATTAAATTTCTTGTCGAAAAACGTTCGGTGTACTTCAACACCAAAATTTAAAAAATCGCCCAGCAGGATCAGTTAATGAAACTGATAAAATAAAAATATGGTTGTCGGGGAGGAGAGGAGGAGAGAATACGATGCGCAGAACAGAACTCTTGTGTGACGGGACGGAGCTGATTGAGTCAGTCTTTCATTCGATCCGAGAGAGATGCGATGCATCTTAAAACCAGAAAACAAATTTATTTAATATAATAATACTTATTCGTCATTATTCGATTCAAATAACATAAGTTATGATTGTAACAATAAATCGTTTGTTGTGAGTAGATATTAGATGTCAGAGTCTATGTATTGGCAGTTATAGTTTTACTAATCCCGGGAAATCTGGCAGAGAGGGTAAGTAGATTTAAACTTATTCTCATTTGATTAATAAGCATGTTATTCTTATTTGTGATAGAGTAAAAGTTGCAGAATTTGAATCTAAAATAAATTCGTTAGAAATTCTTAATCCGAGTTTCTAAATTTAATCAACCCTAATTCGAAATTCATAAATTGATACTTAGTCGAAAATTCTTTAGTGGCTTCAAAGCCACAGTGGTCTGTCGATTCACGGAGGCTTAATTATCTATTAATTTAATTAGATAATTAATCTTAATTCGTTAAATTTAAAAAAAAAAAAATTGTAAATTGAAAAAATTCTTTTGTTTACGTAGGATTAAATTATCTGTATAAGAACTTTAAAGGAAGTTAAAGTTAATTTGTTGAAATAAATCATTAATACGAAGTAAATTGTTTTGATATAAAACGTAATTCAAAGTAGTTCGGGTTTAGAAGTTTTGTTTTGAGAGAAAACGTAATTCAAAATAGTTTGGTTTTCAAACCGAAAGTTTCGGTTTGGAATTTCAGAAATAAACTTTCATATTAAGTAATTGTTGAATAAAATTGTATATGAGAAGGAAAAGGTGCATTTAATATTTTATTAGATTACTTATTTCAGTAAAAAAAAAAAAAAAATCTATTCTATTATGTGTTGTTTCTTTTCATTTGTTCTTATGTTTTTTTTCATATTTTACTTCCTGGTCTGCAGAATAATAATATAATTCGATCGATTAATTCATATTTAAATTTAATTATTTGTAATTAATTTGCTCAAAATATGGGTAGAAAGGGAAGAACAAGGGCAAATGACGCCGAACAGAGTGCGTTGTTCCCAAAATCTAATGAAGTCATAAAATTTGAAAATGTAATTAAAGAAATAGAATTTATAAAATCGAAAGTCAGTGATTGTGATAAAGGCGATCAAGCCAGATTAAAAATCTTAAAGGATAAGGTAAAGGCACTGGAGGTTAAATCCGAAGAAATAGTTACAAATTTTTCCGAAGAGGAAAACGATGAAAACTCTGAAGAGGTGTTAAAGAATAGGGACATTCTGTTAGAATTATCCGTTGTATTAGAGGGTAAATCGCAATCAAATACTCCAAATGTAAATAATGATGCACGTACCAAACCCGGGACTTCTGTTAATTCGCATATTAGTCTCCCTAAACTTGAAATTCCTTATTTTTACGGGGATAATGAATCTTGGTTGTCATTTAAAAATTTATTTAAGTCATCTATTATGGATAATGACAGCCTTAGTGAGGTTGAAAAGCTACAATACCTCCAATCGTGTGTAAGAGGTAGTGCATCAAAACTTATTCGTGAATTTTCGTTACAATCGAAAAATCTTAAACACTGTTGGGAAATTCTTACTCAGCGCTACGAAAATAAACGTCAATTAGCTATAACACAAATAAATAAAATCTTTTCAGTAAAAGTAAACAAAGCGGATGATCCTAAATCGTTTTTCAATTTAATAGATACTTGTAACGAAGCGGTGCGAAATTTATCGACCCTCGGATTGGAATCTAATCCTCTTAGCGATCTTATTCTTATAAATTTCATGATTTCAAAATTGGATTCATCCTTTAGGCATAGGTGGGAGCTCAGTCTAGAGAATACGCAAACTATTCCCGATTTAAATTCGTTTCGTACATTCATAGAAAGGGAGGCGTCGAGTCAAACAAAACTTGAAAATAAACCAGGAATGTTTAAGAAGCCAGTAGAAGGTAGTAGTGTAAAAAAATCTTGTGTCAATAATTCAATACTAGTCAAAGAAAATAAATGCGTCGCCTGTTCTCAAGTACATCAATTGTTTAAATGTCCCAAATTCAATCGAATTAGTGTTCAGGAGCGATGGGACTTAGTTAAATCAAAATCATTGTGTGAAAATTGTTTGCGAACTAATCATCAAGTGCAACAATGTAGAATTAATATTAAATGTAAGGTATGTGCAGGTTCACATCACACTCTTCTGCACATTTATACACAGAATTCTGCAGATCAGGGAGGCGGCCTTGTTGCTACGTCGGTGGCCAACAGTTCACAATCTAATGCAAATTTTAATAACCAAAAGGTGTTATTGGCTACTGCCCTTATAAAGGTTAGGTCACCTAACGGTAAAATTATTCAATGTCGGGCGTTAGTTGATAGTGCCTCACAAAATAGTCTCATTACAAAGGAGTGCGTTGAGAAGGTAAATTTGCCTTTGTTTGGCACTTCTCATCGACTTATAGGCATAAACGGTCATTCCGCAGAAACTGTTTTAAATTTTACGGAATTCTCATTCTCGCCATATTTCGCTAACGAGTATAGGAACTTGAAAGCGCTAGTAGTAAATAGGGTTACTACCCCTCTGCCAAATTTCCGGGTGAAAACGACGTCTTGGCCACATACAAAAAATCTTCAGTTAGCCGATATGAATTTCTTCAAGCAACAACCAATCGAAGTATTATTAGGCGCAGATATTTTTGCGTCACTAATTTGTGGCACACCGGTATCGGGAAGGCCAGGAGAACCATCTGCCATTCCCAGTTCACTTGGGTACTTACTCAGTGGCCCCCTCTCAAGGGATGGAATGGAACTAGAATCAACATATAGCTCCTCGTTACACTGCGTGAATATAAACGATTTTTTTGACAATCAGCCAGTAATATCTTCTAAGAGTGAAACCGAAGCCGATCCGGCAGAGGAACTATATAAATCTTCCACCAAGCGCAACCCTGAAGGACGCTATGTGGTGAAATTACCCCTCCATGATGAGATAGATTTGGATGAAAGTGCCAACTGTGCACTAAAAATGTTTAAAGGGCTCGAAGCTCGTTTTGCGCAGAATCCTAACCTAAAAGAGGAGTATGCTCAGTTTATGTGTGAGTACTCCGATCTAGGTCATATGACTTTACTAAGGGCTGAAGAACTTAATCGCCAACCCAATTATTATATGCCCCATCATGGAGTTATAAATGAAAATAGTAGCACTACGAAACTACGGGTAGTGTTCAATGCGTCGGCCGTAACTACAAATGGCAAAACCCTGAACTCTAACTTGCATAAAGGGCCCAAACTCCAATCCAGCATTTTTAGCAATCTAATTAGATTTCGTTTAAATAAAGTCGCCCTCTCGAGTGATATCGAAAAAATGTTTCGACAAATTCTAGTCGCAGAGCCTGATACAGACTTTCAAAGAATATTTTGGAGGGCCAATGTTTCAGATCCACTCAGAGAGTATAAATTGAATACAGTTACTTATGGCACAGCCTGTGCTCCATTTTTAGCCCTGCGTACCATATTACAGCTATTAAACGATGAAGAACCCAATTTTCCCGTAGCTGTGCAGGCTGCGGCTGAAACAATCGAAGCCGCTCAAACCTTGGTAACAGACCTTCAAGCTTTGTTTAACGCTGGGGGTTTCAAGCTGCGAAAATGAGCTTCAAATTATGTGGAAGCTCTAGTTCAAGTCCCAGAACCTCTAAAATCAACAAATCAGGAATTATCCTTAAACCCCGATCAATCCCAACGTATTTTAGGACTAAACTGGAATTTAACATCGGATACACTGCAGGTTGGAGTTAACACCAAAGAAAGCGTAAAAACTAAAAGACAATTATTGTCCGTAATTGCACGCATCTTCGACCCTTTGGGTCTGTTATCCCCTGCCACTATTCTTTTAAAATTGCTACTACAAGATGTTTGGAAGCAAAAACTTGATTGGGATGATCCTTTACCACCAGACATTCAAATCAGGTGAAATGAATTCTTTGAAAAAATTGAATCCTATAAGGCCATGTCAGTACCCAGATTTTTAGACCTGAAATCCGAACGTATTTACCAGATTCTGGGATTTTGTGATGCGTCAACAAAGGCATATGCTGCCGTAATTTATATACGACCAAGTCAGAACTCATCTTTAAAATTGATTGCAGCTAAAACCCGTGTAGCTCCTTTAAAACCCATTACCTTGCCTAGCTTGGAGCTATGCGCGGCTGTATTACTATCGGAACTTTTGTCAGTCGTCCAGAGCTCGCTGGATTATCAGGTTGAGGAAATTCTCCTATGGACAAACTCAACAATCGCCCGTAGTTGGATCTTAAATCCACCCTTAAAGGGCAACACATATGTCCTACACCGAGTAAACAAAATTAGAGCTCTCACAGACCCAACATCATGGCATCACTTACCAAGCAAACATAACCCAGCAGACTGTGCAACCCGTGGGCTGTTACCCGACAAATTAAACCACTTTAACTTGTGGTGGTCTGGACCTGATTGGTCAAAGATCCCGGTCTCAGATCACGAGTCCAAGATTGCTACCTCAGTCCCATGTACAGTTGTGGGAATTCCTGGACTAATAGAGTCAACTCCAATGCATGAATCCGTTATAGAGGATTTGGTTTCAAAATTTTCATCAAGTAATAAACTTTTTCGAGTAATTGCATTTATGAAGAGGTTTATTAATAATATTAGAAATGCTACAAAATTGAAAGGACCAGTCTCAGTACAAGAAATTTCAGAGGCTAAAAACCTTGTGATTAAATGTGTACAACAAAGGTCCTTTGCTTCAGAAATCGCCCTTTTGCAGCGTGGCAAACCCGTTGCAAACAACAGTAAATTGAAACCTCTCAATGTGTTTATTGATTCCGAAAATCTATTAAGAGTGGGAGGTAGAATTGACAAAAACATCACTCTGCCCTATGATACTAAACATCCAATACTCATACCTAAAAATCACCCTTTTACATCGACATTAATAAGACATTTTCACACGTATAGTCTTCATGGAGGTGTCGACCTAGTATTAAATCTCATTCGTCAGTCTTACTGGATTCCTGATGGTAGATCCACTGTGAAAAAGGAGCTTCGTAAATGTGTCACTTGTGCCAAAGTCCAACCGACCCCAATTCAACAAATAATGGGTGACTTACCCAGTGCAAGAGTCAATCCTTGTAGACCCTTTCAACATGTCGGAATTGATTATGCAGGTCCTATAGAAACTAAGTGTGACCATAAACGGAAGAGTACCAAATTTAAATCTTATATATGTCTTTTTATCTGCATGTGCACCAAGGCAATTCATCTCGAATTAGTAACTAGTTTATCTACCGAGCATTTTTTATATGCCCTACAAAGATTCATAGGGCATCGAGGCTATCCTACTGACATTTACTCCGATAACGGACGCAACTTTGTTGGTGCCCATGCCCATTTGAAGAAACTAGTGACACTTTCAAAAACCAATACTATTCAAGACTATGCCACAACTAGACAAATTCATTGGCATTTTATGCCACCTTACGGGCCTAACTTTGGCGGCCTATGGGAATCTTCGGTTAAATTGGCCAAACGCCATTTACTCAAAGCGTGTAAAGGCAATTGCCTGACCTTTGAGGAATTTGACACTATTCTAACTAACATTGAAGCCTGCTTAAATTCACGCCCCTTAGTCCCACTTTCCACCAAGCCCAATAATTTCTTAGTACTTACACCAGGACACTTCTTAATTGGGGCTCCGCTTCTCCAGCTTCCTGAACAATCTCCCAACCCAACTAATCCATTTTGTACCAGTTTTTCTTCCAGATGGAAACTCCTTCAGCATATCAAAAAGTCCTTTTGGAGCACCTGGGCAAAGTCTTATTTGACTTCACTCCAGTCAAGAGAAAAATGGAAGAGTGGTAATACACATCTGCAACCTGGTCAGCTAGTCCTGGTGTTGGAACCTTCTATTCAGCCAGCTCAATGGAGGTTAGCACGCCTTCTGGAAGTCCATCCGGGTGAGGATGGAATTATTAGAGTGGTTACTCTGAAGACGCCATCGGGAATAATCAAGAGACCTGTAAATAGAATTGCCAGTCTGCCATGCTCAGCCCCCCCCCCCGGAGGATGTCGGGGAGGAGAGGAGGAGAGAATACGATGCGCAGAACAGAACTCTTGTGTGACGGGACGGAGCTGATTGAGTCTTTCATTCGATCCGAGAGAGATGCGATGCATCTTAAAACCAGAAAACAAACTTATTTAATATAATAATACTTATTCGTCATTATTCGATTCAAATAACATAAGTTATGATTGTAACAATAAATCGTTTGTTGTGAGTAGATATTAGACGTCAGAGTCTATGTATTGGCAGTTATAGTTTTACTAATCCCGGGAAATCTGGCAGAGAGGGTAAGTAGATTTAAACTTATTCTCATTTGATTAATAAGCATGTTATTCTTATTTGTGATAGAGTAAAAGTTGCAGAATTTGAATCTAAAATAAATTCGTTAGAAATTCTTAATCCGAGTTTCTAAATTTAATCAACCCTAATTCGAAATTCATAAATTGATACTTAGTCGAAAATTCTTTAGTGGCTTTAAAGCCACAGTGCTCCGTCGATTCACGGAGGCTTAATTATCTATTAATTTAATTAGATAATTAATCTTAATTCGTTAAATTTAAAAAAAAAAAAATTGTAAATTGAAAAAATTCTTTTGTTTACGTAGGATTAAATTATCTGTATAAGAACTTTAAAGGAAGTTAAAGTTAATTTGTTGAAATAAATCATTAATACGAAGTAAATTGTTTTGATATAAAACGTAATTCAAAGTAGTTCGGGTTTAGAAGTTTTGGTTTGAGAGAAAACGTAATTCAAAGTAGTTTGGTTTTCAAACCGAAAGTTTCGGTTTGGAATTTCAGAAATAAACTTTCATATTAAGTAATTGTTGAATAAAATTGTATATGAGAAGGAAAAGGTGCATTTAATATTTTATTAGATTACTTATTTCAGTAAAAAAAAAAAAAATCTATTCTATTATGTGTTGTTTCTTTTCATTTGTTCTTATTTTTTTTTTCATATTTTACTTCCTGGTCTGCAGAATAATAATATAATTCGATCGATTAATTCATATTTAAATTTAATTATTTGTAATTAATTTGCTCAAAATATGGGTAGAAAGGGAAGAACAAGGGCAAATGACGCCGAACAGAGTGCGTTGTTCCCAAAATCTAATGAAGTCATAAAATTTGAAAATGTAATTAAAGAAATAGAATTTATAAAATCGGAAGTCAGTGATTGTGATAAAGGCGATCAAGCCAGATTAAAAATCTTAAAGGATAAGGTAAAGGCACTGGAGGTTAAATCCGAAGAAATAGTTACAAATTTTTCCGAAGAGGAAAACGATGAAAACTCTGAAGAGGTGTTAAAGAATAGGGACATTCTGTTAGAATTATCCGTTGTATTAGAGGGTAAATCGCAATCAAATACTCCAAATGTAAATAATGATGCACGTACCAAACCCGGGACTTCTGTTAATTCGCATATTAGTCTCCCTAAACTTGAAATTCCTTATTTTTACGGGGATAATGAATCTTGGTTGTCATTTAAAATTTTTTTTAAGTCATCTATTCTGGATAATGACAGCCTTAGTGAGGTTGAAAAGCTACAATACCTCCAATCGTGTGTAAGAGGTAGTGCGTCAAATCTTATTCGTGAATTTTCGTTACAATCGAAAAATCTTAAACACTGTTGGGAAATTCTTACTCAGCGCTACGAAAATAAACGTCAATTAGCTATAACACAAATAAATAAAATCTTTTCAGTAAAAGTAAACAAAGCGGATGATCCTAAATCGTTTTTCAATTTAATAGATACTTGTAACGAAGCGGTGCGAAATTTATCGACCCTCGGATTGGAATCTAATCCTCTTAGCGATCATATTCTTATAAATTTCATGATTTCAAAATTGGATTCATCCTTTAGGCATAGGTGGGAGCTCAGTCTAGAGAATACGCAAACTATTCCCGATTTAAATTCGTTTCGTACATTCATAGAAAGGGAGGCGTCGAGTCAAACAAAACTTGAAAATAAACCAGGAATGTTTAAGAAGCCAGTAGAAGGTAGTAGTGTAAAAAAATCTTGTGTCAATAATTCAATACTAGTCAAAGAAAATAAATGCGTCGCCTGTTCTCAAGTACATCAATTGTTTAAATGTCCCAATATCAATCGAATTAGTGTTCAGGAGCGATGGGACTTAGTTAAATCAAAATCATTGTGTGAAAATTGTTTGCGAACTAATCATCAAGTGCAACAATGTAGAATTAATATTAAATGTAAGGTATGTGCAGGTTCACATCACACTCTTCTGCACATTTATACACAGAATTCTGCAGATCAGGGAGGCGGCCTTGTTGCTACGTCAGTGGCCAACAGTTCACAATCTAATGCAAATTTTAATAACCAAAAGGTGTTATTGGCTACTGCCTTTATAAAGGTTAGGTCACCTAACGGTAAAATTATTCAATGTCGGGCGTTAGTTGATAGTGCCTCACAAAATAGTCTCATTACAAAGGAGTGCGTTGAGAAACTAAATTTGCCTTTGTTTGGCACTTCTCATCGACTTATAGGCATAAACGGTCATTCCGCAGAAACTGTTTTAAATTTTACGGAATTCTCATTCTCGCCATATTTCGCTAACGAGTATAGGAACTTGAAAGCGCTAGTAGTAAATAGGGTTACTACCCCTCTGCCAAATTTCCGGGTGAAAACGACGTCTTGGCCACATACAAAAAATCTTCAGTTAGCCGATATGAATTTCTTCAAGCAACAACCAATCGAAGTATTATTAGGCGCAGATATTTTTGCGTCACTAATTTGTGGCACACCGGTATCGGGAAGGCCAGGAGAACCATCTGCCATTCCCAGTTCACTTGGGTACTTACTCAGTGGCCCCCTCTCAAGGGATGGAATGGAACCAGAATCAACATATAGCTCCTCGTTACACTGCGTGAATATAAACGATTTTTTTGACAATCAGCCAGTAATATCTTCTAAGAGTGAAACCGAAGCCGATCCGGCAGAGGAACTATATAAATCTTCCACCAAGCGCAACCCTGAAGGACGCTATGTGGTGAAATTACCCCTCCATGATGAGATAGATTTGGATGAAAGTGCCAACTGTGCACTAAAAATGTTTAAAGGGCTCGAAGCTCGTTTTGCGCAGAATCCTAACCTAAAAGAGGAGTATGCTCAGTTTATGTGTGAGTACTCCGATCTAGGTCATATGACTTTACTAAGGGCTGAAGAACTTAATCGCCAACCCAATTATTATATGCCCCATCATGGAGTTATAAATGAAAATAGTAGCACTACGAAACTACGGGTAGTGTTCAATGCGTCGGCCGTAACTACAAATGGCAAAACCCTGAACTCTAACTTGCATAAAGGGCCCAAACTCCAATCCAGCATTTTTAGCAATCTAATTAGATTTCGTTTAAATAAAGTCGCCCTCTCGAGTGATATCGAAAAAATGTTTCGACAAATTCTAGTCGCAGAGCCTGATACAGACTTTCAAAGAATATTTTGGAGGGCCAATGTTTCAGATCCACTCAGAGAGTATAAATTGAATACAGTTACTTATGGCACAGCCTGTGCTCCATTTTTAGCCCTGCGTACCATATTACAGCTATTAAACGATGAAGAACCCAATTTTCCCGTAGCTGTGCAGGCTGCGGCTGAAACAATCGAAGCCGCTCAAACCTTGGTAACAGACCTTCAAGCTTTGTTTAACGCTGGGGGTTTCAAGCTGCGAAAATGAGCTTCAAATTATGTGGAAGCTCTAGTTCAAGTCCCAGAACCTCTAAAATCAACAAATCAGGAATTATCCTTAAACCCCGATCAATCCCAACGTATTTTAGGACTAAACTGGAATTTAACATCGGATACACTGCAGGTTGGAGTTAACACCAAAGAAAGCGTAAAAACTAAAAGACAATTATTGTCCGTAATTGCACGCATCTTCGACCCTTTGGGTCTGTTATCCCCTGCCACTATTCTTTTAAAATTGCTACTACAAGATGTTTGGAAGCAAAAACTTGATTGGGATGATCCTTTACCACCAGACATTCAAATCAGGTGAAATGAATTCTTTGAAAAAATTGAATCCTATAAGGCCATGTCAGTACCCAGATTTTTAGACCTGAAATCCGAACGTATTTACCAGATTCTGGGATTTTGTGATGCGTCAACAAAGGCATATGCTGCCGTAATTTATATACGACCAAGTCAGAACTCATCTTTAAAATTGATTGCAGCTAAAACCCGTGTAGCTCCTTTAAAACCCATTACCTTGCCTAGCTTGGAGCTATGCGCGGCTGTATTACTATCGGAACTTTTGTCAGTCGTCCAGAGCTCGCTGGATTATCAGGTTGAGGAAATTCTCCTATGGACAAACTCAACAATCGCCCGTAGTTGGATCTTAAATCCACCCTTAAAGGGCAACACATATGTCCTACACCGAGTAAACAAAATTAGAGCTCTCACAGACCCAACATCATGGCATCACTTACCAAGCAAACATAACCCAGCAGACTGTGCAACCCGTGGGCTGTTACCCGACAAATTAAACCACTTTAACTTGTGGTGGTCTGGACCTGATTGGTCAAAGATCCCGGTCTCAGATCACGAGTCCAAGATTGCTACCTCAGTCCCATGTACAGTTGTGGGAATTCCTGGACTAATAGAGTCAACTCCAATGCATGAATCCGTTATAGAGGATTTGGTTTCAAAATTTTCATCAAGTAATAAACTTTTTCGAGTAATTGCATTTATGAAGAGGTTTATTAATAATATTAGAAATGCTACAAAATTGAAAGGACCAGTCTCAGTACAAGAAATTTCAGAGGCTAAAAACCTTGTGATTAAATGTGTACAACAAAGGTCCTTTGCTTCAGAAATCGCCCTTTTGCAGCGTGGCAAACCCGTTGCAAACAACAGTAAATTGAAACCTCTCAATGTGTTTATTGATTCCGAAAATCTATTAAGAGTGGGAGGTAGAATTGACAAAAACATCACTCTGCCCTATGATACTAAACATCCAATACTCATACCTAAAAATCACCCTTTTACATCGACATTAATAAGACATTTTCACACGTATAGTCTTCATGGAGGTGTCGACCTAGTATTAAATCTCATTCGTCAGTCTTACTGGATTCCTGATGGTAGATCCACTGTGAAAAAGGAGCTTCGTAAATGTGTCACTTGTGCCAAAGTCCAACCGACCCCAATTCAACAAATAATGGGTGACTTACCCAGTGCAAGAGTCAATCCTTGTAGACCCTTTCAACATGTCGGAATTGATTATGCAGGTCCTATAGAAACTAAGTGTGACCATAAACGGAAGAGTACCAAATTTAAATCTTATATATGTCTTTTTATCTGCATGTGCACCAAGGCAATTCATCTCGAATTAGTAACTAGTTTATCTACCGAGCATTTTTTATATGCCCTACAAAGATTCATAGGGCATCGAGGCTATCCTACTGACATTTACTCCGATAACGGACGCAACTTTGTTGGTGCCCATGCCCATTTGAAGAAACTAGTGACACTTTCAAAAACCAATACTATTCAAGACTATGCCACAACTAGACAAATTCATTGGCATTTTATGCCACCTTACGGGCCTAACTTTGGCGGCCTATGGGAATCTTCGGTTAAATTGGCCAAACGCCATTTACTCAAAGCGTGTAAAGGCAATTGCCTGACCTTTGAGGAATTTGACACTATTCTAACTAACATTGAAGCCTGCTTAAATTCACGCCCCTTAGTCCCACTTTTCACCAAGCCCAATAATTTCTTAGTACTTACACCAGGACACTTCTTAATTGGGGCTCCGCTTCTCCAGCTTCCTGAACAATCTCCCAACCCAACTAATCCATTTTGTACCAGTTTTTCTTCCAGATGGAAACTCCTTCAGCATATCAAAAAGTCCTTTTGGAGCACCTGGGCAAAGTCTTATTTGACTTCACTCCAGTCAAGAGAAAAATGGAAGAGTGGTAATACACATCTGCAACCTGGTCAGCTAGTCCTGGTGTTGGAACCTTCTATTCAGCCAGCTCAATGGAGGTTAGCACGCCTTCTGGAAGTCCATCCGGGTGAGGATGGAATTATTAGAGTGGTTACTCTGAAGACGCCATCGGGAATAATCAAGAGACCTGTAAATAGAATTGCCAGTCTGCCATGCTCAGCCCCCCCCCCCGGAGGATGTCGGGGAGGAGAGGAGGAGAGAATACGATGCGCAGAACAGAACTCTTGTGTGACGGGACGGAGCTGATTGAGTCTTTCATTCGATCCGAGAGAGATGCGATGCATCTTAAAACCAGAAAACAAACTTATTTAATATAATAATACTTATTCGTCATTATTCGATTCAAATAACATAAGTTATGATTGTAACAATAAATCGTTTGTTGTGAGTAGATATTAGATGTCAGAGTCTATGTATTGGCAGTTATAGTTTTACTAATCCCGGGAAATCTGGCAGAGAGGGTAAGTAGATTTAAACTTATTCTCATTTGATTAATATGCATGTTATTCTTATTTGTGATAGAGTAAAAGTTGCAGAATTTGAATCTAAAATAAATTCGTTAGAAATTCTTAATCCGAGTTTCTAAATTTAATCAACCCTAATTCGAAATTCATAAATTGATACTTAGTCGAAAATTCTTTAGTGGCTTCAAAGCCAATGGTTCATAGTTTAAATAATCTATTTAAAAAAATCTTTTAAAACCCAAATTAATAATTTTATCCATCGCATACATAGATATAGTAATAATATATAGATTGATCATTGGGGAGAAAAAGGTGATTCCTTTTCACTCGGGAAAAGACGGCGATTCTACCAAAATATGGCAGTCTTTCCCCGAGTGAATACACACGGAATACACACGAATGTTTTAGCAAATAAAATTCAGGAATAATATATTTACTAAAGGTGAATGAAAAGCTATAGTTTCAAATATAGTTTCCAGATATAGTTTCAAATTCATTCTTCTTTTTTTCCTTTTTTCCTTCAATACCACTTAATGGCTGATTCCAAAGCTTTATTTTCGGCATCAAAAATCTTTGCACGATAATATGGGGATGATAGATCTCTATATATTATTATATCTATGATCACATAATTCTTTTCAAAGATAGAATAAAACTTAATTTGAAAAAAAAAAAAAAAATCTTTTGTTTATTAACCAAAATAATTGATGAAATTTGAAATGCAAGTTGGTCTTGTGGGGTACAGGCTGTACATTATATTTTTATGTTCGTGAGAGAAAATTTAAAAGAATTTGAAAACTGCAATTTTTAATCCCACTTAAAAATCATGTGACTTAATGTGAAGCAGATTTTTCATTTTTTTTTCTCCTAACGGTTTCCATACAATCTTCTGCTGTTGCCACCTAAAATTCATACTTTATTTAATTTTAAAAAATCTAATCATCCGATTGATTTTCCGTCATTTTCTATCTTATTTGTAACGATGCGAGTGATATTTCTAATTTATTTTCTTATCTTTCTGATTTATTTTCCTCATTTTACATAAATGTACGTTTTTTTTTTTTTTTTTTTTTTTTTTAATTATTATTATTTTGTCGGAAAAAAAATTGGCAACAATTAATTTATGGGTAAAATTTTTAAATTTAAATGACTTATTTATCAGAAATTAGAATGTTATTATTTTCACATTTTAATTAATTAAGAAAAAACTAATCATCCGATTGATAAGCTGTTTAATGCATCGGATTTACAAAAATTTTCCCTTTCATTTGGCATTTTATTTGTAACGATGCGACTGATATTTCTAATTTATTTTCTAATCTTTGTGATTTATTTTCCTCATTTTAAATAAATGTACGTTTTTTTATTATTATCATTATTATTATTTTGTCGAAAAAAAATTGGCAACAATTAAATTATGGATAAAATGTTAAAATTTAAATGGCTTTTTTATTTTCATCAGAAATTAGAAGGTTATTATTTTTACATTTTAATTAATTAAGAAAAAACTAATCAAAAATTCGAAAATCTGACTTCGATATGCACAATGACCCTTCGGGGGGCACCTTTGTGTTAAATCTCGTGACTGTCCGAGCTACCGTTTTCGAGATCAGTGAAATATACAAATATTGCTCACTTAATAGTATAAGATTAAACTTTGCTATTCTTCCAAAAGCTGTCTATCTTTGTTGCTTTCGTAATAAGTATTTACAAGACAATGAACTATGCACATCATTCTTAATGCGATTACTTGAAATAAGTAATAATGGGTTTTCTTAAGAAAAGAGATCTTTTCCTGTTCTTCACGGAGCTTATTGAACCTGGATCGCTGTACGTACATGGCTGCTTCTTACTTTATATATCTGCATCCCAGCTCTTCATTATAAACTATGTGGTGCTCAGTGACTAGAGGAGAAAAGGATTTCTTTATTAATCTCTGCTGTGATGATACCTATGAAGACTGCTATATATATATTTTTAAAAACAGCTGCCCCAATGATTACCCAAAAAGAAATCAACTGTGTTACGGTGAACAGCGCCGATTTTACCGATTTTTTGTTCATCTTTATTAAAGGCTAATATCCTGCAGGATGTCATCTGTTTTTAAAAGAAGAGATATTACAGAGATTGTACAATCCAATACCTCCGATTAGTTCAATTAGGGAATTTTTCCAGTTCTTTGATTCTCCACTACCGATTCTTACTGGTGTGTTTCCATAACGATGGACTTTCTATTGTTTGATTGAACTCTCTAAGATCTGTGAAGTTCGCATTTTGTGACCGTCTTATGCACTTACCGTTCTGTATTAAATGATCGTTGGTTCATGAATGCAAGGTGAAATTTCAGATATATATCGTCTTTCTACAATGTGTGCAGTTATATTACTGCGTTAAATTTTTTCGCGCACTCATACAGGAGAAAGGCATTTTGTTTTTAACTAAAAGAATAATAATAATAATAATAAGTCAATGAATAAAAAATATATAGGTAAATAAATAAATATTTCTTTTTAGCAAAAGAAAATACGGAAAAACGGTAAGTTTCTTTCATATTATTTATGTAAAACAGTAAAAAAGGACATTTTGAATTTTTTTTTTTAATATTGACAGTTACCTGAACTCAATTTATATCTGTATACAATTTTTTCTTTAGGGAAAAATTGCTTTATTCTTGATATGTTTATTCTATTCCAGTTTTGTTTTTCTTTTAATTTTTTTTAAAGAATAATTAAAGTTATACCCTATTATTAAAATATGCACATAATATATATTTTTTAATCTGTTATCTACAGATAATTAGTGAAAAATTTAATTTGCAAGAGAAAATAAAAATCATATTATTTATTTTCCCTCATATTCACAATATATATATATATATTTCATATTTTGATCTTTGTGTTTACAATTTAATATATCTTGACAGTTATTTTTAATTTACATGTATATCCTTTTTAAGTATTATACATTATATATTTTTTTAAATATATCTATAATATATATATATCAAGACTTATATATGCCAATTTCATGGTTGCAAGATATAATGATATATATATAAAAATATTAGAAATAATTTCTATATTTTCGTTAATTTTGAAACTTCATCATGCTTAATTAAAACAAATTTATTTAACATTTTTTTTTTTTTTCATTTTTAAGAGTCTTGATAATATTATTTATTATATGATAATTAATTGAATTCTTATGCATATTATTTTTATTTAACTTAGTTAACATTTTTATTTTTCAAAAACATGGCACAGAATCGAAACGCGTTTTGCTCCGTTCCTAATTTCGATGGGGACGCGAGATTTGTCAAATTTTTCTTTGATCAATTAAGATACTTTGCCATGTTAAATAAACTAACAAATGACGCGATATTACATGTAATGAAAGAAAAACTTCGTGATGCCGCGTTGGCATACTTTATCGAAAATGAAACATTATATAACTCTACAGATCTTGAATTCATCGAGGAAATTTTCTGTAAGTTTTTCAAGCAATTCTCATATACTACTGGAATATCAGAATTTAAAAATTTAAAATTTTTATCATAACTTAAGTTATGATAAAACTTTAAAAAATCTAATTTGCAATTATAATCAGTATAGTAAATGTATTAATCTAATTAAGGAAGATGAATGTTACTGCAATTCAAATATATTCACAGACTTTATTGATCCTTATTATGGTCATATTGTCTCAAGAAATTTAAATATAATTGAAGATGATCATTTAAAATGTTTTATGAGTTTGGGATGAAGCTTTAGGTTGAATTTTAATTATGGTAATAAAAAAATCATTGATTTTATAGAAAAAGATTTAGACATTTTTATTTTAAAAATTTCCTATAAATATAGCTGTCCTTTTGAAGATTTTAGACAATGGAAATTTAAATTTTTGTACCTTTTTGAGAAACAATTGCTTTTCCTTAGAAATTACTATAGTAGATTTAACCTTGATGAGTTTAAGTATAGTACTGAACTTAAAAAAAGTATTGAAAATTTAAAAGATAAATTTATTATTGCTACAGTAGGTAAAGCAAATAGTAATGTTGCTGTTATTTGTAAAGTTATTTATAAAAATCTTCTTTTAAAGGAATATTCAAGTAATAGTTCTTTCAATAAGTTAACTGACCACCCCTCTATTATCAAAAAATGTATATTGGCCTTTGATAAAAAACTAAATTCAAGCAGAAATTGTTTTAATTTTCCATATCCATTCGTTACTGTAAAATTTCATAAAAATCCAGTTAAATTTCGTTTTGTTACCCATGGTACTAATAGCTATAATGATAAAGCCGGTAAAATCTTGTTTAAATATTTAAATTCAGTTTTAAAAGTAATAAATTCTGCTAATGATTGTAACATTATAAACAATAACCAGAAAGTTTTAGAATATTTGAAGATTAATTCAGAAAGCATTGCTTCCGTAAATACCTATGATTTTGAAAATTTGTTTGGCAGTATTCCGCACAACTTGGTAATAGAAGTTTTTGAAAGCATTTATGATGAATTTGGCAGCTACTTAAGTTGTGATAAAAATTACTGGATTAATCTTATCAGGTTTTGTATCTTTGAAAACGTTTTGTTTAACGGAAAAGATTACTTTTTACAGCGGAGGGGAATCCCAATGGGAACGAGTTTTTCGAGTGCTTTCGCAAAATTATTTTTATATTTTTTCGAAAAAAAAAAATATATATATATATATAAATATTAATTTCTTCAGGTATATTGATGATTTAATTGTTTTTAACTGTAATTGTTTCGAAAATATTTCTGGAAAAATATATCCTAAAGAATTAATTTTAAACCGTACAGATACTGATAAAATTTCTTTCCTAGATTTAAATATAAAGAGAAATCAAGATAAATGGCTCATTGGATTCTATGCTAAAAGAAAAGATTTTAATTTTAAAGTTAATTGTCTTACTAATTGGTTTTCAAATATCAGTAGAAAAGTTTTAAAAAATATTATGTTCGCACAGCTTAAAAGAATTCGTACTATTTGCAATAATGAAGAAGATTTAATATATGCTCTTGAAGACTTAAAATGTACCTTGCAAATTAACTGCTACCCGTCACAATTTTTAACTGTGAGTTTCCAGAGTTTTCCTATCTCGGTTTGTTCTACTTCCTCATTCAAGGGCGATATTGAAGTACCGACGAGTAGCCCCGTCGGCCGAAGTTAATTTGTTTTCCAGATGAAGGGTTGTATTCTTATTTCATTTTATACTTTCTTGTTTACATTCAGTAATTCTTTATTGTATTGTATATATTTTTTAAATGAATTGCTGTAATTTTGTAAATTTTAGAATTTGATATTATTTTGAAGGTTTTTTTTAGTAGTTTTATATATTATATGTATGTTTAATTTCTCTTTAGTTATTGGTGATTTTCTGTTTGGTGAGAAGTTGAGGGCAAAAGATAGTTATTAGCTTATAGCTACTGTCCTTTCAGAAACTTCTCGTTCACCCCTACACTGAGGGGCCTCCCTGATGAAGATCTCAGTGTGTTTTGGGATTTAATTTCCTTCATTTGTTTATATATTTCTACATTTATATATTCCTATATATATAGCTTACAGACAAGTAAGTTATAGTTTCCATATTATTGTTACAGATACAATGGAAACGTGTTTTAATGAATGTAGCTATCAATTTTATAACACTAAAAAAATAAAAAAATCAATATTTTGAAGTATTTACGTGTTAAAAATACTAAGAGTAGTTTTTTGTTTAACACTCGTTTTCATCTACATACATACCTGTGTTCCACAGTAAATCCATTATTTTCGGTAGCAAACATTTAGTTTTTATTTTTCATGTAATTAAACCTTTAAAAATAATTAATTTATGCGAATTTTAAAACAATATTTTGACTCCAATGTTATCTCTTCAAATACTTAAAGTTATATTGTTCATCGATTTTACCATATATCTTCAGATTTTCCCCTCTAGACGCAAAACATGGGAAATATTACTAGGGACACACTAAAAAATATTGAAAGTGCAATGTTTTAATTGATACATTAAAAAAAAAAAAAAAAAAAGATAAATCAAATGTAGCACTGAAAATATTGCCAAGGAAAATAAAAAATGATTTTACGAAATAATGTACTAATATATAAAATCCTTTAAAATGTATATTATAAAAATAATATTTATATTTCTTTCAATATGCAGTCATGAAATGCAGAAATTTATAATTTTAGGTGATTATTAATATTGTTCTTTATAATTTCTATCATATTTAAATGAATATGATAGAATAGTAAAAATAATTTCAAACTGAGGACTGCATTTTTCTTTTACACATTTGTCATGCTTTTATTTTTACTTATTTGTACTTTCTTTTCCTTCTAAAACAGCGTTCATTGAATGAATATATAGGTCTTTTAAAATTCTATCCAATCTTCTCTTTTGAAATCTTTATAGAGTATGCTTTTAAAATGTCAAAACTTTTAAGGTAAACAATACGGAAATGGACTTATTACTATAAAGATATTCTCGTTACACTATGAAAAATCTTTTGATCTTTACGAAATAATAATCTTCAAAGTCATATTTCCTTCATACATTTGTTTTAAAATGTACAAAAATTACACAATAATTCTTAATTAACCTACGAAAATATTCATATTTAAAATTATTCTAATACAAATTTTAAAATCAAGTCCTGTCTGCTCAGCTGCAAAAGAAGTTTAATATAATATTTCTTTGCAAATGGGTGACATTTTTAACTACGTTTAGGATACATTTGAACATTAACATTTGAACTTGGACACATTTGAACTTGGTTAAGAATTTTATAACGTTACGTACTTATAAAGTTCCGTTCAAATCGGTTCATAAATACGTGTTTAGCGTAATTTTAAAATTGCCAAATAATCACAATTTAAAACGAAATTTCATTTATACAAAAAATTTAACTTTGACCTTGATAGACGCTACATACTTACAATGTCTAAAGAAAATCGATTCATAATTACAGTATTTATTAGGGGGTCAAGAAAGTAATGTCGTTTTATTCAGCCCATATTCAGAGAAATTTTTAACAAGTTTTTATTTTTATCAATGATGTAATCACCATAGTTATGAAAATTCGTTTCCCATCTATCGTGCAAATTTTCACTCCTGGATCGCTAAAAATCAACTGCTTTTCGATAAAACTATCTAGAATTCGCTTTTTGGATAAAATCCAAATTTTTAAAAATTTTGACACATAGAAAAAGTTGTAGCAATCTGAATAAATAATTAAAATGAAAATTCCAGGATTCATCTTGCGCAGTGCGATCTTGCATTATTATATGTTGCAGAAAAATGTCTTTTCTGTTGACAGTAGTTAGAATTTTTTCAGATAAGCACTGATTTATTCGATCTAATTGTGTTAAAGCTCTTTTTGACAGTTTGGTCATGTTTCATAATTTCAAAATAAATAAACCCACGAATACTCCAACAAACATACAAACGCGCCTTTTTGGGGTGTAAACCTGATTTAACTGTGCTTTGCAGTGGAGAGAGACACTGCCCTTGCATTTTGGATTATCATAAAGGACACGTTTTTCAGCTGCAGTGATCAAGCAATTAAAAAAAACTTCGGTATTGGATCGCTGAAGCAATAATTGCACGTGGTCTATCAGTTAGCTTAGTTTACTTCGAACATATTATGTTTAACCCAAACACTTATTCTGCTTATTTTACCAATCTGATATAAATGTTCTTGGATGGTGGACTATATTTGGTTAAGAACGTTTGACAGTTCATTAATTGTTTCGCACAGATTTGCTTCCACTTCCGCCCTTTGCATGTCATTCTCTGAAGTCGTTCGACTTCCTGATCAATACGTGTCATAAAGATCAAAGTTAACGGATTTGAAGGTAGAAAACCACCATTTACATTTTGCAATGTTTAATGCACTTAGATAAAAGTCGCAAGTATTTTTGGTAGCAATTATGGTATTACTAGCGTTTCAAAATTAATAAAGTCGACAATGCAGGATATGCATATCTTTTGGTATTTGGGTGGCCATTTCCCTATAAATTGAAAAAAAAAAAAAACTGTAGGGGCTTTAACTATTTACCAATAAACAGATCATTCTACCTTTAAATGTCTTTGGCAATAGTTTGACAATACAATGACCTAATAAATAACAATCGAAAATCGACATGCACAACGACATTACTTTTCGGTCCCCCTATTATCAAAGATTGAAATATTTAAATGGCAACATTGTTTTTAAAATAAACTTTTGGATGGTGTTGGCCAACAAAATCATGCAAGATATATTTAAAATAAATCTATATCCAACTTTAGTGCGAATTATTTCAGTATTTCTGAAGTTAACGTAATGAAAAATATTTAAATAATCACCATTTTGAAACAAGGAAGCGGATGAAGATTATTAATAAACTTTTTTTGTGACTTTGAATTAAGGTATAAGCACACACACACACACATATATATATATGTCTGTACTGTTAAGTATAAAGGATTTAAGTCCAAAAATGTCGATTTTGAGTTAAGTACATAGTCAGACTCAGAAAAAAATTCTCTATCGAATGGTATAAAGGATTTAAATCCTTGTCATTTAGTCTTTAAGAAAATCCCTTGGTATTAAAAGATTCAAGTTACAAATTTAGCATTAATCTTTAGTATAAAATATTTAATTCAAATTTTTCCCTTTATTAAATGAAGATTGGCAATCACTGAATGGTATAAAGGGTTTAAATCAACCTAATCTCTTTTCCCTAATCGATTCTTCTGATTAGTTTTTAGTTAGTTTAACTTTATTTTTCATCTCCTCAAAAATCAAGAATATGGACTTAAATCCTTTATACTTATCAGTACAGATATATATGAAGTAAAAAAAAAAAATGAAAGGTTAAGAATCAATAATATAAAAAAAATTAAGAAAACAAATTCACATGCTCAGTGTGCAAGAAAGTGCATCAAATAGAGGATATGAAAATTTAATTATAATGAAAAAAATTTTTAATGAATGCAAACCGAAAAATTAAAAAAAAAAAAAAAGAAAGAAAGAAACCGCACAGAAAAAAAATTTATTCACACAAAAATATTAAGGAAGTAGCCAGTGAAGCCTCTCAATGTACCTTGGTAACAGTAAAGGCTTCAAGAGCTACTAACAAAAACAAAAAGTAGCTTAGCTCTCTACATAATACCAAGAAAAAGGAACTCAACCACTAGAGTTCTTAATACCAAAATGAAAATTTGTTTAGATACAAAGAAGAATAAGTACATGAACAACATTACAGGCTGTTCGCACATTTTTTAGACGATTTTATTTCGCAGTAAGAAAAAATCGTTTGCATGGAGAATTTTATTTTCACAACAGTTATATTTTTGGAAGTTTTATTTATCTTCTGATATTTATAATTTTTGTTTAGATGCAAAAATGCGCTTTTAAAATGGCAGTGGATGGAAGGATAGGTTTCCACTCTTTCAAAAGATAGTTTTCAGTGAAATCTTTATGAAAAGCATTTATCAGTAGAAAAATGGAAAAATGTTGCAACAACAGATGAATCTTGGGTCTATTTAAGTGGTTGCAATAAAAAAAGATTAATTTATTATCACAAAAGTGGAGAAAAAAAATTTGCTACATGGCTCAAAGCATCAAAAGAGAGTTTTTCTAAAGGATTTATGATTTCCACTGGTTTTTTTCATACAAGCGCAAGATAAAAGCAAAAAAATGTGACAAAAATGTCAAAATCAACTCTAAATACTCTCAAGAACATATTTTAATTCCAATTTTTAAAAATGAAAATCCAGATCTTTATCCACAATGCTATCAATCCGTTGAACTGCATCAAGACAAAACAAGCAGCCACACATCGCAATCCGCAATTGCTTTTCTAGAAAAAAATGGAACAAAAATCGGGAATTAAAACCATACCCTTCACTGACATTCCTGCTAAATCTTCTGATGTATCACTGTTGGATTTTTGTGTTTTTCGACTCTTAAAATCAACATTATCCAAACACCGACCTACAACGCTTTGTGGACTCTGGAAAGCCGTTCAAGATGAGTAGAAAAATATACCTCTTCCGATATTATAAAAAGCATTATTATCATAGAAATTATGATGTAGAATGTTAGTTAAGAAAAAGGGCTATCAAACCGAACAAATAAAACACGAAATATGAGTGAAATTGCTTCAGTACACTCCATCAAAGTCGTCTAAAAAATGTGAGAACAGCCTCTGTATAAGTATAAATATAAGCATATATATATATGTAAGCATATATATATATTTAATTGTTAAAACAATTAAATACTTAAAATCAATACAAGGAGGGAATAATTACATTTTTTTTTAAATTAAAACCACTTTTTAATTTTGGAAAGTACTGTTCTTTTGGATATCAAATTTTATTATTATATTTTTTTTTCTTTAAGTTGATGTCACAAATGTTTCATAAATATATGGTTGGCTAATTTTTATACTCAGTAAAGCAATTTATGAAACCTGTTCTTTTTCTTAAGAGGTTATTATTAAGAATAGTTTGTATTTTTTACCCATATATATATATATATATTTCTTTAATGTCCACAGTGGTTCGTTAGTGGTACAACTAAATAGACTAACCTTTTTGATAATGTATAGGTTGATAATAAATTTACTCTAAATTGTATTAATTGTACTTTTTGCTGAAGTTGTATGTAGAAAATAAAATGTTTATATGTGAAAAATGTTATTTGCAAGCTGTGGTTTTATTGAGTTCAAGCTTTTGTGAAAGCACACTGATTTTACAAAAGATAGACAAAATACCTGCAGATATCTAAAAGATAGATACCTACTGATTTAAAAAAATTCCGATTTGAAAACTTCGTGATTTATTACACTGAGAAGAAAATATACCGCCTTCAACTTCAACAAATAAATGTTCATTTTCTGAATTTCTAAACTAGAAATATAGATTTCTGACTAATGCATATAAAGAAAACAAACATGTTGGATAGACGAAATGATCGAGAAATTCTAGTCTACACTTTTTAGCTGGGGAGATAATATCATGAATATTACGAATATTATGAATTATTTCTATTGTGAGAAATTCTCGCTTGATATTCTAGAACTGGGTCTTTCAACAAAGTTATAGATACACTGAGAAAAAAAAATTCTGTAACTGACATCTAGAATCTAAATTGTGACTCTAGTAAAAATTATATCATATCATCCTTATTAATTATAGCACTCTTTGAAAATGATTTCTAGAAACCCCTATAATTCTAGAAAGTTTGTCTGTATTATCGAGGTCAAACATATTTACAAATCTCTGAAAATATATGCGAATACAAGAAACGTGCTTTAGCAAGTATAATCTTGGCTTATGACACAGTTCTAGAAAATCAAGCGAGAATTAATCGCAATACAAAGGATTCCGAACATTCAGAATATCCAGAATATTTTTCACCATCTAGAAATCTATAGACTATAAATTCTCGATCATTTCGTCCATTAAGCTTATTGACGTGCCTAAAACATATAACTGGGAAATATATACTTCTAGTTTAGGGATTTAAAAATGACAAATTATTCATTCTAGATGAAGGTGGTATACATTTTTTTTTCTCAGTGTACTAAAACTTGTCTCTTGTATTTGATTTATTTTCAGAGATTCTTAATGAGATTGACCACGACAATATTTAAAAAATGCTCTAGAATTCTATTACAGGTTTTTAAAACTCGCTAACAAAGGGTACTAGAATTTATAAGAATAACATGGAAATATTTTTACAAGAGCTGTAATTTATGTTCTAGATATCCGTCAGAGAATTATTTTTTAGGGAAGAATTTTAGGTTTATTTATTTATTCATTTATTTAAGCAGCAGAATAAAACTAAATTTCGCCAAATCATCTGCAAAGATGCCATCCGCAAAACTATCACACGAGGTTTGAAATACCATTTATGGTACTATTTATGAATTGGCAGTGAAACCTCTGTATCAAAATTTCGTACGTCATTTGAAATGACAGAATAGGACGAAATTCCTTATGAAGTTGCGCATTTATTGTACTGAAAATTACATAGAACGGCTTGAAAACTAAAACAGAAAACTGACTGAATAAAATTATTCATCAATTGAGGATAAGATAAATATATCAGTGCATGGGATTATAATATAGGGTGTGGGAAACAGGCTTGGTTCATTGCGCTAAATAAGCATATTGATAATCTAATAGTAGAATTTTATGAGAACAACTAAATGATGTGGAGAGCCCAAAAACAATTAATTTTTTAATCTATTTAAAATCTCGTATGTAATTTTTTCTATTTTCTAATTTATTTATATCATCTTTTTTTATTTAAAAATCAACCAAGTGTTTGATAAATTATATGTTAAAAAGCAGAAAGTATTTAGTGGTCTGTGTTTTAACTAGAAGGGCTTCAACAGATATTTTTATAGAAAAATAATAGTTAAAGATGATTCAAGACGGCGTTAAATAAATAATATTACATAGAAAATATAAAATATAATAATAATAATAATAATAAATATAATACTATAATATAATAATTAATAGTTAAAGACGGTGTAAATGGAGATTTATTTTTATAATGTTTTCAAATATTTCAGAAATATTTTTCACAATGTCAGTGTTTTAGAAATACATTTGTTTGTTTGAAATATTTCCTGATGTTAATTGTCCGATCCTGGCGTTAATTCTCTAAGGGCCGTATTCACCAACTTCTTAACACTCGGATTAAACCACGGATCAGCAAATCCCAGAATTAAAGTAGCCGGTGAACAGCAGATTTGGTTGATCCGTAGAACAGAGGTTCACTTTCTGCTTGGCGAACTTCCGTAGCGAGAAACTGCCCATCCTTGTAAACATAACTTAACAATTCTATTATGACGCAGTATGGAGAGATTTGATTGGTTCATTTGTTTTTTATTGATTTGAGTGTATTTTACATTGCACTAGAGCTACATTATGGGTAATTAGGCTATATTTAATTGGTTCATTTGTTTTGAATATTTTTTACGTTGCAGTAGAGCTACATTATGGGAAATTAGGCGATATTTTATTGGTTCATTTGTTTTGAGTGTATTTTACGTTGCACTAGAGCTACATTGTGGGAAATTAGGCGATATTTGATTGGTTCATTTGTTTTCAGCGTATTTTACGTTGCACGAGAGCTACATTATGGGAAATTAGGCGATATTTGATTGGTTCATTTGTTTCGAGCGCATTTTACGTTGCACTAGAGCTACATTTTGGGAAATTTTGGTCTTAACATGCGCGATAGTGATTGCCGCGGAGCCGAGTTACGTGCGTTTTCAGATTCATAGCTTTATACAGCCATGTTTCTTTGTTGGTTCATATACCTTAGGGGTATGTCTCAATTCATCCTCCGTCGTTACAATGGCCGGATCCGTGAACTTTTAAAACAGAGAAGCTTTAAATTGCTACAACTAACTAATTATGCATGTATTTTTTTTTTTCATTTTTAATTAATAAGCACAAAAAATAAAATTTGAATATTAAATAGTTTACTTTCTACAATTTTTTAAAAAATTATAATAATGCGAATAAAGTAAACGTTGTCTGTAGAAAATGGGGATATTTGGTTGCCGTACTTATTGCCCACAACGTAGCACTAGTTCGACGTAAAACTCACTCACTCAATCACTTGTTGGTCAAGTTTATGAAAACTAGGGAATTTTCCCCTCCGCTGAAATGTAAGTGTTAATGAAAAATTCGAAACGATATGTGTCTGGAGAAATGAAAGCGTATCATTTGATAACTTGAAAGTATGTTTTTTATTTTATTTGTATATTCTCATAATTTTTATACCGATGTGTTTCGATTCATATGAATGCGGTTTTAGAATCCTCGAATGTTACGAATTAACTGAGCGCGAAGTGAAATATTTGATATGTGATTTACGTATTATGGAGTAAACAGAAATTTCAAAATGGAAAAAAAAAATAAATAAATAAAATTCATGTTGCATATATTGTAAGTTTTCATGCTTTTTTAATTACTTTTAAAGTTATATTTTTATTCTGAATTTTCATTTATTTAATTACATTTATTGTGTTGTTGAAATTAGTTTGCTCTTAAAACTTCGATGACAAAACGTGCATTTTGTTAAGTATTTGCTTATTTATTAAAATACTAGCTGACCCGTCCGGCTTCGCACTGATGAACAAATTTTAGTTAAAGATGGATTGATATGTAAAAAATCAAGAAATATATCAGTTTATATGTTATAGTCAGGCAATATTATTAACTGGAAAGTCAAAATATAATTTTACAATTATTTTTTTTAATTAGTTGTTAAATGTTGGCAATTTTTACTTAATGCTATTTATTTATTTATTTATTTATTTCATAAAAAGAAACATTTCTTTACTCATGAATAAAAAATATTGAAAAATAAACCTATGACATGAAAATGTTTTTGATAAAATTGACGTTATAATAGCTTTAATTATTATTTATTTTTTCATTTCGCAAATATATTTAATTTTTTCCATAATTGATTATTATTTTAATAATGTATATTAAAGGAGAAATCAATAATATGAAACAATATTCGTACAATATATACTATTACAGAATCTGGTGTGAAACAACCACACGACTTCCATTACCCACTATTACACGTAATATATATAATTTTTTGGAGATATTACTTGCATTTTTTGAGATTTTCGAGTAAGAGAAACTTGATACACGTATAAAGACACATACAACAGAGTTTGCAGAGCGAGTTAAAAAATGAGGGGGAAAAAATAGATAGTTATTTTTTTAAACACGAATTTCCGAGATCTAAAACTTAACTACCTAATCAGGATGACCGTTAATATTTCTGTAATAAGCACGTAATACTTAAGAAAGGTTATCTAAATTGGATTAAAGAAAAAATTTTCAAGAATACGTTAGAGCCGTTTTTGAGATACCAACTTTTACCAAAACTTAACAAACTCAATTATTGACCTAAAAACAATAATTACATACAAAAGGATATTTAATAGGAAGTTAACATGGCGAGTTTGAAAAAAATCCGTACAGGCGTTTTTAAAGGAACGCACTTGCGAAGTCTGAAATTGAGCTGTTTATAGAGGACGCCTATCAATTTTCCTGAACTAAGCAACTTTTCAATCGAAAGGGCATCTAATATACTATTTATATAGCAACTTTGAAGAAAATCATTAGAGGTGTTTTTGAATATGGGCTTAGGGTCCCATTTCTGGTTTTCGATGGCCCAATTCCGGTTTTTCAATTTTCACGAAAATTTGGAAAATTTATCTGTACACCAGACCTGAATCACTTGTGAAGTTTAGTAGTTCTATTTTTATTAGTTTTGGAGATATGACAGCCAGAAGATTACACACACACGTGCACATATACACACACACTGACCAATTGCCAAAACCTATACAATACTTCCACTACCTACGGTAGTAGGGTAATTGAAGTAAACACATACATCTCGTATTTACTACGATAATATACAGATTTTCGTATTACGTTTTCGATCGCCAAATACAAAAATCGCCAATGACGATAGATATCAAATCTATGCTTTGTTTTCTATTAAAATATTGAAAATTTTAATTAAAAATTTATTTTACCAAAATTTATTATAGCTTCTAGCACTTAGAGACAGTGTAACTTTTGATTATTGAAAGAAAAAAAAAAAAAAAAAAAAAAAAGCAATCGGCTTTTTAGTTCTAGCGATCGTTCTCTACATATGCATATAAACCTTTCTTTTTTTTATATTAATATAGCTATAGAGCATAGGTATATTAAATAGGTTTCCAGTCAACATAATGTAACTCAAATAATTAAATGCTATTTACATTTCAGTAATTGGGTGCGTTGCCGCTTTGACTGCAGCACTCGTGCTTACTTTGTTCGCCTGATGAAGGGTCGTGTGTTTTTTCGACCCGAAACAATTGTTGCGAGTTTATTGCATTTTATGGTGTTTATTCAAAGTTTGTAAGTAATAATGGCTGTATGCGCTATGTATATTGAGCTACTTGCCATAACTGTTAGTTGCTAAAAATAGTCGCCAAATAAATTTAAACATCTCAATACGCAAGCGAAGTATGACATCACTGACCGCCCGTGGATGCAAGAAAAAGATATTCCATGTTAATCGCTCATTGGACTTTTTTTTTTTTTTTTAATTAAAATTCTAGAAGAATTATTTCCCGATTTTAATCCTCATATTTGGGTATAGATATGTATTAGTTATTGTATGCATACGTTAGATTGAGTTATTTTGCTGTCAAATTGACAAAATTTTAATTTTAAATTTCAAAACTGTCACCCTTGGCGTTTTTTGTATTTGGCGATCAAAAACGTAATACGAAAATATACATGCCAGATGTATATTTTCGTAATATGTATTGTACGAAATATTGTTTCATATTATTCGTTACACTCTTAATGTAAAATTTTTAAATTAACCATGATTGTTGAAAGGAATTAAATTATATTCGCCAGATAATTTGGCGATATTTTTTTTTTTCTGCCAAGGATGACGGATATCAAATCTATTCCGCTGCAACATATTAGTATATTATATCAGATACTTTATTTAGACATTTGAAAACAAATTTGACTTCAAATTATGATAGAATATTTATCCTTTCCCTTTTAATTAGTTTATTAGTTGGATGTTTATTGTGTAAATATCATCCTTTGAAATGAAATGTTTATGTTTTCAATCGAATATGGAAATTTGCCATTTTTTTTTCTAGAGTTTTGAAATTTAAAATTCCAATTTTATCAATTTTACAACAAAAACAATTTAATCTAACGGATGCACATGATAACTAATACATATCTATATCCAAATATGGGGATTAAAATGGGGAAATAATTTTCCTCGATCTTTATTATTTTTTTACAAAAATTCCTGTTCACTTTTTATATTATTGTTCGCGTGAAAATATATTTTATTATATGTCTAAAAATAAATTAATTCGTAAATCTTAATGGCAACAATTATAAATTAAAATAAATAATATTATAAAATAGAATTTCTTATTTTATTTTATTTTATTTATTTATTTATTTTTAAATTCCAATTTCGTTTACACACATCAGTTTAAACCACGGAGTAATAAAGACTCCGTGGTTTAAACATTGATGCTTAGATATTATATCATATCATATCAAATTAAATTATTAGAAAAATAAACACTTTTAATTCTATAATGACGTCAGATTTAACGTGTAAGTTTAACAATTAAAAAAGCTTTATATGAATTTCATTTTAATGCACGTGCAAATATATTTCGTTTCTTTTCACGTCAAGATATTTTAAAAACGAAATGAATATGTAAATGTTTCTTTTATGTTGGCAGCAGCTAATTTTTTTAATATTTCATTATTTCCATTTCTATTACGGCTTCTATGGGGATTTTAATTAAAATGCTCAGATTTTAAACTAAAATTTATTTTATCAAAATTAAATATAGCCTATAACAATATGGCATACTGTAGCTTTCGGTCAGTGAAAGAAGTTTTTGAATCGGTTCAGTAGTTTCAGAGATTACCCTCCACAAACAAACAATTTTTTGCGCTTTATATAATGACTAGCTGACCCGTCCGGCTTCGCACTGATGAACAAATTTTAGTTAAAGATGGACTGATATGTAAAAAATCAAGAAATATATCAGTTTATATGTTATAGTCAGGCAATATTATTAACTGGAAAGTCAAAATATAATTTTACAATTATTTTTTTTAATTAGTTGTTAAATGTTGGCAAATTTTACTTAATGCTATTTATTTATTTATTTATTTATTTCATAAAAAGAAACATTTCTTTACTCTTAATAAAAAAATATTGAAAAATAAACCTATGACATGAAAATGTTTTTGATAAAATTGACGTCATAATAGCTTTAATTATTATTTATTTTTTCATTTCGCAAATATATTTAATTTTTTCCATAATTGATCATTATTTTAATAATGTATATTAAAGGAGAAATCAATAATATGAAACAATATTCGTACAATATATACTATTACAGAATCTGGTGTGAAACAACCACACGACTTCCATTACCCACTATTACACGTAATATATACAATTTTTTGGAGATATTACTTGCATTTTTTGAGATTTTCGAGTAAGAGAAACTTGATACACGTATAAAGACACCTACAACAGAGTTTGCATAGCGAGTTAAAAAATAAGGGGGAAAAGTAGATAGTTATTTTTTTAAACACGAATTTCCGAGATCTAAAACTGAACTACCTAATCAGGATGACCGTTAATATTCCTGTAATAAGCACGTAATACTTGAGAAAGGTTATCTAAATTGGATTAAAGAAAAAATTTTCAAGAATACGTTAGAGCCGTTTTTGAGATACCAACTTTTACCAAAACTTAACATACTCAATTATTGACCTAAAAACAATAATTACATACAAAAGGATATTTAATAGGAAGTTAACATGGCGAGTTTGAAAAAAATCCGTACAGGCGTTTTTAAAGGAACGCACTTGCGAAGTCTGAAATTGATCTGTTTATAGAGGACGCCTATCAATTTTCCTGAACTAAGCAACTTTTCAATCGAAAAGGCATCTAATATATTATTTATATAGCAACTTTGAAGAAAATCATTAGAGGTGTTTTTGAATATGGGCTTAGGGTCCCATTTCTGGTTTTCGATGACCCAATTCCGGTTTTTCAATTTTCACGAAAATTTGGAAAATTTATCTGTACACCAGACCTGAATTACTTGTGAAGTTTAGTAGTTCTATTTTTATTAGTTTTGGAGATATGACAGCCAGAAGATTACACACACACGTGCACATATACACACACACTGACCAATTGCCAAAACCTATACAATACTTCCACTACCTACGGTAGTAGGGTAATTGAAGTAAACACATACATCTCGTATTTACTACGATAATATACAGATTTTCGTATTACGTTTTCGATCGCCAAATACAAAAATCGCCAACGACGATAGATATCAAATCTATGCTTTGTTTTCAATTAAAATATTGAAAATTTTAATTAAAAATTTATTTTACCAAAATTTATTATAGCTTCTAGCACTTAGAGAGAGACAGTGTAACTTTTGATTATTGAAAGAAAAAAAAAAAAAAAAAAAAAACGCAATCGGCTTTTTAGTTCTAGCGATCGTTCTCTACATATGCATATAAACCTTTCTTTTTTTTTTTATATTAGTATAGCTATAGAGCATAGGTATATTAAATAGGTTTCCAGTCAACATAATGTAACTCAAATAATTAAATGCTATTTACATTTCAGTAATGGCTGTATGCGCTATGTATATTGAGCTACTTGCCATAACTGTTAGTTGCTAAAAATAGTCGCCAAATAAATTTAAACATCTCAATACGCAAGCGAAGTATGACATCACTGACCGACCGTGGATGCAAGAAAAAGATTTTCCATGTTAATCGCTCATTGGATTTTTTTTTTTTTATTATTATTAAAATTCTAGAAGAATTATTTCCCGATTTTAACCCTCATATTTGGGTATAGATATGTATTAGTTATTGTATGCATGCATTAGATTGAGTTATTTTGCTGTCAAATTGACAAAATTTTAATTTTAAATTTCAAAACTGTCACTCTTGGCGTTTTTTGTATTTGGCGATCAAAAACGTAATACGAAAATATACATGCCAGATGTATATTTTCGTAATATGTATTGTACGAAATATTGTTTCATATTATTCGTTACACTCTTAATGTAAGTTTTTAAAATAACCATGATTTTTGAAAGGAATTAAATTATATTCGCCAGATAATTTGGCGATATTTTTTTTTTCTGCCAAGGATGACGGATATCAAATCTATTCCGCTGCAACATATTAGTATATTATATCAGATACTTTATTTAGACATTTGAAAACAAATTTGACTTCAAATTATGATAGAATATTTATCCTTTCCCTTTTAATTAGTTTATTTGTTGGATGTTTATTGTGTAAATATCATCCTTTGAAATGAAATGTTTATGTTTTCAATCGAATATGGAAATTTGCCATTTTTTTTTCTAGAGTTTTGAAATTTAAAATTCCAATTTTATCAATTTTACAACAAAAACAATTTAATCTAACGGATGCACATGATAACTAATACATATCTATATCCAAATATGGGGATTAAAATGGGGAAATAATTTTCCTCGATCTTTATTATTTTTTTACAAAAAATCCAGTTCACTTTTTAGTCTTTTTACTCCGTGCTTTTTATATTATTGTTCGCGTGAAAATATATTTTATTATATGTCTAAAAATAAATTAATTCGTAAATCTTTTTGGCAACAATTATAAATTAAAATTAATAATATTATAATTTCTTATTTTATTTTATTTTATTTATTTATTTATTTTTAAATTCCAATTTCGTTTACACACATCAGTTTAAACCACGGAGTAATAAAGACTCCGTGGTTTAAACATTGATGCTTAGATATTATATCATATCATATCAAATTAAATTATTAGAAAAATAAACACTTTTAATTCTATAATGACGTCAGATTTAACGTGTAAGTTTAACAATTAAAAAAGCTTTATATGAATTTCAATTTAATGCACGTGCAAATATATTTCTTTTCTTTTCACGTCAAGATATTTTAAAAACGAAATGAATATGTAAATGTTTCTTTTATGTTGGCAGCAGCTAATTTTTTTAATATTTCATTATTTCCATTTCTATTACGGCTTCTATGGGGATTTTAATTAAAATGCTCAGATTTTAAACTAAAATTTATTTTATCAAAATTAAATATAGCCTATAACAATATGGCATACTGTAGCTTTCGGTCAGTGAAAGAAGTTTTTAGATCGGTTCAGTAGTTTCAGAGATTACCCTCCACAAACAAACAATTTTTTGCGCTTTATATAATGATATAGATATAGATTGTTGTTAAAAAGTTAATTAACCATCGCCATTTTATGAAATTTCTTCGATAATTTTATTTAATTACGTTAAATAGTCGTCTGCAGTAATATTTCTTTCATTTCGAACGTAAACAAACGTTTTGTAAGGTTGCCATAAGATAAATTCATTTCCTTGGTTCGTTGGCGCACGGATAATATCGCCAAAATGTAAACAAACACCAGTGAACCTCTGTTCTACAGATCTGCCGCGGGTTTTTGTTGGAGAATACCGATTTTTGTATGATTGAGCGATTACCACTGATCCGAGGTTTAATCCGAGTGTTAAGAAGTTGGTGAATACGGCCCTAAGTACCTCTCTCTTTCACTTGATACATTTTCCTGTGATTCTATAAAGTTCAGCTATCAAAAAAAAAAAAACACTATTTTTATTAAGAAACTTTTAATTTGTATTTCTAGCACATTTAAGCATTACAAAATAAACCTGTATAACAATATATCGACTGTCAAGCTATTTACTTCAAATACCTAAGATAATTTTGACTCTACAGCTCAATATGTAATTTCAAATATTTTACTTATCTCCGCTTTCTTTACCTTCTAAATGTGAATTGTTTAGGAGAATATTTAGATCTTTTAAAATTCTGAGCAATTCTACGACTTTGAAAGGTTTGTAAAGTATGCTTTTTGTTAGGGAAGAAAAAAGAATTTAAATATGGTTTTATCGAATTTTTTGAATAGATGAAATAAATGATAAGTAAATAAATAAATAACGATAATCGCGAAATAATAAATGGCCGGAAAAGGAGTGGTATAGTGGAAAAACTATCTGTACATTGCGCAGTTTGGTGCCGCGGCTCATTAAAACTTTTAAATACCAAATACTTTAAATTGAAATAAATCAAAATAAAATTCTAATAAAATAAAATAAATAGGAAAATAAAATTGATTATAAAGTTACCCCGTTTGCAGTACAAATGAATACCTGTAAGGCAAAATATTATAATTCCAAATAAGCACAAGATTTTTTAAAGAATTACACATTTCTTTGGCACAAATGATCTTTTATTGAAGAAATAAACACTGCAGTAAATAAAATAAAGAAGTGAGTGCCGGCACCGTTGATGAACTGATTATTTCAATACACAATCATACTGTATGCAATTAACATTTATAGATTTTTTTGCTCATTATTTATTTTTCATTTAAACAGGCGAATATAGCCTTTTGAGAAAAATCATATTATAATTTGCGTTTCTGCTGAAGGCAAGTGTATTTAATGTTCGTGGCTCAAAAGTACTCATTTGAGATAAGTGAGTTCTAAGTGCAATATTGGGTTACATCGTTACATTTTACGTTTCCATCTGAACTGAGCCAACGTATTCGAGATATTACACAAGATGGTAGAACCACGCCGAAATAGGCCTTCTTCGTTACGTCCGATGCAACTTATGTATAGAACTTTTTGTTATTAAAGATCACAGTGAGCTGATTAAAACAGCATGCGCAGTATCCGTTATGGAGGTTTCAGACACAGGTGAAGAAGCGAACAGCAACGATATCTTTTACGCGGTCGTCACATTTCAATTAATATGTAGAGCCTGGGCATCTGATCTGAGCAGACGTTCATCATTTATCCTCTTGTGCACTCGTTTTAGTTAAATTATCTTGCAAGTTGAGGTAAGTAAGAGTAACAATGGATACACCTGATTAATATATCAGATTTTAAGAAGCATAATTTAAAGCTGATCGTTCTGATGTGAGATGGGTCTGGCATCAAACCAGGCCTAGCCGCGATGCGACCGGCCCGGCAAAATCAACGTCTGCTATCCTAGAGTGTCAGCATACAAGAGAAGAAAATCGCCACATCCAATTTCGCGCCTGCGTTAGCCAGCCAATCAGCTCTCGCGAAAGAGACGCTACGAACCTTCCGGAGTAATCTAGAACATTTCCTCCCCTTCTGAAAGCGCGGGAAGATACAAAATAATTTAGCAAACATGGCTGACCGCTGAATTTAAGAATACAGTTAAATAAAAAAGGTATTTTTGGACTTATGATTTTTTGAAAATAGAACAATTAAATTTTAAGCTATTTCTATGAGCGATGGCTCAAATTAAAGAAAATAAAATAAGCTATCTAATTAAAATAGAGTTGCAAGGAAATAAAATTTAGAAAAGTATTTAAAATTGAAAAATCGGAAATTTAGAAAAATATTTGAAAATGCCAAAACGGAATGAAATGAATTTTGAAAAAACGGACTTTTAAACATTTTAAATAGAGAAAAATAATTAAATAAAAGAAACTGAAATATTTTCCGGGGGATTTGGTAAAAAATAATAAATTTCAAAAGTGTTAAAATTTTCAATTTTAACACTTTTAAAACGTCAAAAGTTATTAGGAATAAACAACAGCAAAATTTAAATACGTATAAATTCCATTATTTTTATTTTTATTCATTTTAAATTTGTTTAAAAACTTACAAATATGACAGACTAGCTTTTAATTAACGTAAGAACAAAAACATAATTAAAATTGTCTTTTGTATACCATTATTAGTACAGCTGTTATTACTCCTATTTCTAATAATAATAATGATTATAACCATTTATATATATATATATATATATATTATAAATTATTAAATTTGAAATAATTATGGCTAATGCATATTATTTTTCATGCTCTTTCAGTTCAAGACTAAACACAGAATATTGTGTTTTTACTTTAAAATATCTGCATAACATATATTTATGCACGCATCTTTATTATTCCTAAAAAATCTGATGCTTGCTAATGAATCTATATAAAATTTTCTCTAGTTAAACTTTGATTGTTAAAAATTTTTTAATATAGTAATTTATTAAAGTTTTTTTTTTTTTTTTTTTTTTTTTCAATTTTTCATCGCTTACTATTTTAGTTCATCTACATGAATTTCTCACACACTTTAAGAAAAACGTCATGTAAATATAAAAAAAACATAAAAATTTACTACCTTCAAACCTAAAAACATTATCTGCCCTATTCTCATATGAAAGCTTTCTTTGCACTCTAAACATCATTTAAGTCATAATTTAACTTCCCGAAAACTACTTAGGTTTTTATAATTTCTCTAACTCAGTTATCTGCAGAATAAAATATTATTATATTCAAATAACATGTAAAAAATGTTTTGTCAAGTATACCATTTGTGAAGTCGTTCCTTCACATATATGAGTTTTAATTATAACTTTAAATAAAGGCAATAAGTAATTATTATATTTTCAATAAATTGAATGGCTAATAAAAATAGATAACGAAATTCTAAATTACTTTTATTTATTCGCTTTTGTCTATAATAAATATCTTAATTCTAATAATACTTTATCCCTTATGCTATTAATAAATCTTCTGAGAACAAAAACATATTCCTTTTAAATGACATCTCTCAGAATTATAAGCTCTTCTAAATCATTTAATAAATAAAATATAAAAAATAATATTATTTTCAGTTATAAACCGTCGGATACATAATTACATTTTCATTCTTTAAAATTGCGCAAGTCCACTTTGTTATAAATAAATTGGGCTATAATTTACATTATGATATCATTAAAGGGTAATTATATTTTTTTTATGGCAGGATGTGCAATATTTCACAGACTTTATGACTCTATTATTCAACGGTTTTCTGGCGATAAAATTTGGCGTAGAGGATTGGCGTTAGTTCTTTAACGGTCTTCCTAAATTCAAAATATTTATATTAATTTGATCTAGAAACAATGGATTTGCTTTGGCTATAAAATTTGGCACTTTTTCAAAAATCTTGGCGTAATCCAAGAGTCCGGTCTGGATTGCGACTCAGTCAACTACAGAATTCGCTCGTTATCGACTGGTGTAAAAACACGTAATCGCGAAGCCCTCTCTCTCTCATCTAACCCTCTGTATGTCTGTTAGACTTAATAATAGACTTTTTAAAATACTTTTTATTAAAATAACTTGTTTGATTTCCATGCTGCCTAATAAAGATATTTGCTGCAAAATTAATAGTTTTTCTTCATCACGGCCTACAGTTTATTGTTCCTGGAGTTATATTGCGACCCTTTTCCTATAGCTCAAGTTAATCAGAATCTACCTTATACCATTCGGTTTACTTATCCGTATGTAATACTGCATAGCAATTGATAGAAACCTCTCATGTTTAAAATTATATTTTTTAAATAGATAGTCTTCAGAATATAATAAAAAATACAAATATATTTTTAATTTTTCACTATAAATTTAATGAAAAAATATATAATAAAGATATTAGAACAGTTATATAATTAAAAGTAAATGTAATCTAGGAAACAAAATGAAAATTTTTATTTAAATTTATTTTAATAATAACCCATTTTTAACATTAACTTAACTTAAATATTTATTTGTTTAAAATTTCTCAATTAAAATGATCCCTTATTGTTATGTTTTGGCACCACAGATGTATTTTGGGAGACGTATTGAAATCATCTGTGGGTAGCAAGAGGTAGTCTTAGCAGAAGTATATGTAGCTGGTTCACTCTTTTTTTTTTTTTTAGCGACTATTTCTTGCTGAGCAGTATCATAAAATTATCAGTGTAACATACAGTATGATTCTTAAGAAACATATTGAATATTACTTAGGCTTGATAAAATAATAATTCAACTTAATTCTAAAATAATATGTATTTAGAAATTTTGCTGTTTTTTGACAATTTTTCTGCGTGGTTTTGTTTTGTTACATCTAAATTAAAATGACTTTAATTTTTATCACTGTCAATTTTGGTAAAAAAATATATGTAATAATTTTCAAATACTAATTACTTGTTAAAGTTCTATTCAGGAAAAGGAAATTATTTCATAAGGTTAATTTTTAATAATTTTTGTCCAACAAAATATATTGAAATAAAGTTTGTTCATAATTTCTGCAGAGAAAATAAGTTATAATACAAAAATATTTTTTTTTCTTTAAAACGTTACTAGAACGCGTGCGCTCTTTTTTTTAACATAGGGTTAGATTTTTTTTTTCTACACATTTTTTACACATAAGACATTTCATTATGTCACTTTGCAGAATGCTGGTTGTCATCTTTTGCACAACATGAAGCCTCTTCTGCTTCACATAAGGTTTATTATGCTATGTTCGGTATGGCATCAGAAAACCATGTATTGTACTGTTCTACACTCTCTAGCTCATTTTGTAAAAAATTTAGATTTTCACGTGCAGAATATAATAGTTTATATATATATATATATATATATATACTTATTTTATAAAATTATTTGGAATATTTTTCATATTAATGCTATATTATTTTATTTAAATTAACAATTAAAGATATAAATCAGTTAATAAATCAGTTGATTTGCATATTTTTGCTACTGATTTCCTTTTCCTTTTCTCTCAAGCATATATGCCATATTATGAATAAGAATATTTGATCTTTTCAACATGTTATATTATTGTGCCACACTAGTATACTTCACTAATTAGATAACTATTTCATGTTCAATACACAGTATTATAACAATATGTCTTGCGAGTTGTTCTATAACTATGTATAGTATTCAGATTTTCAAATTTATTCTTATATGCCACCTTTGTGTTTATTGTTGTTTAACAAAAGATTATTTGTACTGTTTTTAACATTACTTAAAATATTCAAATTGTCATGTGCTGTTTCTGGGTGAGAGAGAGCAAACCTTTCTTTTTCGTTTTTTTTAAGGGCATTGGGGAGAAATATGTGAGAACAAGTTCACACATATGCTCTTTTAAATATTTAATTCCTTTCTAAATATTTCAATTTATAATTTTTTTAAGTCAATTTATTAAGAATACTTATGAAATTAATTATTTCTTTTAACAAATTTAATTTAATTTAATTTATTCCAATAAAAAAAGAACATTTTATTCTGTAATATCCTCTGAAATCAATTCATTCTATTATAAAAGTCAATCTCTATTTCATTTAATTTGTATATTTACTAAGGGACTTATTCATTTATAAATAGGTACATTTCCCCCTTTCCAACAACATTAGGTTTCAATATCTCATTTAATCATAGATAGAAAATAATTTATTTGTCTATATTACTTTCTAATATAAACAGAATATGCGAAATATATTTCATTTCCGGTGATTTGTGCTATCATAATAACTTATTTCAGTCTCACTGGCGTCAACAGACGCTGGATTCGTTTCTTTTAATAATAATAATAATAATAATAATAAAATCTTAATGATATATTCCTGGCATCGAAAAGAAGTAATTATGTTTAGCATAATTTAAGTTGCCAAGCCTGTCTTGGTCTTTTGAATAACGCATTAAATTTTTAAATTAACCAGTTAGAACATTCTTCTGGCACTCTATTTTGCATTCGGTTATTAATTTCGTTTTTGAATTGGCGAATGCAATTCAGTACACCTTTTGCTTTCAAACTGTGAGTATCTCTTGTGTGTTGGCATAAGAAACAACTGCCCTAGGTTGCTCTCCCTCTCTCTAGCCTATACAATTCTAAGAGAACCGTGTCTGTAAGTGCTTACTTGATTGTTCATGTCTTTAGCATAAAAATAAAAAATTGTTTTTTTTTAAATGACTGCTGTTATTTTTGTCAAGTGGCACTTAAAAGGATATACAGACTTCCATCCTAGGTATTTTATTAAGCAATGTACTATATAATAGTTCCACTAATTTCACGGACAATAATATTTTCGTTATAGCTTCTAATTTGCTAAATGATACAGGTAAAAGTTCTAATTCGTGTTTTGTTTGTAATGGTGAAAAACATGTTTTAACTGAATGTAAAGTTTTTCTAGTTATCCATTACAAAAAAAGAAAGATTTTTGAATGAAACATGGATTTTGTTTTATATGTTTAAAATAGCGACATACTGCGAAATTTTGTAGAAGTCAGGTAAAAGGTGAAGAGTGTAATAAAAGACATTTAAAAATTATGTGTTCGGAATCTAAAACAGTTAGTCAAGTTGAGGATAAGGAACCCGTTTCTAAAGAAAGCGATGTTGTTAATAATAAAGTACTGGGGAATAGAACACATATGAAAGATGTTTTGTTGCAAACTGTGACTGTTAAATTAAGGAATGGTAATAAAGAAATACTTTGTAGGGTAATTTTTGATACAGGATCAATGCGTAGATACGCAACTAAAGAAATTATTTCTAAAATGGGTTACGATGTATTAGGACAAGAGAAAGTGACACATAGCCTTTTCGGAGGAGATGAAGAAACTAGAACACACAATAGTTATAGAATACATGTAAGTTCTCTTCCTGAAGATTATTTATTAATTTTGAGGTCTCTGACCAGGAAGTAATCTGTTCTAATATTCCTACAATTAGAAATGGCCCATGGGTAAAGGAAGCTGAACGGTATGGGATAAAATTTTCAGATGTTGAATGTTTTAATAAAACTCTTAACAGAAATAACAATATTGATATTCATTGGTGCAGATATTTATGGAAAACTTTTGACAGGTAATCATATAATGTTATCTAGTGGGTTCGCTGCTGTCGAAACTCTACTGGGATGGACCTTAATGGGTAAAATTACTGAAACTAATTGTAATAGCGATAGCTCTATTCTTGTAGTCTCTTTATTTTCTAGAATCAAAAGTGAAAAAAACAGTGACTTATGGGAATTAGATCTTTTGGGCATAAGGGATCCCGTAGAAAGTAAAAAAGAGATGATTTGAATGAAGAAACTCTAGATTTATTTAATTCAACAGTTAAACGGGATTCGAATGGGAGGTTCGTTATTTCTGTCCATGGCTTAGATATAATCCTCCAATATCCTCAAATTGCAAAATTGCAGAAAAAAGATTAATATCAACGTTGAGATCATTGAAAACTTCTGGAAATTTAGAGAAATTAAAAAATGTATTTAATGACTGTCTACATGAAGGTATAATCAAGAAAATATATGATTTAGGCGATAGTGGCTATTTTTTATCTCACAGAGCTGTAATAAGGCAACATGCCACAACACCTGTGCGTCATGTCTTCGACGCTTCAGCTAAAGAGAAATTTTCCTATCCGTTAAATGACTGTCTCACAAAAGGTCCAAATTTAATCATATTAATACCTGCAATTTTACATAGATTTAGAAAAGGAAAAGTAGGAATAAGTGCAGACATCAAAAAAGCATTTTGACAGATTGGTTTGAACAAGAATGATCAGAACTTCGTCAAATTTTTGTGGTTCGAAGATGGTGATTCTAATAAGTTACAAGTATACCAACACTGTTGCGTTGTTTTTGGACTAAATGCTTCCCCATTCTTACTAGCTGCTACTTTAAATCATTTATTTGACAAAATCGAAGAATCTTAAAAAGAGGTTACAAACTGAATTCCCAAAGTAGATATTACAGAAGAATTGCGAGAATTCACTAAAACATCAAGACAAATTTTGGCATCAGCTCAGTTTGATCTTCGAGGTTGTCGGTATACACAAAATGTTGAAAACATACCAGATGAAGATTATCTTAATGACATGAAGATAGAATATGAAGAAAATTCTGATATATCAATTTTGGAGCTGATCTGGTATAAGAAAGATGGTGCAATAAAAATTATGAATTCATCTAATGATAAAGAAGAACCTAAATCAATTACAAAGAAATCAGTTCTTTCTGTGGTTAATAAAATATTTGATCCCATCGCTTATGCAAGTCCGGCCACTTTGAGACCAAAATTGATTCTGAAAACATGTTGGAAAGAAACATTTAATTGGATTCTCCGTTGACAGAAGAAAGTACAAAATCCTTTAGAGAATTGGAAGAACAGCTAGAATTATTAAGAAAAAAAAAGATTCCATGCAGAATTTCAAAATTCGACTTAAGTGACATTCTTCCTGATGATAAAGTTATATAGAGTCGGTAACAAAAGTCTCCGAACACTAGCAAGAATTCCTGTGTAAAAAAAGTACACTTAATATAGTTTTGTTAAATAAATCCTTGTCGAATCATGTTTTAAGTCAGTCAAAAAATAGGATTCGACAAGTATTTATTTAACAAAATTGTATCAAGTGTACTTTTTTTATATAGGAATTTTTGCTATTGTTAGGAGACTTTTGTTACCGACTGTACCGACTGTACTCAGGAAAAAACAAAAACATTTGCGACAGATCTTGATGTTTCCTCTCAAGAATATGATCTTTACGAAAATTGTTCTTCATACCAAAGGATGCTAAACATTACAGCTTGGATTCTTAGATTTTGCGAAAATGCAAAGAAGTCAAAAGAAAACCTCTTATTATCTAACTTAACCGTCGAAGAACTTAATAAAGCGAAAAATGCAGTGCTAAAATATTCACAAGAGAAATGTTTTTCCAATCTGTCTAGGAACAAATTTAACTTTCCGACATTTATTGACGAGAAAGAATTAAATTGAGTCTGTACCAGAATTTCAATGAGAGAAGACTCGCGTAATTTCAGATATCCAATTGTCTTACCAGCAGATCATAATGTAACACCCAGAATAACTGAAGAAAAACACAAAGAATTACGTTCTATAGATTGGAAAGAAATTGCAGATTACGCAACTGCAAGAAAAACTAACTGAAGTTCAACCCTCCACCAACTGCATGTTGGGGAGACTTTTGGGAATGTTTGATAAGAATTGTAAAACCTATTTTGAAGAGAATTCTTAGAAAAACACAGCTTGACTACCAAGAGATATATACTTTTATTTGTGATACAGAAAGTATACCTAACGCACGACCTCTCTCATACATGTCAGAAGACCCAGATGATTTAACACATCTCACTCCCGAAGTGTTCTTAAAGGACATACGTGAAATGGTAGTCCCAGATTTAGACTTGATTGATAAAACCAAATTGAAGAAGAAATATGCCTATTGGCAAAAGTTAAGAGAAGTTCATCGACAAAGATTCCGTAATGAATATTTAGGAACACTTCGAGAATTTGCTTCGGTTAAAGCATCTCCCACATTGAAAAAGGGTGATTTATTGGTAATTCAAGATGATAATCTAAAACGTCTTGAGGCCTACGGCTAAAGTGTTGAAATTATATAACAGCAGAGATGGACAGTTTCGTGTAGCAAGATTGAAAACTAAAAATAGTGAACTGTTACGTCGGTGTCAACGTTTGTGCCTCTTGGAACTTTGTGATGAAAGCTGCCGTAAACTTCAACAATGAACCCGATATGGTCACATAATGCAGCCAGTGCAGCGCCTTAGTGTGGACTATGATGATCCAGGTTGAGCACGTCGTATGTCCTTCCCTGCTCAAGTTGGGAAGGATGTTACGAAACTGAACTTTCTCATTTCATAAACATTATAAACTGACAAACTTTTTCGAACTCTTATTTCCATTGCTATTTATTTTTATTTTATTTTTATTGGCAACAGCCACGTTTTGTTTTACTTTTGATGTAGATTCAGAAATGTGTTCGAAACGATAGAAAGCTGAAATGGCATATGACAGAATTGTAATATATTTTATAGTCAACTAAATTGTAAATATGTATATAAATTTATTACATTATCGTGTTTTTTCAAGAGTCGTGAAGTAATTTGAAAGTTATCATAATACAGCAAAAAATTAAACTAAGAGAAGTGAAATCATCTGACACGGAAAGAAGCATTAAGTAAGAAGTTATTTTATGTATTGTATTCTTATATTTTATGCTACAATATTTGTCATCCCTAAGGATAATTTGTTTCAAAAACAGTTGCTTGCATTATAATTAAAATACATACCTCAAATTTTGAATTCGTGTATTAAGTGAACTTTTTACAATTCATTTCGAAAGCTAAGCTCTGATAGAGAGTATGTAACTTTTATAGACATGCGATTTTCGGTAACTGTGTGTGATGCATTTCACCGTTTGCTATCACTCGCACACACACACAAAAGAATTCTAACATTGACAAAAAAAAAAAAAAAAAAAAAAAAAAAAAAAACTTAATGCCATAAATACTTGTGCAAACAAGAGTTCCTTTCTTGCCAACCCAGTATATATAAAATTAATTAAAAAAATATTGAAAACAAAAGAAGAAATGAACCAATTAACAGCACGGAGATTTTTTTTTATAACGTAGTTTTATTCATCTCTTTAATAAGCTGACATATTTGTCAAATATATATAAGTTAGAGAAGAGCTGACATTTCCACATTTTCAGTGTTAAAACGTTCTTTGATAATATTGAAAAATAAAAACCTCATATTTTGACAGTAAACAAACATAAATTTTACTTTATTTTGTAAAACATGTCATACATTAAAAGTGTGTACATCTATAAAATAAAATTCACACGAGAAATATAGCTCTGAAAATCAGCAAGTAAAATTTTTTACACATTTATAATATATATATATATATATATATATTATTTACTTATTGTGACATCTTATTATTTTATGTCAGTGTTTGTATTCATGAACTACATTAAATATTAAAATACGTATTGAGGATTAAATAAAATTAATATTAAACATACATTTTTTAAACATCAGTAAAGATGATTAGATTATTTATTGTTTTCTTAATTTTAAGAGCATATCATTTAAAATTTTAACAAGTGAATGTATTGCTTATTTAAAAAATAAAATTTATGAAATCTATAAAGCATAATAATGTATTTAAAAAGGGTGTGTCTATTGGAAAAGACTTTCACATTTTTACAGATTTAATGAATGGAAAGATTCCTTTCATGAGCAACGTAATCAATAATTATAACTGTAAGAATTAAGTTTGTACTACAGTTACACAATTAAAATTTACTAGACAGTAAAATCTTCATAAAATTTTAATAAAAATGATGTCACAAAATATTATATATTTAGCAACTTTCAACTATACTTGTATCTGAGTAGCTGAAATTCTGGAATGAACTCGTATAATGGTAATACGCTGTAGTTACAAAAAGATCTTTTGAAACTTTGAAAGGATTTTGATCATTTTCTAATTTTTGTATGTACTCAATACTACCGTAAGATACGCATACAAGTTGGATGGTTGGTTTGCGCAAGATCCAGAATTGAATATATTGCGCCAGAAAAGATTAATAATTATATTTTATGTTCAGGATGTTAAGAAAAAATGGCAACAGGGTGGGTTATCCCATCCAGATTGCCCCTAAATAAAAGTCACATGAAATGGAATAAAAAAAAAAAGACAAACATCAAATTTCGCAGTTAAAGAAATACTTCCGCTAAAAAATTCGACAATTCAGCATGATGATTAATACCCAAAAGGTTCGTCAGATTTGGTGAAGATGGCGTAAATAATGTCAACACAAATGACGAAGGCAAGGGCAGCAGGTGAGTATAGGGCGAATGATAAATGAATCATAGAGACATTTGGGACAAATCGGCTCCTGTTGTCCAAGTAATACGTGTTTATGTATAAATATTGAATGTCCAATTCGCAGACGATTATATAATTACATCATATTTTCTATACCCTGTTCGCGGAGAACTGTTAGCGAAAGTGAACATAAAGGGTTGTTTTTTTATCACCAGAATTTGGCGCTTTTACGTTTCCTCACTGAATAAGCGATTGCTCTTATATTGACCGAAGGTTAGCTTTCCCTGCCGTGTAAGGGAGTAGAGTTTGCGACAGCTATATAAAAACCCTTGTCTGGGTTCATTGCATTTATATTTACGTCCGAGGATTTTATTACAATCTTTTATTTTCCATAATGCCCGAACAATATACACCGCTACGGAATAAACAAATGAAAAAAGAAATCATTTTCTTGTAAAGGAGACGATATTAAAAGAAATTCCTTTTTTAGAAGATCGTTATATCTTTTTAAAACTGATATAAAAGAGACGCATACAAGATTTCAGTGAACTTCCTTTTAAATTGTTTGAGAATGATTTAGAGTGTTCATAGACTCATATTTACATGTTATATTCCATTTAAAATTATTAAGATATTATTAATTTGACCTCATTTCTGTATTCCGCTCTTACGTATTTCTTGGAAAAAAAAAAAAAAAAAAAAAAACTATATATATATACTAGCTGACCCTACAAACGTTGTTTTGTCATATAAATTATTTCTATAGAATATTTTGCTAGAAAAAAATAACTAACTTATTGTAAGTGTGTTAGGATGTGGTATATAAGTGGAAGATGTATGGAGCGCTGTGAACTGTGAAAGAATATAAAAATAACAAAACACCAATCATTTATTTTTTTAATTTATTAAAATTGATTCTTTAAAATTATATACATATCGCTACTTATAACAATATTACTAAAAAACAATATCATTCCCTTAATGCAACAGAGTGTACAATATTTTTTGTTATCCCATCTTTCGCCAATACAAACAAACTGGATGGTTTACCTACTCGAGAGCCACGTATAATTGTCCGTGTGAAAAACATGATGTGCTCAAATCTAAGCCACAGACAGACATCGTTTGGCCCTGAGACTTATTGATAGTCATTGCAAATGCCAATATAATTCGAAATTGAGGGCGTTTAAATTGAATTGGCACATCTGTGGGTATAATAGGAATTCGCAGTAGTAATATAGTTTCACCTCGGAATTTGTCATTTAAAATGATGGCTTCGATAACATTTTTCATTAATTTTTTTATGACTAATCGCGTGCCGTTGCACAACCGTGGTGGGTTCAAATTACGAAGCAAAATAACCGGAGATCCAACCTTCAGTTGTAAAATATGCGGTGGCATGCCTGGTAAATCCAATGAGTTTTAAAACTTTGTTGGATAATTTACAGCTTCGGTGGCATCGCAAACTGTATAATTAGATTTGTATGACACCAAGTCTCCTGGTAACAAATGTTGTATCTTGAGATTCAATTCGTTGACGTCCACATTTTTTGCTGCTAAAATTGCTCTTTCTGCCAGCCACTCATGATTTGTGTATCGTCTGTGTACATCGGGAAATATCTGGTCAATAAGAGCATCTTGAGAATCAATGATTGTGCAGAAATCGGTCGGTAATTTTATGCATGCAGTTTCATCTGTAGTAACGTTTTCATCGCCGATATCTAACAATTGTTTTGAAAATGTTTCAGCGGATGGATCTTGAAGCTTTTGAACGCACAAATTTACTTTCAGTTGTACTTTTTCAACATTAAGCCACAATGACGTTGATTTTAAGCACGCGTTGATCTCATCAGCGTATGTTGAACGCGGAATAACGGGAAGTGCTTGTCTGAAATCACCTGAAAAGAGTAACAGAGTGCCGCCAAATAGTTTGTCGTTGTTTTTTATATCTTTCAATGTCCTGTTCGACGCTTCAATCCAATGTTTGTGTTCCATAGTGCATTCATCCCAGATAAGAATTTTACACTATTTCAGCACTGTGGCCATGGACGATTGTTTTTTTATGTTGCACACTGCGTCTGGGTTATTTTGAATATTTAGTGGCAGTTTAAATAATGAATGAGCTGTTCTGCATCCATCCAATAAAGTTGCACCAATGCCAGATGATGCAACAGCCAATAAGATGCCATTATTTGATCGTATTTTGGCGAGAATTAGCGAAATAAGGAATGTTTTGCCAGTTCCACCTGGTGCACCCAAAAAAAAAAAAAAAAGAATCCACCCTGTCCTGCCAAAACTGCGAGCATGATGCGGTCGTAAATGGTTCTTTGTTCTTCATTCATTAGTGGGACATTGCGAGCAACAATCGCTACCATTTCTACAGTATTGTACTGTAGTTCACGATTCAATTCAGTGCTTATTAAATCAGATGCATTTCGATTTGTTGAATGCATACCGAAATGACTGAGTGGTAAGTTGGCAATGATAATGCAAAGATCTTCAATAGCAATCAATGCTTCATTGTACATAGCGTCACTGAATACTATCGTTAGATCGTTGCACCGTGAACGATGTTGATGCAATATATCATTAGTCATTGAATCTTTGTGATTATCCCATAATGTTTCTGCTCGGGCCGAGAAACATGTAGTCAACACTATAGCGAATAGTAGACGAATTTATTTTGCTGTACAGTTCAGTCCTACTTCAGCAAGCATACACTCCCACTGGTTGTCGTCTTCCAGCAAGCCGAGTGCAAGGCATGCATCTTTATTCGTTGGATACTGTTGTCCATTCACTTTACGTAAATCTTGAAATGACAAAGGGCCGATGACATTAACCAATAACAGTCGAAGATAATAGCACTCAGTCTGCCTTGGATTGACCGTAAATACTCGTTCCAAGGTGTTTGATTTGAATAAACCGGGACATGCATCAATCGGCGTGCCTTGCTTGCGGGGCATCCATTTTTTTGTTGGAGCCCATGTGAAATAGCGTGGTACTTCTGAATAGAGTAATGTCCGCGCAAAATCACCAAAAGCATCCGCACGATTACGCAATTCAAAAAATTCGGTGAGTGTAGTTTTTGGTGGATTTATAGCACGATCAATCGCTGTATCGCTCGTGAAATATACGCGCTGGCCATTTTCAAGATGGACGGCTAAATGAAGAACTGCTGTATCCCGTTCATGAATTGGGAAACCAAAGATACGCCAAACAGCTTCATTGGAGCTCACGTACCGGCCAATTTGGTAAAGTGTTATTTCATCGTTGTTATTCACCGGAAGAGCATTCACATTGGTATTTTCAACTCGAAATACAGCCATATCACTGCCTTTATTCACATACTTGCAAATGTATTTGATGCTCTTCACTGAACTGCAGAACTGAACATTAATATGAGCATTGAATGTTTTGCTCAGCAGAGGCGAATATGGGACCACTCATCGGTTATCAATGTCAATATCTATGTTGTTGACATAGATGACCGCCATAGATGATAAGATTGTCCGCCATTATCGGGAATTCTTCGACGATATATTGGATATCCGTCAACATTTGTGATCGTGAAATTTTTCGGAAAACTTTTAGTACATTTTCCATCTGCACAAATAATAATGGCCTAAAAATTCATTTTTCATTTTAAAATAAAATAACTCCGTCGGATATTGACGAATTTTTTAAAAGAATATACCATTTTAGCTAATTTTAACATTTTAACAATATTAACGTTGAAAAAATATTTTAAATACTTACGGTTAAAAATTCATTTTTCATTTGAACATTAAATAAATTCTGACATCGTGTTTACGATTTTAAAATATTAACTTTGAAAAAAAATATTCTAAACACTTCGTAAGATACGGTTACGATTCTAAAAATATTACTTTTGAAAAAATATTTTAAACACTTCGTAAGATACGGTTAAAAATTCATTTTTAACACGCTTTTATTAGCTTCACCTGTATGTATGTATGTTTGTTTGTAACTTCTCTGGGAGGAAACAAAAAATTTATATTGTAAAAAAAATACCTTCATTACGTGAATGATGCGGCGTCGAGGTAAGGCGCCGCGCTACGAATCTAAAGGTCCAGCGTTCGATCCCCGTTAGGGGAGATTTTTTAAAAATGGTTTTTGTTATTTCTAACTTATTTTAATTAAAGATTTAAATGTATGTAAATATTACGGTGTGTCACTCACACGATTTTCTCTTACCCTGAATTTTAATACTAAGATAGATATTTCGTGCTTTTTAGTTCACATTTCTATAAAAGCGTGTTCTTTAATTTTTTAAAACTATAATATTATTCATTTCAACATTAAATAAATTCTGACATCGTATTTACGACAACTCACGCCATCTAGGTGGAAAAGTTGTTGAAAGAGTTGGTTAAAAATTAATTAAGAAAGAACTAATTAAGTTACAACTTTCATTTGTAAATCTAAACCATTCTCGAATCCACACAAAAATTTTCATTAAACTCAGTCCAGCCGTTTAGGAGGAGTTCAGTGACATACACACGCACAAAAGAAATATATATATAAAGATATATATATCAAAAAGTTTGTTTGCTTTTGTCTATATATATTCGGTAATTTTCTAACAAAAGTACATTTCGTTTTTCTGGAATGCAATAATATTAATTTCCCTAGTGTGTTTTCCAAGACTGACGTTTCACTTTTTTATGAAATAAAATATCATAAAGAACAAGTTTTTATTAATCCAAATGAAATTGAATGGAAAAGATTGCGACAAAAATTTTTGTTTAAACAATAACAATAATGAATATGAAACTAACCTCAAATTTTAAGAGAAAGAATAATTCTTTTTTTTTTCTAAATGTTTAGTATTGTAAAAGCATTTGACTTTCTTTTTTTTATGTAATGGCAGAGATCTAGATGATTTTTATAGATTTTTTTCTTAAATACATTATGAATAAATAAAATGCCTTAGCTATACATTAGCTAATAAAATAAAGTAATTAGCTATAGAAAATAAAACTTCAGTTTTTAAATGTAAAATCGCTGAAGTCATTAAATTATATAAAATAATAAAATAACAAATGTATTATTTTATTTATAAAACATTTAAAATCGCTCTACGCAGACAGACGCTACACCATGTGAATACCTACATGTGGTTGTGTGAAACAAACACTAATTCCTTTAAGAGAAAACTGAAACATTTGCAAGGATATATAGAACAGAGTTTACATAGAAAGCTAAAAAAAAAAAAAAAAAAAAAAAAAAAAGTCGGGCGAACCGTTTTATGAAACACCTATTTCCGAGATCTTAACTACCTTATCAGGATGACTGTCATTTTTCATGTCATAACCACGTAAAACAAGCGAAAGGCTATCTGAAAAGAGGTTTTTTAGCAATTTTCAATAAAATCGTCAGAGCCATTTTCGAGACAACCACATTCACCAAAACTTGGCAAACCCATTTGGTGACCAGAAAACAACAATTAATACGAAAAGATACGTAAAAGGGAATTATCATAGCGAGTTTAAAAAAATAATAATAATCCGTAGACAGCTTCTAAAGGCACGCACTTGCGATAACTCAAACTGGCCTACAGGGGACCTATGAATTTTCCTGAACTAACGGTTATTTAATAGGGTGTTTATTTAGCTACTTTGAAGAAAATCATTAGAGCCGTTTTTGAGATGCGGATTGATGGTCCCATTTCCGGTGTACAATGTTCTACTTCTATTTGAGTCACACTTTTTACAAACTTCCTAAAAATTGTGAAAATTATCGGTGCACCGAACTTTTCTTACTTCTGAAGTTCCGTTGTTCTATCTTTATTAGTTTCGGAGATATGATAATCAGAAGATTCCCCACATACATTAACGCACACACTAATGAAATGCTGTAAAGAACGTTTTTGGACTCAGAAGACCTTAAAACATGCAAATCCAGTAAAGATTCGATATCGAATTTTTGATTGAATGCAATACTCCCATTGCCTACGGTAATCGGATAATGGAAATAAAAATCTAGCATTGCTTTATGTTTTAGTGTTGAATGCATGTTATGATATATTGCATGAAATCTTCAGTTCTAACCCACTAAACTGATTATTGTTAGATATCAGACATTACAATTTCTAATATAAATTTAACTTTAGTATTGTCTTATCTACTCATCTAAACCGAAGAATTAAATACATAACTTTGAATTTTCGTATTTATGTATACTAATACTTAAATTTAATATACTTAGAATTAAAATAAATAGTTAGTCCGTAATGTCTCTTGAACTTATTTCACAGGCAAATATAATTCATATAATTTATTTTAAAACTATTTTTTGGATCTAGATAGAAAAAAGAAAGATTGTAGCTTACTATCAATACTTACAGATAATACGGAAAGATATTTTATCGAATTTAACTATAAATTTTATGATTTATATATATATATATATATATAAAAATTACGTTTGAAGAATTTACATGTTAAAGGTACTAAGGATACTTTTATGTTTACCACTCGTTTTCATCTACATAAATATATGTATGCCACTATAAAAGTTTATCTATCAAAAAACAAAACTATTATTTTCTACAGCAAACATCTAATTGTTTTTTATTTCTCATGTAATTAAATATTTAAAAATATATCTTTATGGAAATTTTTAATCAATATTTCGACTGTCATATTTTCTCTTCAATTACTTGAGGAAATTTTGTGCAAAAACCTTATCATACATATTAAAATTTTCCCCTCTAGAAAAAAATGGAATACATTGATAGGAGCATACTAAAAATTATTCGAAGTAATGTTATTTTTAAATTGTTACATTAAAAAAAAAAAAGTTAAGATAAATGATAAATAAATTATAGGTATGAAAATATTTACAAAGCGAATAAAAAAGGATTTTTTTTTTCTTTTTTTAATTCTAATATCATAAAATTAATATTTATATTTTCAATCATGTCACATGCAAAAATTTATAATTTTAAGTGCTTATTAATGTTGTTCTTTATAATTTGTATCATTTTGTATTATAATCCTATGGTAAAATAATAAAAACATTTTCAAATTGAGAACTGCATCTTTCTTTTATACATTTGTCATGATTTTATTTTTACTTATTTTTACTTTCTTTTATTTTTAAAACAGCGTTGATTGAATAAATATACAGGTCTTTTAAAATTCTATCCAATCTTCTCTTTTTAAATCCTTATAGAGTATGCTTTTAAAATGTCAAAAGTTTTTAAGGGTAAACAATACGAAAATGGATTTATTACCATAAAGATATTCTCGTTACACTATGGACAATCTTTTGATGTTTACAAAATAATCATCTTCAAAGACTTTTTTTTTTCATACATCCGTTTTAAAAAAGTACAAAAAATAAAATAATAATTTTTAATTAACCTATGAAAATATTCCTATTTAAAGTTATTTTTTAATAAAATTAATACAAATTGAAAAATCAATTCCTGCCTGCTCATTTGCAAAAGAAGTTTAATATCATTTTTCTTTTCAAATGGGTGCCATTTTTAACTACGTTAAAAGAAGCATTTGAACAATAATCGTGGTTAAGAGCTTGATATGGTTACATACTTACACATTTTCCTTCAAATAATTTCGCAAATAAGTGTTTAGCGTAATTTTAAAATTTACAAACATCGCAATTTGAAACGAAATGTTATTTATTTAACAGATTTAGCTGCGATCTTAAAAGACCTGCATACATATAATGTTTAAAGAAAATCGACTCATAATGACAGTATTTATCAGGAGCCCCGGAAAGTAATGTCAAATTTCTTTTTTTTTTTTAGAACCAATTTAAACAGATTAATTTTTAGCAAGATTTTATTTTTAATGAAGGATGTTGTTAAGTTCAATATAATAAAATTTTTTTGACGCTGCCCGTTTCGATAATAAATATTATTAATTTTCTTTTCTTTTTCTTTCTAAGAAAAGAAACAGGAAAAACGATTTTGATGAAATTCTGGCAAAAGCAGAATTTAATTTAGTACGGAGGACAATTATTTATTTATTTATTTTTTCTTTTTTTCAAATTATAACATCGCTTTCAAATTATTACATTATATTTTCGATAAATTTTCGATTTCGATAAATGTCCAACTATCGTAAAACTGGTATCGTAAAAAACTGTAGATTGAGACTAATAGTCTTCTGTCCTAATAAAAGAACTGACGCCCAATTAATATTTAAACTAAAAACTTCTTCACATACCATAAAAATACTGAAAACACTACTGGTTTTGAAAGGATGTGGCTTTTCTTCTTCAGGTGCAAACATGGCAAAAGCAAGAGAGACCACAGGGCAAAACCCAAAGTTGAAGGAACAACACAGCCAGCCAGTAGGAAGCAGGCAGCAAAACCAAATAGAAAGAGAACACAACAAACAAACAAACAACAACAACAAAAAAAAAAACGGGTAACAAGAGAACAAGCACAAAAAATGGAGGGAAGGTGTTTTAGAATAATTAAATTTTATACTTTAAATTTACTTTTATGTAAATATCTAACATTAATTAATTATTTTCTTTATTAAATTTATGTTTATTAATTTAATTAATATTTATTATTATCTATTTTTATTAATTTTTCATTATTGTATTTTATATTTTATTTTCAAATTTTATTTTCATATTTTATTTTTATTTTTAATTTACATATTATTATTTACTTTTACAGAATGTAGGAAATTATTTAATCAAATTAAACAAATTTTTCCAAGCTGTAGACAAGGAAGTGGAATCAGATTTTTCATTTTCAATTTTATCGCGTTTAAGGTAGATAGCTAAATTTTCCAGGAAATCCGATTCGGAAACGCGTTTGACAGAAAAAAAAAAAAAAAAAGTCTGAAAATTAAAACTGTGGTCAGATTCCCAAGTATGCTTAGAAGATTTAGAAATTTCTTGTTTTGCAGCATACAGAGAATGTTCACGTATACTGCATTAAAGATTTCTATTAGGTTGACCTATGTAAGATAAACCGCAATTATTACAAGGAACATTATAGATACCCCAATTATGAATCTCCGAAACAGGGGATTTAGTTGAAGGGAATTGAAATTTATTAATAGGTTTAAAAATAACATAAAAATTAAAAGTTTTAAAATTATGGCTAATTTAATTTAATTCTGTTGATCTCTATATTCAGTTTACCTACGAGTTAGAAAATTGTAATCCACTTCCTTTCCTTGATGTTTTAGTTACTAGGTGAGAATATTCTTTTAAAACTTTTGTATATAGGAACCTTTTTCTGTTTCCAACCCTCCCCATGCTGTCTCCAATCATCCGGCTAAACAGAAAATGGCACCATTTACACTTCCGTGTATCGTGCGCTTAAAATTTGTTCTGACACTTCCTCTCTTAAAGAAGAACTTAATTATTTAAAGTCTGTTGCTATAAAAATAGGTTTCATCCCCTCCATTATTAATAAAGTTCTTAAAAGACCAACTTGTAATTCTACTCTTTCTATAATGAAGCTAAAATTAAACATGATAACTCAGTGGTCTTGTCTTTTCATCTTCTCTTGTGTTTTAAATTAGCCAAAGTTTTAAAGCGTTTTAATTTTTATATTATTTGAATATTAAAAGTTAAAACAAGACTATTTCTCTATCAAACGAGAAAAAATTATATTTTTTAATAACTAATTTCTATATAAAAGGATGCTTTGTTATTAGTTGAAACAATTTGCACTTTTAAGACCTAGTTTAAAATATGGGAATATTTAGCGAGAAAGCATATTTTTTCTGGAAGTACAAAGTTTTCATGAGTTAAATGTCTCAAAATATATGATTATTTTTCAGTTAAAAATATTAATATTCTTTCTTTTCTTTTCTTATCTTTCTTTCTTTCTTCTTCTTTTTTTTTTTTTTTTTTATTGTTCTCTCTCTTTCTCCCGCACACTCTCTTTTTTCTTTTTTCCCTTTCTTTCTTTCCTTTCTTTCCTTATTTTGTTGATTTTTTAACACTTTCCGAGAAGGGTGAAAAGTGTTAAAGACTTCGGTTTGTCTGTCTTTCTGTCCGTCTCTCTCTCTGCGCTTTAAATCCCGTAAATATCGATGATTATATCCCGTAATTATCGCCGTCGCACTTTCACACGTAAAAATCGAGGAAAAAGGCAAAAATCCATAGAAAAAATTATGGGACAATAAAGAAAATAACTCACAATATTAAGTACGTAAAGAAAAAAAAAAAAAAAAAAAAAAAACGACTAACACCGGAAGAAATAAAAGGTTAAAATTGACTTGAAAAATTCATCAAAGATCGGGAAAGTACTGGGCTCGGGGCCCTGAAGCTATTGTCGAGGGTTTAATACGTTTCGCCTATTATGTGTCTCTTAACATTGCACATGTAATGTCACATAATACACGCGTTTGCCCTGAGGAAAAAAGGTCACGTCCTTTCAAAACCGGTAGTGTTTTCATTAGTTTTATGGTGTGTGAAGACGTTTTTTAGTCTGAATAATGTTGTTGTTGTTGCACCATCGTTATCAAACCCAATTTCCATCAAGCGCAAAAATTTTCTATGTCGAATCGTTAAAAATCAAGTGCGTTTTGGACGAAATATCTGGAGGTAGCTTTTCGGACATAATCCAATTTTTTTTTTTGATTTTTTAAACATAAAAATGTTGTAACGATCGGAACAAATGGAAATTCGATGGGGCTCTATCCAGCGAGAATGTTGGGTGAAGCCATCATACATCCCACACTACATCAGTGCATCCCACACTAATTCATTGTATTTATTTTTTTTCAGAATTCATCTTGCGCAGTGCGATCTTGCAGTATTATGGAGCAGAATAATGCCTTTTCTGTTAACAATGGTTGGAAAATGTTCAATTAAAGGTTGCTTTATTAGATCCAGTTGCTCACATTAATGGTCTGTTTTCACAGTTTGTTCAGTTTTCAGAACATTAAAATGAATAAACCCATGAATACCCCCAACAAACACACAAAAACGCCTTTTTGGGGAGTAAATCTGACTTATCTATACTTTGCGGTGGTTAATTTGGAAAGAGACACTGACCTTAGGCTTTCGGATTATCACAATGGACCCATGTTTGAGCTCCAGTGATCAAGCAAACAATAAACGCTTCTGTATTGGGCCACTGAAGCAATAATTTGAACAAGATCGGTCAGTTGTTTCTTTTAGACAGATAATTCAGTTTCCAAAAACTTGCTCTGATTATTGTATGTTCTTGGGTGGTGGACCAAAGTGTTTTAAAAGTTCCTCAATTGTCTGACACGGATTTCCTTCCACTTCTGCCTTTTACATGTCATTGTCTGAAGTTGTTGCACTTCCTGATTGATACGAGTCATAAAGATAAAAAATTAACGGACTTGAACGCAGAAAACAACCGCTTCCAATTCGCAATGTTTAATGCACTTGGATAAACATCAAAAATATTTCTGGTAGAAATTCTGCCGTTACTACCCTTTCCAAATTCAAAAATTCTACAATGCAGGATATGTACTTATTTTTATATTTTTCTTGCCATTTCACTATAAACTAAAGGAAAAAAAAAGAGCTCTAATTATTTAGGAGTAAATAGTTCGTTCTACTTAGAAATGTCTTTGCAAGATTTAAGGAACAATGAGCTAATAAATGACAATCAAATATGAGCATTCGCAAAAACGACATTACTTTCCGGTTTCTCTAATATAAAAAATTTAATTATAAAATGGCGCAACATTCTTTTTTTTTTATTTTTTTTTTTTTAAACAAGAGAGTAAAAGGTGTTGGGCAACAAACTCTTCCGAGATATTTTAAAAATAAACCAATGTCCAACTTCCATGCGAATTAGTTCATTATTTCTGAAGTTGACAGGATGAGCAATATTTATATCGCCGCCATTTTCAAACAAAATACTTAAAGTAAAAGAAATTAAAGTATTAAGATTTAATAAAATAAGTAGAATTAAGATAAATTCACATACTCAATTCGCAAGAAAATGCATCAAATGCATGTTAAGCAAATTTAATTATAATGTAAAAATTTAAAAAAATGAATGCAGGCAGGAAACTTAAAAATAAAACCAGACAGAATAATAATTTATTCTCCCTAAACATTTTAAGGCGGTAGTCAGGGGCTCCTCTCAATGTGCGGTGGAAACAGAAAAATGATTTAAGAGTTACTAGCAAAAATAGAAAGTTGCTTAGCTCCCTACATATTACCAGGAAAAAGGAACCTATCCACTGAAGTTCTGAATACAAAAATGAAAATTTATATGGGTACAAAGAAAAATAAATAAATAAACACCATTATAAGTCTAGATATAACAAACTTATTAAAAAACTGTAAAAACACTTACCAAAAGACGAATAAACACAAATAAAAAAAACGTTAACAAGGAGAAACGCCAAAAGAAAAACATTTGCTATGTCTTAAAAGTTACGGATAACATTTATAATGTAAAACATATAACCTCTTAATTTCACAGTATTGAACAATCAATTTAATTCTCTGCTTGTGAAAAACTATTTTCACTTTTTTGCACGTTTCGCTCGGTGAGAAAGGAAACTTTTTTATTAAGACCAATGAAGCCAATTGTAATCTACAAACTCAGAAGTTTGATAACACTTTCAAAAGTTTTATTGCTGAAAAGATCTAAGTTTTTGCTCCATCCTCTATTTGAGGCACTAAATGAAATTATTCTGATCTTATGAAGCCTGTGTATTTTGTTGAATATAAAGCAACTCTGTATATAGATTAAATTATATACATATTTAATATTGACATTTTGCAGATTTCGTTTTTATATTTAAGTTTAAATTTAAAGATAAGGGATATTTATATAGAAAAAAAGAGCAAATTTATTACATTTAAACTGAGAAGTTTGAACCTCTGTGCTCCCACTTGACAAATTTCGTATATCACAAATTCCATTTAATTCCCTAATTATATTCGCACAAATTAATTAGATTCATCATAATTCCTCCAAAGTACATACATGTTATTACATTCAAATAACAAGTCATAGATGCTCTGTCACGTATAACATTTGGTTAATTTCTCGCTATGAGATACTTCTTTGAAATTAATGCTCACGCATAAGTTTACAACTGTTATACATAAAAGCTCCAGAATATGATGCAAAATTTCATTAAACACTTGTGTTTTATACATATACTAGTATCGCCCAGTGGTCGAAACTCGACCATTTTTTTTTGCAAAGCGAGGCAAAGCAAAGTTATTGCCTAGTCCTAAACGGAATGCAATTGCAACACAGCTGCGGTAATTGTTTGCCAATATTCACTCTAACTGAATCAGCAGAGTTTTACTTAATATAACTATTTCTCTCTGTAGATGTTAGCCTTTCCTGAAATGAGAGAAAATCGCAACGTGAAAACGCCCCTTGTTGTGTGATACAGCCCAGAAGCTAATAGGTACCATGTCAGACCAAGGTCCAACTAAGTATCAAATTCTGTTAAATTAATTCGATTGGTTCATAAAGTACAGTGTTTGAACAACAACAAAAAAAAAAAAAAGATATTTTTCAAAAATGGTCGAATTGAGTTCGGGAAATTTCAAAACGTGTAACTTTATCGAAAACCGAAAATCTAAAACATTTCTGAATCTTATATTTTCTACTTATATATGCAGAGGAAAGAATAATAAAGCCACTTTTTAAAAAATAAAAATAAGTTGTCTAATTTCACTTAATTAAAATGCAAGGAAATCTCAAAACGTGTAAATTCATCGAAAACCGGAAATCAAAAGTTTTTATGTATCTTCTACTTGCTTCTACCCACAAAAGCTAGCAATAAAGACACTTTTTTAAAAAATAAGTAGCCAATTTCAGTTAATTGAAACGTAAAGAAAGCTCAAAACATGTAAATTCAGCAAAAAACGGAAATCGGAATTTTTTCCGTATCGTCTACTTATACATGCAGCAGTTAGTAACAAATCCATTTTCCTTTTATTTATTATATTAGTTCAATATTTATTGTTTAAATATCACCCTTTGAAATGAAATGTTTATGTTTACATTCGAAACTGGAAGTTTGCCATTTTTTATTCTGGAGTTTTGATATTTTAAATTAAAATTTTATCAATTTTACAGAAAAAATAACTCAATCAAACACATGTAGACAGTAACTTATATATAACTATCCACGATTGTAATGAAATGCTCGCCCTCTGGTGGGCTAAGGTGAAATTACAATAAACATGGTTTAATTCGAATTCCATACAGCCGCCATTGCTTGCCGATATTTAGTTTCACATATATTTATTGAATAAAAATGAATAAATACGGTAAAAAAGATAACACATACTTTTGTGTGCCACAGTGTAACTCCAAAGGATGAAGAAATCCAGAATTGAGCTTCCATTTATTTCCAAATGACAAATTTAAAATTTCAGTTGCTTCGGCTAATGGAAGTAAAGAATTAATCAGATGATTTGAAATTAATATTTGTTCAACTTCAGTTAAAAATCTACTTCCGATCGAACTTTGAATAAACTGAAGTATTTTTTCCAAAAGCAATCAATTTTCCATAATGTAATGGCGGAGAAATTATAGTACGAATATTAAGTAGAATAACAAAAAGAACACTGGAACACACGTGGCTATAATGTTTACTAACAACTGCAGTGTTCACAAAGCGCCGTCTATCGATCATTACAAACGCGGATACCCAAATATCGGAATTAAAATCGGCAGATAATTTCCGTTATTTTTAAATAATTTTTTACAAAAAATTCAATGAACAATTAACATAGAAAATCTTTTACATGGCTCCATGGACAGACAGTGACGTCATCACATCGCTTGCGTATAGTGATGCTACATTATACAAATTACTGTGTCTATGGTTTTATTTGAGCTTTATGAAATTGCCAGATTTAACAACTTTCTACTTTTAGGTATTTTTTAATGTGAAGGAATACGTGTATAAAAGGGAAAAATGGGGGAAAATGCATAAAAAATAAATGTATTTTTAAATAACTTCTTGACATCGTAAGAAAACAATATTTGTATTCGCACCTTCCGGCTAACCATACCTTTCGAATGATACCATTTTCAACCCTCTACTCCCATAATTAATATGTTAAAAAGGGACAACAAATTTTATGCTTGCCTATTAATATATAGATTAGAAATTGTAAAACATGTTATATATTTATAAAGCAAGTAATTACTTAAAAGAAAAATGAGTGAGAGATTCAAATTTCTTATTAAAACACTTTTAATTTTGGAAAATACTGTTCGTTTCGACATAAAATTTTATTATTATTTTGTTTTTTAATTAATGTCACAAATATTTCATAAATATATGGTTGGCTAATTTTTATAGTCTGCAAAGGCAATTTTAGAAACATGCTATTACTCTTGAAAGATTATTATTATGAACAATTTATATTTTTTACCTATAAATTTTTAATTAATATTCACAATTGTTTAACGGTGGTACAACTGAATAGACTAATTTTTTTTCATAATGAATGTAATTTACTTTAAATTTTATTAATTCTAATTTCTCGGAAGGTATATGTAGAAAATAAAATGTTTATATGTGAAAAAAGATTCTTTGCAAACTGTGGTTTTTTTTTTAGTTAAACCTTAACGCAAACTTGTTTTGTAAAATCCCACTGTTTTTGCGTATCAAGTTTTAACCTTATGGTAAGATTTTTTCCTTCATGTCTTCCTCTTTTTCTTCTCTGAAAAAAAAAAAAAGAAAGTGTTATTTCTGCCCGTTTTATATAAAAACGAAGACAAGAAGAAAATTTGAAAATGTGGAGATATTACATTTGATGGTACTGATTTACGAAATCTACATTTTTGAAGCATTAGCTATAAATTATGTATAAAAATATCAGTGTTAACTTCAATTAGATCTATTATGTCTTCAAAGATGAATAAGAAAGAATTTACTTTGAGGCTTCTTATTTATTTTTAATATCCATTCAGCTACTTTTGTATTCTTATATTTTTACAAATATCATACAGCTATAACAAGACAATTAAAAAATAATAATACAAATAAATTTGACGATAAAAACGGTTTTACATTTTGTTGGATTAGTCACAGAAATAAAAGCTAAAGAATCTGTTTTTGCGAGATTCATGCAACGAAAACTTAATCAAGATCCCTACATTTTTTCCTGAGAGTGTTGCTATATCTCTTGTAAATTTTCAAGCTATCGTAATGATAAGTTTTCCAGACCCCACAACTTCACAAGAAAACAACAACTTTTCAGTGACACAAAAATTTTTTGGCGTAACATTTTCTAATTTTAATGTTCATTAATTTACATTATTTGTGTGAATTCTTAAGACATAAATAAACAAATATAATATATTCTAGATTTTATACTATTAAAAACATACTACATTAGTATGCTTTTTAAATTTGACCTGTGGTCCATAGTACATGTCATGGACCATTGTACCTCACGGTCGGGGTACAATGGTCCATTTTGTCAGTTGTTATTAAAAAAATTATATTAAAAGAAGTAAACATAATTATTGGTTTTGATTGAGTGCCACATAAGAGCTATTATATAGGTAATATGCACACATATTTTCGAGAGCGAGAAATTATTACTTTGCGAAAGAACACCTAAAATTTTCAAAATTGGTTCATTCTTTCCCAGTCTCCCCTACTGACTTTCTTCCTTTAAGGTAAAATTAAATGAAAATTATGTCATAGTTTGAAAAAATATTCAAAAAATCACCAAAAATCAAACAAGTCAAGCTACAGATTTGAAATAAGTATTATTAGAAAGTATATTCTTTTCTGTTTTCGATAATGTAACATTTAAAATTGTGCAATATATGAAAGCAAAGGTTCTTTGGTGTAAAAATTAGCTTGTAAAAAAAAAAAAAAAAAAAAAAAAATCAGCTCAATTTTAATTACTACTTTCCTATTGAATTGGGATTAAGCAATTACATATTTGGCGATTTATGTTTATTTTGGCGATATTTAGCATTTTTTATGGAATTAAGATACAAAACTTTGATTTTTTAAGCTACATTTTATAAAAGCAATTAGCTAAAGTAATTATCTATCTGAAAAAGCAGTTTTCAAAGAATTCTGCACATTTATGAACTCTCCAGCATGTTCCAAAAAAATTTCTTGATGAAGAAAAATTAAGTTCAAAAAGTTGTCGAATCATCTAATTTTAGGATAATTTGAAAATGCAATCATTTTCTTGATATTGAACTTAGAATATCTCAAATTAATTTTATCTCAAATTAAAGATCTCGCTGATACAAATATTTTTACTTTTTGTTTCATTATTCTGCGATATTTGATTCTTCCAATTTTTAGAACTTTACGGAAAAAGTCTTTGCTGATTTGTTTGTTTCTGTGTAAAAAGCATCTAATGGTCTTGGGTTACTTCCTGGCGATTTTATCATTGACGTGTTCTGTTTTTGTGTTAGTAGTTGTTTGTTTGTTTGTTTATTGAGCGCGGCTTGGCAAAATGACCGTTTCCGCTTGATAACTGCTATATTAATTTCTTTAAATTTAAACCTAAAAATTGCATGTACTATCTCAAAAAAAAATAAATAAATAAATAAATAAATAAATAAATAAATAAATAAATAAATAAAAATAAAATAAAAATAAAATATGAATAAATAAATAAATAAATAAAAAATAATAAAAAATAAAAAAATAATAATCATCATAATAATAAAAATAATAAAAATAATAATGCGCGTGCGCAACTTCGCACTCGGATGCACGCACACAAAAAAGCTTATAAGTTACATTAAACGCATGGCTGTTAGCGTAACCCGAGAAACACCACGAGGAGGTCGCCATGCATCGTTTCTCATGGGGAGTTTTGATAAGGCAGGCCCCTTTGTCTACTGCCAGAGGAGTTTTGATATTCCAGGCCCCATGCGTACAAACATCCCATATGATTTTAATTCTTTACACTAGGAATGCAACAACAGCAACACCCTGTTTTAAAAAAATTCCTTAATTTTCGGAATTTATTTTTCCTTTGTTTACCACGTCGTTCTGAAATATACGCTTGTTCATTTTTATTCAGTGTTCCCATTGCCTGAGAAAGAACTGAGTCCCCTTCGATTTGAAACAAAGGTTCGTCAGTATCAGTCCCAGGCAATGAAACAGAAACATGGTTATTTTTACTGGTTGCGTCCATTGTCTGAGAAAGACCTGATTTCCCTTTCATTTCAAACGGTTCGTCATTATCAGTCTCAGACAGTGATTCAAAAATAGTGGGCAGACTTTTGGCAGTCTTTTTATTTTGGGATGCTTGAAAGGACGGCCCCTATTTAAAGCTGAAATATACATTTTTTTCTTTCTTTCTAAAACCCAATTTTTATTAGTATATTTTTTATTAATGATTTCGGAAATGTAATTTTGCTCATCAGTTATTGGATTGAGTTGATTTTCGTTTTGATCAAAAATATCAATAATTTTAAAAGAAACATTGGCCACAAAATTTGATTTAGAAACAGATGGATAAATAGTTTTCTCATCTGGAATATCATCAAACTCCAAAAATCCAGCATAGAAGACTGGACATATGTAAATTTTGCGAGCATCAATATGAGTATACTCGAAAAATTGAAAAAAAAAGCCATGTGAGAAACTTTTTTAAAAAGTAAATCACAAAAAGAACACCTAAGAATGGATACGCCATCTCAGATAAGGTCTATAATTAGACTGAAAGGTAATGCTAAAAAGTTAAGCATTTGATTGTTGAAATAAATAAAATTTCGTACATTGTTCACATTATTTATACGCAATTGTTGCAGGTGTTCGTACAATTGTTGAATTGCAAATATGAGTGCATTGTTCAAAAATGCTATTTATGATAAAATTAAAAATAATAATAATAATAAATACATTTTTTTCTTTCCATATAAACACATTTACCATATATATATATATATATATTTATATATATTGACAAAATGAATAAATAATAAATCTATGAAAAATTGATACGACGACAAATACAGGATTTACAATTCCAGCTCTATCATGATGAAATGTTTCGCCCTAACTATGGCTTTATGACTATTTAAAGTATTAAAATTGCGAAATCATTTAACAATATTATAGTTCTGCCTATTATAGTCCAGATTAAGTGATAAATCAAACATCCAGTTTTTAACAATATATACAGGGAGTCCTAAAATTCTTGACCTCCGTCTTAATCCTTTAAACAGTATTTATCTTAAACAGACATGAGAAATTCCTAAGACGTTTAAAAGCAGGTGCATAATTTTGCAAATTCGATCAAGATTTCAAGAGATTCATTTTTGATAATTCCAATTTTGTAATTTTTTTACGAATTCCATTCATTTTTTTTTTTCGTGAATAAGAGAACACCGCATCATATTTATTATACCTGTAAAAGCTCTAGAGATATATGTTAACTGGATTATTTGACGGATTAATAACAAATTAAAATGTAAATGCGTTTATTTATTTATATAAGAATATTTCCTCTCGCAATTTGCGTATATCCTTATTTTGAAAAGTGTATTTTAAGCAAACTTTTTCTCTAACGTTATCTCTGAGACTTTTTTATGGTGCTTTGTTCAAAATTTAAATATCACGTTATTAGAATATGGGGAACATCTTACTTATCCCTATCATTGCCGAAACGTCAGTGGAGGCCTCCTTGTGGAGGCTCAAAAAGGTTATTGGTTACTTCTGTGTGTCTGTTTGTTTGTCTGTCGCACGATAACCGCGGCAAATTCACGCTATTGACTTGCAATTTGGCACACATGTTCATGACCCACACGGAATTAGCTGTATACCTTTGCATGGTGTATTCCATTTTTAGTTCATGCACAGGGACACACCAAAGTTTATCTTATCATCACGGCCTATGAAGTGAATTTCTATGTACCGCAATAATGGCCGCAGAAATCCTCCGACTAACTTGAAATTTAGTACACACGTTCAAGCTTTGTATAAAAATAGCGGTATAAATATTTATGTCTATATTGTATACGGATTGTGTACAGGGACACGCCAAAGTTTTTCTTATCATTTCGGTCTATGGGGTGAATTTAATTTAAACGAACTTTAACATCATTACTCTGCATTCAACAAAATGAAATTAGCGTACATTACTGACATACTTAAACTGACGTGCTTTTTTTTTCTTCAGAAAAATGTGCTCTTAGGCTCCCTAATTAATACACAGGACTTTACAAAAGTGTTCCGGCAATATCACGTAATCATCCAAATAATGTTAAGTTTTAAAGAATTATTCATGAAAAACGTAGTCTGAGATAAATAGTTTTAACTGATGTATGCAACGTTTATGGTTCATTTACAGAGACGCACAAAATAATTTCATGACATTATCACCAAAAATTTTACTGAAGCTCATTTTAATGCGTTTATGCTGCATTCGACATAATGGAATTAACAAACATTATAAATATGTATAATGGAATTGCATGTTTATTTCAAAATTAAGAGACATGCGTATAGATTAAATGATTTATTTACGGGACAACACAAAAGTATTCGGATGACATTCTTCAATCATCCAAATGGTGTCAAATTACGTTGAAGTATTAATAATTTAAAATTAAATAGGTATATTATTTTTTTTAGTGTATATAATAACTTTGCTGCTTTCCGGGATACATAAAATAATTCCGTAGTATAGACCGTATTTCTGAAAAGTGTATTTTAACATGGTTACATCCCATTAAATATAATGAAATCTTATTGAAATTTTAAAAGCCTGCTTTTCTGCGGAAAAGTGTGGGCATAGAATTGGTAATTAATTTACAGGGTTACATAAAATAATTCCGATATGTTATGAAATCATTTTGCTTGAAATTTCGTACAAGTACTTTTGAATTACCGGGAATTAATACAATACTATCAGTTACTGGGAATACATATATATACATACAATACAGATAGTTATAGAAAGAGAGACACAGCGGGGTGTTGGGGGATCGGAAGTCCCCCTTTGGAAGCTCTTCGGTTTATGTAGGAAGTCAGTCGAATAAATATATATATAAATATTATAACAAGGAATAAATAAAAATTATCTATTGAATAATGCGTGATGCTAATAGCACGTTGAGGCTCCTGATATGCAGATCCACAAATTATTATTATTTTTAATCTCTGGTAGTAATATTCCTAGTAATAGAAAAGCATATCTGTTGGTTTATTTCACTTTTCACAAACAATGAATGCGTTAATTTTTTACTAAACGTTTATAATCAATATTTTATGACATTTATATAAAATTATTTAGGCATTTATGAATTCTTAAATAATACAAAAATCTGTATTAATAAAGTCAGACTTTTGACTGTAAATTTGTCGGAATCGAAAAATTTTGCGATGTCTTCACGTTTCACACACCATGAAAGCCGAAAATGAATTCAGAAAATTTTGCCTGTGTGTGTGTGTGTGTGTGTCATCGTGTCTGTATGTCGCTTTTTTTGTCCGGGTATCACTTGAGAATGGCTTAATGGAATTCAACGGCGCTTGGCAAAATCTTAGATCTTTACCTAACTTAAAATTATATCTATCAACTTTTTAGAAATCCCCTCGTTCCCCCTGGGGGGCAAAAGACAAAAACACGTTTATCCGGGCATCACTTGAGAACGGCTGGACTGAATTCAACAGCGCTTGGCAGAAACATAGGTCTTTACCCATCTTAAAATTATATTTATCAACTTTTCAGAAATTCCCCCCCATTCCCCACTGGGGGCAGAAGACAAAAACACGTTTGTCCGGGCATCACTTGAGAACGGCTGGACTGAATTCAACTTCACTTGGCAGAAACTTAGATCTTTACCCAACTTAAAATTATGTCTATCAACTTTTCAGAAATTCCTTTCCCGTCCCCCCCTGGGGGCAAAAGACAAAAACACGTTTGTCCGGGCATCGCTTGAGAACGGCTGGACTGAATTCAACAACGCTTGGCAGAAACTTAGATCTTTATCCAACTTAAAATTATATCTATCAACTTTTCAGAAACTTCTCCCCGTTCCCCCTTGGGGGGCGAAAGACAAAAACACGTTTGTCCGGATATCAATTTAAGAACGGCTGGACGGAATTCAACGGCGCTTCGCAGGAATTTAGGTCTTTACCCAACTTAAAATTATATCCATTAACTTTTCCGAAATTACTCCCCTTTCCCTTCTGGGGGAGGCAAATGACAAAAACACGTTTGTAAGCATAACTCGGCTCCTAATTACTTCACAGTAAAGAAATTGCACATGGGGAGACTAGACATGAGTACAAATAATACATTATCTGCATTTAGGAATTTTCGAGTTTTAAGGGATGGGAGGGAGAAAATATTGAAAATTCCTGATTTTTGAGTAGACCTCTACCAAAAATAGAACAAATATATTGAAAAAAAGGCTATGCGACTTCCTTAGTATATTTCCAAAAACACATTTTTTTTTGGGGGGGGGGGGGGGGGTTGCGTTTTTTTTTTGGGGGGGGATTACGAGAGAGCAAACTCGAGACACACCTTTTAGCGCTAATTTGTCCTCTGAAATCCATGGGATCTGCTGTCACGAAATTTGGTGCGTAAATTGTTTATATGTATCCGACCCTTATTGCAACGGCAATCTACGAAATCCCCCCTAACCCTTGGTGTCGAGAGGGCGATAAACACGTGTAAAATCATGTTTTCCCGTTTGAATTCGCCTTAAATTATCTTTGATTGGCGAACTTTGGTGTGTGGATGTTGATTAGGTGTACGCATTATGTACTTTGTACTTTGATTAGGTGTGCGCAAAACTTCGAACTTAGCCACTGGGGAAGAGGGAGTAAGAATCGGGTAAGTTGCTGCCGAAGGCAGTGGGAACACGAACTCCTCACGGTACGAGCGAAAAAAATCTCTACCGAGCACAGTGGGAACTTTAACTCAGGTTAATTGATAATGATATGAGATTTTGACAACTCATTTCAGTATTGTGTCCAGCGAAGCGGGCAAAGCCTGCTAGTACACTTATAAAATACGAATTTTTTTGGAAGGACATTTTCATCAAACTAATGAAATTACTCTTTGTAAAATGCAATAGAATATAGTTGCCGAAACGTTAGTGTTGGTTCATGTTGAGACTCAAAAAGATTTTGGGTTCCGTCTGTGTGTCTGTCTGTTTGTCTGTCGCTCGATAGCGGCAGCAAAGTTCACGCTATTGACTTGCACTTTAGTACACATATTCCCGAGCTAAATAGAATTTGCTGTACTAGTTCGTGTACAGGGACACTCCAAATTTTTTCTTATCATTAGGCCTATGGACAGAACTTGTATGTACTGCAATAGCGGCCACAAAACTCCGCCGATTGGTTTGAAAATTAATGCATTCGTCCAGACTTTGTATGAAAATGCGGTATAATTTTTTATGTCTATATAGATTGTAGATTATTTACTGGGGCACGAAAAAGTTCTTCTTGTCTTTACGCGTGTAGGGTGAATTTCGCTTAAACACATTTAACATGTCTTAACACCGTTACTCTGCATCCAAAGATGTTAAATTAGCTTGCATTACTGATATGCTTAAATTCATGTTTTTTTCAGAAAATATGTGAGCTTAGCCTTCCTAATTAAGGTACAGGGCCTTACGAAAGTTTTCCGACAATGTCACGTAATCATCCAAATTATGTCATATGTTGAACAATTATTCATGAAAGACGTAGAATAGGTTGAATAGTTTTTACTGGTGTATTCAATGTTTGTGATTAGTTTGCAGGAACATACAAAAGAATTTCGTGACATTAGAGCCTATAGGCAAATTTTTATTGAAGTGCATTTTAACGCGTTTATGCTCTGCGTTCGACAATTGAATTAATATACATCATAAAGGTGCTTAAAATAATGTTTTCTCTAAAAATAAAAGTATGTATAGATTAATTTACTTACAGAGCCACCCAAAAGAATTTTGTATCATTAAGGTCCATACATTGTATTTCTTAAAAGTATATTTTAACATGGCTAGCCCCCACACACAGTAAAAATAATCCACAGATATTCTTAAGAGAATAACATTTTCTGAATACATACTTCAAATATTTTAAAACATGTTGAATATTTATCTTTTTCCAACAAATACCTGCAGAAATTTTGAAGACATTATGAAGACATTTTGTAAAATTTCTTGAGAATTGGGCTAAATAACTTAGGATATTGTGCAGAATTTCTTTTTAGAAAATCTTCAGATTATTTTTCGTGAGGCCATTAAATATAATGAAATGTTTTTAGAATGTTTTAAAGCATGTTTTTCTCCTAAAAAATGCGGGCATAGAATTGGTAATTAGTTTACAGGGTTACACAAAACTATTCCGATATGTTACGCAATCATGTTGTATGAAATTTGGTACAAGTATTTATGAGTTAAAAGGAATTAATACAAGGTTATCAGTTACTAGTGACAAATGTATATATACAGTGCGTATCGAAATGATAGGTCCACCCGCATTTTTCAAAATTTCGACTCTTAATTGAGAATGAGAATCACTTTTTTGGTAGAGATAATTAATCAGTAATTGTTATAACTATTTATGAAGAAATTTCTTTAAAATAAATAATTCCTTTTTATTTTATGCAAATTTTCATTTTCAGACCGTTTCGAAAAGATAGGTCCGCCTTCAGAAATTTTGCACCAATCACGTTTATTTCCAAAATATTTGCATAAATATCGTTAGTTAGTCTTACTGCGGGATTCTGCTGGCTGCTGTGGAGGTATTTAAACAGATTTGAACATCACGTTGTAATCAAACGAAATGGGTCGTCGTTGCAGTCTTTAGCTGGTTGAGCAGGGGAAAATTGATGCATTTAAAACGTGTGGAAAATCGAATAGAGAAATAGGTAAACTTTTAATCAGATCACATAATGTTGTAAACAATTATTTGCTACTTAGAAATGCTTATGGCAGTAAAAAATCATCTGGCCGCCCATCAAAAGTGACACCCCGACAAAAAAGGACTATCGTAAAGGAGTTAAAATCTGGAAATATGAGCTTATCCACTGTGGCCAGACAACAAAACCCTCCAATATCAAAATCTACAGTCCATAGAGTGGTAAAGAAGTTCGGCAATATAGTTTACGTGAAGAGGAAAGCGGCTCCGAAATTAACTGAAAAGCACAAAGAAAAGAGATTGAAATTCGCACATGAAGTGATGTCCTGGAAACAAGATTGGCATCGTGTGATATTCAGTGATGAAAAGAAATTCAACCTGGATGGGCCAGATGGCTGGCAGTACTACTGGCACGATATGTGTAACGATAAACAGATATTCTCGAAGAGGCTGCTGGTGGTGGTTCAGTTATGGTATGGGCCGGATTCGGAGGTGCAGGAAAAACTGATATAGCATTTGTAGACAATCGTTTGAATGCTGCAGGCTATCAACAGCTGCTTGAACAATATTTTCTTCCACAAGCAGAGCACATTGGGGGCCCATTCTTCATGTTCCAACAGGACAATGCTCCTGCGCACACTGGAAAGTCCACTTTCAAATGGTTTCTGGATAATGGTGTACATGTTATCGATTGGCCACCTTGCAGCCCCGACCTGAATCCGGTAGAAAACATGTGGGGTATACTCGCAAGAGCGGTGTATGCAGGCGGAAGGCAGTACAACAGTACTGCAGACTTGAAAAAGGCTATTTCCTCCGAATGGTCAAAAATCGAGAAAAAGTGTTTGCAAAAACTTGTAGAAACCATGCCGAATAGGATTTATGAGCTTATTCTGAAACAAGGTGGAAAAATTTCTTATTAATTCAACATTACTTTGATGCTTGGTTCAGTGGACCTATCTTTTTGAAACAGCTTTTTCCTGTAATTTTTGTTTTCCTTATTATTCCTATTATTTGTATATTATTCATGTATTATTTTACATTGAATGAAGTAATGTAGTTTATAAAATAGTACTTTGTACACAATAAAACTTTTTTTACCAACATAACTTTCGTTTTTACTGGTGGACCTATCATTTCGACACGCACTGTATATATATATATATACAGTTAAATATAGCACTAGAGATACAGTGGAGGGTTGAGGGGGGCTGCAGCCCTCTTCAGAAACGCATATGTTTGCGTAGCGAGTCAATCAAGCAAATATAAAAAGAAATTAATAAGTTATTATATAAAGTACATAATTATCATATAAAGTAATAAAGTATGTTATCAAAAGTAATAAATAAAAAGATGCAAATAAAACGTTGAGGCTCCTGAACTGCAGATCAACTAGTTAAGCTTAAAAAAAAAAAAAAAAAAAAAAAAAAAAAAAAAAAAAATAATAATAATAATAATAATAATAATAATAATAAAATTAGATGTATATTTATATATGACATTTATATATATATATATTATTTTATTTTTTAATTAAAAAGAAATATGTATTGCGATTTTAAATTTAATAAAAAAAAATCTGTCAAAGACAGAGTTTATTTTAGTGCGAAGGACCACTAATTTTAATCTGTAAAATTTATATCTATATTTGATTTATTTATTTATTTATTTATTTATTTAATTTTATTTTTTTTCTACTTTTTATCTCATTTTTTTTTTCACTATAAAACTGGGCTACGTACTTTTTTAAAATGACTGAAATGAATTAAAATTAACTGTTGCCACCTAAATTTCATACTTTAGTTAATTTTAAAAAGTGCATTTGTTGTGTCGAAAAACTGTTTGCACCCTTATATTTAGAAACATCACTGCTTTCATTTGGTACGAAATTAAGAATGAAAGGACTGATATTTCTAATTTATTTTGGTGTTACTCATAACTGGTCTACAAAAACTTCAGATCAAAACTTCCTCCGTCCTAAAAAAAGAAAAAAAAGAAAAGAAAAGAAAATTCTGCTTACAATTTTTATAAACAGAACCGAATTTAGTACGACAGGACTTATTTTATTCTATTCTTTCATATAAAGGCATACAGTTACTGTGTTTCATTCCCTAGTATCACTAACTATATTCATTTCTTAAAATTTCTCTGGCATATCTGTAGCATAGGATCCCTTGCTGCTTTAAAATTTTTTTTGTCATTTTTACGATGAATTAAAACAGCTATATGAATTACATAAGTAAAAGTCTTGGCGAGAAACGTCCGAGCTACTTTTGTGCCAAATTTCAAATTTGCCAAAGGATTCTATACTAAAGCTGTTCCATTTCTTTAGAACAATTTTTCTCTATATTATTTTTAAAAACAAATGTGATTGCACGTTTATATATATATATATATATATAGATGGCTGTTTTTTCTTAGAACAAAAAATCTGTAGCCGTGAGTATAATGATGGTACACTATACAAATTACTGTGCCTATGGTTTAATTGAGTTTTCAGAAATTGCCATATTTAACAACTTTCTACTTTAGGTATTTTTCAATATAAAAGAATAGGTGTATAAAATGGAAAAATGCATAAAAATAAAAGTGTTTTTAAATATCTTCTTGACATTGTAAGATAAATATTTTTGTATACCGCACATCTGGCTAATCATATCTTTCGAATAACACCATTTTCAACCGTCTACTCCTATAATTAATATGTTAAAAGTGTACCACATATCTTACGCTTACCTATTAATATATAGATAACCTATTCTCTACATTCACCTGAATATTACAGTAAGCTTCAACAAAGATAAATATGTTTTGTTGTTTTTTTCTATCAATATTCAATAGAAGAAAGTACTGGATTAATAATTTCGACTTTCGGTTTTCGATGGCTTTATACGTTCTGAGAGGTCTAGAATTCAATTTGAAAATTTTTAGGAAATGTCTGTCTGCCCGTTTGTTTGTGAGTTTGACAAAAAAATTTGTGGCGACATATGTAGATACACCTTGACCTAAGTTTGTGCCTAAGAACTTTTGGTATCAACCACTCAATAGGTTGCGCTGCTAAAAAGCGATTTCCGCAAATAAAGGGGAGGGTATATCTCAGGTTCTATTGCATATAATCAAACAAAGCTTTATCTGTGTGAAGGCCATTATGAGACATGCTGATTCAATTTGAATTCTAATCGGCCAACAGGTTGCGCTGCTATAGAGCGATTTCCGCGGTTTAAGGGAAGGCTATATTTTATGAACTACTGCACATACTTGCATATACATTTATATGTAGATGTGCATTGACCTAAATTAGTGCCTGTCGACTTTTGGTGTCAAAAGCTTGACGAATGGCGCTGTTATACAGCGATTTCCGAAATGTGAGGGGAGGCTATGTCAGGTTCTATTGCGTATAATCAAACAAAACTTGATATGTATAAAGGCCAATATGAGATATTATGCTGAATCAATGCGGATGCTAATCGGCCAATAGGTGGCACTGTTATACTGCAATTTGCCTCGATAATGGGATGAAATGGATTTCGCTGTTTTGTTGAGTATAGTGGCATATTATACTTAGTGCATTATCGCTATGTATATCATATATTGGTTTTATCATGTCGTGAAAATAAACATGGCGATCCTAATACAGGGAACATCACGCTCCCACGGCCAGATTTGGGCAAAATTTATGGTGTTTTCTGGCCGGTTAGGCTCACGCACAGTAGTCTGGAACACCGAGAAAGTGTATTACGTGAGAGTCTGTAAATTACAGATTTATATAACTTGAGCTCAGTTAAAATTTTAAAATGTTACATTATTTTGAAGACAAATCTTTATCCTTTCGAGCAGCACACTAAGCAGGATTTCAAAATTTACCTTTGTACACAATTTCTTTTTCTAGTATTTTAGCTTGTAAATGTTTAAATTAAAAACAGGAAAATGTTTAAATAAAAAAATATGGAGAAGGTAAGTTTTTATAATAAAGATGTAAAAAAAATGTAAATATTATTAAGAAATATATTTCTTAAATTATAATTTAAAATTCAGGGATCTAACAGATTTCTTGTTATATTCTCCCTCGTCCATTGAATATCCTCTAAACAAATACAATGATAGAGATGTAGTAAGCTGTCTGGAAGCGTCTTTCTTACTAACAAAAAATAATGCCAAATATAAACACCAGTACATAACATACGCATAAACAAGTAATAAAGAGCTATAGCAATAATAATATTAATGGAAAGAATTGAAACAAAAATAATAAGCATAATATTAAGAATAACAAATATTAGTATAAGAGTAATATCTCTTATTTTAAGATTATTTAGTAAATAATCGCCTAAAAAATATTTCATTACAGTAAACAAAAATCAGTAATAAAGAGGGCTAAAAATAAAAATACAGTAAAAGCAATACAATTTTAAATAAGTATAATAAGAGAAATATTGTAAATACAATACAATAATAAAATATATATAATAGTAGAAATATACACATCCCATGTAATATTACATAAATTCACCATAAAAAATACAAATGATGAGATCTTTATCAGTACGAGGGAATCAAACGTCATCCAACTGATCGCTCGTTCTTAAAATGAATATCTTTGACAGATCTAATAGAATACACAGTTCAGACATCAGTCTTCATAGTATATAAAGTTGTAAGGGGTCCAGTACAGGTTCTCACGAAGAAGCGATTAACCATAGAACTCCCAGCTTAAGTTTCCAGAAAATCGTAATAATTTTTTTAATGTTTGGACCCTGGTTTCTAACGATTATACTTTTGACATGTAATCAGATTTATTAATTGCAGTGAGGAATAATTATGTATACTTAAAATGCAGTCAGTTATTAAATATTTATCATGAAGACATTGTCTTGCGTATTAAGAAGCCATACGCTTCACATTACAATGTATGCCTTTGTTTAGCAACGATACGACAAAGGCCAATTCTAGTAAAGTCTAATACGGGAATATTTAAAATGAGATTGCAGCCAAGATAATCTAAGTGACGTAAAAATTAACTGAAAAATAAAAAGACACTTGAGGCGTAAAACAAAACAAATATTTTACATTTTTCACAGCCTGCCCCAGAATTCATTGCTATGTACTAAATGCTGAATGTGTTGAAGATGACAAAGTTTATGCTTAAAACATTATGTATGCTACACCCATGAAATCTGCTTAATTTTTTTCAAAATAAGCCTTGTAAAATAAGTAATTTAACCCCTTAAACTGCAATTTATTTTTAGTCAGCACTGCTCATACAGATAATTTAATTTTCTTAGTTTTAAGAAGAGGGATTGATAGAAAAACTTTCTTTTTTGTTGCTCAAATAATTTGTTATTATTAAAAATAATATTTGTTTCACACATTTATTGTTTCACACATCACAAGTGCAGTTCTTCATGATCAGTTTTTTCAAGAAAGTGCATAACGAGCTGGACTCGTCATTTCAGTTCAAAGGGTTAAGAACGGAAATGTGCAAAAATGTACTTAAAAAAAATAAATAAATAAATAAATAAATAAATAAAAATAGAACAGAATATAAACATTACCTTCTAGAGTATGCCGCATAATCATTAAAAAAGACTCAATATAACTAAAGTTCTAATGGTTTAATAATATATATCATGTTAAGAATGATCTACAACGAAATATGCTTGAAAAATATGGACTTCACTTTCATGCAATCGTGTTAGACATAGCAAATTCTTCTATTTTTTAAGAAGTCGTACATAAAATTTTTGATTGAGCGGGACGCAAAATCTATAAACATAGCAGTAAATATGAGATTCCAACTGCATCTAAGTGTGATAATGAAAAACTGATGTCACAACGTTTGTTCAGTGTGTCTGCGTACGCTAGAAAGTGTGTAAAATGTTGCATCCAATTTCTTGAAGTTTTGGAACGAGCAGACATTCTTGTAGCGCACTGCAGTTTCAAAATATGTCTTTAGAACCCGTGACTATTACTACCAGTTTTCGAAATGTAGTGTATATTATACTACAACATGATATTTACGTTATATAAGATATTATTATTATTATTTTTCCTTTTTTTCAAATGTTATTTCTAGAACATTTTTCAGGTGTTTGTATTGTCATCCATCGATGCATTTAATTTGTTAAAGCGATTTAAAAATTATTTTTAAAAGAAATTCTCTTACTTTCTAAAATGAAACACAAACAGCTGTATGTAAACAATTTTAACAAAAGAAATTTTTTGCATTACGTAATATATTGGATTATTTTCAAAAACAAAACACATTTAAACTTTATCAAAAGTAATAATATTAATTTCCCTGGTGTATTTTAAACTACACAAAGGGAATCGCAGAACTTTTTTTTAGCTGATTTTCCACGACGTCTTCTGAAAGAAAATATCTAGTAGGAAAAATGGTTTATTATTACAAATGAAATAAAAGGAAATCGGATCTATTGTCTGACTTTCAGTTAAAAAAGGAAAAAAAAAAAAAAAAAAAAAAAAAAAACGAGCATAAAACTTACCTGCAGATCTAACAGAAAAGATCATTTTTTTTTTTTTTCTAAAAATTTAATTTTCTTAAAATGTATTTTTGTGATGACTTTTTTTTAAATATATTTACTTAAAAATAATAATAATAATAATTAAATAGATAAATTAAAGAGAAGTAATTTTGTAATTATGTATTACACATTATGTGAACTTTAGTTTTTAAGGAAGCATTCGTTCAAATCATAAGCTTACATATAAAATTAATAACATAAAATATTTCAAATATTATTAATAGAACTTTTTCCAATATAATATATATATACAATATTACTAAACAAAAGGTATCATTACCGCACCTTTAGATTTAATATAGGAGATTTAATATAGGAGATTTTTCCTATTAAATTAAATTTCCAGTATTTGTAAATATCTATTCACGTACAAACTCTATCTATTTATAAGAGGCTATATTCTCTTGAACTGCTGCAAGGAGAAAGGCACTAATATATCTAAATAGATTTGTGTATCAAAATAAGCGTTATAGAATTATAGCTTTATAATAATACAATAATTAATTTGTATATCCCTGTGTAAGATACAAATATGTATCCCTATGTATCCCCCCATAAGAACTTTTAAATTTTTTTATACAGTGCTGAAAATTAATAATATACAAATGATTTTAGAGCATTTCTTTTAGAATTTTTTTTAATAGAAAATGCATATTCCGGGTGTCCCATAGGTCTGTAGACATTTTAAAAAATCATAAAAGTTGATTGAATTAATAGACTTGAACGCGATTTGGAAAAAAAGTTATTGAAATGAAGGGGATTTTTTATTGATTTACTTTATTTATTTATTTATTTTTATTTTGTTTTAATAAAGATAAAAATATTTGTTAAAATTTTCATCAACAGAGGGCTCTGTACATGAGCAAATCACACATTTCCGTAAATAATAATAATAATAATAATAATAATAATAATAATAATAATAAACTATATTTTTTCATAGGCAAATGTTTAAAGGATAAATCCTGTTCTTCAGCTCCAGATGCCCTCCCCTAAATACGGCCCTGAGATTTGGCTATAAAGCGATTACAAATATATTTTGTTTAGATGATAAAATTTTCGCGAATGGTTCCTTTTGAGTCTGATTGATTTTATGGAACATGACATAATGCATTTTTTAATAAAAGAAATAACGGTAAAGTCAAGTTTTATGAGCGATTCCTTTTCCAAAATTGTATTCTATTTCATTTTATTTATGTATTTATTATTATTTTTTTTTTTAAACCAAAATTTTAATTTCGAAAATTGCATACATTAACATTTTTTCTTGAATTACTAATACATGAAATTTTTCGTATTTACAATACAAATTACAACATTAGAAGATCGATTTAATAAATTATATTTTTCACTAATTAATTCTAGCTCTCTAAGTGAACACTGTAGATTTGATTACTTACTTGAAATTATTAGCTTACATTTCACTTTAAATACGAAATATACTATTAGATGTTATCTAATATTAAAGTGATTGTTTACTTGAGATTATTAGCTAACATCTAACATATTTTGTATTTAAAGTGTACGCTAATATTTTCAAATAAATTCTTACACCTATAACGATCATTTCTGGCTAGAATTAATTCTTGTTTCCATTAAAAACATAAAAGATAACATTTTAAAATAAAGCACAACAGAGGTGGTTTTTTCACAGTTTTTATTTGGACACCGCAGCCACTGCACGATGAGAAGCGCTAACGTCGAGTTTACTTTGCAACATTTTTTAACATTACGTGAACGAGCTTATTCTGTAAAGCTTTGCCGCTGGCTTTAAGCTGATGTAAAAAAAAAAAAAAATCATTTGTCGATTGATAATAATCATAAAGTTAACTGCATTATTGCATAATTAATAACCTTATTAACGTAGGTAGTAATTTTATTAACATTGAGTAATTCAATATATAACACAATTCTTACTTTACAAACTGTGTTTTCAATACCAATTTTTATCTATATATATATTATATGTACTTACACTCACTGACTAACTGACTGACTCATCAGCACACACAAAAAATCAGCTTTCACTCTCTCTGGAGGGGGGGGGGGGGTCGAAACAGTTTCACGTCTGGTCAGCTAGACCTGCCCTCAATCAACGCAAATCTCCAAAAGTTTCCATTGAAGTTTATAGGTGATATAAGAAAAGAAAATTTTCCTTGATTTTCAAAATTCGAATTTTGAGGAGCAAAAACTAACACTAATTAAATTTTCAAGTACGATGTCATTCCTTTGCTTTACTTTGAATTGGTTGTCCTACACATTTTATTTTTTAAATAACGTATAATTTTCATTCCTCTAGTCAACTGATTAAATGCAATTTCTATATTATAATCGCGATTATTACTAGGCATTGTTTCAATTTTTTTCGATGGCAGTATGTATCGATTAAGAAAGATTTACCCTATCTACCTAAATGATTTTCTAATTCTGATTTCCCAACTTTTTACATACAGTAATAAAAAAGCTTTTAATGGGATCTATTATTATTATTATTATTATTGTTGTTGTTGTTGTTTAGACTATTGGAATTAAATGGTAATATAGTAGGAAGATTAAAATTATTATAGTTTAATTTTAAATGAAAAATGTAATAGAAATCTCTAAAGGAGTAATTTACGAAACTTATGACACCATTCATTAGAGTCCATTACTTTTCTTTAGTTTACTGTTAGCTGCTTCAATCAAAATTTTTGCTTTTCTCAAATCTTACTGTATTAACCCCATGATCTAAATTAATATTTTTATTGTTATTTTCGTTGTGTCTCTGTATAAAATAGTTACATCCACTCATTCATTGACTGACAGACTCAAAACTGCCGTGCCATTTCATGGAATATAGAGTCACAAATTATGTATGAACTTGGATTTTGGGACACTGACTAAGACGGGATTTTCTGAAATTCTCCCTATTTCTTCCTAAGGGGAGAAGAGACAAAAGCACATTTCCAAGCGTAACTTAGCTCCAATTTACTTCACAGTAAAGAAATTGTACATGAGGAGACTAGACATTAGCATAAAATATTGAAAATAATAATAATAAGAAGAAGAATGAGAATAAGAATATCAATGATTATTATTTTATTTTATTTTTTTTTTTTTTTTTAATTGGGGAAAAGAGCCGATATTTGGGGATTATTCTGTAAACCTCGGATTTTTGAGAAGAACGCTACCAGTACTGGTACAAAAGATTAAAAAAGTACCGTGTGTATTCTTGAGAATATTTCCAATATTTTTGTGTTTTTTACAATTTTTATTTTTTTGGGTAGACGATGAGGAGACAAATTCGAAAGTCTATTGTTTGCGAAAGTCTATTATTCGAGAGATTATTATTCAAGAGTCTATTGGCCCATGGGCGCTGCGGTCACGAATTTTGGTGGATAGTTCGGTTATGTCCAACGAACACCCAATGTGACGTAATTATGCGAAATCTCCTCATTCTCCTCCTTCTGGGTGAGGTAAGGAAAGAACAAGTTTCTAAGCGTTGTCTGCACTAAATTTTCCCCTTTTTGAGGAAAGAGGGCGAAAACACGTTACCAAACGTAACTCTGCTAAAAATTATCTCATAAAATGATTTTTAGGTATATTGGTTATATGTATCCAACACACATTATATAACGATTTGCGTAATCACTCAATTTTCTCTCCTTGCGTCGTTGGGAAGGGTAAAAATGTGTTTTAAAGCTTAGCTCTGTTCTAAATTACGTCATGATAGAGAGTTTTGATGTGTGTGTTTCGGTTAAGTGGACTAAACACGTATTTTGACGGGATTTCAAAATTCTCCACCTCATCTGCAGGGAAAGCGAGCAAGTTGCTGCCACAGGCAGTGGTAACGCAGACTCGGTGTGTTTCTGGTAGGAATGCATATGCCAAAATTGGTGGGAACCTTATCTTAGATTTGGCCTATTCTAATTATTTTCTTTGAGATTTTTATATTAAAAAGAATGTGGAACTTTCATAATTCCTTTAAATATTGTGACCAGAGAAGCGGACAGAACGTGTTGATTTTTTAATAAGTAAGTTTCTGCCTTCAACACTTTCTGTTTTATTCTATTCCATTTAAATGTAAGAGATTTTTCTCAAACAAATATTTCCAAAATATTTTTTCTAGTTCAAAAGGATTTATTTTCCCGTTGTATGTGTATACCGAGTATACAAAAAATATGAATGAATTTTTAAAATTTTATTGTTTAATTAATTATTTATTTATTTCATTGTTTTGCTGATGAATGACTATAAGAGTATTCAGCCTTTCTAATAGACGGGATTATTTATATATCCAAGTGTGTTTTAGAGTAGTGTTTACTTCAGATGGGAGTCGCAAACCTTCGGATGTTTTTGGCTGGGTAACCCATCAATGTATGCTAAAATCCTTCCAAAATTCCCAATATTACACACTGGGACATTTTCTGTACGTTTATGTGGAGGATTATGAAATCATATAGTTATATGAAGTGGTCAGGGTTATGTAAAATCAGTGTGATTATCTAAAGTAGTTGGTGGGCTTATGTCATGAATTCGCTTTTGCCGTTGGCATTTGTCTAGTCTCTCATGGCACCCTTTATAGAGTGTTTGTAAAAGGAATGAATGATATATATACAGGGTGATTATAAAAAAAACTACCCCGATATATGAGGCCATAGCTACCATACCGTTCCGAGAAACTGAATAAAAATTTGGTGGAAGGTATTTTGAGGTACGCGCTCAAGAATCATATAAAAAAATAGCAGTTAAACACTAACAGTTACGGTTACAGTGACAATATTTCGAACACTTCAAATAGATTCTAAAGATTTTTTTCGTATTTATGTTATTTAGTATGTTTGGGGTGCGCTGGAACCCCATGCCCGTCCTCATGTTACGTTTCACAGCGCTCGTTCTGCCGGGTTAACTGTTATTTTTTATATCATTCTTGAGCGCATACCTCCAAATACCTTCCACCAAATTTTTATTCAGTTTCTCGGAACGGTATGGTAGCTATGGTCTCATATATCGGGGTAGTTTTCTTAAAATCACCCTGTATATATATACATATATAACTTACATACTTAACCTTAGAAATTATGTACTTTCTCATTCTTCACTGACAATACTTCAAATTTAAAAATAATCTCTCTTCAACCCTCTTTACACAGAGTTATTTTTTGTAAGCCTTTCAAATTCGATATTTTCGCAGTACATTTGAAAAATTACTGCATTTCTAACAAAACAACTTACATATATATTTTCAAATTATCCGAATTTGCCTGAAATCTTTTTTACTTTGCATGAATAGTCCCAAGTATCGGTTGAAAAACGATCTATTTATCTTTAGTGTAGATTTATTATACCTAAGATCCTTTTAACATATGTACGAAGTTTCAGGAAAATACGTCTGCTGGAACGAGACAAATGAAGGTCTAAACAAGAAAGTTTTAATTATAGCTACCCGACATATTGTCTAAAAAAATCTTCAAAAGTTTCTGGGTATTTTTTGTGTAAACTGCATATTAGGATTTTTAAGGTTTATGCTTAAGTAAAATAATTAATAGTTACTTGGTATTTTATTTGACTAATATAATTCGCTGCTCAAAATCTATGAATGAAAAGAGAGATCTACATATATTTGTCTAATGTAGATATCAGTATATTTAGAGATCTATATTAATAAAATCGATTTATGTCTGTAAATTTGTCAGAATCAAAACAAATTTGCGATATCTTCACGTTTCACACATCATGAAAACCAAAAATGACTTCAGAAAGTTTTGTCTGTGTGTGCGTGTGTGTGTGTGTGTGTCACGGTGTCTGTAAGTCCCGTATGTATGTAATGTTAATTTTGTCCGGGTATCACTTGAGAACGGCTGTATGGAATTCAACGGCGCTTGGTAGAAACTTAGATTTTTACCAAAATTAAAATTATATCTATAAACATTTTCAAGATTCCTTTCCGTTCTTCCCCTGGGGGTGGGTAATATGATCGTTCCTATAATTTTCCGAGAAAATCATATTTCGGCCAAATGTTTTCAGTGAGGAGCACGATTTGTCAACAAAAGTTCATTTTGCTAATGATGATGATCAGTCAGATTAGTTTCTCTACTTAAACCTTAATTTTGCATCAGTATCGACAGAGGTGCTTCCTATAAATTGAGGAGATATACCGGGTGATCCAAAAGTCAGGACAAACTTTAAAAATGAATAATTCGAAAACGAATCAAGATACAAAGATACGGTTTGCACCAAACGGATGGAAAAGAAGCCGGGTTTTATGTGGCAAAGAAAAAAAATAGTTCTGTTGGCGACCAACATATGGCGCTGTCGTATTTCTGATGTAGGATTATGCAAAGCAACAAACGATATAAAAAACGAACATCTACTGCAGGTAATGGTAGTCGAAGCTTATATGCGTCGAAATATCGCATTCTCAGTCCCTAATTTAATCACGCATGGCCTCCAAGATCTCCCGATCTGACACCCTGTGACTTTTGGCAGTGGGGATTCTTGGAAGTCAAAAGTGTACCGCGATCAACCGGCATCACTAGGAGCACTGAAAGATGACATCCGCCAAAATTTGTCTACCATAACGCAAGAAATACTACTGAATGCTGTGAACGATGTGGTGAATCATCTCACAGCTGTACTTCTGAGTGATGGACATTGAACAATTACTGTAGTAGTACTAATTAACTGTAATTAAGCTGACTTGTAAGTTGTGAACATTTTTTTTCATTTGTAAATCATCTTTTGGTGAAATAAAACACTATAGCGCCATCTGTTGGTCGCCAACAGAACTTTTTTTTTGTTGCCACACAAAACCCGGTTTCTTTTTCATCCGTTTGGTGAAAACTGTATCATTGTATCTTGCTTCGTTTTCGAATTATTCATTTTTAAAGTTTGCCCTGACTTTTGGATCACCCGGTATATAAAATTAACTGATTTAATAATAAGGAGGTTTCTGCAAGTAAAAAGCAATTTTATAAAAATGGCTTTGAATTTAATGAAATGATTTTTCTACAAAATGTACATTTTTGAATTGGGAGAAAGCTAGTTCGTAAAATGCAAACTTTCAAAGATTGACTGATATTAAAATAATTCAATCTGTAAATTTTAATCGAATTTAGAAATTATTTAACTGTGCACAAATAACTACTATTTAAAGCCACATTTATTTCTTTATATATATATATATATATATATATTAACGATTTATTTATTTATTTATTTATTTATTCATTTTAACTAGTATCGCCCAGTGGTCGAAACTCGACCATTTTGTTTGCAAAGCGAGGCAAAGCAAAGTTATTGCCTTGTCCTAAACGGAATGCAATTGCAACACAGCTGCGGCAATTGTTTGCCAATATTCACTCTAACTGAATCAGCAGAGTTTTACTTAATATAACTATTTCTCTCTGTAGATGTTAGCCTTTCCTGAAATGAGAGAAAATCGCAACGTGAAAACGCCCCTTGTTGAGTGATACAGCCCAGAAGCTAATAGGGACCATGTCAGACCAAGGTCCAACCAAGTATCAAATTCTGTTAAATTAATTCGATTGGTTCATAAAGTACAGTGTTTGAACAAAAAAAAAAAAAAAAAAAAAAGATATTTTTCAAAAATGGTCGAATTGAGTTCGGGAAATTTCAAAACGTGTAACTTTATCGAAAACCGAAAATCTAAAACATTTCTGAATCTTAAATTTTCTACTTATATATGCAGAGAAAAGAATAATAAATCCACTTTTTAAAAAATAAAAATAAGTAGTCAATTTCTCTAATTTCACTTAATTAAAATGCAAGGAAATCTCAAAACGTGTAAATTCATCGAAAACTGGAAATCTAAAACATTTCTGAATCTTATATTTTCTACTTATATATGCAGAGAAAAGAATAATAAATCCACTTTTTAAAAAATAAAAATAAGTAGTCAATTTTACTAATTTCACTTAATTAAAATGCAAGGAAATCTCAAAACGTGTAAATTCATCGAAAACTGGAAATCAAAAGTTTTTATGTATCTTCTACTTGCTTCTTCTACCCACAACAGCTAGCAATAAAGACACTTTTTTAAAAAATAAGTAGCCAATTTCAGTTAATTGAAACGTAAAGAAAGCTCAAAACATGTAAATTCAGCAGAAAACGGAAATCGGAATTTTTTCCGTATCGTCTACTTATACATGCAGCAGTTAGTAACAAATCCATTTTCCTTTTATTTAGTATATTAGTTGAATATTTATTGTTTAAATATCACCCTTTGAAATGAAATGTTTATGTTTACATTCGAAACTGGAAGTTTGCCATTTTTTTTTTCTGGAGTTTTGTGATTTTAAATTAAAATTTTATCAATTTTACAGAAAAAATAACTCAATCAAACACATGTAGACAGTAACTTATATATAACTATACCCAAATATCGGAATTGAAATCGGCAGATAATTTCCGTTATTTTTTAATAATTTTTTACAAAAAATTCAATGGACAATTAACATAGAAAATCTTTTACATGGCTCCATGGACAGACAGTGACGTCATCACTTCGCTTGCGTATAGTGATGCTACATTATACAAATTACTGTGTCTATGGTTTTATTTGAGCTTTATGAAATTGCCAGATTTAACAACTTTCTACTTTTAGGTATTTTTTAATGTGAAGGAATACGTGTATAAAAGGGGAAAATGGGGGAAAATGCATAAAAAATAAATGTATTTTTAAATACCTTCTTGACATCGTAAGAAAATAATATTTGTATTCGCACCTTCCGACTAACCATACCTTTCGAATGATACCATTTTCAACCCTCTACTCTCATAATTAATATGTTAAAAAGGGACAACAAATTTTATGCTTGCCTATTAATAAATAGATACTTCAATCGAGAAACAACATGATTTTCATCTAAGAACTTTACGACACGGGAAGATTTGCAGCTTAAAAATATTCTAAAATGCGATTTAACGAATAAAACTTTTCTATGAAAATTTTTAATATTAAACGAAGTTATAGATTTTATGACTGTTAACGCAAAATCATTATTTATTATATATATATATATATATATATATATATTTTTTTTTTTTCCCAGTAGAAAATTCGAGATTTTTCATAAAAAAAAAAATAAATAAATAAATAAAATATTCTCTAACCCAAAAGTAACTTATCACCGAATATGAGCTTAAATTTGGAAGACTGGCAGCTCGAAAACCTTTAAATATCAATGCAAAGTATCTTTAAAGTAGCTACAGTCGGTAACAAAAGTCTCCGAACACTAGCAAAAATTCTTATGTAAAAAAAGTACACTTAATACAGTTCTGTTAAATAAATCCTTGTCGAATCCTGTTCTTAGTCTAAAAACAGGATTCGACAAGGATTTATTTAACAGAACTATATTACGTGTACTTTTTTTATATAAGACTTTTTGCTAGTGTTCGGAGACTTTTGTTACCGACTGTACATGTAACGCCATCAGAGATATAAATGTATGCAAAATTTCAGCTCGATCGGATGAAAGTAAGTGGGTTAAAGTTCAAAATAAAATATTTAACTTGTGTTTAAGGCCAGGTTCCCCAGGCCCCCTTTCATAATTATGTGGCTGATTGCGCATGCATTGCCATCGAAATTACACAAAAGAAAGTTCGAAAAGTAGTCGAACGATTGCGTTAAAAATGCCACTGAATATTGTATTCAAATACGATTTACCGAATATTTTAAAATTTTAGCATAATATTGCATCTAAATACGTGCACGGGAATTTCCGAAATAACCTCATTCTCCACTTTAAGGGAGCAAAAAACATACTTCAGAGTGTAATGTTTGTTCAAAATCTTAAATTTCCAAAAGTTCTTTACCGATTGCTTTTAAATCTTGCCACAATTTTGCATTGAAATACCGTATGTTTTTATATACACAGTTTGTGAAATTCTACCTTTCTTCTATTTAGAAGGAAGGATGCAAAAAACACATTTCCAATACCATAGTATACTCCAAAGTATTCTAGGAAGTAGATTTTTGGTGTGAATGTCGGATAGGTGTGCCCAACGAACACAATAAAGGGATTTTATGAAGTTTCCCTCTATCTGTGTTTTGAAGGCGAGGGGAGGGTAAAAAACACGTTTGCAAATGTATCTCATGTGCAAATTTGTGGGTTATTTATGTATACCCAACGATCACAATAAAGTAATTTTTCGAAATGTTCCCCTTTCCCTCTTTTGATGCCAAAAGTGAGGGAGGACAAGTGTCAAGCTTAACCTGTACCAAATTACACCCATAAGTATGATTTTTTGTGTGTATAAACTGATTTTTTCGGGTCTGAGACTTCATTACACTTACATTCATACCTGTAAAATCAAACTAGGTAGATGGAAGAGATTCAGCACAGTTCAGGCAGGAAAAACTCTGACCAAGACATTGAGGACATTTGGGTGTGAATATATTTGTTTCTATGTGCTCTCTCATGCAAGACAGGACCGACGTAGGCAGTATGATCAACAGTGCGCTGACGTGAAGGCATTCGAAGTTTTCGAACGAAGGCATTCGAACGCAGACATTCGAAGTTTTCACTTGCTACAAGCAACTTCTACAGTCAGCAGCAAAAGTTTACGAGCACTAGCCAATAATTCCGATATCAAAAAAGTACACATAAATCTGTTTTGTTAAATAAATCCTTTTCGATTCCTGTTTTTAGACTGACTAAGAATATGACTCGACAAGGATTTATTTAACAAAGCAGTATTAAATGTGCTTTTTTTTAGACAGGAATTATTTTTGCAAGTGCTCGGATGCTTTTGCTGCCATCTGTAGCTCTCTTCCTCATAACCATTAAGCAGCAGAATTCCGAAGTTCCATTAAGTTGCAACATCATGTACTTCAACAGCTTGAAATTTATTTAATTTTTCTTGCATTCTTATAACTGCGTAAAATAAAGTTTTTGTTCATCCTAACGTATGTTTTTTATTTCAAGGTTGGTTCTTAATTTACAGACCTGATATATAAGTGCGTTACTATACTTCTTAAGTCTTATTATAAAGTTCCTTTATTTATATTACCGGTAACTAAAATCTGTATATACAAATCTCCTTCACACAATGAACTAAACTTATTTAGAAGTAAATTTTTACGTAAAAAATATTCAATCCTTGAGGGTTTTTTTTTTCAAACCTATTAGTTTTCCTTATAGGGTAAGTGCAGCAGTGATTAACGCTTTTAGAGCAATCTCTGATGTTTTTAATGTTGTAGTCATCAGAAAATATTTTTAGAAATCTTAAGTTAGTACATGTGGTATGAAAGACATTCAGAACCACATATATGTTAAAATATATACATTTGATAACAATTATTTTTTTTATGAATTTTTATTTAACACCCACTCAATGTTCCAGTAATTGACACTGCCAGTTTTTCCTTTTATTAGTAATTGGCACCCTATGCTCCATTGTTTGACACTGCTGGTTACTCATTTTACCAGTTATTAGCACCCTATGCTCCAGTGTTTGACATAAAATGTTGAAATTCTTATATGTAAAATATATGATTTTATTATTTTTCTTATTTTATTAATTTTTTCGGGATAGACGTCAATTACTGAGCCTGCCAGTCACTGGAGCACCTACCCTATTATGGGCCTTTTCTAAAAATCTAGTAAGAGTATAGAATGTTAATAAAATCTATTAATATTTTTCTTTCTAACATACACTACATTAAATAATAATATTTGATTAATGGAATGTTATGTGTATTGTACAAAATGCAAAGTTGGTATAGAAGAAAAATTTATTCCAAATATATAGTTCCCTATCGGATTCCATAAGTACTTTCTATTATAGTTTTTGGTTAAGACTATCTATTTTGGTTTAGTTCAGGGCTTCCTTTATAGCATTAAATGAACAAGATTGAAAATATTAAAAGAAAACATTCAATGCATTTTTTATGAATAATAGTAAAAGTAAGTATTTTCTGGTAATTTCTTTATATATAAATATACAGTCGCTAACAAAAGTGCCCGAACACTAGCAAAAATTCCTATGTAAAAAAAGTACACATAATACTGTTTTGTTAAATAAATCCTTGTCGAATCCTGTTGTTAGTTAGTCTAAGTACAGGATTCGACAAGGATTTATTTAGCAAAACTGTATTAAGCGTACTTTTTTTACATAGGATTATTTGCTAGTGTTCGGACACTTTTGTTACCGACTGTATATGCCATTTCTTGTAAGTAAAGACTCATGAACTATTATTTTTTTGAGATAAAAGTCAAATTTAGCTTCTCCCATACCGAAACTAACTAGCAATGTACCTATAATATATGATATTTAAAGGTTTTGTCGTTGGAACGAACATGCTGCAGGGATTAAAAATGGTCAATAGAATTAATCATGCATTAGAAATGAATAATTCACGAGATATAGGCGACATACTTTCCGCTATTTGACGGAAATAAATAAACGAGCAAAAATAAGAGAGAACAAAGAAATGGATGATGCCTAAACAATGTTCGATTATATAGAGCAATTTTACGAAACGGAAATAAATGTCAACTTGCGTTAACGGTTGAAAACTTCTGATAAGAGTATCAGAATTACAAGTGTTTACAAAACCATGCAAATTCAACAACATATTTCTGGCTCAGTTCTCTTGGATATTTTATTCTATTAAACGTTTCTGCAAAGCGCATCCGCGCTAATTCTAGAAAGTCGGCGAAAAGAATAGAGTGCACGTAAAACAATAAGCCTTAGAATGTCTTTCTCTTTTTAAATATGTCTATGTGCAGATAATGTCCTGATTCTTCGAGAACTGAATTGTATATTTCATCAAATATTTATAGTTCTGGAAAATATATACATACATTGGGTACAGTTAAACCGTTTTTTAAGGAGGTAGGAATTAGAACTTATTCTTTCCGAACTTTGTATTATAAAAGTCTTTTTAACAAGTAAATGAGTCTAATAATAGAAGAAATATCTGATTGCCAAATGACTACTTCAATTTTCCAAAGTATGTTCCACTAACAATTTTTTCTCTTCGAAATAGCTATACATTTTTGTTCTTCTTGATTTCAAAGTTAAGATCACGTAGTCGTTCCTTCAATCAGGAAAAAAAAAACTCTTTTTTTTTTCCCTTGTAAAATTATTAGCATAGGGCCCACAAACTCACCAGATGTATTAATAGTCACTTCAGTGGGGAACGAGCACAGTAATGAAAAATACTCAGTAATGAAAAATACTTAACAAAAGTTCTTTTTTTGATAGCCAATTTGATCAGCAGCGTTTTATTTTATTTTTTACGGATACTTTTTATTCAATATTTAATACTAATGTTAAGTTGTAGTTGTAATATTTGCAGAATCATATCGAAGATTAATCGTTTGTCATTAACATCAAACATCACTCCTCAAAACTGTTGGTGATTATTGAATGAAATGTTCCTAAATTTTAAATTACACTTTTGATCAGTGTAGAGAACACATATAAGAGCATACTTTTTCAAAATAATTTTCTGAGTGAAATTTTCTTTGAAAGTATATATCATTCGCTGCAAAAGTATTTCCAGAAAGGGATTTTTTGTCACCATGTCGTACACCATGTGGCTCGTTATTCAATTTTTTGTTTTTGAATTTGTTGATAAAAGTGTTGCTTCGTTTTAAATCTGGAATTTTAAGTTCAATTTACATGTTGATGCTTATCTTATAATATAATAAAAAGAAAAGGTTGCTTTCAAATTTTGGTTATAGCGAATACGTTCAGGCTATAAAATGCTAAATGATTTATATATTTTCTCTCATTCTTTTAAACACATCCTCCAATTTTCGATCACGGCCTGCTGAGTTGCATTTACACTATACCCTTGTAGCTTTTCATTAAAAAGTTTTGGCTTTATCATTCGGTAACAAAAGTATCCGAACACTAGCAAAAATTTCTATAATAAAAAAGTTAGTACTGTTTTGTTAAATAAATTCTTGTCGAATCATGTTCTTAGACTGACTAAGAACATGATTCGACAAGGATTTATTTTACAAAACAGTATTAATTCTACCATTTTTATGTAAGAATTTTTGCTAGTGTTCGGAAATTTTTGTTACCGACTGTACATGCCTCAAAAACTTTCGATATTGTTCTAAAATTTACACCTGGGACCACGGCAGCCTGGTCACAGAGTGCCGAGATCATAATTGTAGGATTACAGATTCAATACTCAAGGCGACTTAAGACACTCTTGTACATTAATGGTGACTGATATACATAACATATGTGGTGGCCGCAAGGTCCTCCATGTCCCCATTCTAAATCATTTCTGGAGGTCACTGAATCAAGGAAGCCACCCCATGCTTGAAAGATAAAAATTGTGATGGTATGTATATGCACCATTCTATAAGCTGAGTCGCAGATTGTAACCATTTGCGCATAGCATACTACTAGTGCGACGTAACGTACTCATTCACTAACTCACGCTCTCAATCATATTTTATTTATTTTTTTCTTTTGATTGTAATTGCTTTGTCGGGATTGGAATGTAAACCATGTTGTAATTCACAGTCATTAAGCCTTTTGTTACAATATAATTAGCATTAAAAAATTAAATTTTTAAATTATCATTTTTAAAATTTTAATATATTTTCTATTGCTGATGATTTCACTGTTAATCATTTTTTTTACTCACCCATTGTAAAACAAAGTTCAATTGGAGTCACAAATGACACGTTCTCGATGCGCCACAGATGACACGTTCACGATGCGTCACAGATGACACGTTCAAAATTCGTCTTGGTTTTACAAGTTACTACTATATAAGTTACTGTACAAGTTACCTCCGGTGAACAAGCGTACTTAGAACGGGAGCCACGCTGTAAAAATATAACTATTACCAGCTGCAAGAAACTCTCTGTGATTGGAGAAAATACTTATTTTCTCCAATCACAGAGAGTTTCTTGCAGATGGTAATAGTTATTTTTTTACAGTGTAGAGTTAAGTGTTGTAATTATCTATAGGAGACATTCCTCTCAAGCTCTGTTCATTCCCTATATTAAATCAATGCTATAAATTAATTTATACTGATTAAAATATATATCTATATAAGCGCAGATGTATGTTAGATAAAATAGAAACTATAAGATTTAGCGCAGCCAAAATCTTACCATTTAATTTATTTGCGTCATAAAATGCCATAAAATAGCTATATCTCTCGAACGATTGATTTCCGACGATTTATTTCCATTGGCTTTTTAGGTCCATGCAGCCAACGATAGCACTTTTATTATAATCTGGATGTTACAACACAGGTAACATCTTAGTGAGTTTATTTTCATAAATGCATAGGTGCCAACTTGTACGGTTGTTTAATACCACTATTACTTTGCAAAAAAAAAATAAATAAATAAATAAATAAATAAAATAAAAAAAAAACGTCAAGTTTATTCGCAGAAAACGGCTTAAAAATTCATTAAAAATTTACGGTACCAAAACAACGTACAAGTTGGCACTTATGTAAATACATAATGAATCCGTATATTTAACTGAATTAGAATTTCGTCATATCACAATAAGTTTTCTAAGACAATGTGACCAATTTATTTTCTTGTTTTTTTCTTTCTTTCGTTCTTTGATGAACAGCATATAATTTGGGAATAAACATAGCTGGTATTTATATGCCTAGAATAAAAAATAATTTTACCCTATTGGTACATTTTATTGAAAAAAATAATTCCATAATAACATACTGCATGAACTTTACATAGTAAATTTATAAGGTCAAAAGTATTGAATAGTAAAATAAAATGGTGTGTCATTAAGTAAAACATACAGCATTTCACAATTTATTTATTTCTTCGCTTACTATTATGCGTACTTTTTTTTCATTATAATTTACAAAAACAGTTTTTATATTAATATTATGCTATGTAACAAAAAGTCTGATCATTATATATATATATATATATATATATAACTAGTTTTCTCCGCTAAGTAAATTATTTCATTTGCATAATTTCACCGTCCTTCCCCAAAGATTAAAAGCAGCAATTTTTGGCTGCCAGATTGAACTCATGTCGCGGTCCTGTAGATAATTTTCCTATAGTTTTCTTCTAATATTGCTTTAATTCGGAATATGGATCGTTAGAACAACCAGTCGTATCACCGTGTAGAAATTTAGCATAAATTCACACAATGCACCACCGCTTCACAACACAATGTGTAGTTCGTTAAAGTAACTAATAAACTAATTAAAAAGAAAAAAAAAGATACTTAAATTTAAAAGTATTATAAAATATATATAAAAAAAATTATAATGAAAAAATACATTAATATGAAAATAAATAAATAAAAATAAATAGATAAATAAAAGGAAAGTAAAAATCATTAAATTTTACAAATAAGTTTGAGAAAAAAATAATTTAATCTTGTTTAAGTATATATATATATATATGCTTTTTTTTTTTCTAAAATTATTTACTAAAATTATGACAAACATCGTGTTAAGATGTATTTTTAACACCATTTCTAAATTTTAATGGCTCTTAATTTGTAGGGCTAATTAAATATATTTAAATAATAATAATAATAATCATTTTCCAAAGAATTATCAGGTATTACAAATAGTTAGGATAAAACTAAAGAGGCTATGTAAAAAAAAAAAAAAAAAAAAAAAAAAAAAAAAATGTGACATGTTAATGGTTTAATATGTTGCAGTACTGAAAAGGCTTTTAATAAAAATAAAAAAAAACAGATTAGTTTTTAATGAAAATATTAAGACAAATTTATATGGGGCCGTGCCTTTAGCGGAAATATATAAACCCGTGTCTTTTAGCGGAAATGTTATCCCCCTCGGTGGCGTGCTTTTAGCATACGTGCCTTTAGCGGAAATGTATAATAAATTTAAAAACAAATTAAAAAATTAAAAAAATAACTCTCAATTTTCCTCCACACTTTATCCACATTTAGCACTGGCTACATTTTGCTTCAGAAGTAACCTGTTGCAAAAATAGATATGCGTACTGTAGAATATCCGTTATTTAAGAGAACGGTGATCTATAACCATATAAAGTTTAATGAATCAAAGTACGCAGTACAAAAACTTACATTATTGCTATTTTATGATTTTATTTAATTTTTTGAAAATATAATTAAAACTGAACCCAAAGAACTGAAACAGAAACGAAAAATCATGAGGTACACACTGATTATCAACACTTTCCAACTGTACGAACTTGTTGTGTCGTATAACATTCTACGATCTTTGTCTATATTATCACACAATAGACAGACAGAAAGATAGATATATAGACAAATTGAATTCTTAATCACTCTGAAACATTGTTGGAAAGCGTTAAAAATGCTTAACACAAACAAAAATGCTGCTCTTAATTTCCTATTTGTGCCCATTAATGTATCGAAACATTTTTGCGTAGCCCTGTAAATCTGGAGATTAAGCATATTATAGTTTATACAAAACATTTTCTTAGCATGTGAACAATAAATTTCTTTATGATTTTTTGATGAATTTATTTAAATGTGATTTATAAAAATGTCTCTACTAAAGTGCAATGTATTGGCATTTTTTGGATGTTTGTACACAAACCAGTGGCACAGGTTCTATTAGAGCCATTTTAAGTAGGGAATATTCAATAATAAATTTGAATAACACATATCATTAAAAAAATAAATAAATAAATAAAAACTAGTATGTTGTGACCACCACAAGACTTTCTTCTATATTTTCCTATACAAACTCACTAAGTGCAAATAATTAATTTTCATCTTAAAGAAAACTAACACTAAATATCCAAAGAAAGACAGTTTTATTGTTTATAAATGACAGCTTAAAAATGCATTTTTATACTAGTTATCTCACATATCAAGATTCGTACAGTTATATGCCATAGAAGTTAATATATAGCTTTCCCATTATCGAGGAAATGTGCAGTATAGCAGCGGCAGCTATTGGCCGATAAGCATCCAAGTTGAATCAGCATAATGCCTCATAATGGCCTTCACATATATCACGTTTTGCTTGATGATATGCAATTGAACCTGATATATAGCTCCCCCTTAAATTGTGGAAACCGTTGTATAACAGCGCCACCCGTTGAGCGGTTCGCACCAAAAATTGATAGGCAATAATTTAGCTCAAGATGCATCTATAGGTAAATTCATATACAATTCTGAGTAGTAGTTCCGGAGATAGTGTTGCCACAAAATTTTTATCACACACACACACACACACGAGAGAGAGAGAGAGAGAGAGAGAGAGAGAGAGGCGGACAGACAAATATTTTCTAAAAATAGTCAGATCGTGTTATATACCTCTCATAACGTGCAAATCCATCAAAAACCCGATGTCGAAAATTTTTACGAATCCAATACTTTCTTCTATTGAATGTAGTAGAGGGAATTAAAAATAAAAAAAAAAATCTTAAAATATTTACGGACGCTGGAGGCGGACAAACGGACAATAGAATAGACAAATACAAATAGTAATACTAATTCAAATCATATTCACATTTTAAAAAATGGTAGAATAAACGCTTAATGTAAATGCAGTTATGTAAATTTCCAATAATAACCTTCAGTATAACGGAATATTTTTGCGTGACTCCATAAATCTAAGCGAATCATACTACATTCTATAGAAACATTCTATTTGCATAACATATTTCAATCTGCCACATGCACACCTTATTTCCGCTAAGGCCACGGCTTCTTCTATCGCCCTTTCTTCCCTTTCACCCCATTCCGCTAAGGGCACGTTCCGCTAAAGGCGCGGTTGCAAAGGACACGTCATATATATACATATATATATATCACGATTAAACTTTTTTTTTTTTTGTATGTGTGTGTGTACATTTTATGCATTCCAAAAGGAAATTTTAAAAACGTTTATAAGAAATTTTCCTTTATAGAAGATACTAAAGATTTTTTTTTTTTTTTTTTTTTTTTTTTTTTTTTTTTCGTTGTTGAAACATGCCAAAAAAATTTTTAATGTTTTATTTCAGAATGTTGCAACAGGAGAAAATATCTTTCAACGAAATATAATTATATCTAACAAGCAGTTGAATGTCTACAAACATTATTTTTTACAGAAATATTTTCTTTTCATCTGTTAAAATTGTAAGAAATTGTTCATATGCTAAATAAAATAACATAATTATTTCTATAAATTCCCATAATATGTGGAAAAGTATAATTACATTTAAAATTCTAAAATAAGTAGGGCATAAACTTTGTAAACGTAAGTAAATATTTATCATATTCAACTAGAATGTTTAAAGATTTTCAGAAACTGTAAGGCTTTTATCTGCTAATAAAAATAGAAGGAAGCTTTTTTAAGGGATTTTGGGAATTTTTATAGCATAAAATGTGATATTAAAATTCAAATTATTGTTTTCTTTAGAACTTAGTGACACAATTTAAATATTTTGATAGCATTAAAGTACTTAAATTTGGTAGGTAAATGATTTAAAGCTGAACAATACATGTAGATAGATCATGCCTACAAATAACCTAATTAATATTCTGTAGTGTTGTTAGTCCAGCGCTTTTTTTCGCACATGTAAATTTGAAGTGTAATATTCTCGAAATGCAATTACCATTAAATAAGAAAGAAAATGCCGTCAAAAAGTATTGGTATGAAGAAAAAAAAAGGGAGGGAGTTAGCAATACTACGAAATATTAATTTGGGTGTTGACAGGCATGATAAATTAACACAGGGGTAGTCAAACATTTTATAGGTGCTACACACTTTTGTATGTATGTTAGTAGTAAAATTTTCTAAACACGCATTGGTTTCACGGTAACGGTAATTTATAAAGTAGGGAAGCAACTTTTCTTTATTAAATACTTAAAACAGTGTTATGGAAAGTAAAGCGTATAGTAGTAATAAAGCATATTTCCATTTTAATGTTTTTACTAAGTCAATTAAATTTTTAAAAAATAAGAGGGCTCTGTACTGGATAAAATCTTGGTAACGCTCAGTTGTTGGCGGTAACGAATACGTTGACTACTACTGAATTAATACAGGAGAAAAAAGTGCATGTTTTTAAAGCAACAATCCAATCATTTATGTATACACAATATTACCTATAACAAATATAGTTTAATAATGTAATGAATCACAACTCATATTTTTAAAAACAAATCATACACTTTAAATAAATATGAATCCAAGTTTTTATTCCCCACTGAAAATTAGCTTTCTATGTCATTGATTAATTGCCATCAGTTTATGATTTCTTATATTAATTTATGAATTGTATTAAGCTACATAAAAGAAACTTTTGTTATAAATAACTGCATTGAACTAGCTTCCTAAACCCTAAAATAAACTTTTCAAACTAATTTCCATTATTATCTTACAGAATAATGCATATGTCTTTTAGAATTTAAAATATTTCTTTATGTAATACTTTTTTATACTTTTTTTAAATTGCTGGCAAAATATAATGAAAATTTACTGCATTTAAATTTCTTTCTCGTGTAGCATACTGAAATAATGAAAATGGATTTGAAATTGAATAAAAGTTATTATATTTTTTAATAATGAAAGGATAAAGTCTGAAAGTCAATTTTAATCAGATAATTAAAGAGAAAATCTGCCTTTTATTACATTAATAAGTAAAAATGTATTACTTTAAGTAAGCATGTAGAAATGACATGCATATGAAAAAGAAATAAAATAGATATTGGCAATATTTTTTAGAAGTTAATTTAAACAGTCATCGAAAAATATGTCATTATCTATTTATTTATCTACGTATATACATATGATTATATACACAGGGGGCTCCAAAGAGATTGAAACAATTTAATTCATTATCTGTATACGTAGGCAATTTAAATTGAAAAAATAATCAAAATAATTTAGGAAAGAATACTATCTTCAGAAAAATATCCGTCAATTAACAAAAAAATGATCCAAATACTTTCTAAATTTTATACACCTCTGGACAAATATCGTCAATAAAAATTTTTTTCCCCATCCATCAAGACCATTAAAAATATTGCATATCAGTATATTCAAGACTGGTTGGTTAGTTGTCTGGGTTTAACGCCGCACTTGTACTGCGCTATGCACTATGAGTAGTTAGCGATAGTCTTGGACCCACCCACTCTTAAGAATGGTTTGGAGACATGCAATCACAGTCTTGATCCTCCACGGAGGGGATGGCTTCCCCACTTCGGTGACACTAAGAGGTACGATTCAGATGGGAACAATGACATTGCGACCACGACGGATTTTGCGTGTATACGACGGTCTTTGTCCGGGTCGTGTATCGAACTCGCAATCTTCCAATTACGAGCACGGCTCTCTACCGACCAGGCTCTGTATCTTCAAATTCAAAAGAAATATGATACAGAGAAAAAAGTTTACTTATGCCAAATATTCTTATCATTAGAAGGCAGATTTTACGGTGGAAACAGGGGCCATATACTAATTAATATTGAAAATTTTTAGTTCAAAGACATGATAACAATTGTAAAAAAGTATCCCAAATGCACTCAAATGAAGTGTTAATAGATGCAATAGACAGTAGAGCGCATGGGGTTATGGATTTTATTTTATTAAGTTTCGCAGATATGTCCTTTAATAAATAAATCTGGTTTGAAACAAACACAAGACTTCGATTACCCACTATTATATTCACTTACGCGTATTATATTCACTTTTAAAAGATAATGTGATCAGAAGACATAAAATTAATCTAACAAAGTAGACATCTAAAAATTTGCCGGTAAAAGAAATTTTATGCATATGTAAAGACATATAAAACAGAGTTAACGTAAAGAGTTGAAAACACCAGTTTCCGAGATCTAAAACTGACCTTCCTAACCAAGAGGGTTGTTAATTTTCCTGTAATAACCACGTAATACATGAGAAAGGATATCTAAAATGGGTTAATCTAACAATTTCCAAGAAAATCGTTAGATGTGTTTTTGAGATACCGACTTTTACCAAAAGTTGGTATACTCAACTGTTGACCGGAAAACAACAATTACATACAAAGGATATTTAAAAGGAGGTAATTATGGGAAATTTGAAAAAAAAAGTACAGCCGTTTTTAAATGATCGTATCTAGATATAAAATGCTAGAACTAATGCCTAGATACAAAATACAAATTCTGTGTATGAGAGGATTTCTAGATTGTTATAAAAAAAAAGAGTACAATTAATTCATTATTATTTCCTAATATATATATATATATATATATATATATATATATATATATTAATCTTAAATGCGCAATGTTTAAAATATATATATATATACATCTTTTACTATGTGACAATGGAAACAAATAAATGATTTTATATTAAATTTTATTTTATTTATGAACTCATTCAGAATGACCAACAATGATTATTTGATTTATAAGCCCTATAAACATATTTAATCAAATATTTATTACCATTTTCCAATGCCAATTATTCATCATGACACATTATCTATTAATTTTCCATAATTTTATTTCATCTGTAATATAAACAATGATATATTTATTTCATCTATAAGCAAAGAAGACCTTATTTAATGGCGTAATATATAAATAAGTAAATATAAATGAACAAATAAATATGAATATAAAAGTAGTAAGTGAATAAAAATAAGGTAGTCTATTCTCTGTCTTGGATTGTTTTGGGGATTAGATATAGTTACATATAAAAAGTATGTCAGATTTTTTGTAGTTGGGAAAAACAAGTCAAATAAACAAGTATTAACGTTATTTATAAAGCTAAGAAAGTACATTAAAAGAAAGATATGAACAGCTACTTGAGAAAACATTTGTTCCAGGCGCACTTTTATCAGTTTTATTATTAAGTTATTTTTTAGATACAAGAAATAAACTATGCGAATAAATTGTAAAAGTATATTTCTTTGCACTGTATTACAGACACACACACAAGAAAAAATAAATAATCAAATAAAGATTTAAAAAGAAAATAATATTTCACATGAAATAGAATTCTATCATTAATTTTAAAGTTTTCATTGTAAAATCACAGCAAGTGAATATTTATATTTTCATGATTCTAAAACAACTTATAATGTGATAACAATTAAAAATATATTTAATAATTTTCAGTAGCAAAATAATAAGTTAGTAAAAAAAAATCATTTACATTTTCTGTTACGTTTTAAAACATTTTAATTTTAATCCTTTGCATAATAAGTATTTTTTCTCCCAGTTAAATGTTAAAAAAAATATATAAAAAAATAAAATAAATATTTTATTGCTTTCAAGCATAAAAGTTTTGCAAAAAGAGGAACATGGTGAGAATACGAACACCTTTTGAAATTTTATAATTTTTCATTCAGTATAAATATTTCAAAATAATTTTTTTTTTTAAGTTTTCAAATTTCCTATCCCCTAGGAAGGTTTTCTTAAGAGCAGTAACAAAACTCGACATATAATTTACAATTTTTTTTTTTATTTTAATGTCCTAGAAAATATTTAAATCATGGTCATTTTTGTTCAGTATTTCCAGTCAATAGTTCCATTAATGAAATTATGAAGTTTATTTTATTTTTATTTTACTTTATTTTACTAAAAATACTTTTACAGAAATACAAAAAATCTAATTCTGAACTTAAATTAAATTGTAATAGCTCCTACCAATTGTATCTATTGTTTTTATATTTAATAAAATGTAAATTACCCAGGATTATTATATTAAAACAAGTATAATACAAATTGAAATAAAAATATTTTATGTAACAATAAATTAAATAAAGCTATAATTAATTTACACTTTTTTTTATGGCTCTAGAAATTAACGAATTTGTGTTCATTTAGACTTTACTTTTTTTTACACTATGCAAACTTAACTATACATTTGTTTAATTTCTTTTATTATATTAATTACTTTCGTTCATCTATATTAATAAAATCAGAGTTTTGTCTGTAAATTTGTCGGAATAAAAAAATTTTGCGATATCTTCACGTTTTATACCCCATGAAAGCCGAAAATGACTTCAGAAAATTTTGCCTGTGTGTGTGTGTGTCATCGTGTCCGAATGCCGCTTTTTTTGTCCGGGCATCACTTGAGAACAGCTGGACGGAATTCAACGGCGCTTGGCAGGAATTTAGGTCTTCACCCAACTTAAAATTATATCTATCAACTTTTCAGAAATTCCCCCCCCGTCCCCCCCTAGGGGGTAAAAGACTAAAACACGTTTGTCCGGACATCACTCGAGAACGGCTGGACGGAATTCAACGGCGCTTGGCAGCAACTTAGGTATTCACCCAACTTGAAATTATATCTATAGAAATTTTCAAAATTATGATTAGTGTTTAAATTGTGGGTAAAAAACGTCTACGCATGCGCCATAAATATTTTTTCACTAAAACGCTTTGAATGGAAAAATAAAATATAAAAATAAGTTTTTAAGTCAAAGACTTTTTTATTCACGTGATTCGCACTACAAATTATGAAAAGATTGAAATGAAGTGTTGCCATCTAAGTTTCATACTTTAGTTAATTTTAAAAAATCTAATTGTCGTATCGAAAAACTGTTTACACCCTAAGATTCAGAAAAATCACCACTTTCATTTGGTACTGAATTTGTAACGATAGGTCTAATACTTCTAATTTATTTTTCCCTTTTTACGTTTTTCCGTTGCCACTTAAATTTCATACTTTAGTTATTTTTTTAAAATCTAATTGTCGCATCGAAAAACTGTTTGCACCCCAGGATTCAGAAAAATCGCCCCTTTCATTTGGTATCAAATTTATAAATATAGGTCTGATATTTCCAATTTATTTTACCCTTTTTCCGTTTTTAACCCAGATTCGGTAAAAGGTTTTATATTTATATATAGGCATTTATATATTTTTTTTATTTTCCAGAAATAAAATGAAATATTTTTAATTTCACGTGAATAATAAAAATTAGAGAGAAAAATACCTACAAAAGTTGGTGATTTTTTTTTTTTAAATGAGGAATTTGCACGTGGATAAATATTTTCATGGAGATATTTGGCATTAGTTTAATATTTTTATTTAATTAAGCAGTACTTTTCTTTCCTGCAGTAAAACAAAATTTTTTGTTGTTATTATGTACCTTATGAGGTTTTTTTATGTTCTCCTCTTAATTGTAAATGATTATAATTTGGATTTTATCAAGATTTTTTATTTTCATTTTGTAAATATCAGAAAAGGGTTTTTATTTTATTTTATTATTTTACTTTATTTTATTTATTTATTTATTTTGTGTATGGAACAACTTTAGTATTGGATCCCTTTGGCACAATTTGAAATTCGGAACCAAAGTAGCTTGGACGTTTCTCGCCAAGATCTTTAATTGCACAATTGAGATAGCCAATATTGCCACATTTGAGATAGCCTGTGCGTTTTGTATTTATTTATTTATAATATTTTCTATTAAAGACTTCTGTGGTCACGAAATTTGGTGCGTAAATTGTTTGTTTGCTTCCGGCACTTATTGTAACTGGATTTCACGAAATTCGAAATCTCCCCCCCCCCTTCTCGGAGTCGGAGGGCAATAAACGGTATAACTTCAGTATAACCCCACGGCTGAATTTGGCGATTTTTCTTTGGCGCAGTTTTGAAGGATAACGATGTTGTTCTGGACTGTTTGCGATATAATATGGCAGCCTAATATGTTGTTTACTTTTGATTTTTGATTTTTGATTTTATGTTTTATGATTTTTGATTTAGATTATGATTTTATCATTTATCATATATGATTTATGATTTTTAGATTTATGATTTAGCCATAATCGCCAACAAAAAAATCGCCAAATATCGTTGTGGGGTTATACTGAAGTTGTTCCCAATAAACTTGTGTAAAAACATGTCTTTCCGTTTGAATTCGCTTTGAATTATCTTAGAATGGCGAATTTTGGTGTGCGGATATTGATTAAGTGTACGCATTATGTACATTAGTGTGATTTTGCAAAACTTCGAACTCACCCGCTGAGGAAGGGGAAGTAAGAAGTGGGTAAGTTGTGCCGAAGACAGTGAGACCCAGACTCCTCACTTTGCGAGCGAGAAAATCTGTACCAATCACAGCGAGAACTTAGGTTATTAATAAAGATATAGGATTTTGACAACTCATTTAAGTTTAATGTCCAGCGAAGCGGGCAAAGCCTGCTAGTATATATATATATAAAGAGGAAGAAAGCAAATAATGGTAAAGTGAAAACGATTTTAACAGCATCGTTTTTATCCGAGATAATTCTTTAATTATGTATAAAAAACTATTTAAACTTTCAAGAATATCTTTGAATATATATATATTACAAAAATTATACATAAAAAGAATATATTTTTTACGTTCTTCTTTTTTTTTTTTTTTTTTGCGTGGTTAAATACTGGTAAAATTTCAAAAAGATTCACTAATTATAAGTTTGAATTTTTTTTTTTTTTTTTTTTTTTTTTTTTCATTAAAGTTTAACAACTAGCGAACAAATTTAACAAATAGGTGGTTCTTTAAATTTTATCTTAGTATAAAATTTTCCTCCGTATTATTATAACACTGAAAAAAATAACTGTTATTTTTACCTTTGTATTAGTTATTACACTTATAAAATTTTACATGTTATTTTTATACGTTTAAAAAAATTATAAGTTTAAAAATAAAAGCATCCTCAATTTTACAATTTGTTATTTCAAATGAACTTGTTAGCGGCATGCATCAAACAATTCATCTGCATTTATTGAAGCAAGAGTGAATAAAACTACTTTAATTGTAAATAAAAGTGAAGACTGGTTCTCATGCGAGAGTTACTTTTTAATCCTAGCTGTTTATATGAAGGTTATTTTATACTTTTGGAAAATGGAGAAAATTTCTAAAACTCTTGTCTTAAGACGATCGCAACAAGATCATAGACTGAAAAGCTTATGCTTTATACTTTTGCGATATTACTACTCGTTAGAATCGGTATTATTCGTATCTCATGCGAATATTTAAAAAATAGGACAGGAGAATCGTAACTATATCCACTCGGGATCTGCTCGGGTGAAAGTTATAACGACCATGAGAAAAGACATTTTTGTCAGGGGGGAATAAAAAAGCATATATATATATATATATGTGTGTGTGTGTGTGTGTGTGTGTGTGTGTGTAAGTGGATTGATATATGGCATTGATTGAAATAAATTTATCACTTGATAAAAATAAAGAATAATAAATCGAAAGTTGTCATTTATACTCAATTCTTAGCTAAAATGCTTGATTAATTTACGGAAGCAAGAATTATTTGTACACAAAATTACATACGAAATCAAGAAATTGTTATTAGCCATCTGAATGCCTTTATGAAAAAAGAGAATAATTGTAATGTTATTTTCATTGTACAGTCGGTGAAAAAAAAAAAAAAAAAAAAAAAAAAAAAAAACGCAACACCCGTTGTAATTTCATCAGATATCATTCAATAGGAAATTAAGTGCACTTTTTAAAAATGATGTGTGGGTCATCTACATATTGAATTCAGCGCAAACTTTGATTTTTTTCAATAGCAACACCCAATATTGACTTCCTATTTGAATTTTTGAGAGTGTGGCAGTGAGGAAAAGTACACAGGTTTTGAACTTTATTTTTTACTTTATTGTATACTTTATCTGTAGTATTCATAGAGTTATAATCAAAAGAGTGTTAAGGTGTTATCTGTATATCTACAAAAATAAAATTAAGATCGTACAACAATTAGAGAAATTTTTATTCTTTTACAGCGGAAATTTTTCAAGAAAAAAATAATCATAAAAATAAATTATAATATTTAGGAACATTATCATCTTTCCAAAACCTTGTGTATCCCTGATTTCGGTTTTTTAGTTACGTATTCACTGAAATACTTTATTATATAATGCATTTTAGATATAACTATTAAATATATTACACTTAATATTGGTCAGATAATGATTTTAGAAAAATGTGCGACATTTTTTTAATTAAACAAAGTCTATCATGGTTATTCTGATCACCAATAAAGCTTAAATTTTATTTCTCTTTATTTTGTATGTGTTACATAATATACGAACTGAAATAATATAGCTATACATATCTGCAACATCTCATAAGCTAAATCTTTTCAGATAAATTATTGTAAGATATCACGAAGTAAACGCTAAACAATATTAATCGTACTTCCCAATTTTAGGTCAATTTAACTCTTTCAAACACTACTATTTGTTTTGTAATTTCTATGAAAATATAGTTTCTTAATTCAAATATATTTATAAAAGTAATTTTTAAGATTTAAGCATCCTTAAAATAATAATCAACCACTCCGCCTTTCCCACCTAAAAAAAGTAAAGAAATGAAAAAGAAAGAAAAAAAAAAAAAAAAGAAGAAGAAGAAGCAATATATAAAATAAAATGATTGACCCTTTAACTATCACGGCAGTTAAGAAGTGATTTAACAAGTCTGCCATGCCTTCCAATTCCATTCGTTTCTTTAACTGAAAATTTTTACATTCCACCTATTTTTCTAGTTTAAGCAGTGAGCCTCGCTTATTTAGTTGATCTTTCTATTCTAGTGTTTATTTAAAGGATTCAAAATTTATCACCAGTAATCGATGAGATAAATGTCACTTGCGTATATTTTTGCCAACGGAAATTAAGGAGTTTAACACGAATACGCAAAGACACTTTTTCGTTTAGAAGAATGATATTGTTTCGTTTTATAAAGAACGATGGTAGGCGTTTTCTATAGAAAACGGCAATTTTTGTTTTTCTATCACTAATATTATCTTTTTTGTTTCATATCTCCGTGTTTAACGTTGTTTTTGTATATAAAAATCCCGTAAATAAAAATAAAAAAAAATTGTTTAATTTTCTCTGTTATTTTAAAAGATTTTCTTCGTTATTTCATGCAAAACTTCATAAGAGACGGCACCCTAAGCCACTCCAAAGAAAGGTTTATTTATATCTCGAAAACTAATAGCTGGAATGAGCTGCAACTTTCCACACCTGTATTTTTCACCATTAGGATTCATTTTATGGAAAAATTATTCTAGGTCATAATTTTTTTAATAATTTTTCATAATTAAAATTTTTCTTTTTCTTTTTTTTTTCTTTCTTTTTTTTACATTTTTTTTAATATAAATATATTAATATTTTTCAGAATTAAAATATTTTTCAGAATCAAAAGTTTTGGATTATGTTTGAGTTTCTAAACCGTATCTCGTAAACAGAAAGTTATATCTATCAAGTTATTTTTTGTGAATATATTAATAAAAGTTTGATATGTGTATTTAACTTTACCACCTTCAAACTTTGATCACTTATAACTCTACGACATAAAGAGTAAAATGTACAACAAATATACTTTTTCGCAATGCCAAGACGCCAGAAATTCAAATATAAAATAAAAATAGGGTATTACCATTGAAAAAATCAAAGTTGGTGCGTGTTTTAATATGTAGACGAATATAATTCAAAATTTTACTTCATTTTCTACAGGTACACATAATTACCCTCCCGAATGATACGTACTGCATTTTTATGCATCGATTAGCAACAAAATTACGTCCTGTGTTGCGTTTTTTGTTTCCCCGACTGTGCAATTACTACAGTACTAAAATATAATTTATTTAAAAAATCATTTTTTAACGTTAGAAGCTTTTTATTGAGAAGCCCTAAAAAGCATAAAATAAAAATTTATTTTGGCAAAGATATGCTACAAAGCAATGAAAGTTTCAATTCTAAGAAAATGTTAGAGAAAAATATCGGTATTTCCCTTTTGCAAGAGATGAGATTTTTTTTAATGTTCAAAATATTTTTTAAGATTTCGAGACCAATATTGTTAGTTATTAGTTTTTGTATAATCATTCGTTACAAATTTCAAATGTCTCTTTTTAAAATATTTTGAACGTTAAAAAATTTTCATCTCTTGCAAAATGGAAATACCTATATTTTTCTGTAAAATTTTCTTAGTGTTGAAACTTTAATTTCTTTGTAGCATATCTTTGCCAAAATAAATTTTTATTTTATGCTTTTAGGGCTTCACAATAAAAAGCTCCTAACGTTGAAAATGGAATTTTTATTTCAATTTTATTTTGTGCTTTTTAGTTACAAAAAAAAAAAAAAAAGATAACAAGAAAAAGAAAAAGAAAAAAAAAAAACTCTTAAAAAACTAATCAAAAGTTCTTACGATACTGTATAGACAACGGAAGATTATCTTTTATCAATTGTCATTCTTTCTATTAATTATCAGAAAAAAAATTTTTTTTTGTCTTTCGAGGACCGATTCCGGGACCATCGAGTTATTAGCATGACGCTCTAACCAAAAGCCTAAGAACAGTCAAGAAAAGTCATAGAGCATTCTAGAAAAATCTAACAAATACTTATACAAAAATAATACTGTTCTCGAATGCTTTTTAAAATATTTGGAATATTTAAAATTTTTCAACTTTTGCAAAAGCGAACTAGCTATATTTTTCTTTAAAATTTTCTTGTTGTTGAAACTTTTTTGATTTCATAGCATGCCTCCGAGAAAAATTTTTTATTTTAGACTTTTTAGGGATCCACAATAATAAAAAACTTTCAGTGTTATTTTTATTTATTTATTTATTACTGAAATTTTTATTTTGTGCTTTTTAGTATCTAAAAAAAAAAAAAAAAACTTCTTGAAAAAACTCTTCAAAATTTCTTAGGATACTGTGTTGACAATGAAAAATTTTCTTTTATCAACTGACACATTTTATATTAATTATCTGCAAAAGTTAACACATCCATCTTTCGGGCATGGAACTCACCACCATCGCCTTAGCAACTTGATGTTCTAACCAACTGACACAGCGAGCGACAATAAAAACCGCTGACATGTATTTTAAAGTGGAGGCGCCTTGTTTAGTAGTGTAACACGAAGACTCGATGACAAAATCCAATTTCAATTTAAAAAAAACTTCTAAAAAGATTCTATAAAATTTACTTATTTATTTTTACTCAAATTCTTATTTTGTGCTTTTTAGTAACTAGATAAAAAAACTGTTTAATAAACTTTTCAAAAATTATTTGGATACTGTGTACACAACGAAATATTTTCTTTTAGCAATTGACAACTTTTTCTATGAATTATTTGCAAAATTTAACACCTCGACCGAACACAAGACTCTCGCGCTATCAACATGACGCTCTAACCAACTGAGCCATTAAGAGATACAAAGAATTGTTTAAATTTTTTTTTTCTTTTTTTAAGTGGAAGCGTCTTTTTTTTTTTTCATTTTTTTTTTTTTTTTTTTTTTTTTTTTTTTGTGCGACAGAAAACTCTATGACAAATCCAATTTCATATTATATATATATAGCTTCTAAAAATATTTATTTATGTTTTTTTTACTTAAAACTTTTTATTTTGTGATTTTTTAATATCTAAAATATTTTGAGTTCTTTAATATCTAAAAAAAATTCTTAAAAAACACTTTTAAAAAATTCTTAGGATACCTGTGTAGTCAACGAAGAATTTTCTTTTATAATTTGACAACTTTTCTACTAATTACCTGCGAAAATTAACACGCCGGACCTTTGGAATCGAACTCTCGACCACCGTGTTATTAACGTGACGCTCTAAACAACTAAGCCATGGAGCAACAAATTATTCAGCTTATAATTAATTTGAAATGGAGGCGCCTTGTTCATTAGCGTGACACGAAGACACGATGGCAAAGTAAATGTCATATAAAAAGCTTCTGATAATAATGCTTAATTTACTTGAATTTAATAACTTCACTATGCACATTAAGAAAAAACTTATGATCACTTTTTACGATTTCCCTACTACTAAAATAAGATAAAAATTCGTTCTTATATAATTTTGAATTATACGTGTTTTGTGGAACAAACAATATCCGCTCAAATATCTGCCAGCAGCGGGCAGATAGTTGAAAAATATAAATTACGTGACGTGCAAAATAAAAGTACAGTCCAATATATAAATATATAAACTTTTCACAGTCATTTATTTTCTTTCTAATTTTTGAACTTCTAAGTTATTCACATGTAAAACCGAAATGATTTACTAGGAATTATATCATATTTTTTTTTTTTTCTTTTTCTTTTCTTTCTTTTCATTTTTGTTCTTAAAAAAAAAAAGTCAATATTTTAAAAAATTTCTCTAATGTCTAAACGTATGTATTTCGAATTGTATAAAACTGAACTCATATTATATCGCTTATGAATTATCATCATTCATTAACATTGCTTGTCAAAACATTTAATGAAAAATTTCGTGTATAACATTTGTATATTCCAGGATTAAGATTATTAACAATGTCCCTCCTCTGCAATTTAATTTCTGTAAAAAAATGAAAAAAGAATATGTATATTAAAATGAAACAAATGTATTTTAGAAAAATTAAAACTTTCTGGAAATTTATAATGCTCATATTCGTCGTACAGATGTAGTATAAACAATATAAATTTCAATCTTAATACTTACTTTAAAAATATATATATATTTATTATGTGATTTGCATTTTATAACAGTATGTCATTGTATTTATTTATAAGAAAAGCTATATTTTTTTTCTTGTAAATATTTACATATTTAAAAAATGTAATGTTTTTAGATTTATTCTAATGAAAGCATTATCTTTTATTTAATTGCCTTTATTACTTCCATTACCCTACTACCGTAGGTAATGGAAGTATTGTATTCGGTCTGAAAATTCGATATCGGGTTTTCACCTGATTTACACGTTTTAAGGTCCCCTGAGTCCAAAAAAGTGGTTTTTGGCAATTGGTCAGTGTGTATGTATGTGTGTATGTATGTATGTATGTATGTATGTATGTGGAGAATCTTCTGGCTATTATAGCTCAGAAACTAATAAAGATAGAGCTACGAAACTTTAGAATTGAAATACGTCTGGTGTACAGATGAAATTTCCAAATTTTGGTGAAAATTGAAAAACCGGAAGTGGGACATCGGAAACCGGAAGTGGGACCGTAAGTCCGTATCTCAAAAACGGCTCTAACGATTTTCTTCAAACTTGCTATATAAACACTCTATTAGATGTCCTTTCGAATGATATAGTTGGTTAGTTCAGGAAAATTGATAGGCGGCCTGTATAAATAGCTCAATTTCAGGCCTCGCAAAGGCGTTCCTTTAAAAACGGTTGTACGGATTTTTTTCAAACTCGCCATTTTAACTCACTTTTAAATATGCTTTTGTATGTAATTATTGTTTTCCTGTCAATAATTGAGTTTAACCGGAAGTGGGACATCGGAAACCGGAAGTGGCACCGTAAGTCCGTATCTCAAAAACGGCTCTAACGATTTTCTTCAAACTTGCTATATAAACACTCTATTAGATGTCCTTTCGAATGATATAGTTGGTTAGTTCAGGAAAATTTATAGGCGTCCTGTATAAATAGCTCAAGTTCAGGCCTCGCAAAGGCTTTCCTTTAAAAACGGTTGTACGGATTTTTTTCAAACTCGCCATTTTAACTCACTTTTAAATATGCTTTTGTATGTAATTATTTTTTTCCGGCCAATAATTGATTTTTTGTAAAAGTTGGTATCTCAAAAACGGCTCTAACGATTTTCTCTTTAGGTCACTTTTATGTTTTCTGATCACATTATCTCTCAAAAATGCATATAATACATGTAATAGCGGGTAATGGAAGTCGTGTGGCTGTTTCACACCAGATTTTTTTTTATGTAATGATTCAGTGATTATTTTTTACATAGATGAAAGGCATATTTATAAATTTAGCGATTATTATATTTTCAAAAATGTCTATTTATTACTAAATAAAACTGTTCTTTAATTATGATCCTGTAATAAATGAATGTTTATCATGCAATCCTTCATTTGGGAATAATTTATCCAGCTCCTTTTAATAAATATCATTAAATGTTATCTATAAAAAGAGAAAATGAAAGAAAAAAAAATCATTTATTTTCTCACTTTAACTTTGAACTCTAGGATTTTTTTTTTTTTTTTCGGAAATAAAATAAATTATTTTTTTCTATCAAACATTTACTTTTCTTTATGTATATATATATATATATATATATATATATATATATATATATATATATATACATATCTAATTATTCGCTTTTTTATTTAAAGAATAAGTAAATAAAATAAAACTCAAATTAAATATAAAATAATAAATGTTATATATTTTTATATTTATTTACTTATTTTTATTTTATTTTATTTTTATTTTATTTTTATTTTATTTACTTATTTACTTATTTATTTATTTATTTATTTATTTTGTAGATATATATATATATATATATAATATTGCTAAAAATTACTTTAAGGAATTTTTTAGATATTAATAAAAAATTTTCATTTTTTGCTTGATACAAGAGAAAATATAATTCATTTTTGGATATATTGCATTACAAATTCTTTAGATTGATTGCATGAAATAAAATATTTCATATAATTTCCTTATTCTAGTAACTTGAAGGAAACGCAGCTGTTTACATTATTTAATTTGAATAATGATTTTAATTTTTAACGATAATTAAATTCATTTACATAAATTCCCATAAATGTCCAGATATTACATATAAATTAAAATTTTACACACTCATTTAAAATAACACAAAATAGTATGTATAAAGGAAAATGAATTTATATTATGAATTATTTATACATATGTATCGCTTTATTAAAATAATAATAATAATAATAATAAATTAGAATTAAAATAATAATAATAATAATACCACTTTCTCTACTATTTTTCAATTTATTTTTTTTTTTTTTTTGATTTCATGGCTAAAACTGTCTCACATAAAACCATGAAATATTGCAGTTTTCTACAGAAATGTAAGATAAACATGCTGAAGCAAACTGTTTACATATTCAAAGTATTATTTTAGGTTATACTTAATGGGCAACCTTGTCATATTTTGCCAAGATATACCTCAGTTGTTGTTATGAGCAGTATAAAACTATCTTCTGATTTTAACAAATTTATTTTGTTTTATTTTATTTTTTGTTTAATTTTTTTCTAAGTATGCGTAGATAGTCCATGTATTAATTTAATTTTTAAGTTCACCTATCTCAAAAAAGTACGTGAAATAATTTTCTGCAGCTTTATAGTACGCAGAGTAAGATATTTTACTTAATTAAAGACATATTTTATGAAAAAAAAAAAAAAAAAAAAGATTTCTGCAGAGTTTCATTTCTGTATAAAGTTTTATAAAAGAAATATTTATATTTTGTGAAGAGGATAATACATAACGGTTCGTATACGTTATAGTCTATCACTAGAGATAGCTGAAAATGCATTTTGAGTTGTGGAATGCATATTCTTATTTACCAAATTTTAGTGCAATGTATGACAGTATAAATTATGTAAATCATATAGAATATACATTTAGATCTACTCAAAAGCAGCCGATTACATTATCCTATATTTGATGCAATTGATTGCAAAGCTTTTAAAATTATGGCAGACGCATTGCAGTAGAAGTGTTTTTCAGTCATGCGGTATTATGAACACACAAAAATATTTTTGCTAAACGTTCTCTCTCTCTCTCTCTCTCTCTCTCTCTTTTTTTTTTTTTTTTTTTTTTTGTTGTTGTTGTTGTTTTGTTTGGTAAAAAGCTTACAAGGAAAAAAAAAAAGAAGAAGAAGAAAAAGAAAAATATTTACTTGTAAAATAAACAAGTAGAAATTCGTTTAAAATTTTCTATAAAAATTTTGACAATATTGTTTATAAAAAAATTTCTTCGAACCTCAACTAAATGTAAAATGCAAGGTGATTGAACAGGAGAGCAGCCCCGGCTCACCGCTCGAAAAGCGGTGTTGAGCTATGCTAGGACCGAAGTCCACGTGGGCTGTCCCGAGACGTTTATTGAAAAACAGAAAAAAAAATTACATAATTCTTCGCTAGGTTTAGAGCCTACCCGCGACAATGGGCGATGAGAGAGACAAGTTTTTATATACATAGTCTTTTGTTGTTCAGCTAGCCGAGCCCAGCCGGCCCCTCGCGACAGAGGGCATGCTGGTGTACTGCATTGTAGTGCTGTTAAGTCCAAGAAGAATGGAGATGAGAAAAGGTGATAGTCATGTCAGCCTCTTGCCGGGTAGCGTATCTCCGAAGTGTGGGCGCGTACAGGACAAATTGACAAATTTTCGCCAAACAGTGTGATTTTCGCCAAATATGGACGCTCAAAGAGAAAAAACTACGCGCCACTTAATATTGCCGCTTTTGTTTTTTATTGTTCAATCATGTTTTATTTAAAGCTTTAAATCGCAAAATGGAAGATAGCATGTACATGGGTAAGAGATATTCTCAAACCTTTGTGCTGATGTAGTAAGACGTTAATCAATCCAACCCTAACCATAATATGACTATACTTGTAGATCGTTGTTAACAGTATTTTTGTTAAGTTTCTATACTTTTTTTTTTTTTTTCAAATATCAATTAAGACCTACAAATTGTGTATTGTTATTTCACAGATGAATAAAAATGTTCTTGTTAAAAGCATCCACAAGTCTTTAAAACTATTACTTCTCCCCTTTATTTTTTATATTTTATAGAGATCTAGAGAATATAATTTTATCGCGGAAATTAAAATATGCAAAACCCCATGATCATATTTCATTCTGTGACATAGTTATCATTAAATTAAGAAATTTCTAGGTGGAAGTAAAGAATCTGAAACTTTAGGTAACTTTTTTTCAAAACTGATAATGAAACAAACATAATTATTAAATATAAATAAATAAAAATAAATAATTCCTAGGCAAAATAAATTTCTTTTTAAAAATATTTAAAAATTACATTTTTTTTTTCTTTGTTTTCCCATGTACAGTCGCTAACAAAAGTGTCCGAACACTAGCAAAAATTCCTATATAAAAAAGTACACTTAATACTGTTTTGTTAAATAAATCCTTGTCGAATCCTGTTCTTAGACTGACTAAGAACAGGATTCGACAAGGATTTATTTAACAAAACAGTATTAAGTGTACTTTTTTACTTTCTTCTATATGTAATATAGAGAAAGTATTGGATTCGCGAAAATTTTCGACCTCCGTTTTTTGACGGATCTACACGTTTTGGGATGTCCTGAACACGAATTGATAGTTTTTAGAAAATGTCTGTCTGTCTGTCTGTCTGTCTGTGTGTCTGTATCATTTTTTTGTGGACGCTGTATCTCACGAACATATGAATGAAATTTAACCAAACTTGGTATTTAGTTGCACCCTGACATGAACTGGTGCCCATTAGATTTGGGGATCAATAGCTCAACAGGTGGCGCTGTAATCGCATTTTATGCAAATTTTTAACATGGCAGCATAGGACAAAATTCCGTATAAATGGGCATAATGAGAGTTATTTTAAACTTGTGATTGTAAAATTAATTTGAATTATTGATGATAGTAGTAGTTAACTAGGAAAAAAAAATTGTGCATGGGGGGGCATCGGTTCCCCCCCTGGGGGGGAAGTACCCCCCCCGGGGGGGTTAAATTTTGAAGATGGGTATCATTCGAAAGATCTCGTCAATACCTTTAAAACGAATGGTTGAACCATAAATCTGTGATAATTTAAAACAAAGTTATCGATTTTTTTTACTTTTAACAAAAAAAAAAAAAAAAAAAAAACTTAGAAAAAAAAATTCGATTTTTTTTTTTTTTTTTTTTTTTTTTTTAAGCGGCGATTTTCAGCACTTTTTATTGCGTCATCCTAGTTTACAGAGAGCAATGTAATTCGGCAGAAATTATTGATATAATAACCTCATTATTATTACATTATGAATACAAATCAAAGCTGTGTATCATGAGACCTGATTTTTTCTTCTTCTTTTTCTTTTCGCTGGCTTTAACGGGAAAAAAAAAGTCAGACAGATGTTACATAACGATTCGTATTTCAGATAGATCAAAATTAAAGTAATAAAAATATTTGCAAAAATAAATAAAAAATAAATAAAAATCTTAGTATCTTGATATTATTAAATAAAATCTTTACACATGGTTGAATTTCATTTTTTCCCCCACTTAATTGTTATTAATTGTATATATCTATATATTGTACTTTGATGCGTCATTAATATCTGCAGGTGAGACAGACTTCTATTTTTTATAATTATTTTACCTTAAGAATTATTTAACTTTTGTAAGCAGTTATAAACTTAGAGCTGTCAAACAAAGTAGTTTATATTTTTCAATAACAGCTTTTAACAGATATATAACAGAGAGGTACTTTTACTAATTAATAATATTAATATTGTTTTTTACTTTCTAATTTGTGTTTTTGTTAGATAAAAACTATATCATATCTAGAACCAGATTTCTTTTTTCACTTAAAAAAACAAAAAACAAAAATTGATATTCATACAGTCGGTAACAAAAGTGTCCGAACACTAGCAAAAATTCCTATATAAAAAAAGTACACTTAATACTGTTTTGTTAAATAAATCCTTGTCGAATCCTGTTCTTAGTCAGTCTAAGAACAGGATTCGACAAGGATTTATTTAACAAAACAGTATTGAGTGTACTTTTTTTATATAGGAATTTTTGCTAGTGTTCGGACACTTTTGTTACCGACTGTATGAATATCAATTTTTGTTTTTTGTTTTTTTAAGTGAAAAAAGAAATCTGGTTCTAGATATGATATAGTTTTTATCTAACAAAAACACAAATTAGAAAGTAAAAAACAATATTAATATTATTAATTAGTAAAAGTACCTCTCTGTTATATATCTGTTAAAAGCTGTTATTGAAAAATATAAACTACTTTATTTGACAGCTCTAAGTTTATAACTGCTTACAAAAGTTAAATAATTCTTAAGGTAAAATAATTATAAAAAATAGAAGTCTGTCTCACCTGCAGATATTAATGACGCATCAAAGTACAATATATATATATATATATACAATTAATAACAATTAAGTGGGGGAAAAAATGAAATTCAACCATGTGTAAAGATTTTATTTAATAATATCAAGATACTAAGATTTTTATTTATTTTTTATTTATTTTTGCAAATATTTTTATTACTTTAATTTTGATCTATCTGAAATACGAATCGTTATCTAACATCTGTCTGACTTTTTTTTTCCCGTTAAAGCCAGCGAAAAGAAAAAGAAGAAAAAAAATCAGGTCTCATGATACACAGCTTTGATTTGTATTCATAATGTAATAATAATGAGGTTATTATATCAATAATTTCTGCCGAATTACATTGCTCTCTGTAAACTAGGATGACGCAATAAAAAGTGCTGAAAATCGCCGCTTTAAAAAAAAAAAAAAAAATCTGGTGTGAAACAACCACACGACTTCCATTGCCCACTATTACACGTATTATATGCACTTTTTGGGAGGTAATGTGATCAGAAAACATAAAAGTGAACTGTAGAAGTAGAAACCTAAATTTTTTCTGTAAGAGAAACTTTATGCACATATAAAGACATAAAACGTAGCTTACATATAGCGGGGTAAAAAATAAGAGAAAAAAAAGGTAGAATTATTTTTTGAAACACAAATTTCCGAGATCTAGATGACCAACCTAAGCAGAATGATTGTTAATTTTCCTCTAATAACCACGGAGAAAGAAATGGAGGAAGTACAGGAGAAAGAAATGGATTTATATAACAATTTTCAAGAAAATCGTTTGAGCCGTTTTTGAGATACCAACTTTTACAAAAAATCAATTATTGACCGGAAAACAATAATTATAACAAAGGATATTTAAAAGTGAGTTAATAGGGTGAGTTAAAAAAAAAAAAAAAAAAAAAAAAAAAAATCCGTTCAGCCGTTTTTAAAGGAACGCGTTTGCGAGACCTTAAATTGAGCTATTTATACAGGACGCCTATCAATTTTCCTGAACTAAACAACTATGTCATTCGAAAGGACATGGAATAGAGTGTTTATATAGCAAATTGAAAGAAAATTGATAGAGCCGTTTTTGAGATACGGACTTACGGTCCCACTTCCGGTTTCCAATTTTCACCAAAATATGAAAATTTATCTGTATACCAGACCTGTTTAAATTATGAAGTTTTGTAGTTCTATATTTATTAGTTTCGAAGATATGATAGCACCAATTGCCAAAAACAACTTTTTTGGACTCAGGGGACCTTAAAACGCGTAAATCAGGTGAAATCTTGAAATCGAATTTTTGAACCAAATACAATACTTCCATTACCTACGGTAGTAGGGTAATGGAACTAATTTTAAATTAATTAAACTTTAATTTTATTTATTACATTGTTTTTTATTCATAAAATATTAATAAAAAATAATACTTTCATTTAATTTTGGGTAATCCTTTGTACTAACTATATATTATGCAAACTCAATGTAATGTACCTAAATTTAGCACAAAATGAAAAATGCATAGTAACGATTTAAAATGCACTTCTAGCAATTTTTTTTTTTTTTTTTTTTTTTTTTTTTTTTGCAAAAATGTATCTGAATATTTTGAGGAATCATAAGTAAACCATAAATGAATGATTTTCATCCCATATTCTATACGAAACATGCTTTTATGCATTTAAGAATTTACATTCAATTTATTTTGTTTTGTGCAATCTAAAGATATAAAATTACATCTATAAAAAAATTTCGCTCATAGACGTGATGCATTTGAATTCCTTTGGAAGACCCTGTACACAACCCAGGTCACGCTCTTCGGCCTAGTCATTCGAAGTTTTCCGTGGTTTTCTAAACTTGGGTAAATACGGGATAGGACCCCTTAGAAAGACCCCACGGAGGGCACTCTCCCTCAGGCCCAGGACCTACAGCAGTTAATCGGCCTTATTCCCAAATCCAATTCAATACCTGTACACGAATTAGTTATTGTTTTCTCTGAATGTGGACTTCTTGTTAATATTTGTTCTTCAGTTATAATGATAACAAACAGACAGATAGATAAACACACAAGCAACTGCTAAAACACTAATTTTTGAATTCAAGACACTTGAAAACGTGTAAATGTAGCAAAAACTCAATTTCGAAAATCTGTGCCAAAAACAAAACTTTCTCTGGCAATATATGTGTAAAAGAAAGTAAAAAAAAAAGTGTGTGTGTGTTTGGGTCTGTATATGTAGCTGAAAGGGGAGAGCTCATTTCATAAAGCCAGTTTGTTCAATTCCAATAGCAATTTTTGAGCAACCTTCCCTTTTGAAAAACTTTTAGAATACTGAGATTGGACATATGCTAGTTTTTGTCTTTGAGCAACACACCAATCTCTAAAAAATATTATTTTCAGATTCAATAGACCTCAAACACGTACCAAACGCTAAAAATCTTATTTTTAGATTTAATAGACCTCAAACGTGTACCACACGCTAAAAATCTTATTTTCAGATATAATAGACCAAAAACCCGCGTATGCAAAGGAAAAACTCAATTTAAAAAAAATTGACATGAAAATAATATTTTCTCTACTTTTTATGGATTAAAAAAAAAAAGTTTTTTTTTTTTTTTTTTTTTTTAATTTATTTCCAATGGCTGGATAAAATAATCTGGTGAAATACATTTCTTCGAAAATACATTTGACAAGAAAAAAATAATCTGGTGTGTCACTCACACGATTTTCTCTTACCCTGAAATTTAATACTATAAATACAGGTTGCAGATTAAGAGGTAAGATAACGAGAACTGTCATGTAAACCTATGCTAAACAATTCAAATTAGGCTTCAGAAGAGTTTTATACGATAATTAGTTCTGTCTGAGGGGGCTACCGCCCCCCTCAACCCCCGTTTTATTAATGTACCTACATTTATATAGAATTTAATTCGGTTATTAAAAAATAATTCTGTTTTTAAAAAATAATTTATTAAAATTATTATTTAAAAAAAATTATCTTTTATGATAATGCAGGCGATTTCCATATTAGAGAAGTAGTGTAACACTAAATATCCAAAAAAAGTCCATTTTACTCTCAATAATAATAATAATAATAATAATAATAATAATAATAAACGATTTTTTTTTTCTAAGTTTTTTTTTTTCGTTAAAAGTAAAAAAAATCTATAACTTTGTTTTAAATTATCACAGATTTATAGTTCAACCATTCGTTTTAAAGGTATTGGCGAGCTCTTTTGAATGATACCCATCATGAAAATTTACTCCCCTCGAGGGGAGACTTCCCCCCAGGGGGGGGAGGTGAGGCTCCCACATACACAAACATTTTTTTCCCAGTTAACTATCTCTATTACAAAAAATATATATTCGTTTCATTTGGTTTAGTGCAGTCTATAGACGTTAAACTCTACTTACCTGCAATTTCCCACATAGACGTAATGTATTAGAATTCTCTTGATTGTCCCTGTACGCGAACCATTTGCTTGATCTTAACGAAAATCTTACTGTAGCATCCCTATATGATACACATTTAGGATACTAAGTTTGAACTTTCTGCCATAATTTGCTTTTGAGATATGCTGATAACAGGCAGACACACTCACAGACACACACACAGACCATTTGCCAAAAACATGATTTTCGTATTCAGGGGACCTCAAAACGTGTAAATATAACAAAATCTCGCGTTCGGAAATTTGACCCAAAAACAGTACTTTCTCTACCTAATGGGTAAGAGAAAGTAAAAATAGTAAAAGTAATTTTTTTTTTACCTTTTTTTTGGATTAAGAAAAAAGTAAAAATTAAATAATTGGACAAAAAATAGTTTTTTTTTTTTTCTAAAATTTGACCTAAGAACAATATTTTCTCTACTCTTTTTATGGATCAGAAAAAGTAAAAATTAAATAAATAATTAGAAAAAAAAAAAAAAAAAAAGGTGAAGGTTTCCTACTAAATTTAGACATTAAGTACATTATTTAAAAATAACGACGCTAAAACTCATTAACACGCAGTTTCAGCAGTTTATTTTTCTGAGAGGGAGAAAAAAGAAAAAAAAAAAAAGATTGAAGTTTTCACGAATGCGGAATGAAGTAGAATCAAGGGTTGCTTTGCGGTAGAGAGATTTTGGCGTTAGCTACGAAAATGCGCCAATCTGTCCTGTACGCGCCAACACTTCGGAGATACGCTGCCGGGTAAGACCCCCCGCGACAGTGGGCAAGAGGTGCAAGACAGACTCTTTGTGTGTCAGAGCAGCTTTTAGTTGTTTTCCAACTTGACCAAGTTCAAGGGAAGTGGGAAAGATTAATCTATTAGTTTTGTAAAGTTATTAAGTAGAAAATAAATTTTATAAATTTTGAAAAGGAGGGATTTACGCGTTAAAATGTTTTCGAGCCAGTTTTGGGGTCTAGGAGATGGGTTTCTGAGATGATATGGAGCAGTTAGTGGGCAGGAGTAATAATAGTGTTCAGGAGCACCCTCCTGGCCGCAAGGACATAAGGACGACCGGCGACAATGAAATTTTTCAGGTAGGTGGGGAAAGGCCCGTGGCCTGTCAGAAATGCCGCAACAGGAGGAGTGAGATTCCAGCAGACGTTTGAAACGTTTGATATTAAGTTATACGTGAATCTCCCTTTTGGGGATTCATCCCAAAGGGCTTGCCACTGTTGGTTCAGTAAGTTTTTTAATTTTTTCTTGACATAAGATGAGGGAGCTGGAAGAGAATGCTGAATAACCTCCTCTTCTGTTGCGGCCTTCGCTAAGGAGTCAGCCAATTCATTGCCGACGACGCCCCTATGGGCAGAAACGTGTGCCAGGGAAATTAAGTGTTTTAATTTAGCTATTTTACATTTTATATCGAATAATTGTGGATGTTTTGTCTTGTGGCTAGTGATGGCCTGCAGGCTCTAAAGGCTGTCACTATAGATGTTAATAGGTGACAGCTGAGTGTTGTCTTCTGCCCAATCAAGGGCCTTTTGGATTGCATAGAGTTCCGTTTGGAAGACGGTGTTGAAATTCTCAAGCCTGCACGCCCACCGATGTGCCTCAAGACCATTGACCATGACGCAGAGCGCTGCTGCAACGCCAGTGTCCGTTTTTGAGCCATCCGTGTACACCGCTACAGGAACTGTGGGATCAAAACTGTTTTTATGATTGTTTACTATGAGGGATGCAGCGTCTTCTGCAGGGTGTAAGTCCCAGCTTCGATTAAGTAGTTGCAGCGGGGTGTTGGGGAAAATGGAGTTTATAATTTGCTGATTGTTTAGTTGGAGGGTGTTGGTTTTGAGGTAATTACTATGAAGTTGAAGGTGGGCATGAGGAATTCCCGTGATGACAGTGAGGGCGTCAGTTGAAATCGTCCTGTAACCTCTCGAAATTTGAAGAAGAAAAGGACGTTGGATAGAATCTAATTTGGCCTGATTTTGTTTCGACAGGTGGCCACCCCATATTCCTGCACCATAAGTTAAGATTTTATCCACTATGGTAAGGTACCATGTTTTCAGGAAGGAAGTGGAGATGCCCCACCACCTTCCTGCTAGTTTTATGGAGTTATGGTAAATTGTTAAGTTTTAGTTTTAAGTTTTAGTTCGTGCAGGTGGGCGGTCCAGCTAAGTTTCCTGTCGATGGTCAGGCCAAGAAGTTTAAGGTGGGGTACATGGTGGACGCTGACGCCGTCGATTCTCACCACGGGAGATCTTTGGAGCAACTTGGGGAAGCCTAAAGTTAGTGCTTGGGTTTTAGAGGGGGAGAGTGACAGATCTAAGTATTTTAATAGTTTACTGAATAGAGGGAAGGCCTCCTTGGCTTGAGTCTCCAGGTCCTTCCTGGTTCTTCCCGAGAGAATGACTGAGAAATCATCAGCATACGCGTAGGTAGTGTGACCCTCAGAGTTCATGCGGACGAGTATCGAGTTGGCTATGATGTTCCATAAAATAGGTCCCAGGCATGAGCCCTGAGGGCACCCCTTAGTTTGAGGGAGCTCTGTAGAGCCACTATCCCAGTTGACAATGATTTTCCTTTTTGAGAGATAAGTGCTGATGACCCCCGCCAGGTTTCTCGGGCAGTTGAGTTCGTGTAGTGCTTGTAATATGTGGGGCCACTCTACGTTGTCAAAAGCTCCTTTGATGTCGAGTGAGACTAAGGTGGTATATTCCAAGGACTTTGAGTTAGAGGCGCAGGAGCTTTTAATTGCCTGTAATGCTTGTTCGCATGATCTGCCCTCTCTGAACCCGAATTGGTTTGGATGTAGGAGGTTGTTAGATTCCAGATGGAAGTTCAATCTGGTTACAACCAGTTTTTCTAAAAGTTTGCCTAAGGTTGGCAGATCGGACGATATGATGCAGGGTCAGAGGGGAGCTTCCCTTGCTTTAGGAAGTACACCACCTCGCCTCTTCGAAGGATTTCTGGAAAGTAACTATGCTCCAGGCATAGGTTGGCCCAGTCGCGTAGTATGTGTGGTACTGTGTTGTAGATGTGTCTTAGTATTAGAAAGTCCAGATTGTCTGGGCCAGGAGCCTTTTTAACATTGAAGCTGAAAAGAGTGGCTTTGACTTCAGTCTCCGTGAAGGGGACATCCGAGGGAGCTGAGAAGGTGGACGCTTGATAGTTGTGATATTTGCTTGGTGCAAAGAGTGTTGTTGTGATGTGTTCAAGGTTATTGCGTTTCGAGGAAAGAGCTGGAGGACGCTCTAGCTTCAGCTCCGTTGGGGTGAAAAACTTGTTGCTGTAGAATTTTTGTGCACTGCCGAAAACTTTTGTTTGTGTTGAGCAGAATTTTCTCCATGCGTCGTTTTTTGCCATGTTAATTTGTTTTTTGAAGAGAGCCGAAAGTTGTTTGATTTTTTGTTTTTGTTGGGGTAACATCGCGGGGTCCAGAAATCTTTGTTGGCGTTTTAGTGCTGTTAATTTGTTGCGCATGGAGCGTAGCTAGGGAGACCAGAAGTTGTAGGTGAATTGCCGACCGCATTTCTTGAGCCTGAAGGAGGAGGTGACTACTGAGTGGATTGTTTGTATTAGTTTTACTGTGAGTTGTTCTAATTGTGTTTTGTTTTTAACTGTGTGCAGTTCTTGGCTTAGGTTTGTTAGAGGTGGTTTGATTAGTGAATTGAACTTTTTAAAATTTTTGTTCTTGGTTGCAAATTTTTTGGAGTATGTGATTACCGATTTTGTTTCTAGTGTGTATGTTATGTAGTTGTGGTCTGTGCTATTGTGTACATCTAGAACTGACCAGGCGGAAATTCTTGCCGTGGTCTTTGGATTTACCAAGGTAAAATCCGGCCAACCCTTGGCTCCGTCCTTTTCGAATGTTGGATGTGAGTTTTATATATTAGCTAAGTTTAGGTTGTTCGAGGCTATGAATTCTATGAGACTGCGACCTCTTACGTCCTCACGTGGAGAACACCAAAGTGGGGAGTTGGCATTGAGATCACAGCCGCAGATGAAAAGTGTTTTCTGTGATATTAGGTGTTGCCATTCCTCCTGGCAAAACTCAAGATCCACGGACGGGGCTGCGTATGCACTGCCAAGGATCAACTCACCTTCCCTTGTGGTGAGTGTAATGAATACACAGTGTTCCCCTGTGGTGTAGTTGAGATTTTGTGTGTTTATGACGATCTGAGCTATGTTCTGCTTGGAGCTGAATCTAGGCCAGGAGGTTGGTAAGCCATACAGAACTCCCCCCACGGTGCAGTAAGCGTCCTGTAGCAGCCCGAAGTCGTAGGAGTTCTTTTCCATATAAGTTCGTGCTGCCAAGTTAGCTGCCCTGCAACCGTTGAGGTTAATCTGCAGGAAGCGTAGGCTGTTGAAATTTGGTCTAGGTTGGGGAGGTGAAGAGGCTGCATCTTGGGGAGACGAGGAGAGAGCTCTTTTTCTGTGCTTCTTTTTAATTTTGTGTAAATTTAAGGGGTTGAGCTATTGGTCAGAATAGGAAGAAAGAAAACTTACCCTCTTTCTTGGTCTCGTTCTCGTTGGGCGTAGTGTGATGAAGTTGGGGGGTGGTAATAGGCCTCGTCACATTCCATTTGGTAGTCGTAATCCACCTGTGCTGGTCCTGAGTAGTACATCTGAGGGGGGCGTACAGATAAGGTTTGTACGACCAGTCAGGTGGATTACTCATGTGGTTTCTTTGTTGTCTTTGGCGTGATTGTGATCTGGTGTATGATGGTGGCCTTTGGTTGTTTCGTGATGATTCGTTGTGCCTGTGTTGTTGTCTTCATGTGCTCTGGTTCCGTTGGTGGAATTTCTCAGGAGTAGGTTGGTGACTTGTTTGGTCTGGAGGGTTTGGTCTTCTGGATGAAGGTCTGCGGGAGGAGGAACGGTTCTGCTGCCTGCCTCTAGATCTTCCTCTGCGTCTGGTGTTGTTGGTCTTGTGTTGCTGTGTTTGGGTGTTGGCTTGTTGGGCTGTTTGTGTCGTGTCTTTGTTGGTGGGATATTTCTTGTTTAGATATTCTCTTTTGCGGGAGTAACTCTCCTTCAGTATTGGGCAGGTCAAGGAGTAAGCTGGGTGGTTAGAGGGAAAGGGAAGTAGCCCCTGTGTGCGTCTGACGCTATTTTGTCGTTGGCAATTGATACAGCTGGGCCTTAGGCTGCAGTTTTCATTTTTATGCCCGCCAGAGCAGTGCGAGCTGAAGATGTTGCTTGTGCAGGTGTGGATGGTGTGGTCTAGAGCTTGGCAGTTCGAGCATCTGCTTATTTCTGTATAGGGCCTAACATAGCATTTGAAGAGACCCAGCTGCACCGCTTGTAGCGCCAGGAAGGCCTCCGCGTAAGGAGTCGGCATATGTAGAATCCAATTGTTGGCTTGTGGTAGTCTTGACTTTTGTTTCCTCAGGATCTGTATTATTGGGTCTTTGTTAGCATTTGTTCTTGTGATTTCATTGAGTCTGTGTTGTATTGTGTCCGCGTCCATTTCATCTGGAACTCCCATGAGCAGGATCCTCATTGGTGGGCAGGGCCTTTGTTTGAAATTGAGAGTATTTTCTAGTTCTATGTTATTTTGGAGCTCTTGTATTAGGATTTTTGCGTCGGCTTCAGTTTTGCAGTGGATATCTACAGATGTACGGAGGATCTTAGTTAAATCTATTTTTGCTTGTGTAGATACGTGATGCGTTCTGAGGGCGTCCATAATAAGCCTGCCGCTGTCTCTTTGTGTTTTTGGTGTGACATGAATGGTTTTTCTTGTTTGTTGGGTGGCTATTGAAGCTTGTGCAAATATGTTTTCTGGTCGGCGTTGATGACTGGTTGTACTGTGTGCTGTGTTCGGTGGACTTGCTGTTATCTGTGAAAATGTTGGTGCGTCTTTGGATGTACTTGATGTGGATGGTGGGCAATCTTGGTGGCTGTTCTCTTGCTGGACTGTTTCGTTTTGGGGCTCAGGAGTGTGGGGCTTGAGGTTATCCTTGATGAAGGCTTCCTGCCTTCCCAGTGTTGTATACATGTCTGTTTGGATATCTTTGTGTTCTTGTAGTCTTATTTTAAGTAGGGCGAACTCTGTTTGGAGATCGATCTTCAAGTTGACAGAAGGGAGCTTTGTTGGTGGTTGCTTGTTTCATGTGGCTTTGGTGAGGACTGTTCTGAGAATCTTGGTGGGAGAGGTGGTGGTACTAATGCTGGTAATGGAGAGGCTTCCGTCGATGGCATTGTTTTTTCTGGTGTCGTTTGTTGTGAGGTGGGTGTAGGAAGGCCCTGTGTGGCTTGGCTTTCTGCCTTGGCCTTTGCTTTCGCTGCCCTATTCAGGAGCTTTATCCTTAGGAATGCTTTGTTAAGAGCCTTCATTAGTCTTTTGTTTGGTCTAGATTTAGCTATGAGATCCATTGCTACTACTGTTACGCCTTAAATTGTATTGTAGGTGGAGAAGTCCTCATAAACTATACTCCCTTTTGTGGGATCTTTCAAATAGTCTTTGGCTTTTGGCTTTGTATTTATTGTGGATGTCTTTGATCTCGTGGAGATACATGATTTTATTGGTTGGTTTGAAGAGGAGCTTGTGGTCGAAGCGTCTGAGGAGGCGTCTTCATCCTCTTCCTGGTGGTGGTTATTCTCTGTATTGGACATGGTCCTATATCAATTTGGAGCTTTGAGAAAAGCTGTTGGATTTTACTTGAGTAAGAGCTGTGTTTATGAAGGAGTTTTTAAATTACCTCAGTAATTGGAGGGGGCTCGCCAGAGCGTCTACACCATACCATTTGAAAGAGAGAAAAAAAAAAAAAGCAAAAACCAGGAGCCTAGACTCCCGTAAATAGCCAAGAGAAAATTTAATACAAGAAAGTGAATTTTAATTTGATACCATTCGAGAAAGCTAGGGACGATAGGGGAAAAAAAAAAAAAAAAAAAAAAAAAGTAAACTTCTTTTACTTTGTAAAATGGCAGGGAGGGAGACCCAAGTGGTAGCGGTACTGAGGGAGAAAGCTGGAGCTGATTGAACTTTGAGTTGGTGCGTTGGGCGAGAGAAGCAAAATATATATATATATATATAAGTAAAAAGAATTTTTATTTTCGAAGTTCTCAAAAGGCGAGAGCAGTGGGCTTTGTAACAAAAAAAAAAAAAAAAGAAAGAAATTTATTTTCTTAGTTCTCAAAATGCGAGAGCAGTGGGCTTTGAGAAAAAAAAAAGAAAGTAATAAAAGAAAAGAATAAATAAAAAAATAAAAAGAAAGAAAGAAAGAAAAAAAAGAAAAAAAATGGGGCGGAGAGGGAAGGGGAGGGCTGTCGAGGGGGGCAGGGGCTGGCACTAGGAACACCTAGGGGGGTAAACAGCAAAGTTGGTAAAAGGATGCGAGCCCAGGGGGTGGGGCCAGTCGAGGTATAAAAGTGGAATTGCACTTGGGGAGGAGGCGGGGGAGCCAGGAGGCTTCCTGAGCCCAGAAATGTGGACAGTAGGTGCCTTGCGCGCCGAGGAGAGGGACAAAAGGGAAAAAGTGGAGGTGAGCCTATGGGGTGGGGCAGGCCTGTGGACCGAGCCAAAATCACTTAATGCAAGATTGAAGCTGGTAGGTAGTCACTGACTGTAACCAGGGACAAGATTTGAGGAAGACTAGCTGGGATGGTTAGCCTAGTGGATGGGGCAGGGGAAGGAAACCTCAAGGGAGAAGCAATGTTAAGCTATAAGTTTAAGTTCGTTAGCTAAAGGGGGTTGCGAACCTTTAAGAAGCTATAAAATGCTGTAGATGGGAAAGATACTGTATGGGAAGCCTAGTGGGTGGGGGAGAGGCACGGCTTAACAAAGTTAAGAAAAGGTAACTTGGGGACTCTAACCACTGAGTTATCTGAGATTGGGAGGGGGAAAAAAAACTTTCTGAAAATTTTTAAGTCCAGAAAATTAGAATTTATTTTAATTAAATTTGATTTTGTTGTTAATTGGGCAAATACCTTGAATGAAAAAGGTTTAATTAACCACCAGAGGCAAATTGATGATGATTTGGAGCGTGCGGACATTATTCCCGCATTAAATAGGTGCGCTACTCGGCGAAAGCGCTTTTCACATCCCTTAAAATTAAGGGACGGGATTGCGTTCGCCGAGAAAACGTCAGAGTTAAACAGTGCTAGGGAGCAGGATAGAAAACTTTCATCTTATATGTAGAGAGCACTGTTGCTGATGAGAACTGCAAAAAGGCTCTCATAACACAGAAACCTACCCCAGAGCAGCCTGCTAAAGGGGGGGGCAGGTCCTGGCGAAGGGGGGGGAGGGGGGCAGCCTCCCCCCGAAACTTGGAAAAAATTGAAATTTGGCTGTGGAGAAGTGGAAAGTGGATTTATTGGAGGTTAGTTGGTAAATCCTGCTCCCGAGACTTGCAAAAGGGACAATTGAAGATAGAATTGAACGTGGTTGGCTCTGAGAAAATGACTTAGAAGATTTTGGGATTTATTTATGAAAATGACTTAGTCCCTACAAACGGCGGGACTTGGAGAAAATTAAGTGGTAGGTATGAAAATAAAGCTAAGTCCAACAGAACGTCGGGACTTGGGAGAAGTTGGGGTTCTGCTTGGAAAAACGACTAAGTTCCCTCGAACGGCTGGACTTAGAAGAAAATTGGGTTTTAATTTAGAAAATGACTAAGTCCCTACGAACGGAGGGACATAGAAAAAATTAGGTGGATGGCTTGAAAATAAAGCTGTCAAGACTAAGTCCCCTCGGACGGCGGGACTTAGAAGAAATTTTGGGTTTTTATTTATGAGAATGACTAAGTCCTTTCGAGCGGCGGGACTTGGATAGAATTTTGGGGTTTTATTTAACTCAATTGGAATAATTATTGGAGAAAAACAATTAAAGGTAATAGATGCAAATGAGCAAGAGAACTGGAGAGCCATTCAGGAACAATTTAGTAATTGCAGTTATAATCAATGTGAGAGAGCAATGGACAAGAGGGGATCTTTAACAAATAATTAATATAAAGTTGGATAAATACAAGTGGATGGATAATTACTAGTAAGTGGGAAATTATTAATGGATGGGCAGCAGTTACCAGAAAAAAAAAAAAAAAAAAAAGGGACGACACTCAGAAAGAGAGGGGTAATTAGAACAAATAATGAGTTTAATAATGAATTTTAATTAATTTGAACTGGGATAACTAAGTCCAGGGTCCCTGACCACAGAGAGCCAGAGCCCAACAATAATAAACAGACAGCTGTGAGGGGCTAATTAAAGAGACAATTAGGGATAAGTACTGAAGTTGAAATTTAATTAAAAATCAATATTAAAATGGGCAATTACGAGGGGTCCTTGAGAAGATTAAGAGACTTGGCCAAATAAAACTCGTTAGGCACCCGACAACCCCCGATTCTGCCATCATGGCAGGATCGAACACCCCTAAAAAACGGGGTGGGAGCGCTCCATGTCGACATCCGGGGATTGGCAAGTACCCGTACAAGGACGCTGACTTAGGAAAATGGCGCAGAGCACGTGGTGATTACATTACGGATTTAAAACTTTTGAAGGATGGTTAAAATAACTGATAATTAATAAAATACATATTTGAGGGTCAGATGCGTATATTTTTTATTGTAATTTGTAAATATGTAAACCTTTTTATGCTCTATACAAATGTAACGCTACTAAAAGGAAACTTTTTTATTACTCTACAAATTTAAGCAGGCTATACATCGTATTAAAATCTAAAACTTCTAAATAAATTATTTTATTGAAATATTTGCTTAAATGTTAAAAAATAAAGAAGTGAAAGTCATAAAAATATCTGTAGAGAGATTACTGATGGAAAAAGAGAGATAGAGAGAATGCGGTTTTAAAGTTACAACTAGTTTAATTAAATTTTAAAACTAATTCTTTAATATAACGAATAAAATAAAATAATGCGTATTACTATTCATACATTACAAAAATTATACCTTTAAATAAATATTCAAATATTTTGTATAGTAGATATAAACGCACACGTGTGATAATTTAAATTTTGCTGTTTGCAAATTTTTCTTTAAAAAAGTAATGATATTCTTAGGGTTCAATATGAACTTGCAATCACATGTTTTATATTTAGCGGATTGTAAAGCTTAAGTATGAAAGAGTCCCTATTCAAGGTGCATTAAAATAGGAGATTTAATTTAATAAATTATATAATGCAGATTTTTGTGCCATAAATTTAATAATTTTTATTTGAAATTTTCTAAACTGAGGTTTTTTATAGTTTTGAGGAACTTTTAATCCTAGAATCAATTTTTTGGAAGCATTTATAGTAAAATCCCGATTATCCGTGAGTGGATTATGCGCGTTTTGGATTATCCAGAAGCTCGGAAAAAAACGGATTCGAGAGAAAGTGTTATGACCACAACATACTAGCATAAATAATTAACGACTTTTTTTTTTCCAAAACAATTTTTGATTGTTTCGTTTTACAAAAGTTGTTATTGTAAGTAGAGAAATAATTACTCATAAATATATTTTAATTTTAACCCTAAGTACAAAATGAAAACCTCTGTATAGTAAAGCATTGCAGTTAAAAATTGAAATAATATAGAAATAATTCGTTGGCATTTGATTATACCTGTGCTTTATTCACGGATGCGTGAATTTAAAAATCAAACGAAATAAACATTGAATGTCATAATTTAATTCATAAAATTATAGGTTTGAAAAGTAATAAATATTATTCAAGTTAAACTTTCTTCTTTTTATGAATTCATATAAACAAATCACGGAAAATATTTATTTTAACTGTGAATGTTATAAAAATACGAATGAAGACCCTTTTCATTTCTTTTTCTTATGTGAGTAGCATATGATACATTAAAAAATGTATATTTATTTTATTAAATGGACAAACGAAGAAAATGTACGAGTTTCATTTATTAAATACTTTTCTTTAGATTTTAAAGAAATAAGGCCTTATATACTAATCTCATACAGAAATAATTAGTAAAAATATATAAATATTTATATAAATGTGAGTAAATAAAGTAACGTATTTACTATGTTTTCCTTGATTGTTTATGGGATTAGATAAAGTTACATGTAAAAGCTATGTCAAAATTTTCGTAGTTAACGGAGAAATGTTAAGTGATAACGTTACTTATGAAGAAAAAACGCTAAAAGAAAAATATGTAAGAAAATACGCTAAAAGAAAAACATGAACAAATATTTGGGAAAACATTTGTTTTGGGCACACTTTTATCTTCTTTATTTTTTAGACCTGAGAAATTATCTAATTACAGTATATAATTATTTTAAAAGTTTGTGTTGTAAAATGACGCCAAATAAGTATTTTTGCCTTACGTATCATAATAACAAATAATTGTGATTTAGCAATTAGGAATATATTTTTTATAATATTCAGTAATTTGTTTACGTAAAATTTTGTAAGGAAACGTAGGAAATATTGGATAGATTTCAAGCAAAAATATTTATTAATAAAAGGGTTTGTTCAAAAAGGAATACGTTCAGAAATTCCTTTTTAACTAATCATTTTGATACTTGATTTAACTTTTTCATTTCATTTTTCAACGTTCTAAAGTAGTAGTTTAGAACGGAGTTTAAATTAAGTTAAATGCATAAGAAATGGACCCTGAATCAGTAGTGGTCGTTCAGAGGTTTCCAAGTTCCAAACTAAGTAAAATTTTAGACTTTCTTAAAGTCGCAGAATAGAGTAAAATAGGGAAAACTTCAGATCTATGTAAATTATCAGGATAATTTTCCTTATAAACGTGTTGGGCCAGTTTTAAAATATTAATTGTAAAACTGGCATGAAAATTATTGAATATCAATATTTTACTTAAAAAATTATTACATTATTCTAAATAAAAGATGCTAATAACATGGCAGAATAGGGTAATTTTCACACAAACTTACTTAATGGAATTATTGCAATAGAAATAATGTGTATTTCTATAAAATCTGACCCTAATAATCTGAATAATTGGGTAAACTATGATAAACTTAATATGTCAAAGCCAAAGAATGACATTCTTGTGGGTGGGGTATTTCAGTCTGTGACTATCCCATTCGAAGTACCGAATTTAATTATCTTAGCATAAATATTGTAAGCCCCAAATTAAAAATCTATGAGGGTAAATATATGATGGGGAACTGAACAGATATCACACATGCAAACTAATTTTAAGAAATACTGGTATTGCTCCACAGAAACTGAATTTTATTAATATTTCAAAAATAAGATGATATTTTCTAATATTTAAAAATGTCAATTAAGAAATTTTATTTTAACTCAAAATTTCACGATCAGCATCATTTCTGAACATATATCTAAAACTTCATACATTTTAAAGTGATCTTAAATTATATATTAAAACATGTATTAAATAAAATCATATAATGGTTTGTTATGTGTTGCAATTATTAAAAAAAAAATACAATTGATTTTTTTTTTTATGAATTATTTTAGAAAATGAAAGAATTTGTGTTTATTAAGACATTATATTTTATTATATTTTTTAATTATACAAACTTAATTAATTTAATTACACTCGTTTTAGTATACTTCTTGGTAAAATCTGTTTTCTGTTTGAAATCATTTTGTACTTATTACATTAAGCTTAAAATACCCGAATTTTATATATTCCAGTTACAAATTAAATGAATTATGAAAGACAATCCTTTCACAGAATGGTGTTTTAATCAGAAATAATTACTTTATTTCTATATATATATATAAAAAAATTACAAAATTACTTAGTAATAAACAAAAAATACATAAACGTAATATTTAATTAATTGTTCGAATGATTAAATGATAATTTACTATTAAAAAAGTCAAGGAATTCCCAATTTATAAATATTTATTTTCATCAAAGTTATTTTTCTTATTATTATTCAAGATATAAATGCAATTTTTATATTAAAAAATATTTTCAATTTAATTAAATTTTAATTCTTATATTCAATACTTCACAAAAAATAAAAATAAAAATAAATAAATAAATAAAATAACTCTTAATATTAAAATTGAAATCATTCTCATTTTGCACAATATCACTCATTGGAAAAACGCACACTAATGTACATTAAAGTATTAGAGTAAAAAAGCTTCTACAACAAATTAAAATTTGCATTAAAGATGTCACAGGCCAGGATATGCCAATATTCCTTATTTCAGCGTAAGCGCACAAAGCAAATATTAATATATTCCCTTATATTATATATCAAAAGGATGACAGCACAGTGAATTTCCATTCAACAACCGTTCATTGTAAAAAATAATACGCTAGTATTTACACGAAATGTGCTGTCAGAAATAGATACCAACATATTCTACGGTTAAACAATATAACTTACAGCAGAAATATCTGTAAAAGAGTCTTTCTTTACAGACATTTTTGCTGTAAACACTACCATAAGTTTTAGAGAGTATTTCATAATTGGTTGTTTATGCACACATCATGTAATGTTTAATAAAAATAGGAGAAACTTTCCCATCAGAAGTCGAAATTTCAGAATTCGAAAATGACAAAATCATAGCCAATTAAGGCTAGTACTTATCGTCTTAAGATATTTCTACGCTCTATAGGCAGAATTCCACGAGTGCTATCGAATATGTAATCAACAGATCCAGAAGAGCAATATTATACCCAACGCACGATCAGTGCGAACGATGGTTATTGATAGATCTGACGTGTTGTCCTCTTGGACATTTGCAACCACAGGCATGCTATGTACTCTTAATCTGGAACACGACTCGTTTACCAGGTGTGTGAAAAATCGCTGACAAAAGTTCCTACCTACTATTACATATGGCCATTTGGTTACTACAACGTTGATGCCTGCTTGATCTATGGGTTACGTCATGCTACGCTGTTGTTAGCGGTGAGCGGTAAAATAAAAATATAACAGACTATCCGTACAATGATAATTTTCGCAGCGTCTTTTAACTATGTAGCGTAGAGAGATGATAATGAGTGTCATTAAGAGCACATTCCTGTCACTTTCATATGAGCGACTGTAATTCAAAGCGATGTCATTCAATGTTTAATGTGAAAAAGCTGTAGTCTTTACTCGAGGTCCGCATACTTTGAGGGTAGTCCAAAAATTGTCTGATGATATTTTTCTTCATATCTTTTTTGAAGCTGAAATACAGTATATTCCGCTGCTTTTCGACATGTTCTTTTAACTTTTAGAATTTGTAAAAAGTGAGATAAACTCTTAATATCGTCAGTACAGCACTATTTATATAATTTATCGGAATGATAACAAAAAATGCTGCAAATTCAGTTAACATGAAAAAGTTTTTTTTACAAATCATGTCAAAAGTAACAAGTGAGGTAATCTCTTAATTTTGTCAGTCTATTTATATAATTTATAGTAATTGTAACAAAATGTTCCAAAGAAATTTAACATGTAAGATCTCTTTTGAGAAATTATGTCAAAAACATTTTATAAGTGTGGCAATTTCTTAATATTGTCAAAACTGCACTATTTATATAATCTATAGGAATGTGTTGCAAATTCGTTTAACGTGTGAAAGCTATTTTTACGAATTATGTCTACAAAGAAAATGCTATAATCCAAAGAAGATGCTAACATCAAAATTTGAATGAAAAGGTCATAATAGCCACCAATGGTCGATATGCAAAGGGGAATGGCTTATATGCAAGTTAAATTTTCAAAATAAATAAATAAATAAAAACTCAAATTTTTCTGCAAATTAATAAAATGAGTTAAAATTTTACATATACCTATAGGAAGAATACAGCTTCTTTGACATAAAGTAATTGCTGATATTATTCTTCGACAAGATAATTTGTGCTGTAATTTTGCATATAATCTAACTTTTTTTTTTTTTTTTTTTTTTTTTATAGTTATTATATGGTTCCACATTTTACGATTATTTTCATTTCATTTATTTTATTTTATTTTAATTAATTTTTAATTAATTAATTAATTAATTTTTATTTTTATTTATTTATTAATTAATTAATTTTTATTTATTTATTTATTTACTTATTTCAATTAATGGATATCTATTTTTTTTTAAGTTTTTATTAATATACAATAAAATAAAAAAAAAGTAATGTCTTTACATTATTTATAATAAAAACATTTTCTTTTTTTATTTCTCTCATCCAGTGTTTATTTTTTCTATAAAATAACGATTCATTGTCTAAATATAGTAATTATTTTGCAAAAATGTCTTTTTCCTCGAAATATATATCTTTTTTAATTATGCCTTTCCTTCTTCTTCTTTCTTCTTTCTTTCTTTTTTTCTTTTACTGAAAATTACTCTTATTTATTAATGTTACTGTAACAAAACAATGTTTATCATACAATCTTATTCTACTATGAATAATTTCTTTGATGTTTTTTTCAATAACTATTATTAAATGACAAAAAAAAAAAAAAAAAAAAAAAAAACAGGATTTTTTTTTTTTTTTTTTTCATTTTTACTTTCACTTTGAACGTTATAGTAATTTATCATTCGATACTTTTTCACCTTGTAACAAAAGAAATTACTTTTTTTCAGACACGTACTTTTTCTTTTATGAGTTTATTTTTATTTTGTAGAAGATAATTAAAAGAAAACTGAAAAAAAAAATATATATATATAGTAAAAAAGGAACGTTGTATGCATGAGCCTAATACATTTACTTACATATGTCAAAACGTATAATAGTAATTTTTTTTATTTTTTTATTTATTTAATCGATGTATATTGAGAAACATTTATGCATTATTTTAATACATACATTTTTTTTTCTTTTAGTAGCTTCAACAAAGAATTTCGTAGAGAACTTTAGGGAACCATATTTAAGTATTTTAAGAAAGGAAATTTTTTGTTTAATAAAACATATGTATATGTATATAAGCAGTAGAATCTCGATCCATCGTTTTTCATGGGGTGCCGAGATAAAAACGATGAAAGCGGAAAAATGACGAATGCGAGATAAAGTCGAAACACAAAGAAAATAATGTTTATCAATTAATAGATGCAATATATACAGTATACTACTAATAAAAACAAATTTATTACTCTCCAAACTGTCAAAGAAATGCATTAAAGTTGTAGAACATTAAGCGATATTTATTTTTAAATATCAGTAATTTTATGTTGGACTTTTCGTTCATTTTATAAATTAAATAGGAAATTTTGAAGATTTATGAAATTTTTCTGGCACTTTTCGGTAATTTTATGTCCATTCATAAAAGTTCCGTGCATTTTCAAGCATCATACTTACATCAAACACACTTGTCACTGGCGTAGATTCAGCCTCATCGATGTGAAATTTATCCTCTGTTTCTTCATTTTCATTTTTTGAAATCACACATTTCTTCTATGCTTTATGATGTCACATGTTACACCTCTTAATCCAGACAAATATTATCACTATATTTCGCACCAGGCAAATCTTCTATTACACACAACCACTCTACATCTGCATTATCAGCATCAGCATCATTTTTTTAACACTTTCCAACAAGGTTGAAAAGTGTTTATGACTTTGGTTTGTCTATCTGTCCGCGTTCTAACTTCCGTAAATATTTATGGAATTTCTTGAAACTGATATATGTTATTCCAGTTCACTATCAGACGTTCCCTATTGAAAATGGAGTTTATACCTCTACTGGTTTGTGTACAGGGACATCCGAAAGTATTTCAAAGCATTGTGTTCTATGAGAGGTATTTCTATAAACCATATTTTCATACCTTTACTGTAGACATATCTTAATGAAATTGAAATATGTTATTCAAGATCACTATCGGATGTTTTCTGTATAAAATGGAGGAAATACCACCATCGGTTTATATACTGGGACACTCAAAAGTATTCCAAAGCATTGCGTACTATGAGAGATATTTCTATAAATCAAATTTTAATAACTCTAATTTCCACGAAGTTTAAGGATATTAAAATATGTTATTTATATGCAGAAAAGAACGCTTTGCATAGAGTATAGCATGATTAGCATTAAATTTACAGGGTGGCAAAAAATATCCAGTTATATTAAGAGCTATTAATAAAAAATTGCTAGAATTGTACTTTCGTTTACGTTAAGCGTTTTTAACACTTTCTAACATTTTTTAAATGTGAATATGATTTCAGTTTTGTGTATCTGCCTGTCCGTCTGTCTGTCTGCCTGTCTGTCTGCCCGAGCTCTAACTCCCGTAAATATTTATGGAATTTCTTGAAACTGATATATGTTGTTCAATTTCACTATCGGGTGTTTCCTATTGAAAATGGGGATTATACCTCTACTGGTTTGTGTACAGGGACACCCGAAAGTATATCAAAGCATTGTGTTCTATGAGAGGTATTTCTATAAACCATATTTTCATACATTTACTGTAGACATATCTGAATGAAATTGAAATATGTTATTCAAGTTCACTATTGGACGTTAAGCGTTTTTAACACTTTCTAACATTTTCAAGTGTGAATATGATTTCAGTTTGTGTATCTGTCAATCTGTCTGTCTGTCTGTCTGCCGCGCTCTAACTCCTGTAAATATTTATTGAATTTATCGAAACTGATATATTTTATTGAAGTTCACTATCGGATGTTCCATGTTGAAAATGGAGTGAATATCTCTTCTGGTTTGTATACAGGGACACCCAAAAGCATTCTAAAGCATTGTGTTCTATGAGTGTTTTTTTAATAAATATTTTCCCTATATAATGTTACCCATTTAAAATGACATTAATTGGTCCTGTATAACTAGTTTGTTTACAGGGACAACAACAACAGCAACAAAAAGCCAATGCATTACGTTTTAGGACAGAATTTTTTGAAAGTTATGTTAAAAAATCTTTCTGCTCTAAAAATCATAAAAATATTGAAATGTATTGTTAATATTCTAAAATAATGTTTTGTATAGAATATGATACGATTAACTTTCTTATTTACAGGGCTACACTAAAATATTCAGAGAGATCTAAAGCTGTAATTATAATCTAATATCTGCATTTTCTTTTTCATTAAGCTTTTTAACACTTTTCAAAATGCCTAAGAGTTATTTTAAAATGAATTAGTCTATCTGTATATTTTTCAGCCCTTCTGTCTGTTGTGTGATAACGTAGGCAAAGAATATTAAAAGTTATTTGATACAACATTTACGTACAGTTGGAAAGTGTTACTAATCAATGCGTTTTGCATGATTTTTCTTTCTTGTTTTTTTTTACCCTTCGGTTAGGTATTCTTCATCATTTTTTCGCACGTAACCACATTTTAAGAAACGATTTTCTGGATTACTGAAGAGGTTACTTTCTACCATGTTAAAATTACAAAATTAATAGTTTGCTAATCGCTTGCAGTCATGGCTTCCCAATTAGGATCCTTCATTGAAAGGGGGGGGGGGCGGGGAAGAGTTGTTTTGGGATGAAAAAAGTAATTCCGTAATTCCAGTTTGTATGCTAATCGGTACTGCTTAATATAATATAGTTTTCTTGCACTAATTACTAAAGACCGCAAATAAACTCCAGGTCCAATAGGTAATCAAGCCGTGAAAAAAAATACAATCTTTTTGTAATATAGCACTTTATTTCAAGCATGACATCTCAGCAAGGGAATGTAGTATGTTTCCTAATGTATTTAGAAATGCTACACTAAAGGTGATATACAGGCAATTTTAGATAAAGAGAGAGAGCTTTCGTAAATACGTATAAATAGTGGAGGAGATTAGGAGCGAAGTGTCTAGTTTGCTTAATGACAAACTCAAGCAGACTGTACGAAATACCCTAAGAGTTAGAAAAATATTGCCAATTTCATAGCAAGATACATGTCTTTGTTTCTCGAATAAAACAGTAGAATTTTTTTAAATTTAGAGAGTCCGTTATAAAATTTACGCCAATAACTTATGCCAATTTGTATCGCCAGAAAATCGTCTGCCGGATGTGAGACTGAAAGAATATGAATTATTACGACATCTTGTCATTAAGAAATATAAATTACCCTTTAATGATATTTCAACAGGCATTTATTGTTCAATTTAGCTATAATAAATTAAACTTGCGCAATTTAAATAATGAATTGTAATTTGTACAATAAGCAACTGTTAATACATGAAAATAATATTTTTATATTATTTTATAAAATGATTTAGCTTTGGAAGATATGAAAGACCGTTATTTAACAAAAATTCATTTAGATTACAAGGAAAAATTATTAATTTTAAAGAATACGTTTTTATTCTCAACAAATTAATTTAATAGATTAACATATAAAATATTATTAAAATTAAGATATTTATTTATAGAGAGACAAATGTGATTAGGTATAAACGATAATTCAGGATTTCGTTAGATATTTAAATAGAAATTTCCTTTATAGAAAATATAATATACAATTATTATTATTAGTAGTATTTTTTGAAAATTAAAATTAAACCAATATATGTGAAGAAACTCCTCCACACTTAAACTTCAGGTATGGTTATGGTTGGGTTTTACGTCGCACTAGTGCTGCGCAGATGGGCAATTGGCGACGGTCTGGGACACACCCCTAGAGGTGGTCCGGAGACATGCCATCACAATTTTGATCCTCCACGGAAGGGATGGCTCTCCCGCTTCGGTGACCCCCAGAGGTATAATTTTTAATGGGAACATGGAGGACATTGCGGCCACGACAGATTTTACGTGCACCACTTAAACTTCAGGAAAAAGTGTTCACAAAATCAGGAGAAAAAAAAATTTCACAAAGATGAGTGCGGAAAAAAAGACTTTTTGAAGAACTAGATATGCGGGTTTCCTCAACTTTATATAAATATAACTTCTGCAGGGACCAGAAGAACTTGTACACCAATTCAGAAAGAATTTCACTCCATTACAGCCTATGTACAGATTTTCATTTTAGAGAAAAGATTTTCCTTTTAAATGAAGCATCTAGCATTTCATCCTTGGTTATTAATAGTGGCGCCATTTATTAATGAAAATCAAAATCACCTTCGTCGCATCAATATACAATTTTAATACAATGGTAATTTATTAAGAATTTTTAACTCAGCAGCGAAAAAAATATTTCCTAAAATTGAAATTATATTACAAATGCCAAACATTTAAATCCCTTAAATAATAATAATAATAGTTATTATTATTATTATTATTATCAATAAGTGATTTTATTTATGAGATTTTTCTGAAAATTATGTTAAGTAAGAAATGCTTGTCACTCTTATTTTACTCCTAGTTTGAGACTTATATTTAATTCCATTAAGTGAAATAATTTAAAAATATTAAATTTTAATAAATAACCCATGAAAATATTTTAATTACTATTATTTAATTAAATATGCTATCTACATTTGTGTAGAAAGAATGCTCCAAATAATGAAATAAATCACAAAAAATTCCGTATATTAAAACTTTTATTTGGGAAATTTAAATAATCCAATTTGAAAAATTTTAGATTTAACACATATGCGTAAATGGTAAATGATGTTATCGTATTTGCGTGGAATTGTATTTGAAATACTTAATAAAAAACATTTTTAGGCACAAAACGTATTTAGTTAAAAAAAAAAAATAATGATGATGTTACTATTTTTTAAAAATTCGCTATTACAATTAAATAAAAAAAAAATATTAAGATGAACTTGTAGCTAAGAATAACTTGTAGCTAAGAAAGCGAATTTCTAAATAATCTTACTCCTTGCTTTGACATTTTTACCTGCACTTAAATGTAAAACAGCAATTTTTCTGTTTTTCATCTTCTTATATGTATATATATATATTTTTTTAGATATCAGTTTATAGAAAGAAATCGTTTTCAAAACATCACAGGTTTTTATATATTTCTTTAATATTTAAATTTTTTTTTAAACCTTTACACATAAAAATTAATAGAAATATTACATATCCAGCTTTAGATTTAATCTCCGTAGTTTTAGGGTAGAAAATATACATTATAATATAATACTACACTTCATTTCGCGAATATTAGCGTATATTTTATCTTACAAATCATACAATCTTCATAACGTCGTGACGTGATTGGGAGAAGAGCTCGCCTGCGGTGTTGAAGGTAGTGAGATCGATTTCAGGGACTGGAAATGATTTTTTTTTTTTTTTTAATGCTCTACAGAATTTTAAAATCCTTTTCTAACAGGAAAACAGAATCACACGGCACCTTTAATTATTTCTTTATTTTTTAAAAAGCGTTAAAAAAAGCAGTATTTTAAAGCCCAACTTGATGGTGTTTTCAAGTCTAAAAAACATGGCAGTGTTTTAACCCTTTACGGCGCAAGACAATTCGGATCATTTAAATTATACTGCCACCGGAATTCATGAACTAAATAAAACTAAAAGAAATTTTAAATTTTAAGGTTAAAAAAAACCGGCCTTTTCTGATGTGTTATAAACGTAAATTTTTGCTAAAAAATTTCCGGGATGAATTTTTGCAGCTGGATCTTAAATTTTGCGTCCTCGCAGCGAGGACGCCGCGCGTTAAGGGGTTAAGCCATTTGCAATGTTTTAATTTCAGATGCAGAAAGATGTCTTGAAACGCAAGGCATTTTTTTTCGCTTAAAATGTGACCATCCATTGAAGACACTTTTTAAACTGAATATAAGATGTTTGCTTTTACAGTGTTGCTATAATAATTGTCTATATATCTTGTTTCTACGCCTTTATGTGTCTTTCCCGTCTAGATTACAAATATAAGTGTATCAAATATTTCGTTGGTCATACAAAAATTTTAATTCCATACGGATTTTTTTTTTCTCTTTTTCGTATTTACAATCAATATTTACAGGAGAGTTACAGGAACTCCAGTGTTCCCCAATAAATCAAGAAAAGGTTATTGCACATTTACAGGTTGAAACTTCAAACAACTTTGATTTAGCATCAGCGATGTAGCAATCAATTTTTTATTACAGCTGCTTTTAGCTTTGTTTCTGTTATAAGAATTTTTCTAATCGTAACGTAACGTATATCATGATAGATTTTTATTAATTGTACTATGGGACACAATTAATACAAGCCTAGCATTATACATGTTGTAATTGTACTCTGTGGCACACAACTGGTATTGAAGCTTTACGGTATGGTATATCCTGAATTTGCGAACTTGTGCAACTGACATTACTAAAAAATGCAGAAGTTTTCTTAGAATGTAGTGACACTCTATATCTTTCTCTGAACAACATAAAGGTGCATACTCATATGTTTTCAAAGGGTTCGTACTCGGTTATTTTGATAAGTTAAAAAATTATATAATAATATTGGATACGCATAAGATTGCCGGGTAGCAGTAATTCCTAATGACGATAAGGGTAAAATGCAGTGGGCACCAAAATTCTTGAAGCGCTAGCAATAATTCGTATTTAAAACATGCCCACCTAATACTGTTTTGTTAAGTAAATATTTATCGAGTCATGAGCTTAGTCTTTATGCTGTTTATAAAAAAGTAAGCTGATGATAAAAATTAGCGATCAAACTAAAAACAAATACGAAAAATGTAAATGCGTGCTTCAAAAATTTTGCTGCCGACTGTAACACAAATGTAACACCAATATTTTTTAAAGCACTAAGGTAAATATAGCATAATATTTCATCAGAATCCTACTTAACTGTAATGAAACTAAAACGTAATGATCTGATCACTGCTTGTGACAGGAGACTGACATACTAGAATGAGAATGGAGAGTGAAATTAATAAAAGAAGTCGCATCGAATTGTAGATGGTCGATTTGTGGATGGAGAGTGTTTCTATGTCGTGCACTTATTGGCTATAAAAAAAATTATAATATGTAACGAAATATTCAATTTATTGGGTTTTATAACAAAGTTGGATTTTTTTTTTTTTTTTTTTTTTTTTTTTTACTTTTTAACTATAAAAAAGTCAACTTTGGGTTAATTGTACGGCTTATGCACGACCTAAGAACTGTAAAAAAATATATAAATATTTTTCAAAATACATAGGAAGAGTGCTATAAGTAAGCATTTAAATAAAATCAGAAAAAAGATAGCATTTGTGTTTGAATAAGAAATTTTGAATTTTCAGCTTTTTTTAATTTTCAAGGTCATAAATAATTATTTAGGTCGAAATATTTATTTATTTATTATATTATTTTTACCGAATTGAAGATGCCAAAGTAGGTCTTTTTTTTTTTTTTTTTTATACATATATTTCACTATAATTCTAAATATTTATTTAAATTTCACTAAGCGATTCGTTTTGTAAAAAATAAAATAGCTGAAACTGATATCGGTTTTTTCTTCTAAATCTTCACTTTATTTCTTCATCCTGAAGGAATGTTTATTATGTATTCAAGGTTTCCTACAAGTACTATTTATTTTTCAAGAATTTTAAGCATCCTTTTCTGAAAGCAATAATCCCCTGAGACTAATGACAAAGTTTTATAAAAACTTTTATTTTCAGCAAATCTTGTGATAAAGTTTCCTTGTGTACACAGAACAGTGTCTTATTCGATATATTAGATTTACTTCGTGGTTGTTATTTGTAGATGCTTCTGTTTGTATTCTTCTTTGTATAGATTGAAGAAGTTTTTATCAGAGTGTATTTTCGTCGAGAAATAATGATTAAGCCAAAGCTATTCTTTTATAAGATCTATATGCACACACACATATATATATATAGTTTATGTTTCTTTTTGTAGATAAATTAAATTGATCCGACATTGTGTGACCATATTCAACGTTCGATGAAAGAGAATTTTCAATATCTTTGTCATAGCGTTTGTAATTTAAATAAAAATGTTTATAATAAACTAAATATTATTTTATATATATTTGCCTGAATAAATTATTTTTAATAAAATTTAAATTAAAACCCATTTCACAGAGACCTGTGATATATTTCTTTCTAAATTATAAATATTCCTCTTGCTATTCATGATAGTGGACCATTTGACAGAATAATGAGTTCAATCAATCTAGTGCGTATGACTTTATTTATTATTATTTTTTTAAGACAAAAATTGGACAAAAATTAGAGAAAGACAAATATATCAAGGAACGCGGTAGCGTTCCGCCGCGCCAAGCTAAAACAAACACCCGCCGAGCTAAAACAAACATTAAGAGAAATACAAATGAAATTTACAAAGTAGAAAGTCAATGGTGAACGCTACAAGTGTATATTATGTCGACATAGCATCACGTACTTTTCGACTACCTGTATCTCAGCTCCCTGATCCCCAAGACATATGATTTTTTGCAAAGACCTTAAGCATACCCTTAAGACAAAACATACAAATTTGCATGTCGCTCCGAATTAAGGGGCCTGAGTTATATAACTTTGAACACCCGAAATTTCCCTGTTACTTTCTTCTTCTTCTTCTGGTAATTGTTAAAACAAAAACTTTTGACGGCGATTCAGCCTAGAGTTCTGCAGCTAATGAGCTGAAAATGATAATGAGCATTCCTTCTGACCCGTACCAGTGCCTTTTGCAATCAAAAATTTTTTTGGTCGGGTTACTGCAGCCTACGGCAGCGTTACCAGTACACATATTGCAATCGCTTTTTAACTAACTTCCCGACTAGCTAGGCATTTGAAACTTTCAGGATAGCTCATAACACGGTGACAATACATTTTTTAACACTTTTAGTCAACTGTCTCAGGTACCTACTGCCTTCGGCAGCGTTTATATGATTCGACAGAAAATTTATTTAACTAATTTCCCGACTAGCTAGACGTTTGAAACTTTCAGAATAGTTCAGAACACGGTGAAAATGCATTTTTATAATACTTTTAGCCAACTGTTTCAGGCTACTGCAGTCATCGGCAGCGTTACCAGTACACTTCTTGCAATCGCTTTTTCACTAACTTCCAGACTAGCTAGACATTTGAAACATTCACGATAGCTCAGAACTCGGTGACAATACAATTTTTAACACTTTTAGTCAACTGTTTCAGGCCCCCTACTGCCTTCGGCAGCTTTTATATGATTCGACAGAAAATTTATTTAACTAATTTCACGACTAGTTGTTTAGACCTAGTTTAGACCTAGACATTTGAAACTTTCAGAATAGTTCAGAACACGGTGAAAATGCATTTTTATAATACTTTTAGCCAACTGTTTCGGGTTCCTGCTGCCGATGGCAGCACAAAGATTGCTGCTACCAGCACAAAGCTTGCAATCGATTTTTAACTAATTTCCCGACTAGCTAGACATTTGAAAATTTCAGGATAGCTCAGAACACGGTGACAATACATTTTTTAAAACTTTTAGTCAACTGTTTCAGGCCCCCTACTGCCTTCGGCAGCTTTTATATGATTCGACAGAAAATTTCCTTAACTAAATTTCCCGACGACCTAGATATTTGAAACTTTCAGAATAGTTGAGAACACGGTGAAAATACATTTTTATAATACTTTTAGCCAACTGTTTCGGGTTACTGCTGCCTTCGGCAGCTTTACCAGTACGCATTTTACAGTCGCTTTTTAACAAACTTCCCAACTAGCTAGACATTTGAAACTTTCAAGATAGCTCAGAACACGGTGACAATATTTTTTTTACACTTTTAGTCAACTGTTTCAGGTCCCTACTGCCTTCGGCAGCGTTTATATGATTCGACAGAAAATTTAGTTAACTAATTTCCCGACGAGCTAGATATTTGAAACTTTCATAATATTTCAGAACACGGTGAAAATGCATTTTTTTAATACTTTTAGCCAACTGTTTCGGGTTCCAGTACACATCTTGCAATCGCTTTTTAACTAACTTCCCGATTAGCTAGACACTTGAAACTTTCAGGGTAGCTCAGAATTAGGTGACAATACATTTTTAAACTCTTTTAGTCAACTGTTTCATCCCTACTGCCTTCGGCAGCGTTTATATGATTCGACAGAAAATTTATTTCCCGACTAGCTAGACATTTGAAACTTTCAGGATAGCTCAGAACACGGTGACAATACATTTTTACCAATTTGAAAATCATTTTAGGACAAATGTTCTCGAATTTACAAATTTGGCCTCAAATGTCCGCAAATTAAAGCATAATTTAACTCTGTCCTCAAATGTCCTTTCAATTTGAGGACGCTGCGATGATATGTCCTCAAATTGTGTTTAAAAATTTTTTTCACCTTAGTTAAACCCAGTATCAACTTGAGTTTCACCAGAAAACCGAGCTTAAATAACAGCTGACAACATATAAATCACAGCACAAACGATACCATAGTCATAACATACAGAAATAAACTACAATTCAATGGTAGAGACTTAGTCAAGCAAAACTTTCTATTTCGTAAAGTCTTAGCGAGAAACTCACCTCAGTGGTCGGAACGAGACTCCTTTTATAGCCCGCCATTAAACCTGAATTTTACAGTAACTTCCGTAAAGGCCGGTTTCCATTGTAGCTGGAACTTCGAGGTTCAAAAAACCATTAATCACGCTCCCGACACAAAGAGCCAAACGTCTTGTCATCAGTTGTAACCTTTTTGTATCAGATTGCGCAGTTACTTCAAAGGGAAGCATGCAAAATTGACAAAGATATCTGCCTCTGGCTCCTCAATTATCTCAGCTCGGGGTTAGAGCCAGGGACTTCCAACCGGTCGAACCAACCCGTCAAAGTATTCCAACAGCTTGACCACATCAAAGGATTCTGAATAGCGCCGCTCGAAACGACTTCCAACCAACCTCAGTGGAAACTGCACTTAATAATCGAGTTACAGCTTGGACAATGGGTCTATCGATAATAATTTTTTTTTCACCAAGATCGTCAAAATAGTTGTCAAGGTGCGATAAAGTCACCACATTCATCGCTAAGTCTATTACGTGCCCTGATAAAGCGTGTTTTTAACGGAGAAGGATATTTTTTAACGCGGAAACAAGCTAGAAATGCGAAAAATTGACATTTTATAATGTGACTAAATCTCTTAGACAGAAATCACATAAAAAGAACTAGTACTATTTAGAAATCTGTAACACTATATTTACATCTATGCATAACACGCACGATTTTTATAGATCTATTACACAAATATATTCATTATGCATACGTATTAAATTTATAAAAGCACATACATAACCTGCAAAAAGAATTGATATCTCATAAAAAAACAATACTATTGTAAAAGTCACCCCGCCCAGCAAAAACTCTTACCTTTCTTATGCATACGTATTATATTTATAAAAGCACATAACCTGCAAAAAGAAGTGATATCTCATAAAAAACAATACTATTGTAAAATTCACCCCGCCCAGCAAAAACTCTTACATTTCTTAAGCAGCCAAAAAAGGATTCATATCAAATTTCGCCGCCGCTATTGAATCCCGGGTAGTCAATGCCTAGCTTAATGAAGATCTGCTAATAACACTGCATGTATCTTTCTAATATATCCTAATCTCTTTCAACAATCTTTGTTATCTGTGTTAGTTTTTTCGCTGCATTATAAAGTTATAATTTAAAGTATTTTTACGGCGGGGTGCGTTCCCTATGTAGAAGTTTTAATTAATAAAAAATTTAGTTAGTAAAGATTAAAATATTATTAAGCACCCCGCCGTAAAAATACTTTAAATTATAACTTTTAATGCATCGAAAAAACTAACACAGATAACAAAAAATGTTGAAAGAGATTAGGATATATTAGAAAGATACATGCAGTGTTATTGGCAGATCTTCATTAAGCTAGGCATTGAGTACCCGGGATTCAATAGCGGCGGCGAAATTTGATATTAATCCTTTTTTTGGCTGCTTAAGAAAGGTAAGAGTTTTTGTTGGGCGGGGTGAATTTTACAATAGTATTGTTTTTTATGAGATATCACTTCTTTTTGCAGGTTATGTATGTGCTTTTATAACTATAATACGTATGCATAAGAAAGGTAAAGTAAGAGTTTTGCTGGGCGGGGTGACTTTTAAAATAGTATTGTTTTTTTATGATATATATATATATATAATTCTAAATAGAATGAAAAAGTAACATCAACAAATAGAACTGAAGAGGAGCGAAAGTAAAAATGGAGACAAAAGTATCTAAATGGCAGGGGGGAGTTGTGACCACCCCACTCCGGTTAAACATGTTTTACTACCGGTCAACACTCCCGGATACCAGATACTGTGTCAAAACTCAGAATAAACTTACATGAAATAGGCAAAGTAAGGATTAAAATCTTAAAGAAACACATTAAAATTATTCACAAGAAAAACCAAATCAAAATATTAAAACAACATACAAAAAAAATCATGAAGTTATATGCCACCCATCCATCTCAATCCAAACGTAGAAACTTACAATTAATGAAGTTGCAGTTAATGAAATGTAAACGCATCAAAATCGAATTGATAAACGAGTCAAAAAACGGGTTTTGCAAGTAAGAAAATCTAATTTGTAATATTGTTTAAGAATATTTAACAGAAAATAAAGAGGATGATTATTATCTATGGCAATTTGAATAAAATTAACTACAAAAGAGTCACTGTCATTACTATACGTAAAAATTCGACTGCATCGAATAAGTTGGTTAATTATAATATTTCTGAATATATTTTTATGTAAACATGAAGACCAAGGAGAAATTCGATTAATTTCAAATTTAAAAGCATCACGTTTATCATAGATTTTAATTACGATTTTTTCAAAATTAATACAAATATTAAGGTCTAAAAAATCAACACTATTATCTTTGTTAGGTGCAGTTTCAATTAAAATTAGAATATTTGGGTAAAAATTAAAGTTTGGATTAAATTCATTTTGTTCATATCCAGTTAGAATATCATCAACATATCTCATATACAAAATTTCATTTAAAATATCTGTATATCTTCTGTATCTTCTATATCTGTATCTTCATAATGATGTAAATAGATATCTGCAAGTGCAGAGGAACATCCTCCCCCCATAGGGATACCGTTGGTCTGTTGGTAATAACCGATCCATTTAAATAAAATATTTTCGTTTAAAACGATAGCCAAAAGGGCTTTAAATTTTGAAATGTAATGAATTCTTGTAAATCATATTGTTCAAAGTAATTTAACATAACCTGAAATAAAATGTGAATGTCTATTGTATTAAATAAATCAGCAAAATCAAAACTTACAACTTTTTTAACAGTGCTATTTTTAATTAATTTAACTACATTATAACTATTTTTAACAAAGAAACAGCCGTCGATCCTTATTTTGTCAATTAGTTTATTTAAAATTTTTAACAGTTTGTCGTTAGCGAAAGTAAGATATGTATTACATGCTATGGTGACAGGACGAAACTTGACAGGGTTTTTATGTAATTTAGGAATGAGGGCTAGGTGGGTAAATTTAAAATTCTTGATTCTAAGACCTGTTTTTTATATAAAGTTGAAATTCGATTTTTAATTTCACGTTCACTTACATTTAAAGGTAAAATTTAATATAAATTGATGTAATTATAAGACTGAATTAATAAATCGTGATAGTATTTTTTACAAGTAAAAGCATAATTAGTTGCAACTTTATCTAAATAGGAAATTACATAATTATTTTGTAGATCAGTAATAGCACATTTTAATAAACGCATATTTAAATGTTGGGCTGTATATTGGTGTGGATAATAACTAAAAAAATGTATTATAAATTTTCCTTTCCATTCATCAAATGAACATAATGGTAAACTATATTTCGCAGCCATTTTATAGATGAAACATTCCAGATTAGCTTTTATAGAAGTTTTAATGTTTCTGTTTTTTTCGATTATAAAACCTGTGCCCAATTTCATAAACTTTTTTAATATAGAATTCTTGACAATATCGAAATCACCAGTTATTATATGTTTATGATTAATGTCAAAACCTATAGAATCCTGTTTACAACAACATTGCAGTGGAGAATTACTATTTAAATTGCGAGAAATTTCATTATAGTTAAAAATGGATCTACCAAGAGGGGTTTCATATTTAAAAGCTGCACTTATATTTATATTATTTAACGGAAAAGAATTTTTAATATTTCTAAAAATGTAAGCAAAAGGAATATAATTAAAAGATTTATTTTCAAATTAAAGATACAGAATTCTTTAAAAGGAGTAATTTGATATTCATTATATTTTAAATCGATATTGTATTTAATTGCTCTAACTTTAAGGTTTTCCAATACTATAGCATAAACAGTAGTACTCAAATCTGTATTGGTTTGAATAACTTCTTGGCAGTAATGCTACATATGTTTAATAAGTTTTATTCTTATACTATATACAAAGTTTTTAATCCAATTTGGTTTTATCAATTGAAATTGTTTTAACGTTTTAACTAAGTTCGTTAAATTGGTTTTTTTAACATCTAAAGTACATTTATTTCTACAACCACCTCAGCGATGTCGTTTAACTTTGGCTTGATTATTCAGAGATGTAGATTCAACAATCAATGGATAATTAGGGTTTATAATAGATGAAATGGAAACAGTTTTATCAAAAACTTGAGAATTTAACCCAAATGGAAATAAAGTTTTAAATTGATGTATATGAACATTTTCCCACCATTTACGAGTATTTGCATTACTGACAATGTCTATAATTCTAACCACCATGTTTTCAATACCGTTTTCAGCGAAGTGTTTGATTTCAAGAGAGGGGAGGGGGGGAATTTTTTGAATTGACATGATTAATTTGACTTCGGTGTAAATTGATTCGAATGTTAAGAGGGTTTTTAGTTTGTCCAATATAACCTAAATTACATTTTTTACAAGTAAGTTTATATATACAATTGAAAGTTTTACAAAAAATCTTACTTTTATCTGAATTATCGATATGTGTAAGATCTGAACCTGACATAATTTACAACGAATATTATTACAAAATTTATATTTAAAGCAAAACATTTTAGGGTAGAAACTTTCGTAAAAATGAGTGTTATTACTAGAATTTAAGTTATTAGGAGTTGAATGAACAGAAGAATGACTGGGCAACACACCATCTCCATGATTTTCATTACAAAAGACAGTTTTTTTATGTATGAGGTTCCCTGATGCAACAGGTTTAAAAAAGCTAGTAATTTTGGAAGGGTTACATTTTATCGATCCAGCAGTACCCCCAATACCACTCGACCGGGCTGTTGTTACCTTGGTACCAACGTTGCCAGGCACTTTAACTTGAATTTTTGACATGCCATTTTTTTTTTTTTAAAGCGAAAAGTTTTTAAAAATTTAAAGCCTTTTGACTATCGTTTTAAACGAAAATATTTTATTTAATGGGATCGGTTATTACCAACAGATCAACGAAATCCCTATGGAGGGAGGATGTTCCTCCGCACTTGCAGATATCTATTTACATCATTATGAATTTGGTACACATATTTTAAATGAAATTTTGTATATGAGATATGTTGATGATATTCTAATTGGATATGAACAAAATGAATTTAATCTGAACTTTAATTTTTACCCAAATATTCTAATTTTAATTGAAACTGCACCTAACAAAGATAATAGTGTTGATTTTTTAGACCTTAATATTTGTATTAATTTTGAAAAAATCGTAATTAAAATCTATGATAAACGTGATGCTTTTAAATTTGAAATTAATCGAATTTCTCCTTGGTCTTCATGTTTACATAAAAATATATTCAGAAATATTATAATTAACCAACTTATTCGATGCAGTCGAATTTTTACGTATAGTAATGACAGTGACTCTTTTGTAGTTAATTTTATTCAAATTGCCATAGATAATAATCATCCTCTTTATTTTTTGTTAAATATTCTTAAACAATATTACAAATTAGATTCTCTTACTTGCAAAACCCGTTTTTTGAATCGTTAATCAATTCGATTTTGATGTGTTTACATTTCATTAACTGTTAATTTCATTAACTGTAAGTTTCTACGTTTGGATTGAGATGGATGGGTGGCTTATGGCTTCATAATTTTTTTCTTGTATGTTGTTTTAAAATTTTGATTTGGTTTTTCTTGTAAAGAATTTTAATGTGTTTCTTTAAGATTTTAATCCCTACTTTGCCTATTTCATGTAAGTTTGTTCTGAGTTGTGACACAGTATCTGGTATCCAGGAGTGTTGACCGGTCGTAAAACATGTTTAACCGGAGTGGGGTGGTCACAACTCCCCCCTGCTATTTAGATACTTTTGTCTCCATTTTTACTTTCGCTCCTCATGAGTTCCATTTGTTGATGTTATTTTTTCATTCTATTTAGAATTATAATGTGCATTAGCAAGGAGCAGGATTGCGCTCATCTAAGGATACTTTTGGTATGTAAAATTAAAAAAAAAATCCCCATTCCTACATTTGTGCAATATATATAATAGCGCATATATAAAGTAATTAATTTTTGTAGAATTTTTCTGAAAACATATATGTAATTAAGATACGAAAATGTATACGTGTATAAATTTTCATTTCTTTACTTACATAGTGGTATGCAGTTTTTAAGTTCGTTTGGTGTCTGTCTCATGGTACAGTTTCACATTTTAAAAGTTAGTGGTAAAAAAAAAAAAAAAAAAAAAAAAAAAAAAACTTTTGATTGTACAAGGCTTATTTTCAAACATGTATGATTTAATATTTTTATCTGCTGTTATTGCTGATTTAAATATCTGCTATCTGCTGATTTACCTGCTAAATTAAGTCTATCAAAAAGAGATTTAAACAATTCTTCGCATTCTTTTTTATTGCCATTTTAGATACATTATTGTTCACGTAAGTTAATAATGAGTAGCTTTTATTTTAATAAAGATGATTTTACCACATATCTCTGTAAGATATTATGCGTTCAGCCAAATAAGTTATTAAATAAATTTAAACATTGCGAACATAACTCTAAAGTTAGCTAAAAAAAAAAAACGCACGAAGTGAATAACTTTAGTACGGCTAATAATCATCTCGACATTCTTTTTTTTTTAATTATCTAATTTGTATTTCTAAATTCTAATCTTTATTTCTAATTTTATTTTGTAATTTTTAAGATATTTTTCAAATTTCAACTTATAATCACAATTCATATCAATTTTTTGAAGTTAAGTGTATAGAAATTTCATCACATTTGTCTATATAATGTACTTTGTTTGTATGCATATTTGTATATATATTATATATTCAGAATTCGGCATTATTTTTAATGACCCCCACTGTATATCCTTATATAATCTTCTTTTTATGCAGATAGTAGAATAAACAGCCCAAACGCTATTAAATATGAGATTTTATTCATTTATGAAATACGAATTTTTATTCTCAAAATACTGCAACTTTAAAAGTCGGATTAACAGTTATTGTTATCCTTAAATACGCCAAGAAAGATTTTAAATGATTATAAGCAGTAAAATTGTATATGTACCCTTTACAAAGCAATACAGTTTGTTACAGAAAATATAAATTAAAAAAAAAAATATTGGAACAAAATTTATTGAAAAATTGCAGCAAGGCTTTTTCTTTATTATAGAGACCACAGAAACCGTATGTAATTTATCATTTCCTCACTGACAAGTAATCATTGCTTTTCCTATAATTACTTCAATTCGTCTTAATTTTGTCATCAAAACATATGAAGATATCGATTTATATACCGATATCGACGAAACCGTAAAAGCGCATTAAAAAGATTATTACGATTTTATGATATATGAGCTTTTTCGCTCTATAAATGTTTAAAGAGTGTATTTTCTGTTAGATTTACTTTTCCATTAAATTATTGAAAAACAATATTTATTGAATGAGTTGTATAGATTTATTAAAAATACTTTTTTTATGAGTTACTAATAACATTTAATACGATTTTAAAGTATTATTAGAAAAAGTAGATTCCATTGATATTTCAGCTGAGGATTGTTCCCGATATAGATAAATAATAATGATGATAGTATAATTTATAATTAAAAACAAATAAATCAAAAGTAATTTTCTAGTGAACTTTGTAGTAAAATTTAAAAAAAAAATTAACCTTTTTATACATTTTTTACATATATTTTGGGTACAATTTGTTAATTAAAAATTCTTCAGATTTAAAAGAATCTCAAACTTCCAGAAATGTCGTAAAATTCATATAATTACTATCATTGAAACATTTTTGCTTAATTCTATTTATATAACAAGTAAATATTTGATTCGTAAAGAAATTCGTTTTCTTGTTTTCCCGTTTTGAAATGCCCTGATCACGATTTGATTATTTTTATAAAATCTCTATTTGTCATTCACTGAGTGTGTTAGAAAAATATTATGAATATTGTCTCACGAACCAAGGAACAGAACTGAACAAAACTTGGTGGTTAGCGGGACATTGAAATAAGTTAGTGCTGATTAGTTTTTTCGATATATCGCCCAAAATGTGTCTCTTCTACGCTGCGAATTTCCCCATAAATGGAAAATTATGTCTCAGCTATATAACACATGATTGAAGCAATTTTGGTATATATGATGGATATCATGTATGCTAATTTAATCCTTTGTGTAGCAAAGTTATTCGGATAATTTAAATTACTCTGCCACGGGAATTCACGAACAAAATTAAAATAAATGAAATTGACGACTTCTTCAGCTATGTTATAAAAGTAAAGATTTGCTAAAAATTTTCGGGATGTGATTTTGCAGTTGGAACTTAATAACTGCGTCCTCGCAGCGAGGACAGTTCTCCTCAAAGGGTAAATTTCTATGCATCTCCATCAGCAGATGGCGCAGCTATGCTGTAATCTACCTGTTTATAACTTAACTTCTGTGATATGTGAACGCACAGCCTTTTTACGCCTACTTCAACTCAGGTGTATATAACACTACAGGCCCGACTTTGCTGCAATATTTTCCATTTATGGGAAGGTTTTATATCATGCTTTATGTATACATGCACCAAAAATCGTATGTGAAATATATATTAAGAAAAATTATCTTGTTTGAATTTCGGTGTATATCGGTTGATTAGTGGCGGTATATTAATTTCTGCGAATTTCGAGATGGAAATTGCATTACCTACTGGGAAAATTTGCAAGCAAAAAGTTGCATATATAAAATCGTTATCGGGGTAATATCAGTTTTTTTTTTTTTTTTTTTTTTTTTTTAATGCTATTATGTAAGCGTAGTATTTAGATTACCCCCCCCCCCCCCCCTCTCAATCCACTTAGTTAATAGTTTTTTATATATTGCTCAAAAAACCAACTTCCGACTTTTTTCCTATTCAGTTGAAAGTTTCGATTTCCGTAGGAAATATCTAAATACCAAAGATGATGATGAAGATCGGAAATTAATCAAAACGCCCTAAATGTTATACATATAATATAGTTGACATTTATTTGTGCGACCTACTTTCAAAATTCGTATGCATTTAAATATAGGGATTTTATGTTTTTTTCTGTTAATTAATATGCAGTTATAATATCCTTTTTTTATGCTATCAGATTGCAGTAATCACGAAAATTAATAAATTACAGCAAACATTTAAATAAAAGATTGATTGATTCCTCAAATTATATTTACTTGTACAATTAAACCATTTAAAACACATTTTTAATTAAAAGTAGTTCATTATTTTCTAAAATAAATTTACTAAATATTCCATTCACAAAATTTGTTCTGAATTCTGTTCTAAAGAAAGAAATGAGAAATAATAATTCTCTGATATCAAAAATACTTTATTTTATATCTCTTGGGCGTAATATTTCCGGATTTAAAATGTTTAAAATGATATAAAAGAAACTACAACGTTGATAAATGCAACATATGGTACTTTATTTCAGTAAGACCAGAAGAAAAAGTATTTATTATCCCCAAAAGGAACTTTAAAACTGTATATATTTCTGTATTTCTCCTGAATGATTAATAGTTTTGTAAAACATATATTTATCAAAATTTAGGTGCAAAGAAACAATTGTTTTATATAGAAGATTTTATACTTGATTAAAATTTATTGGAACTGTTGTACTTTATGTTTCAGTTGTGTTTCAAGCAAGCGTGAATTTATTTTTAAAAAAAAGTGCAATGTTTTAAGAAGGTATGAATAGAATAATTTAAACAGAACATTTTAGAATTTTATTATTATACTTATTGAAGCGTTATAATTTCAATATGATTAAGTTTAATTTTTCATCGTCATTTCAGAAATTGAATGCAATTTTGTAAATTAAGTAATACAAGGAAGTGCATGCAAGTCTTGTAAGAAAATAGTCCCATTCTTAAAAGAAAAAAAAATAAAAGAAAATAAATCTGTGATATTCTTAATAATAAAAATCTATGTTTTTCAGGGGTAACGCTAGAAATTAACGGCATACACACAAAAAAATGAATTGAAATAAAGAAAATAAATTGTTTTGATAAATGAATAAAATAGTAGAAAAATGATGATTTAGAATTAAAAAAATAACGCTAGAATTGCAAGAAAAAATAATTACAAGATAAAAAGAACTTTTATACACCATGTTTTTAAATTTTCTGTTGAATCATATAAATGCTACTGAAGGCAACGAGAACCCGGAGAAATTGGATAAAAGTATTAAAAAAATTCCTTGCTATCGTGTCTTAAGCTATTATAAAAGTTTCAAATGGCTATCTAGCCGGGAAGTTAGTTAAAAGTTAATGGCAAGCTTTGTACTGGTAACGATGCCGAAGGCAGCAGGGTCCCGAAGCAATTGGTTAAAAATATTTTTCAAATGCATTTTCACCGTATTCTGAACTATTTTGAAAATTTCAAATGTCTAGTTACTTGGGAAGTTAGTTAAATAATTTTTCTGTTGAATCATATAAACACTTCCGAATACAATAGGGACCTGAAACAGTTGACTAAAAGTATTTAAAAAAGTATTGTCACCGTGTTCTGAGCTATCCTGCAAGTTTCAAATATCTTGCTAGTCGGGAATTTCGTGAAAAATCGATTGCAAGCTTTGTACTGGTAACGATGTCGAAGGCAGCAGGAACCCGAAGCATTTGGTTAAAAATATTTAAAAATTGCATTTTCGCCGTGGTCTAAACTATTCTGAAAGTTTCAAATGTCTAGCTAGTCGAGAAGTTAGTTAAAGAAATTTTCTGTTGAATCATATAAATGCTGCCGAAGGCAGTAGGGACCTGAAACAGTTGACTAAAAGTATTAAAAAAAGTATTGTCACCGTGTTATGAGCTAGCCTGAAAATGTCAAATGTCTAGCTAGTCGGAAAGTTAGTGAAAAATCGGTTGCAAGTTTTGTACTGATAACGCTGCCGAAGGCAGCAGGAACACGAAAAAGTTGGCTAAAGGTATTACAAAAATGTATTTTCACCGTGTTCTGAACTATTCTGAAAGTTTCAAATGTCTAGCTAGTCGGGAAGTTAGTTAAATAAATTTTCTGTCGAATCATATAAGCGCTGCCGAAGGCAGCGGGACCTGAAATAGTTGACTAAAATTATTAGAAAAATGTACTGTCACCATGTTGTGAGCTGTCCTGAAAATTTCAAATATCTAGCTAGTCGGGAAGGTTGTTAAAAATCGATTGCAAGATTTGTCCCTGACAAACAAACAAACATACAAACAAGAATCGAAGTTAATAAAAACATGTTAATAAATTTTACCCGGGATCTAAAACTAATAAAATAAAAATAAAAGATAATTAAAAAGAATAGACGTAAATCTTTGTAAATACTGCCAGTTTCCGATTTAGGGTTTCTCATTCGCGACCACCGCTATAAATAAATAAAAAAAACAAATGTCAAAACATTTAGCTAAATTAGAAGAAAAAAAAATTAAAATGATTATAACAAAAAATAAGTAATAATAATAATAATATAATTAATATTAACAAAAATATAAATTATGAAAATTTCAAACAGAAAATAAATATAATACTTTTTGTTATCGGGATCGAATTCAGGTAGAGCAAATAAATCTATATAAATAAAGATAAGTGTCTACGTGTGAATGTACCAGTGGGTGTGAGTGTCTGTCTGCGTTCTGGTGCTCACACTACTGATCGCAGAGCTACAGAACTTGGGAGGTTGGTAGCTAGGATCTTTCAGGTATGCACCTCATCGAGATTTTTTTCGAAATTCGAATTTGAATTATTTATTTCTTTATTTTTTTATCCATTGACATTTTTGTTTCATTTTCTAAAACATATTCTTTCATTTCAATCTTTTGTGTACCTCAGCAATAGCTTCTAAGAATTTCTTTTCTTTTCTTTTTTTTTTTTTGTTATTTAATTTATTTATTTGAAAGCGAAATCTTATTATTACTATTATATTTATTTCATTTAATAGCGATTTTTTTTTTTTTTGAAAAGGGATATATATATATATATATATATATATATATATTGTTTATTTAATTCATTCGGTCAGGTGAAGGCGAAATCTTTATTTCTTTTTTTTCTTTTTTCTTTTTTACTTTTTATATTTACTGAAATCAAATGGTAACATAGTAGTAACATATACATATACCATTATATATATATATATATATATATATATACATAGTATATTCAATTGTAAATTTTTAAAAGTATATATAAATATATCTATAACAATTGTGTTTATGTATATTATTTATAATATAATTGTACTAAAATTATAAATTTATTCTATTTAAAATTTTATTATTACAGGGTGAGGGATAAAATACAGACTGATTGGGTCTTGCTAATACATGGTACAAAAATGAAAAAAAAAATCTATACTGAGATATATCCTTCTGTAAATTCGTAGTTCTTGAATAATAGCAGTTGTCCTATAAATAACCAAATTGAAATGCCGGAAAACGACGTTGTGGCAGGCAATGGGACCTGATTGTATACAATTAAACCGGTATAGACAGTAAAGAAAGATGTTGTCGAAGGCAGTGGGTACTGGAACTAATGTTCAAAGCGGTTTCATTGGGATTTTTGTATCTGTGGTTTTCATCTGTAAAGTGTTATTAAAAAAAAATGGTTATTCAAGTTTCAGGATTCATTTAAATTTATTAACCTGCGTATCGGGCAAAGTCTGTCAGTAAATAAATAAGTAAAAGAATGAATTCGGAGTATTTAGTCATTATTCTTCCGACAAATAAACTAGCGACTTCATTGACGAATTTGCGCAGAATTCAATTTCTATAAATTATTAAATTAATTTATATTTCATTACAAAAATTTTTATATATATTTAAAGGAATACGATTAAATTTTAAATAATCATTTTTACGTTATTGGTTATTTATGAAGGTATTTGACCACTGTTTTTCATTTGGTGAATATGGCAAAAATATATAGAATTTAAGATCCATTTGAAATATCGGTATATGTGGGCGACGAACGACTATTTATAAATAAAAATTAATATACAATATCTATCAACGATTTTATGTTATCTGCAGGAAAATGATTTATAAAATAAAAACATATTTTTTTAGCATTTTTTCTTGTAATTTTTTTGGAAATGTTTATAAGATGTATTTTCCTGAACATAAACTATAGCGATTTTTCCAACTTCATTTAATTACAAAAAAAGGAAGTGACGTTCAATGTAAATACTTAATTTAAGGTTTAAAAAAATTTTTCAACATTTGTAAATTTTTTAATATAGTCTTTATATTCAATTAAAAATATACATGTTAAAAATGAAACACGAAGATTTTCGCTATAATACAATACCATCTTCATGTATGAATGTCCATAGCACTCAATAATAATTAATGAAGTCGACGTTACGATTGTATTTAAAAATCAACTTTCGAGAAGGCAAAAACACAATTCACCGGTGGGAAAACGAAGCTTGTTTAACCCTTAAATGCATAGCGATGTTGATCTGCATCATATGTCTAAAACCTCACCTAAATTAATATTATTTGGGGTCTCTTTTTAGGGTGAAACAGTCAAACATTCTCTTTCGTATTAATATATATATACATATATATTTATATTCTTTCATATTCAGTTTCAATATCCTTTCATACAGCATAGATGATATTCTGAATACATTTAAACTATTTAAAATTGCTTTCCACCTGCATGCACTTTTCTAATATGATGGTTAAGTTTTTTTTCAACTTTTAGGCCACGGGAAAGGTAAAAATACAGAAGTATCTTTCTTCAAACTATTTCTTATTGCTCTAGAAGTAGAGCAAAAATGTAAGTCTTGTTGAAAAAAAATATTATAAATAAATAAATTAATTTATATTTCATTACAAAAATTTTTATATATATTTAAAGAAATGCGATTAAATTTTAAATAATCATTTTTACGTTATTGGTTATTTATAAAGGTATTTGACCACTGTTTTTCATTTGGTGAATATGGCAAAACTATATAGAATTTAAGATCCATTTGAAATATCGGTATATGTGGGCGACGAACGACTATTTATAAATAAAAATTAATATACAATATCTATCAACGATTCTATGTTATCTGCAGGAAAATGATTTATAAAATAAAAACATATTTTTTAGGCATTTTTTCTTGTAATTTTTTTGGAAATGTTTATAAGATGAATTTTCCTGAACATAAACTATAGCGATTTTTCCAACTTCATTTAATTACAAAAAAAGGAAGTGACGTTCAATGTAAATACTTAATTTAAGGTTTTAAAAAAAATTTCAACATTTGTAAATTTTTTAATATAGTCTTTATATTCAATTAAAAATATACATGTTAAAAATGAAACACGAAGATTTTCGCTATAATACAATACCATCTTCATGTATGAATGTCCATAGCACTCAATAATAATTAATGAAGTCGACGTTACGATTGTATTTAAAAATCAACTTTCGAGAAGGCAAAAACACAATTCATCGGTGGGAAAACGAAGCTTGTTTAACCCTTAAATGCATAGCGATGTTGATCTGCATCATATGTCTAAAACCTCACCTAAATTAATATTATTTTGGGTCTCTTTTTAGGGTGAAACAGTCAAACATTCTCTTTCGTATTAATATATATATATATATATATATATATATATATATTCTTTAATATTCAGTTTCAGTATCCTTTCATACAGCATAGATGATAATTTGAATACATTTAAGCTATTTAAAATTGCTTTCCACCTGCATGCACTTTTCTAATATGATGGTTAAGTTTTTTTTCAACTTTTAGGCCACGGGAAAGGTAAAAATACAGAAGTATCTTTCTTCAAACTATTTCTTATTGCTCTAGAAGTAGAGCAAAAATGTAAGTCTTGTTGAAAAAAAATATTATAAATAAATAAATTAATTTATATTTCATTACAAAAATTTTTATATATATTTAAAGAAATACGATTAAATTTTAAATAATCATTTTTACGTTATTGGTTATAAAGGTATTTGAGCACTGTTTTTCATTTGGTGAATATGGCAAAACTATATAGAATTTAAGATCCATTTGAAATATCGGTATATGTGGGCGACGAACGACTATTTATAAATAAAAATTAATATACAATATCTATCAACGATTCTATGTTATCTGCAGGAAAATGATTTATAAAATAAAAACATATTTTTTAGGCATTTTTTCTTGTAATTTTTTTGGAAATGTTTATAAGATGTATTTTCCTGAACATAAACTATAGCGATTTTTCCAACTTCATTTAATTACAAAAAAAGGAAGTGACGTTCAATGTAAATACTTAATTTAAGGTTTAAAAAAAAATTTCAACATTTGTAAATTTTTTAATATAGTCTTTATATTCAATTAAAAATATACATGTTAAAAATGAAACACGAAGATTTTCGCTATAATACAATACCATCTTCATGTATGAATGTCCATAGCACTCAATAATAATTAATGAAGTCGACGTTACGATTGTATTTAAAAATCAACTTTCGAGAAGGCAAAAACACAATTCACCGGTGGGAAAACGAAGCTTGTTTAACCCTTAACTGCATAGCGATGTTGATCTGCATCATATGTCTAAAACCTCACCTAAATTAATATTATTTGGGGTCTCTTTTTAGGGTGAAACAGTCAAACATCCTCTTTCGTATTAATATATATATATATATATATATATATATATATTTATACTCTTTAATATTCAGTTTCAATATCCTTTCATACAGCATACATGATATTCTGAATACATTTAAACTATTTAAAATTGCTTTCCACCTGCATGCACCTTTCTAATATGATGGTTAAGGTTTTTTTCAACTTTTAGGCCACGGGAAAGGTAAAAATACAGAAGTATCTTTCTTCAAACTATTTCCTATTGCTCTAGAAGTAGAGCAAAAATGTAAGTCTTGTTGAAAAAAAATATTATTACCCCCCAAAATCTAACAAATCTGAGAATTCCAAGTTTAAAATTTGCGGATATTCTCTTGATGTTCATAATAATAGAAAAAATTACAAAATTTACTCTGCCTTCAGTAGAAACAGCTCCCCAGAGCATCATAGATCAACCTTTAAAATGTCATATCTGTCATATCATTCATATCTGCCTTTAAAAAATCTGCTCTGTCTTTCGTCATCTTCAGATCATGCCACTAACTGTTAAAACCATTTGATTAATCAAGAACAAAATGTTTTTCATCCAAAAATGCAACATTTTACCATTTAATATTGTCTTTATTCATCTTTAACACAGACGTTCTTTCCCCCATTAAATGCTTATTGATTATTACAGGTTTTTTATTCATTTTAACATATTATTAACTAGCAGTCTACGCCCGCTTCGCTGGTCACTATATTCCAATGAATTTTCGAAAGAATTGAATTAATATTTATTTTTTTACACCACGTTATCGAAAAAAACTTAAAAAAAAAAGAAACTGAAATTGCTTCAAACCTTGCTTTGGGTCCCGCTGTTTATGGCAGCTCTTTTCCTGCCCGCACTGCCTCAGGTCTAGGTTTCCCATGCATGCAGAAAGATCTTTCCCGGGCACTTTATCGACGACAGGGGCATCTTCTACTATTTAAGAACTACGATTTTAAAGATGACACCATGCTATTTACACTATATTACGATTTGATTCCGACCAATGTAATAAAATAAAAAGTAGATTAATCAATAAATAAATATATATATATATATATATATATATATATATATATATATAAACAAATAAATTTTAATCCTTTTTACTATGTATATACAACCATTTTCCCCGATAAATACTGCAAAAAAATAAATAAATAAATAAAAAATAAAATAATGAATATTTTTTTTTTCTTTTAAAGGAAATAAATAATGAAAAATAGGAAGTTGTTCTACTATAATACGTCTTTTTATTTATAACTAATTTTACTAAATTTTTTCTACTGCATTACGATTTTATTTTCAATAAATATAACAAACTAGCTGGCTTCGCCCGCTAGCGGGTCAGTATTTTCAAATGAGTCACTACAATTAATGAATCACTAACAGTAACTTTTAGTGTTAAGAAAAGAAATTAAAAAAAATAATAATTTGTGATTGGGTAAAAAGTCGGCCCGGGTCCCCACTGCCTTCGGCAGCGCAGTCCCTTGCGCGCTTCGCGCGCACAGCTTAAGGGATACACGCGCTGCACGCGCGTATTCCTTCCTCACCCTTCGTGGTTATAAAAAAAAAAAATCGGATCGGGTAAAAACTCCCATCGGGTCCCCACTGCCTCCGGCAGCGCTGACCCGTGCGCGCTGCGCACGCACGTGTGGAGGTATACGTGCGCTGCGCGCACATATTGCTTCTCAAGTCAAAATTTTATTCTTAAGATAATTTAAAAAATCATTTCTCATCTGGTAAAAATTCGGACCGGGTCCCCACTGCCTTCGGCAGCGCAGTCCCGTGCGCGCTGCGCTCGCACAGCTTAAGGGATACACGCGCTGCGCGCGCGTATTCCTTCCTCACCCTTCGTGGTTATAAAAAAAAAAATCGGATCGGGTAAAAACTCCCATCGGGTCCCCACTGGCTCCGGAAGCGCAGACCCGTGCGCGCTGCGCACGCACGTGTGGGGGTATACGTGCGCTGCGCGCACATATTGCTTCTCAAGTCAAAATTTTATTCTTAAGATAATTTAAAAAATCATTTCTCATCGGGTAAAAATTCGGACCGGGTCCCCACTGCCTTCCGCAGCGCAGTCCCGTGCGCGCGCAGCGCGCACGTGTGAAGGTATATGTGCGCTGCGCGCACATATTCTTTCTCCAGTCAAAATTTTATTCCTAAGAAAATTTAAAAAATCATTTCTCATCTGGTACAAATTCGGACCGGGTCCCCACTGCCTTCGGCAGCGCAGTCCCGTGCGTTCTGCGCGTGCACAAGTTAGGGGATACGCGCGCGGTGCACGCCTATTTCTTTCCCAACCCTTTCATGCCCTCTTAATTAACCTACGTATACCAATTTTTAACGATCTAACTCAATTGACTGAGATGCAAAAGAAAACGTATTCAGGACACCTCAAAACGTGTAAATCTGGTGAAAACTTTCGATAATATAAAAGTACTTTAAAAAATCTTTCGAATAATGTATTAAAAATAATTTAATCATAATTAGAAATTGATATATTGAAATTTGGATATATTACAGCGCCATAAAAGAAAATTGATTCAGGAGACCTCAAAACGTATAAATCTGATGATAATTTTCGATAATTTGAAAGAACTTTAAAATATCTTTCGAATGATGTTTTAAAAATAATTTAATCATAATTAGAAATTGAAATATTGAAATTTGAAAATATTACAGCGCCATCTGGCGGTACACATTTCTGTATTCCACTGTTCGACTCCAATTTAAAAAAGCTTTCCAATGATGTATTACTTATGAAATTATTTTAATTAGTAGCTGAGATACAAAAGAAAACGAATTCAGGACATCTCAAAACGTGAAAATCTGTTGAAAACTTTCGATAATTTAAAAGAACTTTAAAATCTCTTTCGAATGTTTTATTAAAAAAAAATTAATCATAATTAGAAATTGAAATTTGAAAATATTACAGCGCCATAAAAGAAAATTGATTCAGGAGACCTCAAAACGTATAAATCTGGTGAAAACTTTCGATAATTTAAAAGAACTTTAAAATATCTTTCGAATGATGTATTAAAAATAATTTAATCCTAATTAGAAATTGAAATATTGATATTTGAAAATGTTACAGCGCGATCTGTCAGTAGAAATTTCTGTATTCCACTGTTCCATTCCAATTCAAAAACGCTTTCTAATGATGTATTACTTATGAAATTATTTTAATTAGTAGCTGATATACAAAGAAAACTAATTCAGGACACCTCAAAACGTGTAAATCTGGTGAAAACTTTCGATAATATAAAAGAACTTTAAAATATCTTTCGAATGATGTATTAAAAAAAATTTAATCATAATTAGAAATTGTAATATTGAAATTTGAAAATATTACAACGCCATAAAAGAAAGCTGATTCAGGACACCTCAAAACGTGTAATTCTGGTGAAAACTTTCCATAATTTAAAAGAACTTTAAAATATCTTTCGAATGATGTATTAAAAATAATTTAATCATAATTAGAAATTGAAATATTGAAATTTGAAAATATTACAGCTCCATGAAAGAACACTGATTCAGGAGACCTCAAAACGTGTAAATCTGTTGAAAATTTTGAATTATGTAAAAGAACTTTAAAATATCTTTCGTATGATGTATAAAAAATAAATCAATCGTAATTAGAAATTGAAATACGCGTATTAGAATATTGCAAAAATGTCCGGCGTGCAAAGATAAAATTTAATTTGCAATTAAAATGTAAATATTTTGTTTATTGACGAAAATCGATGAAATTTGAAATGCAAGTTTGTTTTGTGGTGTAAATATTATATACTAAATAAAATGTGTAAAATTTGAAAAATTGAAGAAAATAGAAATTTGCAATTTTTAATCGCAGTACGAAACACGTGATTTCATTAAATACCAGATGTGTTTCCGTTGAAGACTGCTGTAGACGAAAAGTCTGCAAAGCTAAGATTCTTGTGATTTGTTGCCAATATTTTTTTATAGTTTAGTTAATTTTAAAAAATCTAATTGTCCGATCGATAAGCCGTTTAAACCATCGGTTTAAGAAAAAAAAGTCCTTTCCAATGGTATCTTGTTTGTAACGATACGACTGATATTTCTAATTTATTTTCCACCTTTTCCGTAAAAATGTCGCTTTTTAAGCATTTAATCATGAATTCTGGGTCATTTTTCGTTAGACAATGGTCGACATTTTAATTAATATCTCCGCTAATTAGGGTCGCTTCGTTTAGCAAATTAGATAACCCAGATCTGCGATAAATTCTCTGTCCATCGGTACCTGTTCGAAGTCCGTGCGACCGTTAGCGGCCGAGCTTTTGCTGCGTCAAGCCGTTTCTCACAGACAGACAGACAGACACACACACACACACACACACGCGTACAGATTTTAGTAATATAAGGAGATTAAGAAAAAAAAATTGCCTTCAAATGAATGTATTAAATAAAAATAAGTTGCGTAATAACCGTTGCTAAGATACGCAGACGATTGAAGCAAAAGAATAAATCTATGAAAAATAAAACAAAGAAGCCAATATTTAAAATCAGAAAAACATTAATTTAAAAAATTCAAATTTGAAATTCGAAAACATCTCGATGAGGTGAACACCTGCAGGGTCCCAGGTACCTATATGCCAAAATCTAAAATGTTTAATTTTTTCTACTGTATGTGTATAACTATTTGATTTCAATAAATATAATAAAAATAATTTCTTCCTCAAATGAATTTAAATAAATAAATAGTTTAATAGCCGTTGCTAAGATAAACCGTTGCTAAGACTTTTGAAACGAAAGAAATTTCTGAAAAATGAAACAATGAAGCCAATATTTAAAATCGAAAAAACATTAATTTAAAAAATTCAAATTCGAAATTTGAAAAAATCTTGATGAGGTGCACACTTGCACGGTCCCAGGTACCTATACGCCAGATTTGGAGGCTCTGCGATTAGTAGTGTGAGCACCAGAGCGCAGACAGATACACACACAGACACAGACACACAGACACTTCTCTATTTATATAGATTACTTTAAGCATCCATAAATGTGGACCCCAACCTTTCGTTAAAAATTACGAACAAATTCAGCAGCAGTCATAATGAGTAGAATAGTAAGAGTCGATCTCTGTAAAACAACTAGGATTTTTCATCAGATCTCTCTCCTATCGAACCAGTAGTTCAACGTTTGATCACATTTTCTTCAGCAATTTTAGATCTTCGAATTTCATTAGAAATTCGGCGGATTGAAATTATCCTTCCACTTAAAAAACACATTTATCATACTTCACTACATGAACGTTCTTTTTTTCGAGGAATTATCAGTAATGTCCGTCCATGAAAAATTGAAGGCTTATATATGAATTAATATAGCCCAGTGGTTAACGAATTCGCATGTCAATTGTAATTTATCCGCTTGTAAGTTAAATAAAACGAAAAAATCTTGATTGTCCCTATATTTATGAACATCTAAAAACGTTAAGAAAAAAATATTTTGCATTATTTTTTATTAAATGTGTTTCATATTAAAAAAAATTATAGCAGTTTTGGTTTTTAGAAAACTAGATATATTAAGTGCACTTATTATAATATTGTTCACAATTATTGTTACATTAAATATTTCAAAATATAAAGAGTCCTTATAAATATGAGAAGGAGTGTACACCCTCACCCTCTCACACACACACATATATATATATACAGGATGATCAGGTTAAAAAAGTACCCGTGTTTTTCTTTTTTTTTTTAATAACCCTTAAATCTGATGAATATGGCAACTACATACATTGAAGTTTGATAACATTGAAGTTTGATTGTTTGAACCTTGTTTAAGTTTGTGGGACAATTTCCAACACTGTTGGACTGTTACAACTTTATTTGTGAGGTAAAACAGAAATTGGGACGCACAATTGCTTTAATCCTGTAATAATTTTATTATTGAAAAACATAATTTAATTATTTTTTTTACATTATCATGTCTCACAGAAAATGTTGAAAATGTTCGCCACCATTTTGAATGCAAACATTAACGAACCAGGTTTTTGACACAGTTCGTTGTATTGTTGGTGTTAATGACGAGATTTCTTCAGTTATGATCTGTTTTAATTCATCGATGTTTGCAGAACTTCTCTAGAAAAGCCTATAAAATGATAATGTAAAATTGATAATGATAATGCAAATGCAAATGTAAAATAGGAATAATCATGTAAAAAATTACAATTAATTTTTTTTTCATAAATAATATTAATACAGGATTTAAAGAATTGTGCGTGTCCTTTTCTGTTTTACGTCACAAATAAAGTTGTAACAGTCCAACAGTGTTGGAAATTGTCTCTCACACTCAAACAAGGTTCAAACAATTATAGTTCAGCGTTAGAATTTTAGAATCCGTCATATTTTAGGGAAATAAGAAAAACCAACGGGTACTCATATATATATATATAAACTAGTTGCTTCGGAATCACTCATTCATGGATAAAAACTTAGTATAAACTTCATAGACGAAACATGGAATCCAAGATCTTTAAGAGAATCAAGAAAGGACATTGAAAGTAGAAAAATATTTTTTTTTCTTTATATATATATATATATATATATATATATGCGTGTGTGTGTGTGTGTGTGTGAGGTATGTTTCCTTTTACATACAGATTTGTATTTTCTTATCAACTATAAATAATTGAGTGTTTTAGTTTCCGGATTGTAAATAATAGATTTGTTTTTATCACAATTTTATCATTGCTATTATTTGTTGTAATCTGACCACTATTTTAAATTATGTTAATCCCCATTGTTAAAAGTTTATTAATTTCTTGTTATAAAAATAAGCCGATATTTCAGCATATATCTTGCCTTTTTAAATGTTTTAGATTAAAAAAAAAAAAAAAGAGAGAAATAAAATTTTTAAATCTAAGTTAAAATTAGGGGAAAAAATAAGTTAGTAAGTCTTTGATATATAAAACATTGAAAATATTCTTACAAATACAAATGTATAACACATATATATATATGAATAGTTAGATTACATGTTTAAGAATTTATTCAAGTAAATTACTTTGAATGTACATGCTTTAATATAAGAAAATGCATATATGTTTACTGTAATATCATAAAATTTCGTTCTAAAAGAATATTTAAAAATGATCAAAGCATTTTGGAAATGTGATATGCATTAAAATGTTTTCGAAGTATGACTACAAAAATGTACTTTTAAAAGCACTCTATAGAACAACGTTAATGCATTTTCATGTTTACAAAAATCTTTACATGTAAGTTTAAAAATAGTTCTCCACGCAATGCATTTTATTTCTTGACTTGAAAAATATCGAGGAAAAACCTTTTTAAGGCATATTTTTTTTTATAATACGATATGAACAGTTTAAAAAAATAATATCATTGAATAATATAAATATAAATAAATAATACAAATTTATATAAATTTATGCACAAAAGTATAAAAAATAATATAAATAAAAAATAACATTTAAAAAATAAATAAATAATTCTTAAAACGTTAGTGAGATTATTAAAACTTTTTATCAGTAAAATGCTTTTTATAACAGAAACTTCATGAAAATGACAAATTATTTAAAATAAATGTTTTTTCTGTTAACGTACAAAAAGAAGGGCAGTCCTGTAATAATCGTGATATTCTGTATACACTTTTGGAGTCCTTCGGTACCCGAACTGAATTTAAAAAAATGATGACAAAGTACTGTTAAAAATTGTGTACTAGGTTGAGCCAAAACATACGACATAGTAATAGGTGAAAGTATAAGAAACATTTTAAAGTGAATTGGTATTTAGTTGAACCAAGATTTATTACAATAATGCACTGTAAAAAACTGCACGCTAGACTACAGTCAGTGACAGGCAAAAAGTGTTCCAATCACTGACCGTAACATGAACTTATTCCTGTAAATTTATCATGATCTGTTCTAAAAAAAAGTGCAAAAGACATTTAATAAACGATCAACACTGACTTTTCAGCTATTAAGAACAAGTATTGAACATTTTTTTCTCGGAGGAGAGAGCTAGCTATATAAATAAGTGGTGATCACTCCGAAATTTACGAAAAGTTCTTAGTGTGCTACAAAATGTGTAGCTGCAACCATGAGATAGGAAGTATTTTTACCATAATTTACCGCTTTCTTTCAACAACAAACACTATCACGATAAAAAGTTTCTCAGTCGTATGTTTACAGCTAATATAGTTACTATTAATCTGCGTTCCCGAAGGCAGTGGGGACTCGGTGTGAATTTTTACCCGATCAATAATGATTTTTTTTTTTTAGGGGGCACGAAGGGTCAGGGAAGGAATACACGTTAAGTTGTGCGCGCGCAGCACGCACGGGACTGCGCTGACCCGGGCCGACGTTTTTCCAATCAGAAATGATTTTTGTTTACTTTTTTCTTAACAGTAAAAGTTACTATTAGTGATTCATTAATTTTAGTGATTCATTTGAAAATACTGACCCGCTAGCGGGCGAAGCTCGCTAGTTAAAATAAATAAATTGTGAAAAATGAATAAATGAAAAACTGTAATGAAATTGCATAGTTCAATCATATAAAAATTTATGTATAAAAAAAATATATTACTGTTAAAAAGGAAGTACAAAAAGGAAGTAAACAGACATGCTCATTTCGAAATGACTGATTTTGTGTTTAAAAAGAAATTATGCCTGCCCAATTATTAAAACATTGAATTTTTTCAAATTGACAGTTGTTTATTTCATAATCATATTTTTAAATATGCTGAGAAAATTAAAAAAAAAAAAAGTTATTTGATAGAATTTTTACCTATTTAAATAGAAATAATTTTAAAAAGTTGTATTTCCCCAAATCATCAGAAGTATATTCTGCTGCGATTTTATGGTAGAACAAGGGAGTGGAAGACTACACCAATAGAAATCTGAGTTTGGAAGTTTGGGATTCTCGACAAACGCCGGCATTTTTGAGTATGTCAGTACACCCAAAAATGAGAACGTGGAATTTTTAAATTTAGTTATTTTTGTTTCGTAGGTTTTTAAAATATGTAACTATCTCAAAATTATACACAATTTCGCTCAATAATAATTAAAAAAATCTTTCAGTAATATACTGTTTAAACAGGTAGAGAAAATCAGTCTTATAGGGTAAAAAATATTCTCAAAAACTCTGGGCTTACGCCTCGGACATCCGAATCTGCTAATTTCAGTGGTGCAACAAAGTGTTTGATAATATCAATAGTATCAAACAGCCATGCAGACTTAATATGTCATCGGAAAAAAAAATGATCGCAGGAAATGTCTGATAATCAATTCTGATGCGGCATTTACACCACTTTTTATGACCATGTCAAATTAATATCCGCACCGCTTTGCCTGGGTCCTTGTAATTCTTTTAAGTGTAGGTTATCTTCTCTAAAAATTTGGAAACCTGTGCTAAAACCGCTGAAACATCATCTCATGGAATTTCGTTCATGACTTTATGTAAAGGGATTTTTAAATATCAAAGAGTAAGTAAGATAATCGAAGAATTCATGACACCCGTTTTAAAATAGCCAAAAAAATTTTTATTAAGATTAAATCGTAAAATATCAAATTTCATATATAAACATTTGCAACTGATTTTCTATCATAGTATTTATTAAGTTAGTAAATTTATTCTTTTGAAAAACGAAAATATTTTATTATATTTTTTATGCAAAATTAAGATTCTGAATCATATATATTTTTAATGTAATTAATTATTTAATTTACTATTTTAATAATCTACATATTTTTAATTATATTTATATGCATATAATCTTCAGCGTCTGTTTAATATAAAATAATATTAGTTGCACGTCATTTTAAGATATTTAACAAAGCATTTCTCACAATATATATAAATATATATATATATTTTTTTTTTTGTAATAAATACTGAAATGTTATTACATAGTTATTAAAAAAAAATGGAAACATAAAGGTTTTGTTATAGGAAATGTAAAGGATTTAAACATTCCTCGCATAAAATTCTCTATTTCATATTCACACCCAGCTGCAACTATTTTCAACTTATTGATATTCAAAAACTTTCGAGATTTCTTTTTAGGCAACACCAGTTTAACATCTGTGGAATTCATTTCGTTTCTCTTTAGTGGCATGCCCTTTTGAAATTTTGTTCTCTAAAAGTGTTCAAATTTGCATAATAACTGAGGGTCCTCTAGAGATAAAATTCTCGTTCTACAAGATTTTACTTTTAGCTGGAACTTTAACAGTACGGTACATTTTGTCGTGAAAGAAATCTACATATTGTAATACAGAATGCAACAAAAAGATTTGAAAGTTAAAAACGAAAATAAAAAGATCACATATAGAATCTTACATGCTGCGAAAAAACACCATGGTATATGTATAATAGAAAAATAGAAAAACTATTTTTTTAAATCTATATATTAACATCGCAGTTTTATCTCTTAAAAACCCTTCAGAATAAAACATTAAAACATATATACATAATAGGATAAAATAAAGTCCACAAAATTGTAATTTATTTAAAAATTTAAATTATCTATGTGAAGAAAAAAATATTAAATGAAAACAGAAACGGGAGATCTTAACATACTAATTAATTTCTGAATACTTAATAATTATTTGCAAATTATTCACACCTATATGCCTTACTTCTTCTCTTTTACTTTAAATAATTCATTCAACAAAACATTATCTAATAAAGATAACTTCTGTGGTTCCATTATCTTGATCTTTTTGATTTAACATGATTCTTTAGAAAGTATGAAAGGTGGAATAATAGAGATGAAGATTTAAAACGTAATTTAAGCTTAATTTAATGGAATTTAGGTATCTAAAAAATAGGTTCAACTTCTAAGTTAAGTATATCAAAATTGCTAGTGGCTAAAAAACAGTACACACTTGAGGGAAAAAATAATCAATTTTGAAAATAGTGGGCGTGTTTTACTATGAAAAATCATTGTAGGACGTTAAATACTTCAATATTGTAAAATTTTAAAGTGCAGTCATAATACAAAAGGTCATACTTACGAACCAGATTAATCCAAACAATTTAACATTTATAGCATTCTAAAAAATAATTTAAAAAAGAAACCTTGAAAGTACCTTGAAAAATTTATCATGTGACAACATAAAAATGTATCGGTATAGCAGAAAGGGTTTCTGAAAAAATAAAGACAACTGAAATATCTTTATAATATCAGAAACATTTTTAAAATGCAAACCACGGAAACCACTTCTCTGCCTCATAGTATATCAGCTACAGAATACAAGTTTAACATGTGTGTATGCAAAAACATTTATCCTTTTAACCTTCAAACGGAAAAAATCTTATTCATGTTAATGTTTCAATAATTAGACGTGATACTTGCCTAATATTAGAAGAAAAAGAATATTCTTCTAAGCATAATTAAATTAAACTACATTGGCATACAAAATCTACAATGTTCTGAAAAGTTTAATTATATTATAAATAGAAATTTATAATATAAGTAGGCATATGCATTTAAATAAAAGTATAAATATATATTCACTACAACTGCTGCTGATAACTGAAATAAAGCATTTAAACTTACAATCGAATTTTGTGTAGTTACAAAGTAGTGCGAAACCAACTTATTAGCTTTTTGGCATACAAGTGAGTTGACAATTTAAATGTTCATTCAATAAAGTTAAAAATATGTATATTAGTCTTTTAAATTCGTTAAGTTCCAGCATGAAAAAAATTAAAGCAGATTTAGAGGGAAAAAATAATAACTTAGAACAAAACCTCCTGATTTAACTGTAGATTATTTTGACTGTCTATCACGATTTCCGTTTTTTAGTGTCAAAGAACTACTGGTCATCGATTTAAGATTTGTCATTGAAAAAGTTGGACCTAAGCTTATTTGGAAGAAACATTCCTTTGCTGCAAAAATAGTAGCTGATTTTTATGAAAATCAATTCGCGTGAAAAGAGTTTTTTTTATTTTTTCAAAACCATGCAAAAACTATCTCATGTATTTGCGGAATTTATAGTCATCTAGTTTTATTGCGTTCTTGTGGTTTTAAACACATATTTGATGTACAAAAAATATAAAAAAGATCTTAAGAATTATACGATGGGATAAAATTTCGTTTTATCAGGAGAATGTTTTTTCTAAGGTAATACATAAAAAATAAGCAATACAGGCAGGTTGTCAATCACGTTTTTTCTTTTCTTTTTTCTTTTTTTTTTTTTTTTTTTTTTTTTTAAATCGAAATAAGAATGGCCACTTTAAATTAGGTTCTTTAAAACATTTACAACGTGTAAACAAGAAGTGTTGCTCTTTATTTAATCGTCAGAGACTTTTGAACAGTTAAAATATCAGAAATAAAAATGGACATGTATTTATTTATAATTACTGAAGTAAATTAATTTTAAAACTTGAAAATTTGAACATTTGTAAACAAATATATATATCTGCATGTCATAGACTTAATATATATATATATATATATATATATATATATATATATATATATATAATTTAGAAAATATGGTGAAACTTGAAGACAAGTGGGCGTGTATAACAAGAAAAAACGTTCAAAAAAGTAACGAATTATAGTAACGATGAAAAAGTAACGAATTATAGTAACGATGAACAATTGTAAAAAACAACACTACATGCGAAAAACACCCTTCCGCTTCCTCTTCAGTGGGTGGGAGCAGCAGAACAGACAAAAAATTAAATTAAAAGAAGCCTAACAGGTTTCGGAAACATGGCGAAACTAGCATACTCCCAACAAAATCAAGAATAAATTACTGGCAAATTATATATAACAATCTTCATGTAAATTAGATATAACAAAATTGGTGCTTCATAAAAGTAACATAACTAAATTAATATAATAATCCAAAAACTACAAAGTCGATATTTGTGATAAAAATAATTTAATAAAAGGACATGCTAGATCGTCATGTTCCCACCCAGACCTGAAAGGCAAAAAGATATTGTAATGAACTGAACTTACTGCAATGTAGAAATAGGTCTTTAAAGCAAAAGCAGATGATTCACATGTAGTGGCTCAATACTGGCGCTGTCTTGTCCGATGTTCCAAAATCATAGTCCAAACTCTCCGAGTCGCTCAGCACCAAGTATCTGCAGTCCGACATAAGGCGTTCCACAAGTTGGACTTTGGCCATGAGTCTTCATCAGCAAGCACTACTAGACACCAAGAACCATAAGTGAAGAAACCTTACCGCAGCTATCACCCAGATCGCAAACATTTTTTTAAATTATTGGTGTAAAAATTTTTTGTTAAAGGATTTTGGAACATCGGACAAGACAGCGCCAGTATTGAGCCATTACATGTGAATCATCTGCTTTTGCTTTAAAGACCTATTTCTACATTGCAGTAAGTTCAGTTCATTACGATATCTTTTTGCCTTTCAGGTCTGGGTGGGAACATGACGATCTAGCATGTCCTTTTATTAAATTATTTTTATCACAAATATCGACTTTGTAGTTTTTGGATTATTATATTAATTTAGTTATGTTACTTTTATGAAGCACCAATTTTGTTATATCTAATTTACATGAAGATTGTTATATATAATTTGCCAGTAATTTATTCTTGATTTTGTTGGGAGTATGCTAGTTTCGCCATGTTTCCGAAACCTGTTAGGCCTCTTTTAATTTAATTTTTTGTCTGTTCTGCTGCTCCCACCCACTGAAGAGGAAGCGGAAGGGTGTTTTTCGCATGTAGTGTTGTTTTTTACAATTGTTCATCGTTACTATAATTCGTTACCTTTTCATCGCTACTATAATTCGTTACTTTTTTGAACGTTTTTTCTTGTTATACACGCCCACTTGTCTTCAAGTTTCACCATATTTTCTAAATTAAATATTTTTGTATAATTTTTAGTGCTGCCTTTGGCGCCTTTTTTATACAAATACACTTTTATTAATAAGTAATTAATATATATATATATATATATATATATATATATATATATATATATATATATTTAATTTTTCTTATAAAAATATTATACTGATATTTTTTTTTTGATGTACAATTTTATGCACAAAATAACTCCGCGGTGCTTGAGCACAAATTGATGAAAATTTAACATCTTTTATATAACATATAAACATATAAAATTATGCAATTTAATATAAACATTTTGGTAATTATAAGCAAAATTTTACTGCTAGAAGAATTGCAGATCGGCAGTCTCAACGTCCTACTTACACCACTCATTAATCAGCAGATCATTTTTTTTAAATTATTCTATATTATTTACAATAATTGTAGATATCTATGGTTAACTCGTTACATAATTATATGCATATAAGTATGAAAAGGGCTACCGCCCTCATCAATTCCCCGTCGTATCTGTCTGTCTATACACGTAAGTATGTACAGTGCGTTAAGAAATTATAAGACCACAAGCGTATTGGTGCAATTCTGAAGAAGAGAGAATAATATGCAAATTTTTAGTTGCGTATTTAAAATTGATAAGAAAACGCATACTATACTAATTCCAACTTTTAAAATTAAATTAAATTTCATTAAAATTTATTCATTTTTCTGAAAATTAAAGACTGTGACTGTTAAGAAATTATAAGACCACCGGAGAAAATTAGCATATTATACATAATGTCAAACTCAATATAAAGCGCATGCGTCAGTATTTCGTAAAAGCATTACCTAAGAAGCAAAGGCTTAGGTTTTGAATGTGTTATGTACGGTTAATTTGACGATGCCTCGAGGTAAAGAATTATCGGAGTGTGAAGTGAGAAAAAAATTATTTTATAAAGGTTCTGGTAAATCTGAAAGAGATATTGCGAGGTTAATGAACCGTTCTAAAACTGCCATTCACAATGCCATAATTAGAAAAGATTATTCAAACAAAATAAAACGATCTGGTAGAAAAAATATTTTGACAGCACCTGGTAATAGACAAATTTTTCGACTGTCAACTAAAAAAGGTCTTTCAACTCGTGGAATTTCGAAACGTTTCAGTAAGAAAACGTCACATGTAACAGTCTGGAAGAGTCTTAAATTAAATATTAATACGAAATTTATGAAATTGAAGAAAAAACCAAAGTTATTGAAATGCCACCGAGAAGAAAGATTAAAATGGTCTAAAAATGCCATGCCATGGAATGATGAGTGGAAACAAATTATATTTTCTGATTTAACCTTGATGGTCCGGATGGTTACAAACACTATTGGCATGACTTGAGGTAGGAACCAAAAGGGTGGACAAATGGGTGGAGGATCAGTAATGATTTGGGGCGCTTTCAGTTATGAGGGGTTCTGTGATTTACAGTGGATTTCGGGTCACATGAACTCTACACAATATCAGTCTATGCTATATGATCATATGATACCGTTTGGATCTTTATTAGGTGATGCTAACTGGATGTTTCAACAGGACAATGCTGCTTGTCATACATCTAAATCCAAACAGGAGTGGTTTTAAAAAGAAAAAAATAATGTTTTGCCATGGCCAAGTCGAAGTTCAGACTTGAACCCCATGGAAAACCTATGGGGTATATTATCTTGCAAAGTTTATGCTAATAATAAACAATTTTCATCTGCCAATGAACTGGAAGAAGCCATTGTAAAAGAATGGTACAATATTTCTATAACTGAACTTAATTACCTGGTTATTTCAATGAAAAATAGAGTGTTTGAAGTCATCATGAAAAATGGAAGACCAATATCATACTAATTTTTTATACAATTTTGTTTTTTGACAAGTGGTCTTATATTTTCTTAACAGGTTATTTTTCACTTATTTCTAATATATATATTAATTAAACATTTATTGCATTATACCAAGTTATTGCAAAATAAATATAAAAAAATATACGGCAATATGTTATTTAATGCATTTAAATTATGATTATAATCTTTATTTTTCTTATAATTTACTAAATTAAAGTGGTCTGATAATTTCTTAACGGACTGTATTTCTTTCTAAAACTTAGCCTTGCTTCAATTCGTTGTAACTCATAAATACTTGTAACAAATATAATGTCACATAATGCATATCTCACCTAAATCTCATATGGATAGTTGTTCGAAATTCGAGACAATTTTAATTATTACGTAACACTGTGGAAACATATTTTTAAGGTCCCGTACATTAATTATGAAGTCTAATAATACGTTTTACTATGAAACAAAGCATGCTTTTATGCATTTCAATAATTTATGTTAATTTCAATTTGTTGAATGCAGTGTAATTATGTTAAAATGCATTTATATGATAGTCTGCTCATAGGTCATAATGGAAAGTAAAACTTTGGCGTGTGCCTGTGCGAATCATACATAATATAGACACTAAATATTATACACCTGTTTCACTATAGCGCCGGAACATATGTATCAATTTGAAAGTCAATCGGAGGATTGGATTTTGCGGCTGCTATTTCGCGATTTCTGTCCATAGGCCGTAATGATAACGAAAATTTTGCTGTGTTCGTGTACACAAACCACAAATAAAATACACACCCAAAACTATACAGATAATTCAATATGACTCGTGATTATGTGTACTAATTTGCAAGACAATGGCGTGATTTTTCTGACCGCTATCGGAAGACAGAGAGACACACAGACAGAACCCAAAAACATTTTGTGGCTGTACATGGAGGTCACTACTAACGTTTTGGCATTAAAAATATTTAAAACAAAGTAGAGCTCTCCAGTAAAATTATTTCTTGTCATATTAGTTATACAGTATTTTACTTTATGTATTTTAAGGTCATGCAATGTATTATTTGCATGAAATACAGCCCACAATACTTATATCGACCAAATATTCGCTTTAACATTAAATATAAACAGATAAATAACTCTAAAAGCTGTAATGTATAGATAAAAGCTTCATTTACATTAAAATTTACAAAATAAAAAAGTAATCATTTCAGTTGTTGTAAATAAATTTATGGTTACATTTTGCTGATATTTTCAAGACTCAAATGTGCCTGATCACTTAAAGTAATAATAACGTAGACTTGTGAATAATTCTTATCAATTATAAGGCTTTATTATACATACAATACATATAAAACTTACCTGTAACATCTTAGAAACATATCCGTTAAATTTATGTGTAGCATTCATTAATGCTTTAAAAAATTCTTAATGTTATTAATATACTTTTTTTTATGTATATATATATATATATATATATAAGTACTGTTTAACTTTTAAAGTCCGATATCACACATCGACCAGCTCTTCATTTCTACGTTTAAATATAAGATGTTCATAAAAACATTGCTTCATATGGAGTTCTTTTTATTGAAACTTTGAAGGAAATTCTGAAAATTTGTATTTACCTAATATAAGAACGAATAATATTTATGTTAGCGGTAAAAAATAATCGTAAAAATTCTTATCACGTAAAAAGACTGGTAGCAAAGTTTAGCGCTTTAAAACTTTCACATCATTTCCGGAAGAAAATTGATTGCTCAAACTATAAGATAAAGATATAATTTAAAAAGAAAAAAATGATGTGGTATATGGATAATTTGAAGAAGCATTTTTTTTTTCCCAAATGTAGAAAATAAGCTAGCTCTCTCTCTCTCTCTCTCTCTTTATCTCTTTGTTAATGTATAGCTATTTCAGGCAAAAGTATTTTATGAGAAACAGATATTTTATTCTAAAAGAATAAAAAGTGTCAGAATATGTAATAGAGCAAAACACCTTTTAAATAAATAATGATTTTTAATTTAAAAAATGCACCTGGGTAATATATTTCGATTGCAATATGTATAGCAGAATTTTTCTATTTTATTTTATTATCTCGCAAAAACAAATTGAATTCACATAATGAAGGAGGAGCTTTGTATTTCAGTCTAGAAAAATATTTAGAAAGTGTGTTTACTTTCCTTATTATAAAAAAAAGTAATTTGGCCAAAAGAAAAAAAAAAAAACGTGAGAAATAAAAATCCTTCTGATTGTAATATTCTTACAACCGTATCTATCAAATACTTGTACATAATCATAAAGTCATATACTGACTTTATATTATATTTTTAATATAACAGCATTTAGAAGGAATGTTTCTTGTTTTCTTCAGTTTTTTTTTTAATCCACACACTAAATAGTCATAACATTATCGACAGGTTTAATTGTGGATGTTTTTTCAAATACCTAGAAAAGTCCTTGACATATTTTCCTAAAACTTTGGGATTAAAAAAAAAAAAAAAAAAAAAAAAACATGTTATACTTACATGTCTTCAAAAGTTTTATTCTAGAAGTGAAAAAGTTAATGAGTAATAAAAAAAATAAAAATAAAAAATATTCTTTGAATCATCCTGTAAAATGTAATATGTAAAATATTGTTATACGTGTTATTTGTAGCCAGGGACCGATTTACTCACTTGGAAGCCCAGGGCACTAATGTTCAATGGGCTGCTTTTCCTCGTACTTTAACATTACAACAAACAAAACAAACTGCATATTTTTGAATAACACGTCTAAAACTTCTCTTCACTTCACGTCACTTCACTTTTCATTTTATTGGTAAGAGTAGGGCTTAAATTGGTAGTATGCAGCTGTATTTGCGTTAAGCGAAAATATTGCAATTTTCTCGATGTGCTGATAGTTTCCTTGAAAGATCATACCTCCGATTAATAAAACAGTGCAGTAATACAATTAGTAGTATATATGCAGTAATACAATTAGTAGTATATATGCAGTAATACAATGCAGCATAAACTTTAATAATCCATTGACGAAAAAACAAAAAACGATCATTATAGCAAAATTTGGAAATTTTTCATTTTAACTACTTTTTTTTAAATGCATGATTGAATTTCCTCAATGTGAGGGCCCAAGGCACATGCCCCGAATGCCCTGCCTTAAATCAGGCACTGTTGATTATGATGGTTAATTACCCACACTAGCGGCTCATGACAAATGCTCCGTATGATATACGATCTTTTGTACAATGTGCGTACTCTGTGCGTACTCTGTGTATACAATGTGCATACAATGTGCTAATAATATTCATTATTAGAACACTTATACAAACATTAATTTTAAAAAGTATGTAAAACTTAAATTTTGAAAAAAAAAAAATCAATAAAATATCTGCAATAGTCTAGGTTAAACCAAATCTTATTACTACAGTAGATACAACAATGCGATGGTGAAAATTTCTACCAGGATTTCGTGTTTTTTTGTTTTGTGATTTTTACCTTCTTATGATTGCAACTGCTATAGTACCAAGTTTTGATTAAACCCAGAACCTAATCATTGTAAACTGTTTCACCATTTTGTGGTTGCACCTACTAAGTAACATGTTTTGGTTCAACCCAGTAATAAATTTTAAATAATTTACAGTACTGGCCAGAATGCATGACTCACTTGTTTTTTTCCCATTCATAGTGACGTATAGGCGCCAGATGTTCGTTTTGGCTGTCTGCAAAAGTGCAGGTGTTCTTGCTTGGCATTTCGTTAGTTCATTAGTTGTGTTCGCCGTGTGTTGACGTACAAATTTTTGCCGAAGGGTGAAATAATATAAAAATGCCTGCTAAAAGAATTTCACGCGAAATGCATGCACAAATAAAGATTCTGAGCGAACAAGGTTATAGTACTCGGGAAATTGCTGCCAGATTACAATTGATACAAAAGACAGTTTTCAGGTCTATAAGTAATTTCAAAACAACCAGAAATTATGGTTATTCAAAGCCAAAACGTCGTCCCAAGAGCACAAGCAAGCGCATGGATGAGTCCATAATTTTGGCAGCGAAGAAGTCACCTAGAAAATCAGCAAAAGCAATCCAAGCTGGTTTACCAAAAGATGTTAATATCTCTAGCCAAAGAACAATCCACAGGAGGCTATTCAATGCCAATTTAAAGTCCTACACGCCTGCTAAGAAGCCAAAATTGTCTCCCAAAAAATTGCTGACAGACTGACATTTTGTAAAAAGTGTCAGGGTTGGACTGCGGAGCAATGGAAACATGTGATGTTTTCAGACGAGACTCAAGTATCGCAGTTTTATGTATTTTGTAGAAACATACAACAGCCTCCCAATAAAAGAGATTGTCATCCACCGTGAAGAATGCTGCAAAACTCATGGTCTGGGGAGCCATTTGTGCCAAAGGAAGATGTGGATTGTGGTTCATGCTTGAAAGAACGTCAATTAATGGAACTGTTTATCTCGATGTGTTAAAACAGAAGTTACCACCGTTTATGAATACCAACCAGTGCGCACACTTCCAACCTGATGGAGCACCTTGCCCCCAGACTAAATCTGTTTAGACTGCAAAGGGGTTTCAGATCCTTGGGCCGTGGCCCGGAAACACCCCGGATCTAAACCCAATCGAGAACTGTTGGGTAATTTTAAAGCGCAAAGTTGCTGAGCGTAACCCAACTTCACTTTCAGACTTAAGCAAAACTATAAAACAAGTGTGGACTACATAAATTACACCAGACTATTGCAAAAAATTTTATATTTTCATGCCTGATTGTATCCAAGCTGTATTGGAAAAAAAATGTTTCCACACCAAATATTGAACTCTTTCTCAATTATGTATGTATACTGTGCTTATATAACTAAGATTAATAATTCCCATAAAGTAAATACTTAGTTAAATGCAATTATTCTTGTGCATTCATAAATATCACAGTTTTTTGTGGTGAGTCATCCATTCTGACCAGTACTGTATATTTTGTACGCATTATGTTATATTATGTACGCTTTATATGTTCCAACAAAAAAAATTTCAAATGTTATATCGAAATTTCTTTTTATTCTTAATTAAAAAAATAAATAACCAAATTGTGACAAATCATATTAAAATTTGAGAAGCTGGGAATTATGAAATATGAATATATATTAAAAATACCATGTTTCTCACTTTAAGGTAATTTATAATAATTTTTCCATTCTTAGATTCATTTTAAGAAAAGTTATTATTATTTTTGTTATTGTTATTTTTATTATTATTGTTATTATTTACTTTTTGTTGTTATTATTATTGTCATTATTTACTTATTGTTATTACTATATTTGCGACACATTAGAAGGCTGTACATGCATTTACCAAACATTAACTTTAAGATGGGTCTCAAGAAAAAATATTTGCTTCTATTTCGTTTTATATCTGACAACAGGCGGCACTGATGTTACTCACATTCTACGACTTACTAAATAATTCATTATCTGTTAGTATAAACTACACGGAATTATATCTAAAGTGCTTATTATGAGTGGTTAATCGTGATAAAATTTTTTGTGCTTGTTATTTGGTAAGTGGCATTTGAATTATACAGATGAAAATTTTGTGATAGCCATACATCATGTGTAACCCATACTCTATCTAACATATATAAATTCTCGTTATGCAATCGCAATTCAAACTAGACTTTATAGCAGGTAGTTACATATGTTCGTGTTTAAAAACAATACTTTAAATATTAAGTAAAAATACTTTTTTATTATACTTTAGAACAGAAATAATTCATCAACAATAAATAAAAAATGTATCATTAACACAATATTTCATGTACTACTTTAAATAAGATCGTACATAACGTTCAATTAAATTTTACTTAGTATTTTTGTAGATTCTCTCTATTGTATTCCGTACTTTAAAAATATACTTCAGTTTTCTTTTTATCTAATTACAAGATATCAAAATAAATAAATAAAATAGTCTCTCTGAAAATGGTTTGAATAAATCGCGGAAGAAAACGAATAAAAATGGAAATTTATTTTGAATAACATCTCTATTTTTTTTTTCTTTTAATACCACTATTTTCTAATAACAATAACTATTTTGTTTGATCACGGGAAATAGTTGTAAAAATAAATTAAATATTTTTATTTGGCAATAGCAATAGCAAAAGGAAAAAAAAAAAAAAAGAAAGAAAGAAACTAATATCATATATGTATATTAAATTTCATCCGTAAATAAAAAAGTTTTTTCTATTAAAAATTAAAAAGAAGGAAATCATTTACTCCATTTATACAGAACTATTCACTGGATTCATTTTCAGAAAAGAATAAAACTCATTATTTTAATTATTTTTGCGGACAACTTTTTAACATGAATTTTTAAACGTATGCATCACTTTATTCTAATTACGCGAAACATTTTCTGTGAAAGGATTTCCTCTAGTCTCCGGCCCACCAGCGGCCGAGCGGTTCTGCGCTCAAAGCTGGTAGATGGGAGGTGCCGGGTTCGATCCCAGGTCGCGCTCATCGACCTAGCCGTTCGGAGTTTTCCGTGGTTTCCTCCGAAACTCGCGTAAATACGGGCTAGGACCCCTTAGAAAGACCCCCACGGAGGGCATTCCCCCTATAGGCCTAGGACACATAAGGAGTCAATCGGCCTTAATCCTCCAACCAACCAACCAATCCTCTAGTCTCCGTGAAACTCTTAATAGGTCATAACAAAGAGGATTTAAATAGAAATTTTCATTGCAATATGTAGAGTAAACAATATTAAAGGAGAAAAATAAGAAACATTTTCTAAATAAATTAAACCTCGTGTATGTATCTCCATGCATTTAAAAAAACTAATGACGATAATTAGACTATTTTTTAAAATAAAATTATGTGGCAAAATACGAACGTTAAATAACATTGAATGTGTGTCATTAAATTACACTTTTGTTTCGACGTCGAGTTTTCAAGCCATAATTTTTTATAATGCTGTGTCAGGTTTAAAAAACAACGAAAATCAGGCAGTTTGCGTATATTATTAACACTTTCCATGATAATTTCAAACGAAAATACTTTTACAGATACTTTCAGTTATAGCCCTTAATGTAACTGAATAATTTATATGGCCTTGTTAATTTTTACTCTATTTTACATCAGCAGTCGCCAACTTTTTAACTTCACGAACTACTAAGGTCACAATTTAAAATCCCACTGACAACAAATTCTTAATTTAAAATTCTGCGAGTTACTAATATTATTAATTAAAAAATGTAAATTAAATTCTAAAATAGTAATCAGAGAATGGTCATATTATAAATATAAAATAAACTTATTTAAGGTTAGAGCTCTTGTAGTGGACCCTTTATCAGTAATAGACACTTTTAAATTTACACTAGAAAAACAAGCTTCCTTATTCTTCCGTATGTTCGAGTAATGTTCAGCAAGGAAGTTTTAGTCCTTTACTATAAATGTCTATGTTTTCGGCTACAAATTTTCGAACATCAGTAGTTTAATTAAAAAAAAAATATGCACTTATGTCCATTTTGCCGTTTTTACTACCTTATTTAAAAAAATATAAGGAAGTATTGTAATCCCAATTTGCGAAATGGATTTTGCATCTCGAATACCTCAAACACATGATCCTGGAATGTTGCAAATTTATATCTGCGATTTTTATGATGTTTAGTTGTACACCTGCAACTATGGTCCTAATACGAGCTCCCATTTTAGAGATATCTGCGAATTTATACGATTTTTCGTGATGTCTGTTTGTACGTATGTGGGTATGTATGTGTGTGTATATCGCATAACTCAAAAATGTTATGCATTGAATGTTGCAAATTGGTATATAGGTATGCAATAATATCTAGTTGTGTACTTCCTCTTTCAGTCTTCCTGTCATTTACCGTATTGAAGATATTTACGAAAATTACAATCATAATGACAGTCAGCAGCAAAATTATTGAAGCATACTTCGACATTTTGCTTAATTTATTTTACATTTAATCGGTAATTTTTATAATCAGCTTGATTTTCTATTAATAGCATAAGACTAAAATTATGATTCGACAATAATTTACTAAACAAAACACTAATATGTGCACATCTTTTAAATAGGAATTATTGCTAGTTCTTCAATAATTTTGCTGCCGAATGTATGTCCTTCCACCATAGAGAGTTCTAAAGAAGCTCGTAATGATATTGCTATGAAAGTTTTCAACATTTTTGCAAGTAGAAAGTAATTCTTAAAGACATAAGCAGGTTTTATTTGACGAATGTACTTTATTTTATGAATATTCAGCCCATAGATAGAGCCCGTAATTATGTCATATTTTTGCATATAGATTGTCATAAACAGGTGCTAGTCGACGAATGCATTTTGTTTAATGAATATTCAGCTCGTGGACAGAGTCCGTAATCATACTGTTATGAAAGTTGGCGACCATTTGGCGTGTAGAAAGTATATAACCGGGTTCTAATCGACGAATGAACTTTATTTAATGAATATGCAACTCATAGATTGAGCCCGTAATGATACTGTTATGAAAGTTGTCGATATTTTTCCATGCAGAAAGTCATTCTTAAAGACATTAGTAGGTTCTAGTTATCAACCTAGTTATTTGCTGGAACTTGCACTTTATTTAATGAATACTCAGCCAATTTATAGACCCCGTAATGATATTATCATGAACATTGTAGACATTTTTACGTATAGAAAGTAATTCTAAAAGACATAAGTAGGTTCCTGTCGATGAGTGAACTTTATTTAAAGAATATTCAGGAAACAGTTAAATAAAACTATTTTTTGTGCCACAAAAATCAATAATCAGTGAATATTCCAAAAATATTGAAATGAAACAGTCAATCTTACTAAAGAAATCAAATAAACTTTGATAAATACACTACACAGCAGAAATTTCGATAATTCGGAAACATCCAGAAATTTCGAAGTCTGACTGAAATTTGAATTCATCGAGAGTATTGCTAGTGGTTCATAGAACTTTCGAAGTTCTGCGCTGGGAACCAATGAATCATTACAAAAGATTCCAGAACTCGACTCCTATTAAAGTTAGTTTAGAAACTGTGAAAATCCTCAACTACCACATTAAACCACATTTGAATGGCTAATTTGACGTTAAGTCAACACCCAACTTCGTGGGAAATGAAAAAATTACCACCTGTTTCCACTTTTACTGTAATACCGTATAAAAAGTAGCGTGGAAAGATGTAGGCAAGTTCTATTCTACAATCATCAATAATCAGTCTTCTTTTTTTATAGTCTTATTAGTCTTTTAAAGAACTTTTGAAAAATTTAGTTTTGCGCTATAAACTAATGAAATTTCCGGGAAAATTCGAGATCATTTTTCTTATTGAAGTTAGATGTTCCTAACTTTGACAACCCTAAACCGAATTTCTTTGCCAAATTTAGTTGCCAGGTTACCAAATTCGACCTATGCTAATATAAATCTATGCTAAGTTCAAAATCTGCGTTGGCTACATACTTGGCGGATTGGCGAGATTAGCGATCAAATTTGGCGGCAAATATTGTTTCAGGATATCCAGAATTAGTAAACCTTTTTTTTAATTTTATCGGAATTAATTGTTCTGGTAAAATGTATCGCTTCTCAACACTAATTTTCGCAACGAGAACAAAAGTAGGCCATCTATAACTGAATTATTTTCATAGAACTCTAAGCTGTGCTTTTGCCAAAGAGAAATTCTGTAATAAGCCGTGGTTTACTATTCTTCAAAAAACTATTATGCTTGTTCTCGGCGGTATATATAATCCTATTATCGTGAATTTTATGGTTGGAGTAGCAGTTTATTTTATTTTAATTTCTTTCTTTCTTTCTTTCTTTTTTTTTTTTTAGTATTTCAAGGGGTATCCACTACAAGTACCAAAAAATGTCATCATGACGAGTAATCTGTCAACGCATTGAGGAACGGGCGACGGTATGGGACTCACTGCTAGGGATGGTGCCTAAACATGCCACTACAAGTTTATCTTCTGCGGAGAGGATGGCTCCTAAATTTAGAAAGCGGAACAGAATGAAAATTCACTTGAATCATGAGATAATCTCGAGACATTCTAATACTTTTATTTTTTTTAATCGCGATTTTTCTTCTGGGTTCCTTATTGGACTAGATCTTGACGGCAGTTTCCATTTGAAAACCGATAAAGGACTGGTGAGTATTTATAGAAATATATATCTTGACTATTTTACGAAGGATAGAAGAGATTGGCTGGCGTTACTGCGTCCTCGTTAACTAGTTATGCTCCGTCAAGTTCTCAACTACGCACGAAAGACGCCGTGGTACAAAAAGGGGAACCAAACTATCCATATCAGATCAAAATTGTTAAGCTACGTCTCAGGAAAACCCTAAGCGATAAATCCCAAATCATCGTCAGTAGCTCACTACTTTTCTTAAACGTGACGTAAAATCTACTCAAACTTAACATTAACGTCACGAAACTGATACATTCTAAGATACTTCCCTCATGGATTCTGTAATTATAAAACCTTCATGATTTTAAATAATAAATGCGCGAATACTTTAAAATTGCGATAGTAAATTGTGTAATACAGTTTAAATAAAATTTTAAATTGAAACAGATTTGATCAAACGTCATTTAGATAAATTTTATAAGATGCAATAATTGAATCTGCCGTCTGCATATTCTAGTAATTTTTACTTTCCGAACATTGTTTGTAAGGAAAGTATTGTAGTCATGATTTGTGAAATGAATTTTGCATCTCAAAAAAGAATAGCCATATAATGTTACAAATATATATTTGAGACTATCAGGATGTCTAGTAGTACATCTCCAACTTTAGTTTTGATACGAGCTCCCCTTTTAGAGATATCTACGATTTTACACGAATTTTCTTGATGTATGTAAATATGTGTGTATGTATGCATCTATGTGTTCCTTGTAATTGAAGAAATCTGCTGCAAATATTTCGAATAATTCTAGTTAGCAATATATTATATATTATGCATTTCCACGGGGATATCCTACAAGAGAGGAATATCACAAACTTTCAGATATTAGAAACAAATGATTATGTCGCATGAATATAACCACAGTTAACTATTCTTTTGAAAACTGCCATAATCAGAGCCTCAATTTCATTTACAGATTCGTCAGACAAAAATAAATTTCGATGAAAAAATTTACTCATAACTCATAAAAATTATGTTTCAGAATTTCTTTCTTAATGATGCCTATAAACAAACTGAAATTTAGGATAGATGATGCAACTATACATACAATTTCCACTAAGTAAATTCACAGCTCACTAGCTTCATTGTGGTAGGAAAAATAAGCTGTTTGCCAAAGATAACTAACTGCCTTAAGATAACTAACACTGGTATCCCGTAGAAATATATTATATATAATCTTTATAAGTATTTTTTTTTAATAATTGCATTAATTAGAAAAAATAAATATTCAAGTTTAACACAAAATATACATACAAATGATATATGATCTTTTTAAAACTACAATTATAATATTAAGAGTTTGTATACTGGAGAGTCATTTATATTTTTTTAATATTAAGGCATTCTTTAAAAAAAATATCTGTCACATCATTTGAATTGAATTTGATATTAAATGATAGAATATCCGTTTATGAAAAAAAAAAAAGGTTGAATAATGTGCATTTTTAATTTTCCATAATTGTACTTAGTAACTGAAACAATATAGATTATTGAAGTACCTAAACACATAGAGAGAAATATTTTTTTTTTTTTTTTTTTTTTTTTTAACATAATTATGTGGTATTATTTATTTATATTTTGTTTCTAAAAGGATGAAATTTAAAAATAGCCAAATTAGAAAAACTCAAAAAATGTCTGTTTTTCTTTCCAGGACTAAACGTATTACATACAAACCTAAATTATTGAACACAACATACCTTCAAATATTGGAAATAACTTTATCTTTTATATAGGGATTTTTTTCCCATAAGAGTTTTCTACTTTTATCTTCGCGCTATTTAACTGTCAAGAATGTATGTCACGTATTTTGAAAATACAATTAAGCCTTCCTTATTATTATTTTTTTTCCTTTTAATTATTGATGCATGATAAAACATATTTTAGGTCTTTGAATTTTGCTTATTTACGCTTTTTAATAGGGATAATGGTATGCGAAACTATTTAAAAATAGAGAGTTAGTGTTTTGCTTAAAAATTCTTCGGATAAACATTGTTCATAATAAGAAATTGTAGCGTGTAATACATAAAATATTAAAAAACATTCATGATATAATCATTAAAATTTAGGTAAGTTTCATCTTCAGCAATTTCTAAATAATAGCAATATATATAGATAAAAGATTTTAAAATAATCTTCAAAATTGAAATTTTATGCTTTTAAAGACTTTTAATAACTTTTTATCTGTAAGATGCATATACTTTGTATAACAAGAACTAATATTAATAATAATAAACTGCAAGCAGTTTACAATATCATATTCCTTTAACTTGCATTCTCTACCGAAATTTTCCATATCAATCTTCGTAGGAAAAAATAAATAGAACTTTATTTGTTAAATGCACACCGACTTTATAGAAATACTTTCTGAAAACATGTTTGGAATTTAAAACTGTACAAATTTCAAATATCTGAATAATTTTTAAAAAATGAACACACTTATATAATTTAAAAACAAAACAAAAAAATTTTTTTGGCATAATATATTGGTAATCTATATTACAGGGCACAGATAAGGAAATTAGCCTATATTTAGCACATTCATCTAAGCGTATTTTTTTGTATAGGAAACTTACTCTTAATGTACTAAGATTTTTATCAGTTTCCAATATTTTTTCTCGTCAAAAAAGAAATGTATATTTATAAATAAAAGAGTACTACTTCAGTATTGACTGATTTAGTAGATGGATTTTTGAAAAATAATATTTTTTAAGTGTAATTATTGCTGCTCAAAGTAAAAGTAAAAACCTCATGTAAAAAATTTGGTATTTTTAAGAAAAAATCCGATAACTTGATTTTGCAAATTATGAAGCAATATGTTATTAGTTATATAGTATAAAAGCCTTAGCAATAATAACTTCCTTTATAGCATTTTTGCATATTTAAATATTACACTTAGATTTTATCATAAAGAGGAATTTAGAAAAAAAAAAAAAAAAAAGAAAAAGAAAGAAACACTTTTAAAACTTAATAGATAAAAATCTTCTGTATGCTTAATTTGTGAACGTATCAATTTCTTTGGTTATTTGGTTTTAAAACTATGGTTTATAAATTGATTTTCATGAAAAATAATCCAAGAAAATTTCTTTCATTAGTCCTTAACGTGTATCCGCCCATTAATAAAAATGAAACTTACTTACATACGGACGTTTTTCTAAAATTTCGCAAATATCAAAGATGCAGTTTACAATAACTTTAGTTGTTCCACAGTTTTTGCTAAAACAACTCCTTTCAAAAAATAAAAACCTGACAATAAAATAACGTATAAACACTGAAAATTCTTATAGATGTTCACAATACAGTGAGCTCGATATATAATTGCTATAATACAATGTCACCACTTTCTTACAATACAGTTATGTAATTTCAATTTCATTAGCTCAAAGTGATTTTTATTCATATAAAACGAAATAGGCATTAATCCCTCGAAAACTGAATAATTAAAAGTAAAAAGAGAATAAAAAATTCATAAGTAAATTAAAAATTAAAGCTTTATGAGCAAACACCATGACGTTTGCTTATAAACAAACCATCTTTCAGTGTTCCCGTAGACCGCGGCTACCCATACAGTTGTCCTGTGTACATCCTATAATTATCATACAGATCCTATAGTTCTCATATCGTCTGAGATTTATCTACTAAACTCCCGAAGGATAAATTAAATGGATTGTCTAAACGTTATTCTCCACCAGAATTTCTGATCGGACACGCATGTGCAATCGACGCACCGGGAGAATGAAACACGATTTTTTTTTTTTTTTTTTTTTTTTTTTCAATCTATAAAGATGATAAATAACGTAAGGGGTTTCATTTTCATTTTGTTTTGTACAGCACATAAATTCACTACATTGAGATTAATAAAATTGGGCATCGTGTTAATCGTAAAATTTAGCCGACGTAAAATTTAGGCTTTCATACTGAAAGTTTTAAAGTTTGCTGCAGTTTCAGTACGGAGATGAAACCTAATCAGAGAATACTTTTTGAAAAAATTTAAGACAATTTTTGTCATCCACAGGATGTTAGGTTATCATCTCTAACAGCACATCTCATCCACAAGACATCCTCAGGATATCCTATGGATGAAAGTAGATCCAAGAGACATCCTCAAGATGTACTATGGATAAGTGTGCTGTCAGGGAATATGCTAATCTCTGGATAGTTTAAGGATATCCTCCAGCGGATGGCTTGAGGATGATTATTCCTCCTATAACTGTCTGATAAGTATTTTAATATATACGGAAAAGGCATTTACCTCATAGATAACCGGGGTTCATACGGATCCGCCTTAATCTTTAAGTCTCACACCAGTATTCTGGAACAACAAAATTCCTCTTAAATTTATAGACTTATAACGAAAATCGTTATGTAGAATTACTGGTATAAGACTTAGGGAAAAAACCCTGGTAACTGCTGGTATAATTTGAATCGTTTAAACAAACACCAGAACGTAAAATCAACTAAATAAGCAGAACTTACTTTTGAAAGCAGAAAAATAGGTGGAAGTAAAAATTGACAACTAAAGAAAAAAAAAAGAGAGAGAGAAAGAGAAAATTGTATTCTTTAATGACAATTACGAGAATACAAAGTAGAGGTGTTAAATCAGTTCTTAACGATCATCGTAGTTAAAGCATTTCGTTCAGTACATAACCTTTTACTTAATATATTGCTTTTATTTTTTATTAATGTTTTAAGTGTAATTTAGACTTAAAGAATTAATATTATAAATACATTTTAATTAAATATATTTTTTCAAGGAAATTACAAAACAAATCGTACAGTTTCATAGAGTTAAACTGAATACGATTAATAATGTTTAAGATATGCATCGTGAAAGCAAAAAGTGTTAAATCGATACCTTAATTATTTTGTTTTAACTATTAATTAATACCAATATTGTTAAAAGTTTATCGGTATGAATATATACATATACATTAGGTCACGTCTACAAAATAAGATAAATGATTTTTATTAAAGTGAAAGAAAATTTGAATTAATTTTTATTGCTTTTAATTATTATCATTACTCATGAAAAGCATTTTTAATTAAAAGATATCGCACAAATGATAAATAGTATTGTCTGACCAATCGCAGGTGTAATACATTTAAATATATCTAAAATGTATTATGTCCATATGTGTAACATATTTTACAATATTATTTAATTATCCATTTAAGTATATCTAAAAAACAGAAATTAAGCGAAACCAAAGTGCTACAAAGACGATTATCATTTGTTATTTTAATATTTTTCCATAAAAAATTTCCGGTGAGAAAAAATATGAATTTCTTCTATTTCTTGTACAATCTTATTTTTTCTTTTCTAGATTTTCGGATAACTCCCTAACACATATATTTGTTATAACTCTATGAATACTAAAAAATAAAGTGTGATGAAACAGCATCGAATGTTGTTTTCTTTTCGTTTTTACCAACTATACCATAACTTTGTGATTTTAGTCATACAATCAAATAGATTTGTGGATATGGCTCTTCTACAGTCGACCCTTTTAATATAAATCACTATATTTGTTGCCTTCGTAATTAACAATCGCATAATCGCATTCTTTAAAATCCTTTTTGTCCAGTTTATTAACAGATGTGCATTTGACAAGTGTCTTCATTGTCATGAGAGTCTTTATAATAAAATAAATTTAAGAATAGAACTACTTGAGCATAATTATAAAAATTATTTAAATAATGCACATAAAATATTTAATATATAGCTCATTCGTACGTCACAGATAAAGTCTGCAGCTGTCTTGGTAGCTAATTTTCCACATATAGGCTTAAAAAGTAAAAATATACATATTTTTAACTAAACAAAAAAGAGGAAATCTAAATTTGACATTAATTTATCAGATTATTAATAATACTATTTTCACACTCATATTAATTTTCACTTTTCTAGTAGAGATGGTATAATTAAAATTTTGTACCGTTAAAAAACGAGTTTTCCTGTAAAGTGTTTATAATATCGCCAATGCAACTAATACAACAGGTAATAAATTCTCAAAAGTATAAAATTTCTTTTCATTAAAGTTCCTTCTACATTTTAAAATCAAAAATGCCCTCCAATAACTTGAATTTCTATCAAAGAAAAAAAAAATATCTTTCTTCCAAATGTCGGGCAAAATTAACCTCTAAGATACCTCTCACTATGATTTAGTTAGATTCTATATGTTACATATAAAACGCATCAAGTGGCATACCGATGAGTAGTAGTATTATCATGACTATACATTTTAAGGATATAACCAATAAATAATACCATTAACCGGTTAGTAGTCGTGTATTGGTCTTTTCCCCGCCCATCATTTATTAATTCATCCCGCGGATCACCCCTTAAAAATAAAGAGGGGAAACTCTGTGTAACTGACCTTGGGTAGGTGTCCTCTAACATAGTATGTTTTCAAGTCATTCCTACAGTCCGGTTTCCATGTGCGCTCACTGGGGCGGTTTCTATTCAGAATCCTTTGATGTGGTTAGGCTAGCTCACTGTAGCTCAAAGCCCACGAACGGGGATGGAATCTAACCCCCTGCAGAGATAATTGTGGGCACGGGGTAGACATCTTTGTCAATTTTGCATGCTTTCCTTTGAGGTAACAGCGCAATCTGATAAAAAAGGGCTACAACCGATGACAAGACATTTGGCTCTTTGTGTCGGAAGCGTGATTAATGACGTTTTGAGCGTTGATCTTGAGCCCAAGTCGATACTGGCCTTCCTATATTTTGAGCAGTTAATAACATTTTACTTCTAAAATCGGTCTATTTGACGCGATGCGACCAGTACCGGTGACTCATTTTCCCCCTATCTTCCGTTTTTACTTTCTTCTATATGTAATATAGAGAAAGTATTGGATTCGCGAAAATTTTCGAAGTCCACTTTTTGATGGATTTACATGTTTTGGAATATGGAGAACACGAATTAATAGTTTTTAGAAAATGTCTGTCTGTCTGTCTGTCTGTCAGTATCATTTTTTTGTGGTCGCTGTATCGCCCGAACCAATGAATGAAATTTAACCAAACTTGGTATTTAGTTGCACCCTGACATAAACTGGTGCTGATTAGATTTTGGGATTAATCGCTCAATAGGTGGCGTTGTGATCGCATTTTATGCAAATTTTTAACATGGCAGCATAGGACAAAATTCCGTATAAATGGGCATAAAGAGAGTTATTTTACACTTGTGATTGTAAAATTAATATGAATTATTGATAATAGTAGTAGTTAGCTAGGAAAAAAATTTTGTGCATGGGGGGGCATTGGTTCCCCCCCCCCAGGGGGGAAAATCCCCCCCGGGGAAGTAAATTTTCAAGATGAGTATCTTTCGAAAGGTCTCGTTGATAATAGTAATAGTTAACTTGGAAAAAATTTTTGTGCATGTGGGGGCATCGGTTCCACCCCCACCGGGGGGGGAAGTTCCCACCCGGGGGGGGCAAAGTTTCAAGATGGGTATCTTTCGAAAGATCTCGTCAATACCTTTAAAACGAATGGTTGAACGATAAATCTGTGATTATTTAAACCAAAGTTATCGATTTTTTTTACTTTTAACAAAAAAAAACTGATTATGTTTGGGGATCAATAGCTCAACAGGTGGCGCTGTGATAGCATTTTATCTAAATTTTTAACATGGCAGCATAGGACAAAAATTCGTATAAATGTGCACAATTAGAGTTGTTTTAAACTTGTGATTGTAAAATTAATATGAATTATTGATAATAGTAGTATGTAACTAGGAAAAAAATTTTCTGCATGGGGGGGGGGGTATCGCTTCCCCCCCCTAGGGGGGAAATACCCCCCCAGGGGGGGGTAAATTTTCACATTGGGTATCTTTCGAAAGATCAGGTTGATAATAGTAGTAGTTAACTAGGAAAAATTTTTTGTGCATGTGGGGGCATCGGTTCCCCCCCACCGGGGGGGCAAAGTTTCAAGATGGGTATCTTTCGAAAGATCTCGTCAATACCTTTAAAACGAATGGTTGAACGATAAATCTGTGATAATTTAAACCAAAGTTATCGATTTTTTTTAGTTTTAACAAAACAAAACTTAGAAAAAAAAATCGCAATTTTTTTTTTTTTTGTTTTTTAACGAAATTTAACCAAACTTGGTATTTAGTTTGTCCCCGACATTAACTGGTGCTGATTATGTTTGGGGATCAATAGCTCAACAGCTGGCGCTGTGATAGCATTTTATCTAAATTTTTAACATGGCAGCATAGGACAAAAATTCGTATAAATGTGCATAATAAGAGTTGTTTTAAACTTGTGATTGTAAAATTAATATGAATTATTGATAATAGTAGTATGTAACTAGGAAAAAAATGTTCTGCATGTGGGGGCAACGCTTCCCCCCCTGGGGGGCAAGTACCCCCCCGGGGGGGATAAATTTTCAAGATGGGTATCTTTCGAAAGGTCTCGTCAATACCTTTAAAACGAATGGTTGAACTATAAATCTGTGATAATTTAAAACAAAGTTATCGATTTTTTTCACTTTTAACAAAAAAAAAAAAAAAAAAACCTTAGAAAAAAAAATCGTACTTTTTTTTTTTTTTTTTTTTTAAATATTGTTACTGATTGAATATGTATAGGTAAATATAGAAGAAAGTCTTGTGGTGGCCACAACATACTAGTTTTCTAGAAGAGTCAGTGTTTTGCGGGAAAAAATTTGCGTGAAATAGATGCACTTTCTCTACTCGCTTTCTTTCGGCTTTCCCCTAACAACACTTACGGCGGAGAATAGACCGAAACTCGACCACTAGAGTTACAAAAAATGATGTGACGACTCTCGGGTTAAAACATGGTGAAGTCTTGTCCGATTGTTGCTTCAGAAACAAGAATAAAATTGAAAGTATAGTTTTTTGTGAAGGACAATACTGAACTTCCGATATTTCTATTAACACTTTCGCGACCGCTGACGTCAATTCACGTCATTTTAAAATCTCTAACTCCGCCAGTGGGCGTTTCTTTAGGTTACATAGGTTACATTATTACTTAACAATATACCCAGTATTTACATTTGTGCAATCAGTGCACTATGGATACAAATACTTTGATTAGGAAGAGTGTAATTGTAACGTATATTTATTTATAATATAAATATGAATATAGTAAACATTCTTTTAAAATAATGTAATGTAAAAGAATAACGCCCACAGGTGGAGCTTACCGTCAAAAAGGCAAAAACATGCGGTCGCGAAAGTGTTAATCTTGGTCCACTAGTAAGCTTGGTTCATTTACGGGATGATCCTTTAACATATTTCTGTTTTATAATTTCAAATACGTGTGGTTTTGGTGCAGAACATTTTCGAATATTTAGTGAATTCTGAGAGATTATTATTATATTATTATTACTATTAATATTTGATTGAAAAAAAAATATATAAATTTATTTCAAATGACTTTCCCAGGAACTTTTCTTAATGACATTTGAAAGAAAGAAATTTTATGTTAATTCAATGCACCGTTAACCTCTTCGAACACGAAGCTATAAGAACAACATAAGTTAAACTTGAAGGTTTTTAGACATATACGTTCACACTGTACATTACAAAAAAGTATAATTTTCTTACATTTATAATTTAGGGGGTTAGTAATGTACGATACAAATGTATGGCTTTAAACAACTAAACTCTAAATTATTAAGTTACATAAATCTTCCTAACTGTAACATAATTAAAAATTTGATGCCCTTAAATCAATCAATCAATATTAGTTTTCTTTTTATTCTGGCAACTGTCTAAGTATTTAATAAATAATTACTAGCGGGAACCCGCCGAATTTGACGATCACTTTATTGACCGCAATGTTTCAAAAATCGTCGCATCATTATTTAAATGTATTTCATGTTAAAACATCTAATATAATTTACGACATTACACTTAAAAAAAGAAAGTCGGAAAAATGCTTATAAATAGAAATACTGTATGTGACATCACTTTCTACAAAGTACTGTCAATGTGGACTCCAAATAAACAGATGCTATCTTTTATTTTCTATTTCGTTTTTTTACTACGACTATATGTTAGATGATCCGTCCGGCGTTGCCCGGGCCCATGATAATATCCTTAACTCAGCCTTAAATTTGTATTATTTTATACCTTTAACTCGATTTTGTTTGAATTTCTGTTTTTAAATGAAAGCATCACGAAAGAAATAATCATCTGTAACAAAACAATTACCTCGAACCGAACGAAACTTTGCCTTGTGACCCCGGTGCTTGAAGCAGCACATACACGGGCTGCTAACAACATAAAAAAAATTCCCCAAAATTAACCTGGAACCGAACGAACACGCCCGGCAATGCCCGGGCCCATGATAATAACCTTAAATGAACCTTAAATTTGTATGATTTTATATCTTTAACTCGATTTTGTTTGAATTTCTATTTTTAAATAAAAGCATTGCGAAAAAAAATAATCAGCTGTACAAAAAAATAATTACCTCCAACAGAACGAAACTCTGCCTTGTGACCCCGGTGCCTGCGGCAGCGCACACGCGGGACGCTAATACCAAGAAAAAATTCAAAAATTTACCTGGAACGGAACGAACCCGCCCAGCATTGCCCGGGCCCATGATAATAACCTTAAATGCACCTTAAACTTGTATGGTTTTATATCTTTAACTCGATTTTGTTTGAATTTCTATTTTTAAATGAAAACATCACACAAAAAAAGATAATCATCTGTAACAAAAAAACAATTACCTCAAACAGAACGGAACTCGGGTTCGTGACCCAGTGGCTGCGGCACGTATATGCAGGCCGCTAATAACATGAAAAAATTCTCAAAAATTATCCTTGAACCGAATGAATCTTTAACTCGTGTTACCGCTGCCTGTAGCTGAGGCACCGTATAGCAGGCATGCTACGCACGCGCTGCAAAATCCACTTTCCTCCACCAGGGAGCGCAGTATACTGTATACGAACATCACAAATCGCCTTGAATTTCCAAGACCCTTTCAAATAAGGTGTCACATGGTGATGTCAACTGCAAAATCCTTTAGTTACACTTTCCACACCAATGGGCAGACCTTTAAAGACCTTTATCAAGACCTTTAAAATAAGTTGTAACATGATAGGGTCTACTGCAAAATTACCTAGTTCCATTTTTCACCACCAGGGGGCGCACTATATTGTATACAAACATCCCCAATGAATATGAAATTTTAGGACCTTTATCCCCAATCGTCTTGAATTTCCAAGACCTTTCACATAACGTGTCACGTGGTTGTGTCAACTGCAAAATCCTTCAGTTGCACTTTCCACCACCAGGGGGAAAGTGCGTGTTCGGTACGAACATCACTAATGGTCAGAAAATACCAAGACCTTTAAAATAAGGTGTAACATGATAGGGTCTACAACAAAATCACCTAGTTCCATTTTTCACAACCACCAGGGGGAGCACTAATATATGCAAACATCCCCAATCGACATGAAATTTCAAGACCTTTAAAATGAGGTGCTACATCTGTGGGTCTAGAATGGATTTCCCTCTCAAACTGATTTCTCCCCTCCAAATCTATTTTCCCCCTTTTCCCCCTTCAAAATCGAAAATTCCAAATTCGCAGAAAGTGATTTTTTAGTATTCGACTCTAGTCTCCCCATGTACAATTTCTTCACCGTGAAGTAATTTGGAGCTGAGTTAAGCTCGCAAACGTGTTTTTAAAACCTGCCCCCCCAGGGGGGTGGGAACCGTTCTACTTTTTTTTTTATTTTTCTCTTTTCATAACACATCTACAGACCAAGACCTTTTTTTAGACACCTCAACCAAATTTTTACACTTAGCCGTTCTTTCAATTTGGTGGAGACAGACAAAAACATGTTTCAAATTATTATATAGATGAAAATTGCGTACTTTTCGTCGACCGAGTGGTTGACTACTGTTTTGAAGTCGTTTTACGAAAGTCGACAAAATAACATTATATTTCAGATATAAATTTAGTTTAATGCTACCATATATCGGTATCATTTTAAAGCCAATTTATTCAGCTTTTTATTAGTTTAGTCAAAATATAAAAATATTAAATGGTATAGATTTTATAAAGGAAAGAATAGAGGTCCACATATGTGGACCTCTGGAGCGAAGAGGTTAAACTTAGATTTTTTGTATAAAATGTGTTTATTTTAAATAATTTTTCTGTTTTAAAGTTTGTATTTCTGTGAAGTCCTACTATATATGTATATATATATATATATATATATATATATATATATATATATACTGAGAGAGAGAGATTTATTATATAAAGTATCAGTCATATTTTTGATATATAATAAAAAATAAAATTGTCATATAGATATGTTTCTGTATTATTTTGATATTGCATTTAAATGCTACTCAAGATTTTTTTTTCTATTTTTTGTCTGATAATATAATTTACTTTGATTGTTATTATGTATTCTGCATGCATAAAACAATTCAGTTTTTGGTTGAAATAATCTAATAACATAAAAAATATAAATCTTAAAAGTGAGTACGTCTATAGTATAAACACTATTTTATGACTGCGCTAAAAATTATTTTATTAAGTATTTCGTTACTAATTGCTATTGTACTTAAATTATCACTAAAAATATACTAAAAGTAAAACAATCATTTTCTTTGTTTATAATTTAAAAAATCTCATAAGTTTCATTGCAAAACACTAAAAAGGAAACATTAAAATCACACAAATAGAGAAGATAATTTTTTATATCAAACAATGAAAAAGCGTTTTCTTTTAATTCAATCACTGTTAGAATTTGCGCATTTTAAATGAATTTTAACGAAAAAAAATATTCAACAAAGATCATTTTCAGAACTAAAACACTTTCTTTGATGTCTGTTTCAAGCAATTCAACCTGCAATAATTTATCGTTTCTTAAATTATCTCACAAATTTCGTAATAATGGCTGATACAAAATAATTACTTTTTCATTTATCAGAGCTGTCGTAAATTCAAATTAAGCAGATCATTTAAACACCTTTCCATATGAACCTAATAGTCTTAATTTATATTTATGGGGTCATGTACTTAATGCGTCTAATGGTATTGTCAGACACCATGTATTCGTTAGCTAATTGGTCAGATTAATTTTTAAGGAAGCAACTTAATAAAAGTATACTTATCAAGAATTAATGGGCTCAATTTATTCTATAATAATTAAATAGTTAACGAGATTTTAGATTCATAAATTCATGAAGCAAAGATGAATAATTAAAAAATAAACTTTGATGATGGTAGGAAAATTAGCTTAGGAGGAAACAAAAATTTTAAAATTACAACATTATTTCGTGAGCAGAAATATAAAGTATTCTTCGATTTATAAGATTCTATCATTTCAGTTTCTGTCATTTACATTTTTATAGGAATTTTTATTTTTTCAATTACAATATTAATCCTTATGTACTATTATCACTTTGTTCAAGAGCTAAACTAAGTTAAAATTGTTAATGAAATATAAATTAAAATTTTTAAAATGCTACGTAAAATGAAGAAAAATGTAATTGAATATACTAGACAAGTTAATTGAATATACTAGACAAGGGTTGGTTGGTTGGTTTTTACGACGCACTAGTGCTGCGCAATGGGCAATTGGCAACTGTTTCATCCCGAAGAGTGGTCCCGAGACATGCCATCAAAATTTTGATCCTCCACTGAGGGGTGGATCCCTCGCTTTAGTGACCCCCAGAAGAGAACTAAAAAAGAGAAAATTTCTGAGTACAAAATAATAATAATAATAATAATAATAGTAATAGTAATGATAATAATAATAATAAACAAAAAATATTTAGACAGACTTTTACACCATAATTAAACAAACATGGCATATATGTATGTATATATATACAATGAATTTTTTCTCTAAATTTAACGGTAAAAGTAAACCTCTATATTTTTTGCTCAGTATTACACTATGCAAATATTTTATTTTCTAACTCATAATAGTATTCTATTAAAATATGAAAAAATTCCTAATAAAAAATAAAAAAAAAAAACGTTTTGCTAAATTTTATATTTTAAATATTTATTCCAAGTATAACTTTATTATAAATCCTGTATTTATGATTTTAAGTAACAAATATTTTTTTCTTAATAAGAATGTCCATTTAAATGTTTACACTTTTATAGATGTTTATTGATTTTAGTTTTATTGATCATTTTCTTTGCATATAAAAATGAGCTATTTAAATAAATATCTAGGTCCTTTAAAATTCTGAGCAAATTTCCTGTACTTAAAGCTTTATAGAGTTTGCTTTTAAAATGTCAAATGTTCTTACAAATAAACAATAATGAGATGGACTTTTTTTGTATAAAGTTATCATCGTTACAGTAAGAACAGTCTTTTAAAGTTTACAAATTCCTTTCTTATTGTTTTTATTTTTATATTTTTATATCTGTTTAAAATCTTTCAAATGTTACACGCCAACTTTTAATTAGCTTATTAACAATTTCATACTTAAAATTAGTTTTTTTATATCAAAGTAACCACAAATAAATAATTTTATAAACTTTCATTACTAAAAAAACAAAATAAACAATTGAGATACAATTTTTAACAAATAGTTCTAATTAAACTAAATGTTGTTTATGTGTATTTTATCTCCAAATCGAAAGTTGCAATATTCATATGTTTGATTATAAATCATGAAAAATATGTATGTTTTTACTTCAAAATATTTTCGTGGGAATTTCCACTACTTTCCAAAACTATTACATAAATTAAAAATAAAACTCTTTCTTTTTCTTTTACTTTCTCCCCCACTTTTTTTTTTTTTTTTCTGAAGAAGAAGAAGAGTAAAATAATTAATATTTTAACATTAAGCTGATTTTTGTAAATATAAGTATGTTAAATTAGTTTAATGACAAGATTTCAGTATGTTTTTGAACAAATTTATTTATTTATCTTTATAAATTATAGAATACTCAATCACAGAATTAAATAAAATAAATAAACATTTAAGAGTTTTCCTAACCTTTCCGAACAATGTACACGTTTGACTATAAAACTATGAACAAAAAAATTAAATAAATAATTAAAAATATAAATAAAATTATTATACTTCGCGCATGCGCAGTTAATCACCTTTCATAAATACGTTTAGAATTCGTGAAATATTTAATGCATCTGTATTTCAATAAGATTATATGTTATTTCAAAAGAAATTTCTAAATTCATCTAAAAGTAGCGACAATTTTCGTTCAGAACTCTGTATTATTGAGTAAAAAAATGTTGATAAATATATTTTTTTGAACCTTTTAAATAAAGTTTTTTAACATTTCCATTTAGCATGCAATTTTTACACAACTGCATCAGAAAATTGCACACGGTCTATATTAACCTATCCTACAGTTACAAACCATTTCATTCTCTAATATATGATGATCCGTAAACTTATTCATTTTGCTTACTTTTTTGTTGCCCCCCCCCCCCCTCTCACTTATCGTGATAACTTAAAAATCATTGAGAAATATGAAGAGATCCAGATCTTTTCATATGCACTTTTCAGCGCGTCTCATTGAGAAAGAATAAATTAATTTAAAAAAAAAAAAAAAAAAAAAAAAACACTGATCGTTTTAAATCTTGCAATACGTTTGGCCAATACTGTATAATGTATGTATATGCACTCGACTTTTTCAATCATTGAATATACTTCAAAAGCAGATGGTTTCTAATGAATATCTAAAATTTACACTTGTTAAAATGTGAATGTATCGTAAATAATAATATATTTTGTAGTTTGTCGTCTTGTACAGTTCCAGTTCATATTTTAAAATTTATGTTATACTTGAAGTTAAATTCTGTCTAAATATAGATTACGCATACTCAAAGTTAGAATTACGAGCTACCCTTTTCTTGCACAAAAATTCTACTTAAAATTTATACTTAATTTAATTCGCCAACTAAATTCGCATAAATTAATTAGCTTTGTTATAATTTTCCTAACGCAAGTGTTTGCAGAATATGATATTATTAAATCTAGATAACAAGTCATAGATGTTATGTCAAGTATAACATTTGGTTAATTTCTCGCTATGTGATACTGCATTTTGCAATTGATGGAAACCTCTTATGCATAAAATTGCAAATTTTCTACGGAAATGCATCAGGATATGGCATAAAACTATCACTTTATTTTGTTTCGTACAACTGAAATAGAGAAATATGTATTGAAATTATTACAATAATTAAATAATTAAAATGCAAGCAATGAAAAGATGAAATGTTTTTTATTTAGAAATTTTTTAGTGATAAAACTAACTTTCTGTATGTTGTATATATATTTATATGTAATATAAAAACCCCTAATTAGGTCTTTTTATGTTATGTTATTATTTAATTAATACATTCTTTATTAATAATTCCAATCTGTTCTTTCAAATAGAAAATAACATTTTCGCTTTTATAAAAACTAAACCGTTAGCAAAATTAATCTTATTATTATTATTACTGTTTTAGTGTATTTCTTTCATAATGGCATTTTCCCCTCTAGACTAAGGTCCTGCCCAGTCTCAGAGTGAAGGATAAATTAAATAATTAAACAGCACATCGCTACGCCTTTTTAGTCATGTGACATATTGTCACGTAGTTGAAAAGTCCCGTACTCCCTTTTCAATTTCCCTATATAAAAATGCATACATCCTTATCCTAGGGGAAGTACATTTTTGCCTCATGTCGTTGTTAAACAAACTTTACGATGTTATATTTAAAATTTTGTACTGGCCTCCTATGCTAGAAAACCCCAACGAAAGGAAAATAATAAATAAGTTCAATGGAACGGAGTTTCGTGATGTTAATGAACTCTTCGGCTATGACTGATTTATGGCAAAAGCGTGTTCATTTTGTCCTTATATATATATATATATATATATATATATATATATAGGAATAATTTAACATATGAAATGAAATAAAACCCCAAAAAACACAAAATGGCTTTAAACCTTTTGGTTAACGACCTTGACTGTAGGATTTCTTTACTATTCTTTTTTCCCTTTCATATGTTCGCACAGTTTAAAAGAATTTGCATTTTATGCAGTAATGATTGTTATTTAAAAATAACTCTTAAAATCCTTGCAAATTAACATTTACGACTTAACTTTTAACCGAATGTTTCAGTGTTTTCCTCTTTCGATTTGTTCTATTTCAGATCTGTTAGATTTCTATTCTGTTACGATGGTTTTCTGTTTGGTGAGAAGTTGGGGGCTAAGGATAGATATTAGCTAACTGCTACTATCCTTTCAGAAACTTTTCTTTAACCCCTACACGGAAGGGGATTTTATTTCATTTCCTTTGTTAAATTATTCCTATATTCAAGTTTTACATTTCCTTTTGCAGCAATTTTGCGCATTAGTTTGTAAATCTCCTGTTGGATTTCTAATCTTTAAATTTTTATTTTTATTTCATATACTTAAATATTTATTTTTAAAGTTATATATATATGTGTGTGTGTGTATACTTATATACTTGATATATATATACATTTGATACTTATATATAAATTGATGTACAAATGTTTTATAAAAATATAGTATGTTAAATCTTATTTTCTAAAAAGCTTTGTGCAAGTCCTACCCTTTTGCTCTATTATAATATACTGCTATTAAAAAAAATTCAGTTATAACTCTTCTGTTTTCCAGTATAAAGAACGTTTTGCAAGAAATTCCCTAAAGAATTAAAATAATAATAATAATAATATGTTAAAAAAATGTACTACTTTGAAAACTGAATTTGAAAATAAAATTTAAGTAAACTGTAAATTTGTAAAACATTCTTCTTTATTTATTTATTTATTTATTTTTTTAATTCAGATATCATTTAACTGACTGTGATCATCCCCACACGTTTCCTAAACTGATAAAATATGAATTTCTGTCTTTAAATGTCAGTGATTTTCAAAATATAAAAGCACAAACATAGATAAGCAAATAATAAATACTTATCTTTAATTCAGATATATTTATTCCACTTTTTTATATATGCTGCTTTTATAATTATGAAAAAGTAATAAATAACTTTCAGCATATCAATCTTATAAACTTTAATAAATTTTAAATCCAACGTTTCGGCTAAATTCCTTCATTAGCCTTCCTCAGGGAAGAATGATGTTAAAAAACACATAAACATAGAAAATTAAAGTACATGATACCACAATTACAACTTCAAAACATTTAATAGATGATTACATAAATTGTAAAAATATACTATATACATTTTTAAAAATATGCTAAAACACTCAAAGGAACATGAAACATGATCACTACAAGACCAGGATAAAGAGCTACTAAAGCAAAGGTTAAAAATATCAAAATTGCGGGGTTGCCAGAACTAAATTAAAGCAGGGTAACCATACAGTCGACGGAAAAATTATTAAAGCACTCGACCCCCTATAAAAAATTATAGTTGAAGATCTGGGTTCGAGTCCTGGATTATAATTTATTAAAATTATAAAAAAAACAATATTGGTTTTATAAATTTGAAAAAATAATGAGATAAATAATTAATTGGTAATAATAATTATTAATTAATAATAATATTATTCTGCAACAATAATTTTTCCATCGATCGTACATTGATTGTATGATTCGGCAAGAAATCGATATTTGAAAGATTTTTTATTAAAATCTATTAAAAGGACTAGGAAAATCTGCAACAATATATATTTCATCTGAAATGACATATTTATTATTTCGTGGGAAGGGAAATATTTTTCCTGTTCATATTTGTTGTAGTATTTTAATTTTGGTATTTTCTTGGCAATATAGACGATGCATTAAACATAGACATTGATCCGGCTCAGAATATGAAATTTTCTACTCTTGTAAAAACTTACAAAGTTTCGAATAATTTTTATCGACAAAATATTACATAACATCGTAGTATTTTAATTTTAGTATTTTCTTGGCAATATGGATGATGCATTAAACATAGACATTAATCCGGCTCAGAATATGAAATTTTCTACTCTTGTAAAAACTTACAAAGTTTCGAATAATTTTTATCGACAAAATATTACATAACATCGTAGTATTTTAATTTTAGTATTTTCTTGGCAATATGGATGATGCATTAAACATAGACATTGATCCGGTTCTTTTACTCGGTTATGAATCGGATAAATAGAATGCGGACGGTATTTTCTTGGCATTATAGATATCGGTTCGGCCCTTTCGCTTCGTTATAAATAATTCAGCGATGTATTTTCATTTGTTCTTTCAGAGGATCAACTAAGTTTTCTAATTCATTTTTTGAAAAATTGCTCATCTTCAGGTGAAAATCTTTCTTTTTCAAGTGGAAACATTTTTCTTTGTCATATATTTATATTGACATGGAAGAATATAACTTAGAAAATATTATATGTAATTAGAATTTTTATATTTGAGATAACATGTCGATATTTCAAATTTCACCACATCTTAGACTTTTAATGAGTCGTCATTTTAAAATGAACTATAGAAAATAATATAATTAAACAATTTTTTTTATAATCATTAAAATATTTTTTATAATTAAATTATTTTAAAATGAATCATAGAAAAATATTATTTATTTATTAATTAATAATTAATTAGTTTGCAGAAATAAATATGATTAAATCTTGGACTCGAAATAATAAATAAATTTAAAAAAATAATTTCTAACCAAAATTGAAAAAAATATATATTTACGATATTGATAGTTTCAGATAAATATATTTAGAAATGATAACTTAAACTGTGTGTTAATTTTCGAAAACTCAAAGCAAGAATTTTTAATTTTTTGAAAATTTATTTTATCAATATTGAAATTATAAATAATATATAAAAATAAAAATAAATAATTATAAAAGATTTAAAAAAACAAATTTCATTCGAGTCAAAAATGTAGTTTTCATTTTGAAAATTAATTAACAATTAATCAATTAATCAATAATTTTCAAAAATAAAAACAATTATATATTTAATAAAAAATATTTAAAAAAAATATTTAAAAAAATAATTTTCAATTAAAAAATTTTTTTTTTTTTTTTTTTTTTTTGTTTAATATTGAAGAAAATATATATTTACGATATTGATAGGTTCAGATAAAATTATTAAGAATGATAACTTAGGCTGTGTGTTGATTTTCGAAAACTCAATGTAAGAATTTTTAATTTTTTAAAATTTCTATTTATTTTATCAATATTGAATTTATAAATAATATATAAAAATAAAAATAAATAATTATAAAAGATTTAAAAAAATAAATTTCATTTGAGTCAAAGATGTAGTTTTCATTTTGAAAATTCATTAACAATTAATTAATCAATTTTTTTTTTTTTTTTATGTTTATTGGATGTTAAAGAATATATATATTTATGACATTGATAGGATCAGATGCATTTATTATGAGGAAAAGCAGGTTATCAAAGATCAAAATATATTTATATTTGACTGAAAAGATAGATTTCCACCTGATGAGGAAAGATTTTCACAGGAAAAATCATTCTAAAACGGACCATTGTTTTGAAAATACAATAGTAAATATATATAATTAAAATTTTTTTGAGTTATCTGTCCACGGACCAAACAATGAACTTATATACGACAAAATATTTGACGATTGAGGCTGCTGAAAAATTTGCAAGTTTACCGGGAAACGCTAAAATGTTTTTAGACATTTCGAGAACAATATCCTAATTTAGCGATAACAATCGTAAGTTTAAGCATATTAAAGATTTCTAATAAAATATTTGACGATTGAGGCTGCTGAAAAATTTGCAAGTTCACCAGGAAACCGGACAAATAGAAATGCAAAGGATTTTACTTAATACATTATTTTTTATATTGCCATTCTGAAATGGACAATAGTAAATATATATAATTAAAATTTTTTTGAGATGACTCGGACAAATAGAAATGCAAAAGATTTTTACTTAATACATTATTTTTTAATTTTTTTGAGATGATTCGGACAAATAGAAATGCAAAGGATTTTACTTAATACATTATTTTTTATATTGGGACAATAGTAAATATATATAATTAAAATTTTTTTGAGATGACTCGGACAAATAGAAATGGAAAAGATTTTTACTTAATACATTATTTTTTATATTGCCATTCTGAAATGGACAATAGTAAATATATAATTAAAAAATTTACGAGATGATTTGATGATTTTATATTGCCATTCTGAAATGGACAATAGTAAATATATAATTAAAAAATTTACGAGATGATTTGATGATTTTATATTGCCATTCTGAAATGGACAATAGTAAATATTTATAATTTAAAAATTTTTCGGGATGATTCTGAAAAATAAAAATTTACTTATATTTTTTATATTGTCATTCTAAAATGGATCATAATAAATATATATAATTCAAAAATTTTCGAGATGATTTTAAAAATATGATATCATAAAATGTTAAATTATTTACTCAATATAAGAATTTTTTTTTTTTAATTTTTAATTCTATTTATTTTTATAGATAAAGATTTATTTTTTTAAATGAAAAGTTTCAAGTGAAAAAACATTTTTTTTCAATATTGGTAAAAAATTTAACGTAAAAAAATGGGGCCGGACAAGGTATTGTTAACCGAATGGTTAACAATACCTTGTCCAGCCCCATTTTTTTACTTTTAATAACTTTACTTTTATAGCTTCAAGCTATAAAAAATTGTTATTAAGATATATTAAAAGACTTTAAAAATACAAGAAGAAAAACAAACAAAAATATAGTAACAATAAAAAAATTTATTTACAAAATTTTACAGTTTATATACACATGTGATGAAATTTTTATGTACAAAATAAATAATATTTACAATATATAACACATGAGATGCAATTTTTTTTTTGAAAAGAAGAAGAAATGTAAGTCTGGCCACTTATATAATATTAAATTATAATTACAATTAAAAAAAATTAAGAACTTAACTTGAATATATTTATAATTTAAAAAAAATAAAGAAATTTAATTATTTCGCGAATCAATGGTATAAAAATTTAATAAATTTAACTCGGATATATTTATGATTTATAGAAAATATTGACTTGTAAAAAATTAAGTTTTTACAAGTCAATATTTTCTACAAATTCTCTTAAAAATTTAGATTGCTCATTTTGTAAGCGTTGGTAACTCTCATATAATTTATCTAGTTTATAAGTTAAAACAAAAGAAGAAGATAATCTCATCATTTTTTCGATATCTTGTCCTGAACTATTGAAATTAACCAAAGATTTTTCCAAATTTTTTTTAACTTTTACAGATAATTTTTTAACTTTTGAAAAATTATTGTGACTTACATTTCTTCGTCTCGGAGGCAAATGATGTCGATGGGAAGTCGATGCACGGGAAGCTGAGGCATGGGAAGATGTGAAAGTCTCTTGTTGATGAGAAGTTGATGCATGGAAAGATGAGGCAGCAGTGGATGAGGGATCGGCAAATGAGGCATCGGCAAATGAGGCATCGGCAGGTGAGGCATCGGCAGGTGAAGCGGCGGCAGATGAAGTAGCGGTAAACGAGGCATCGTCAGATAACCGATTAGGAAAATATCTTCTAATGAAGCTCAGAGGTAAGTCGGGACTTCTGGAATATTCCTCGTCCTCGGAATGGCTGGTCCGAGGCGGGATTCCCAACTTTTCTTCGAGTCCTTCGAAGAAAATAGGCTCTCTGCACATCGAACATTTCGCTTGTCGGTTATCGCTCACAAATTTAAAGCATTCTCGTAGACAAGACTTGTGATATTCATGAGAACATCGCCGTAACACAAATTTATTTTCTTCGTCGATACTTTCCAGGCAAATTGGGCACTCCATCGTGTTGATGTTACAGAGAGAAAGCAGAAACTGAATGAGAAAACGGAAAAGCCTCTCTATATATACTGCTCGGCCGTTTCATATCGGAAAAACGAGGTCAACGAGCACTTGACCCACGGGGAAAAAACAGGTTGAGAAACGAGATTTTTCTCGAAGGAATGATAAGAAACCACTCGAATTTCTCTGGGAAAAGTTTATATTCAGGCCGAGCAAAACAATTTTTATCGTGTAGATATCAGATATCTTGAAAATTTTAAGAGACACTTGACCTCATGTCAAGGATTCTTTCGGGATAAAGGCGAGAAAATAATATTTTGACGTCTCTTACAAAACATTAAGAATTCATCTAGACTTTTCCCATAAACTTTTTGAAGTGGTTTGTTTTTGAAACTACTCGAATATATCATCGAGTCGCGATAAGATAATATATTTTTAACTTCTAGAATTTCGATAAACTTTTTGAAGTGGTTTGTTTTTTTTCGACCTACTCGAATATATTATCAAGTCGCGATAAGATAAATATTTTTCTTTTTATAATTTTTCTAGAATTTCACATAAACTTTTTCAAGTGGTTTGTTTTTCATCTATTCGAGTATTTTATCGCGTCGTGATAAAATTATCGATTTAAATGTTACATCAAATAATTTAAAATAACAAATTTGCTAATTTTAAATCTTTAATACGAAATCTTTTTAATTTTTATGATTTTTTATTGATATTGAAATTATAAAGTATTCGCTAAATTGAAATGACTTTTTTAAATAATTGTTAAAAAATGAAAATAATCAAACTCAAAAGAAATTTTTTTTATATTAAAGAAAAAATAATTTTGACAAAACATCTTACATTATATGTAAAAAAAAATAAAATATATTTATATATAAATTTTAAATTTTTGACAATTTTGTATTGTAGTTCAAAAAACTTTATATTTCTAAATTTTAAATGGCATCAAATGTTAGAAAAATCGATACATGAACCAAATTACCATTTACCTAATTTATATTTTAATTTAAGAGAAAAAAAAAAATTAAAAAATTAAAAAATTAGTTCGAAATCGTTTAAATTATTTTCCAATTCTGCCGTTTGATGACCCGAGCCATTTTCTATTTTCTCGCATATATTTATCAACTGATTTTCCAAATATGTGCTTTGCCGATTATTTATATAGTCGTTATTACCGTACTCGTTTTCAAACTCTGTAATTTGCCGATCATATATCATTTCGTTATTGCAATACTCATTTTCCAACTCTGTCTTTTGCTGACTATATATAATTTCATCGACGTCATTATAGAATTTTTTCTCTTCCGATACATTATTTTGAGACGATTCGGGATACGGTCGTGCAGAAGAGAGCGAAAAATTTTCATCTTGAGAAAGATCTCGTCGCGGCGACGAAAATGATTCTTCTATGGAAGAAACGGATAAATTTTCATTTTGCAATCGAGGCGACGAAGGTGCCGATTCGTCTTCCATGGATCGGACACTCAAATCCAAAGGTCGAATATCATTCCGTTCGGGTGAAATAAAATCATCGGGTAATAGTTTCCACGGCGGATTTTGAAAATACATATGGTTTTTTAATTTCTCATAATATTTTACAAAATCGGGCGAACTCACGATGATTTCGCGATTCAATATAGGCAGTGGGAAATGTCTTTGAGGTGGTGGAGTTTGGAGCGTAGATATTTTTTCTTCCGGTCGAACAGAAGGCAATGCCGGTTGAGAAGGTACCAAATAAAATGTTAGTTGTGTTTGCGGCACCGATCCGTTGGTATTTTCTTCCGGAGACATGAAATATTCGGGATGAGTTTCGTGCAATAATTCTCGAGGAATGTCATCCTCCGTTCGTGTCGCTTCGGGCATGTTACAATTATCGATATTTTGATTTTCTTCGCTTATGTGAGGCGTCATGGGTGGCAAATCGCAAAGTCTTTCTAATTTTCTCACTCGAGCCTCCAAAGGATTCACGCAATCGAAAGGTAATTTCGTACCCTTTCTCACAACGTCTAAACTGAAAAAACATTTTTGCGTCGTGAAAAGAACATACGTGGTACCGGCCGGGATTTCAAAACAGGTATTGGGAGACAAGATGAGTCGATCGTACTCCAATATGGAATCGACTGGAAAAAGTTTATCTTTTTTACTCAATTTCGGAGATTCGTTGAGGTAAAACAACAAAGGAACGTTCAAAACTTGTAGGATGTGACAAGTGTCTTTTTCGACCGTCCGTTGTCCGAAAGTGAAATAAGCTTTCACCAGAAAACAATTTTTGAAATAAAAACCGAGTCGAGTGTCCGCGTTGATCCTCGAGGAATTCGTGGGAGGTATTTTATATCTCCTGATGATTTGCGTCCAATTGATGCATTCTGGAAAAAATTCTCGAAAAGTTTGACATTCTTTGCCGATTTGAATGACGTTCTGCATGAATCTTTCATTCATGGAGCGTTTACTGAAGCTGATCACGTGATCAATGTTCATAAATAAAACGAATACGTGAACGGCGAATTTATTCAAGATATATTTAAAATTTTTTTCGGGATAAGTTATTTTTCGTACATTCGAAGATAGAAAATTTGGAAATATTTCGGTTTTGGGAAAGATATGACCCGGTTGAAAATTCGAAGAGGATTTAGTTTTGTTGAGAAATTCAAGTCGAAAATTCGAAGACATTATGAAAAAAAAACAAAGTTTTTTTTCTAGGCTGCTATCGACTGAAAAAAAAAGTAATAGGCGACACCGACGGTAGCAACGAGCAGTATGAAATCGAGTCGAAAAATTCGACCCTATTTATACGATTCGAGAATGACCTTTATCTAAAAAAACTTTGAACGACATGTTATGAAACGCGTGATTTTAAATGCGCGATAAGATAACCTCGAGGTCGTTTTTCCTTCTAGAACATTCTTTTAGGGTGTGACCTCGTGACTCGTTTTGAAACTTTGAAATGGTTATTTTCGACACACGCGATAAGATGTGACCTCGATCGTGTCGGTTTTTTTTCCTTCCAGAACATTCTTTTAGGGTGTGAGAAAAAGCTGACCTCGCGACTCGTTTGAACTTTTGACACGATTCTTAAAATATTTTCGAGATAAGATTATTTTTCCCAACCTATATATAAGGGGGTTCGCATTTCACAGTCGTTTCACTTTGTTTGCAAGTCTTTCTCGCGATGGTTGATCAAGAATATATTTCTTTAGAAACTCCCAAAGTCGAAAGAGTCGATTATAATTACGAACCATCGACGCCGAGAGCACCACTTTCCCCGTATTATTATTTGGAATTTGATTATGCGGCTACCCCGTTTCCGCAAGATAAAGAAAACATGGATTTTTCATCTCCTCTCGTCGAAACACCTCCTTCGAGTTTAATCTTGGAAAATGTAAAGTACGAAGAAACAATCTCCGAAAATATACAGAATGAAGAAAAAAATAGTTTAATCTCTGAAAATATACAGAATGAAGAAAAAAATACTTTAATCTCCGAAAATATACAGAATGAAGAAAAAAAGAGTTTAATTTTGGAAAATGTAAAAGAAGAAAAAAATGTTTCGACTTTCAAAGATGAAAAAACGGTCGAAAATTCTGCCGATCCCGAATCTACGGATGAAAAGAAAAATTTTTCAAAGTCGTCTCTGTTATCGAAAAGCGACCCTTCCGATTCAAAAGAAGAATGTCGCGATCGTTCGAAATCCTCTCTGACGATTTCAAAAGAATCCAAAAATGAAAAATCTTCTGTTCTCGGTGCTCAAGTTTCAAAAATCGAGAAAAAAAAGAAAGCCGAAAAAAGAAAAATGATAAAGCCTCTGACTGTCGTCGAAGAGTCTAAAAAAATGAAAAACGAACCGTTTATCGCACCGTCGGTCGAATTATGGAAAGCGGCGAAACAAAAACATTTGAAAAAATTGCCTTCTCCGCAACCGATCGTGAAAAAAGAACCTGCCGAATGAATTAAATTGAAAAAAATTAAGAAGGAACCCGCCGAATGTATTAAATTGGAAAAGTTTAAGACGAAACCCGTCGAATGTACGAAATTGGAAAAGATTAAGACGGAACCCGCCGAATGTATTAAATCGGAAAAGATTAAAAAGGAACCCGTCGAATGTATAAAAACTAAACTTGTATCGGAAACAAAAAAAGAAAATCTTTCTACGAGGGAGTCTAAATCATCAAAGAGAAAAATGAATCGATTGGGTGAAAAAGACGCGAAAAAGAAAATTGTCGAAAATATAAAATTGGAAACAATTCAAAAAAAAACCTCAGGCTTTGAAAAAAGAAAAATTTTTCTCCAGTGAACATAAATCGTCAAACAAAAAAATAAATCGACGTGCCGAAACCAATAGACAATGGTTAAAAAATTATAAAATTCCTAAAATCGATGACGATGAGACTAAGCATATTTCGAAAATGAAAGAAGAAAATGTTTCACCTAACGAAGCGTCAAACGAAAACAATGACAATTATATTTTATATTTGCATCCATTTGAAGAAGATTATGATTATATAAATAATTTTTTGGAAGAAGATGAAAAAATGTCATGCATTCATTTCAAGAAAACTATGACTATATAAATAATTTTTTGAAAGAAAATGAAAAAAATACCATTTTAATTATTTATGTATTTTTATATATCTTTTTATGAATTAAATATTTTTTTAAATGAATTTATCTTATAAATATTTTTATATCTTAAAAAAAAAAAAAAAAAAAAAATTTTTTTTTTTCATCTTTGGTGTTAAATATATTTATGATGTTGATGAGATTAAGTAAAATTTTAAAAATGAAGATTTAGCTTTTGTGTTGACTATTGCATATTGAACGGACTTTTGAAAAATGTGGTTGAAATAAAATTGTTTGTGGTTAATTAATACTTTTATGTAATAAGTTTTCAAAATTCTCCAATTAGTTTTCAAAAATACTATTTTTATTTTATTTTTCAAAAATTCGGTTAATTTTTTCTGTAATCGACATATGGTCTAAATCATTTTAAAAATATAACTTTTCTTATTAATTTCATAATTTATATTCTTTTAAATGAAATTATCTTACATAAATTTTAAATGTAAAAAAAAAAAAAAAAAAATTTTTTTTTTTTTTTTTTTTTTAAGATTATAAAAGATTCTTTTCGATTCGGTCCGAGATGTAGATATTTTCATTTTTTGAAAATTAATTAATAATTAATTAATAGTTAATTAATAATTAATTAATTTTTAAAAAATGAAAACATCTACATCTCGGACCGAATCGAAAAGAATCTTTTATAATCTTAAATCCTTAAAAAAAAAAAAAAAAAAAATTTTTTTTTTTTTTTTTTTTTTAAGGATTTAAGATTATAAAAGATTCTTTTCGATTCGGTCCGAGATGTAGATGTTTTCATTTTTGAAAATTAATCATTAATTAATTAATTAATTAATTAATTAATTAATTAATTAGTGATTAATTAGTAATTAATAATTAATTAATTTTCAAAAATGAAAACATCTACATCTCGAATCAAAATGAAAAGAATCTTTTATAATCTTAAATCTTGAAAAAAAAAAAAAAAAAAAATTTTTTTTTTTTTTTTTTTTTTTTTTTAAGCATTTAAGATTATTTAAGAATCTTTTCATTTTGATCCGAGATGTAGATGTTTTCATTTTTGAAAATTAATCACTAATTAATAACTAATTAATTAGTGATTAATTAGTAATTAATAATTAATTAATTTCTAAAAAATGAAAACATCTACATCTCGGACCGAATGAAAAAGATTCTTAAATAATCTAAATCCTTAAAGGAAGGAAGGAAAAAAAAAAAAAAAAATTTTTTTTTTTTTTTTTATGTTCAAGAAAATATATTTATAATGCTGATCGGATTGAGTAAATTTTCAAAACTAAAGATTTAGCTTTTGTGTTGACTACTGCAAATTCAACCTACTTTCGAAAACAATGGTCGAAATAAAATTATTTTTGAAAAGTTATCGTGGAACTTTGAAATTTATAGGGTAAAAATAATAAAATACTTTTAAGTTATTTTATTTATAATATTTTTTAAAAATAAAACGATCAACTCTTAAGAAAAATTCCAAAAAAATCTATCTTTGCCTCAATGTCCAACCCGTAATAGGTACTTCACCAGAAATGATGTCCGAAGAATAAGTCGTATGATGGGAACGAGAACTCAACTCGCCGGGTTCCGATAGCGATAGGTTTTTAAAATCTCCTTCCCAATCTAGACGTCGCAGTTTAAAAAAAAGTATGAAATATAAATGTACGGTTTGTCGGGGTAAGAAAGGAAATTTATTTACTGCCGAATGTAGACATCGTTTCCATTCGAAATGCGCCAATCGATTATATAATCAACGAAAACGGAACGCTTCGAAAAGAAAGGCTTCCGATAAAGATTCTAAGGGTAAAAACCCAAACGTATCCATTTTACCGCCTTGTCCGTCTTGTAAAAAACGGTTTACTAGAAAAGATATCAGAAAGATGATGAGCCTGAAACATTTAGAAGAGTTTGAGCGATTACACGGCCTCGATTATTCAGACTCCGAACTCTATTATTCCGATTTGGATTACACCGGCCTCAAAGATTCGGATTTTTACAGAGATCGGTCGAGGTCTCGATCGAGATCCAGATCTCCGTCGAGATCACCACCACCCAGCATACAAGCATTAAAATATTAGAATTATCGTAATAAAAAATAAATACCTTAATTAAATTTCAAAAATTTTTTCCTATAATCAACGCACAGTCTAAGTCATTTTGAAAATTTAACTTGTCTAATCAATATCATAAATATATATTTTATTAAATGAAATTATCTTATAAAAGTTTAAACGTTAAAAAAAAAAAAAAAAAAAAAAAAAAAAATTTTTTTTTTTTTTTTTTTTTTTTTTTTTTTTAACGTTTGATGTTTAAGAAAATATATTTATGATGTAAATTGGGGATTGACTGTTGCAAATACTACCGACTTTCAAAAAATGATGTTAAAATAAAATTATTTTTGAAAAATAATTGTGGAATCGTGATTCTTATTACATAATAATAGTAAAATAAGCAATTTAATTACTTTTCGATTGTTTTTTTTACAAATTATAAAAAAAATTACAATTTTTTTCAATAGATGCACAAATGAAAGTTTGCGATTAATTTATTGATTTTACGCGACGAGTTTCAATATTTCATCGTCAGAATACTTTTCTGACCTCATTTGTCGAAATTCCGTTCAGTTTTCTATAATCGACACACAATCTAAATCATTTTTGGTAATTTGCAAATTCGACCAATTTTCAAAAAATGATGTTAAAATAAAAAATATTTTTGAAAAATAATCATAGAATCGTGATGCTTATTGTATGAAAATAGTAAAATAACCAATTTAATTACTTTTCGATTGTTTTTTTACAAATTTTAAAAAAAATTGCAATTTTTTTCAATATGTGTAAAATGAAAGTTTGCAATTAATTTATTGATTTTACGTGACGAGTTTATAAACGACGATTATACATTAATTAAATTTCGATCGTTTTTTTTACAAATTTAAAAAAAAATTACAATTTTTTTCAATATGTGTAAAATGAAAGTTTGCAATTAATTTATTGATTTTACGCGATAAATTTCAATATTTCACCATCAGAATACTTTTCTGACCTCATTTGTCGAAATTCCGTTCAGTTTTCTATAATCGGCACACAATCCAAATGAATTTTGAAAATTTGAAAATCCTACCGACTTTCAAAAAATAATGTTAAAATAAAATTATTTTTGAAAATTAATCGTGGAATCATGATGCTTATTGCATAATAATAGTAAAATAAGCAATTTAATTATTTTTCGTTCATTTTTTTTACAATTTTTAAAAAAATTGCAATTTTTTTCAATAGATGCAAAAATGAAAGTTTGCAATTAATTTATTGATTTTACGCGATGATGGAAACAGAGAGAGTATTGTAAAAAAATAATGAAAATACAATCAAACTCTAATAATTTTTCATTATAGCTTTGGTGATCCATTTGCTGGGGGAAAAAAAGATTTCTGCAACAGATGCCCTTGACACTAATACCGAACGATGTGAAATTGAGGCAACGGACACAACCGGAAAACCGGATTCTCTGAAGATTTTTCATTTTGAAAGCAAAAGGGTATAAAACTCTCTTGCAAAATCTAGTTTTTTTTCGAATCTGACTCTATCGAAGTAAAATTTAGACAGCTCGAAGATAAAACAACTTTAACATTTAAGACAGGTTATAAAAAGTTATATTTGAAAACGGCTTCCGAAAGTAATTGTTAATCTGACTCTGTCGAAGTAAAATTTAGACAGCTCGAAGATAAAACAACTTTAATATTTAAGACGGGTTATAAAAAGTTATATTTGAAAACGGCTTCCGAAAGTAATTGTTAATCTGACTCTGTCGAAGTAAAATTTAGACAGCTTGAAGATAAAACAACTTTAACATTTAAGACAGGTTATAAAAAGTTTAAGACAGGTTATAAAAAGTTATATTTGAAAACGGCTTCCGAAAGTAATTGTTAATCTGACTCTGTCGAAGTAAAATTTAGACAGCTTGAAGATAAAACAACTTTAACATTTAAGGTTATAAAAAGTTATATTTGAAAATGGTTTCCGAAAGTAATTGTTAATTTTGAATATACTCAAGAAAATTCATCTTTGTATTCGAATCTGACTCTGTCGAAATAAAATTTAGATGGCTCGAAGATAAAACAACTTTAACATTTAAGACAGGTTATAAAAAGTTATATTTGAAAATGTTTTAACATTTAAGACGGGTTATAAAAAGTTATATTTGAAAATGGTTTAACATTTAAGACAGGTTATAAAAAGTTATATTTGAAAATGGTTTAACATTTAAGACAGGTTATAAAAAGTTATATTTGAAAATGGTTTAATACTTAAGACAGGTTATAAAAAGTTATATTTGAAAATGGCTTCCGAAAGTAATTGTTAATTTTGAATATACTCGAGAAAATTCATCTTTGTATTTTTAACATAAAAAATTACAATTTTTTTTATATGTGCAAAAATGAATGTTTGAGGTTAATTTATCGATTTTATGTGACGAGTTTCAATATTTCACAATTAAACTTCTACTCTGACCTCATTTGTGGAAATTGCGTTCAATTTTCTGAAATCGACACACAATCTAAATCATTTTTGAAAAATTGCAAATCCTACCGACTTTCAAAAAATGATGTTAAAATAAAATTATTTTTAAAAAATAATCATGGAATCGCGATACTCATGAGATAAAAATAATAAAATAACCCATTTAATTACTTTTCGGTCGTTTTTTTTCAATTTGTAAAAAAATTACAATTTTTTTAAATATGTGCAAAAATGAAAGTTTGTAGTTTATTTATTGATTTTATACGATAAGTTTCAAACTTCTATAGTTGGTTTTAAAAAATAATACTAATTTCGCTTTATTTTTCGAAATTCGGTTAAATTGTCTATAATCAACACACAGCCTAAATTATTTTGAAAATTTAACTTGTCTGACCAATATCATCAATATATATTTTGTTTAACATTCACGAAGGATGAAAAAAAAAAAAAAAAAAATTTTTTTTTTTTTTTTTTTTTTTAATGTTTGATGTTCAAAAATATATAAATGGTTCGGTTTTCTAAAAGTCTTCATAATTTCTTGACAAACAATTCTTTCTATGAAATTGACGTCAAGGTGATGACGTCATTGTTACTATTTTTAGAAAACTAAATGATTGACTTACATCTCGGAGATTTGATTTTTTCGAAATTTTTGGAAAATGAAATCTGGCCAAAACCGATCGTTGCCCATGAAATTTTAATCGACAAGCGCCAGGAACTACAATAAGGAACTAAAATAATATTTTTTTTTTTTTTTTTTTTTTTTTTAATTTAATTATTTATTTATTTATTTTTATTTTTATTTTTTTTTGTTCTAAAATATTTATATATGAGATGTTAGTAGTGTATTGCTTAAAACTAAATGTTACATTATGGTTGCAGGCAAAGAATTAAAACGTTATTCCAATGCTCTCTATTGGGATAATTTTTCGTTTACGTGTCCACATTCGGACTGCGGAAAACTTCTCCTTGCGAAAGAATACGAAGCCCATTGTACAGAAAAACACGGGTTGAATCGTTTTACGTGTTGCGTTTGGTGTTCGGGCGAGGTAACATTTCCTAGAAGGCAAAAAAATGACAATGCCGAACATCTGTTAGAATGTTATAAGAAATTCAAATTAAGTTTGACTTTTGCTTCAAAACGAAAAATTGAAAAAGATTGTTCGTCATCATCGGCAATTCCGAAAAAAATAAAATTGACGAGTTTGAAATTTTTCGATTTCACACCCATGTGCGAAAAAGTTTTGTTTTTCGGGCACGAGAAAATATCCGACATCGAAGAATATTACACCGAACCCGTTTGTCAATTGGATCTTAGCGACGAAATTTTGTCCGTGCCTTTCAAAGTCGAAACTTTAAATTTGGCAGCCGCCTGCGTTCAAAAATATGTTCGAGGAGGTCACGTCTGGTTGCATGTCATGATACGGGCGGTGGTTTATGAAAGTTTCGTACGAGCCGCCGAAAAAGACAACGAGGACAATTTCGGCGAAGGAAGTGTCAAAACATTACCCTTTTCGTGTTGGTGCGACGGCGGAAAAGAATCCGAGGCTCGTTTCAGGCAACACAGACACATGATCGTCGTTTCGCGTTCGCTACGTGATTTCAGACGCGTGTGGAAAAAGGTCGTCGTGCCCAGACACGCTATAAAACCTTATCCCAAATTCAAATGTAAGAATTATAAACGGATCGAGTCGGAAATGCATCTGGTGAACGCGATGGGATATCTGAGCCAACGTAAATCCGGATGTAATTTTAATTTTCGCAAGGACAAATACGAAAAATATTACGACGAGGAGGATGTTTCTTTTACCGACGACGAAGAAAAAATTAAAAGGAAACAAAAATGTAGAAAAAAAGAAAATCATTTTTGTATCTCGGAAACATTACCTTCGGGTTACAGATTAGTATTGGCGACGATGTTTGACGGGGGCGTCCTTAAGTTGATCGGGCAGAATTATAACCGTTGCGATCCTAAAAAATTACTTTACGTTCCCATGAAAAAGATCGATTCGAAATGGAAAGTTCAAGTCAAACATTTACCCGGGATCGAGATGAATTTGGTGTTGCCGGTGACAGAAGATGTCAAAATTTCCAAAGAGATCACGGATCGCTATTTGCATTTGAACGATGGGAAAAAATTATATTTTGCAGAACTGGGAAAAGAAAAACAAAAATATAGAAGGTTTAAAAAAGACGTTGTCGATTACGCGTTGTTTTACCGAGCCGTGGAAAACGATTGGTGGAAAACTTGTCCGAGACAGCAAGCGTGTTTGGACTGTGCGAAACCGATAATGGAACGTTGCGAAGAAATCGAAAATGAAAACAGAGATTTGAAAAACAAATTTGAGAATTTCAGATTGGAAAATGAACTGCACCTGAAAGAGGAAATTAGGGAATTGAAATGTAAATTGAAAACTATGGAAGATTTGTTTCAAGAAGAATATAGATCGCTTCGGATTAAAAATGACTCGCTTCAAGAAGAAAATAGATCGCTTCAAGATGAAATTAAACAATTATGGAAAAAAATCGAATATATGAGAGAAAACGAAATTGGTAAGCTGATGGAAAAAAATCGAATATTTGAGAGAAAATAAGCTAATGGCCGAAATCGTTGAGCTAAAAAGAAGATTGTCTAAATATGAAAATGTTGACTAATCATAACTTTTAATGATTCGTGGACTCTAAAGAATTTAATTTTTTATCGGAATATAAATCAAAAAAGATTTTTCATTTTCTAAAATTTGATTAAAAAAAAAAAAAAAAAAAGATTTCTTTTTTTTTTTTTTTTTTTTTTTTTTTTTATGTTGAAGTAAATATATTTACAATGCAGATCGGATTGAGTTCATTTTCAAAAATGAAGACTTAGCTTTTGTATTGCTTATCGGAAATTCAACCGAGTTTTGAAAAGTAAGGTATTTTATAAATTTTACACGATAAGTTTTCAAAATTCCGGCGTGATGGGAGACGATCGGTGGGAAATTTGTCCCATACAGCAAGCGTGTTTGGACTGTGCGAAACCGATCGTGGAACGTTGCAACGAATTGGAAAATGAAATCAGGGAATGGAAAAACAAATATGAGAATTTACGAGTGGAAAACGAATTGCGCCGCGAAGAAAAAAATAGGGAATTGAAATGTAAATTGAAAACTATGGAAGAGAAAAACGATTTGCTTCAAGGGGAAAATAGATCGCTTCAAGATGAAATTAAACAATTATGGAAAAAAATCGATTATTTGAGAGAAACCGAAATTGGTAAGCTGATGGCCGAAATAGTTGAACTTAAAAGAAGATTGTCTAAATATGAAAATGTTGACTAATCGTAAACTTTAATGATTCGTGAACTCTAAACGGTTTCATTTTTTCTTTGAACACAAATCAAAAATTTTTTTGATTTATTTTTCATTTTCTAAAATAATAGTTAAAAAAAAAAAAAAAAAAAATTTTTTTTTTTTTTTTTTTTTAATAATTATGTTTAATGTCCAAGAAAATATATTTACGATGTAGATCGGATTAAGTACATTTTAAAAAATGAAGATTTAGCTTTTGTGTTGACTATTGCAAATTCAACCGACTTTCAAAAATTTTAGTTAAAATAAGATTATTCTTCAAAACTAATTATGTAATTTTACAACTTATCATGTAAATATAATAAAATAATCAATTTAATTACTTTTTAGTTATTTTTATTTTAATATTTTTTAAAAATTACAGTTTTTTAAAAGAATAGGTAAAAAATATTAAATCACAATCTTTTTTTAATTTTACATAAAAATTCCATAATTAGGTTTTAAAAATACTATTTTTATATTATATTTCAAAAATTTGGTTAAATTTTTCTATAATCAATGCACAGTCTAAATCATATTTGAAAATTTAACTTATCTTGATCAATATCATAAATATATGTATTTTTAAATGAATTTATCTTATAAATTTTTTAAATGAAAAATTTTAAATGAAAAAAAAAAAAAAATTTTTTTTTTTTTTTTTTTTATGTTTGATGTTGAAAAAAAATATTTATAATGCAGATCGGATTATGTACATTTTCAAAGATGAAGACTTTGCTTTCATCTTGACTATTGCAAATTTAACCGACTTTCGAAAAATGCGGTTAAATTAAAATTATTTTTCACAACATTATGAAATATTAAAATCATTGGAAGTTTTAAATTCAGCAATCAATTTTCGTTAAGACCAATAGTAAATATTTAAATTAAAAAATATTTTAGGCGAAATTTCGAAAAAATAAAGACTCAAATAAAATTTTACTTGTTACATTATTTTTTATATTGTCATTTTAAAATGGACAATAGTAAATATTTAAATTTAAAAAATATTTTGAGATGATTCTGAAAAATAGAAATGCAAAGGAATTTTACTTATTACATTATTTTTTGCATTGTCATTCTAAAATGGACCACAGTAAATATTTATAATTTAAAAATTTTTCGGGATGATTCTGAAAAATAGAAATTTACTTAATATATTTTTTGCGTTGTCATTCTAAAATGGACCACAGTAAATATTTATAATTTAAAAAATACAAATTATTTACTCAATGCAAGAATTTTTAATTTCTATTTAAATTAAAAAAAATTTATTATTTTTTTTTAAATGAAAAGTTCAAGTGAAAAAATATATTTTTCCAATATTGGTAAAAAATTAAACGTAAACAAATGGGGTCGGACAATGTATTGTTAACAATACATTGTCCAACCCCATTTTTTTTTTACTCTTAATAAATTTACTTTTATAGCTTTTAACTATAAAAAATTATTTTATTAAGAAAAGACTTTAAAAAATAACAAATTATTAAATTTACTTTTAAAAAAAATTCCAAGTATTTATCTCAATATGAAAAAATCAATAATTTTTTTTAAGATTTATTTTAAAACTAATTTCAATATTGGTTCATCGTTCGACGCAAAAAAATGGGGTCGGACGAGATATTTGTTAGCCGAATTTTTTTTTTTGGCTAACAATATCTCTTCCGACCCCATTTTTTCACTCTTAATAGAATATTTTACTTTTTTCAATAGCTATAGAGCCATTAAAAAACAATTTTTTTCTATTAAGAATTTTTTTTAATTTCTTCTCTGATCCAATTGGCGAAGGCGGCGCACTCTTGCATGCTGCAATGGCATCTTTTCGTAGTATTTTTAAATTTGTTGTGATACCCGCAGTCTCGTACGTCGGGCATCGGCAGTTCGTCGAACTTCGGACAGTCGAAATTTTCCAAGTTGACCGACGGTATGCCGAGTTTTTCTAATAAATTTCTCTCTTCCTCGCAACCCTTGTACGCCACTACGGTTTTCTCGTCTGTTTTGTAATTTTTATACAAGTTTTCCATTAAAGGTCCCAACGTGTGTAAAAATCTCACATCTTCGCGATACTGCGCCCTCAAAGAGAGTCCGTGAACGTTATGCGAACAATATCTCACGGTTTTCCAATCGTTTGTTCGCCAATCGTTTTCTTTTATCTCGGGTACGAGATGATTCAAATGAAATCGGACGCAATCCACGCGAGGTTTCGTTATCCCCGCGTAGCCCAACTCTCTCGGGTAAAAAGATCCTTTTTTGTTTTTACCTTTGATGAAAAACCCGTCCAAGTCGATGACGAGACAAATATCGTTCAGATCGATGAAGTTTTCCATGACTCGTGAGAAATCAACTAAAAAATTTTCCGACGGCAAAAAAAAAACAAAGTTTCAATCCCAAAAAAACAAAAGTTTTCCGACAGCAAAAAACAAAAGTTTTCCGACAGCAAAAAACAAAAGTTTTCCGACAGCAAAAAACAACTAAAAAATTTCCAACAGCAAAAAAAACAAAGTTTTTCCAACAGCAAACAAAATATTTCCGACAGCAAAAAGCAAAGTTTCAACCCCAAAAAATTTCCAACAGCAAAAAAACAAAGTTTTTCCAACAGCAAACAAAAGTTTCAACGTGAAAAAAAACAAAGTATGTCTGAGAAAAATAAGCTTGGACAAACTAGTTGCAGACTGCCGATATGAGAGAAAACGCCTCTATTTATACTCAAAAACCCTTGCTTTTACTAATGTTACCCCGTAGATATCATCTTGCAATCTGTCCTTTTGAACCGTTACAAAATATCACGCGATGTTTTTTCCCCCTTCCTTATCAAAAACCTATTGACCTCGACCCTTGCTTTTACAAATGTTACCCCGTAGACAGACATCTTGCAATCTGTCCTAAATACTTTTAAGTGTTACAAAGATGTTTTTTCGACCTCCCTATCGAAACCTATTGACCTCGCATGAGATTATTTTTCTCGTGATAAAATATCTTTTTTTAACCTTTTGAACTTGTCGGACTCACTTAAAAAAATTACTTTGAACCATCACGCGATATTTGTTCATTTTTGAAAATTTACTTAATACGATCAGCATTACACATATATTTTTAGAAAAAAATTTCGAAAATTGAATTTTCCTTCGAGTCCAAGATATATAATCGTTTTCATTTTTAAAAATTAAATAATTAGTTAATTACCAAATTTTAATTTTCAAAAATGAAAAATGACTACATCTTGGACTAGAAGGAAAATTCAATTTAGAAAACCTTTTCTGACAGATAAAAAAAAAAAAAAAAAAAAAAAAAACATTTTTTTTTTTTTTTTTAATCTGTCAGAAAAGGTTTTCTAAATTGAATTTTCCTTCGAGTCCAAGATGTAGTCGTTTTCATTTTTTGAAAATCAGTTAATTAACTAACTAATTAATTAATTAACTAATTTTTAAAAATGAAAACGACTACATCTTGGACTCGAAGGTAAATTCAATTTTCGAAAATCTTTTCTGAAAAAAAAAAAAAAAAAAAAAAAAAAATTTTTTTTTGTCGGAAAAGATTTTCTAAATTTAATTTACCTTCGAGTCCAAGATGTAGTCGTTTTCATTTTTAAAAATTAGTTAATTAATTAATTAGTTAGTTAATTAACTAATCATTAATTAACTGATTTTCAAAAAATGAAAACGACTATATCTTGGACTCGAAGGTAAATTCAATTTAGAAAACCTTTTCTGACACACACAAAAAAAAAAAAAAAAAAAAAAAAATTTCTTTTTTTTTTTTTTTTCCAAAGTATAAAACTATATATAGATATTTATTTCTATCGAATTTTCCTGTCTTCGAACTGTTATGGTTATTGAAAGCAAATTACAATTGAATAATTATTTTAGAAGTTAAAAACTAAAGCCTTACCTTTTTAATTGTTTTTATTATTTTTTAATCTTGTAAAAACATGTAATTTATAATTTTTCTATTCTTGTAAAAACATATAATTTATAATTTTTCTATTCTTGTAAAAACTTATAATTCTATAATTTTTCTACTTTTGTAAAAACTTACAAAGTTTCGAATAATTTTTATCGACAAAATATTACATAACATGAATTGTCTGTCCGGAATAACTTATATACGATAAAATATTTGACGAAATTTACAATAAAAAGCATAGAATTCCGATTGGCTAAAGCGATGTTTTCTTGTCCTCGTACTCAGTGAGGTGCGAAACGGTCATTTCTCGGGAAATAAATTCAAGCTATTTTCAAATATAACTTTTTATAACCCGTCTTATATGTTAAAGTTGTTTTATATTCGAGCTGTCTAAATTTTACTTCGACAGAGTCACGGACCAAACAATGAACTTATATACGACAAAATATTTGATGAAATTTACAATAAAAAATCAAAAGCATAGAATTCCGATTGGCTAAAGCGATGTTTTCTTGTCCTCGCACTCAGTGAGGTGCGAAACGGTCATTATAAATTCTGCCCATATATCTAAATATTACATAACATGAATTATCTGTCCACGGACCAAACAATGAACTTATATACGACAAAATATTTGACCATTGAGGCTGCTGAAAAATTTGCAAGTTTACCGGGAAACGCTAAAATGTTTTTAGACATTTCGAGAACAATATCCTAATTTAGCGATAACAATCGTAAGTTTAAGCATATTAAAGATTTCTAATAAAATATTTGACGATCGAGGCTGCTGAAAAATTTACAAGTTCACCGGGAAACGCTAAAATGTTTTTAGACACTCAAAAATGAAAGACATTTTGAGAACAATATCCTAATTGAGCGATAACTTATCTTGATCTTTTTGTAATTACTGCTAGTTTGAAATTCTTGTTTGAAATTATAACGTAGAAAACGCTAAAATGTTTTTAAGACACTCAAAAACGAAAGACATTTCGAGAACAATATCCTAATTGAGCGATAACAATCTATCATAATTTATCTTGGTCTTTTTGTAATAACCTACTAGTTTGAAATTATAACGTAAGTTTAAGTATATTAAAGATTTCTGCTTGTTGTTTTGTATATGATGTTGAGGTGAAAAATTTGCAAGTTCATCGGGAAACGCTAAAATGTTTTTAGACACTCAAAAATGAAAGACATTTCGAGAACAATATCCTAATTTAACGATAACAATCTATCATAATTATTTTCTATTGTTCTTTCAGAGAATTAACTAATTTTTATATTTTTACTCGAAAAATATATTTATGAAACTGGAAGATTATCAAAAAGATATTTTTTATTGGAAAACGATTTGATATTTAAAAAAGCAATCTCATTTGTTTTTTTGTAAATGATTTTGATTAGCGCGGACCCTTGCTTTTACAAAAGTTGCCCCGTAGGTAGACAGACCTGACCTCGCATGAAATCACGATACAAATATTTTTTTTTTCATCGTGAACCCGTCCCAAATACTTTGAACCGCGATGCTCTCACGATCAATTTTGTAGAATTTGATTTCAAAATCTTAACCCCGATAACCTAGTTTATCTTTTTCTCACGCAAAGTAATTTAGAAAAAGATAAACGCATTTCTTTTCCCCGTGACCTCGATTCTCACGAAATCACGCGACCTGATAAAGAGTATTTGATACAAAGTGCAAAAAGTTCAAGTGTTTTGTTTTTTTCCTTTTCGAGAAGGATCGAGATATCAGAGGTCCCTCGATGCAAAGTTCAAAAAGGCGTATATATAGCGACGGATTTTCAATCGGTCTTTCAATTTTTTGGCGTTCTCATTGCTCTGCATTTGTGAGTTAGATCTTTTTTACATTATTGCGATGGAATGTGTAATATGCTTAGATTTGATATTACAAGACAAATATTGTTTAGCCTGTGGACATGCATATCACAGGACTTGTTTGAAATCCTATTTTGATCATTTGTCGATTAAATCTACTTTCGAATGTTCCATCTGCCGAAGAAATTGTTTTTATCGTTGGCTCGAAAACGATTTGAACAAGTCTCGAGTTTCAGACGGGGAGCAGAGCCTCGAAGTGCAAGAAGAGACATCGAATTCATCTACGAACTCTCGAGACGGCCCAGAAAATTTCCAATCTCCTCCAAATGATTCGGAGCCGTCGAGCACCCGCCCTTTCAGCGAAACGGTTTCGAGATACCTGGAATTGCTCTCTTCCGAAAGAAACTTCGAAGTGCCAGAACAGACATTGAATTCCTCTGCGAACTCTCGAGACGACCGAGAAATTTTCCAATCTCCTCCCGATGCTGCTGAACCGTCGAGCATCGGCCGTCCTCTTCTTCAATCGAGATATTTTCAATCCCGACCATCGACTTCTAGAAGAAATGTAAGTTTGCCACTTTCTGAATCCTATCGTCTAGCTAAAGATCTCCAAATAGATTTTAAAAGGTCGTGCCTTTTACTTCATAATAATAATTTCAATATGATAAAATTAGTTTCTTTAAAATTTAAAAAATTGAAATGCAGTGTCCAGGAAAAAGAAAAAATTCAACGTTTATTATTTAGATATGAATTTTTAAAAGATGAAAATATGAGTTTCTTAGCAGAATTTAATAAAACTTTTAATGATATTTTAATGAGTCGATAAATATTTTTTTTATCTTTTATATATGCAACTTACATTTCTTCTACTTTTTTGAGAAAAAAATATATTCATTTTAAATATTATTTGTTTTGTAAATATTATTTATGTATAATAAAACTTTTGTTATCTATTTGTATTTGTTTGTTTTTTTTCTTTAAGTTACATTGAAAGTCTTAATGATTTTTTATAGTGTAAAGCTATAAAAGGTAAAAAAATTAAGAGTAAAAAATGGGAGTTGGACAAAGTATCGTTGATCATAGTTTTTTTATGGCCGACGATACTTTGTCCAACTCCCATTTTTTGCGTTAAACTATTATCCAATATTGAATTATATTTAAAAAAATAAATTGTGTAAATTTTTATTTTTGTATATTCGAATTTAAAAGTATTTAATTTCAACTTATAATCATCTTGAAAATTTTTGTATATTCGAATTTAAAAGTATTTAATTTCAACTTATAATCATCCCTAAAATTTTTAAAATTTAAATATTTACTATTGTCCATTTTAGAATGGCAATATAAAAATATTTTTATTTTTCAGAATCATCTCAAAACTTTTTTAATTTAAATATTTACTATTGTCCATTTTAGAATGAAAATATAAAAAATAGAGTAAAATTCTATTTGAGTCTTTATTTTTCCGAATCAATCCTAATTTTTTTTAATTAAAAATGTTTACTATGGTCCATTTTAGAATGGTCTTTATTTTTCCGAATCACCGTGAATTTTTTTTAAATTATAAATATTTACTATGGTCTATTTTAGAATGATGATAAAAAAATTAATTCGTCTTAATTTCCAAATCTTTTACTTATCTCAAAAAATTTTTAAATTATAAATATTTACTATGGTGAATTTTAGAATGATTTTTCCCCATCAGGTGGAAATCTTTCTCCATCAGGTGGAAATCTTTCTCCATCAAATGGAAAATAACTTATATAAACATAATATTCTTCAAGTTTGCAGCATAAACTAAAAATGTTCTAATTAAAAATTATTTTTTTGATAGTGAAAGTTTTTCCTTTCATAAACATAATATTCTTCAAGTTTGCCACATCTATACAGTTTCTTCAAATTATCGGAGCGGTGTTTTTGAAATATTTTACGGTACATTAAGATCGGTGCACGATCTATACAATTCCTTCAAATTATTGGATGGCGTTTTGAAAATATTTCACTAAATACCTTTCTTTGTCATATACGTTAATTGGTGTTGACATTGAAAAATATAAATTAAAAAATACTATGTCCAAGTCCATTTGAATGGATAATGAAATTATTACATTAATTATTTTCACCTTTAATATTTAAAGAAATGGGAAAAATATAACTCTGAAAATATTACATATAAATTTGAATGGATAAATGAAAAGTTTTATATATGTTTTTTAACCCTCACTCTTTCAGTTAGTCAAAAATAAATATATTTTCATCTTTGATAACCTGCTTTTCGTCACAATAAATTTATCTGGTTCTATCAATATCATATATATTAAAATTCAACCAACAATTTAAAAAAAAAAAAAAAATTTTTTTTTTTTTTTTTTTTTTTTTTCAAAATTGAAAATGATTAAATTAAAATAATTTATTTTTCAAATTGAATATTTATTTGTTTTTATTTTTTAAAATAATTCATTAATCAATTAATTTTCAAAATGAAAACTACATCTTAGATTCAAATAAAATTTATTTTTATATTTATTCTTTATAATTTAAATATTTATAAAATAAATAGAAATTAAAAATTTTTTAATTCTTATATCGAGTTTTCGAAAATCGACACACAGTCTAAGTTATCATTTATAATAAATTTATTTAAACCTATCAATATTGTAAATTTATATTTTCTTCAATTTAAAAAAAAAAAAAAAAAAAAAAATTTTTTTTTTCTTTGAAAATTAAATTTTCCTTCGAGTCTAAGATGTAGTCGTTTTCATTTCTAAAAAATTAATTAATTAGTTAATTAATCAATCATCGATTAATAAATCAATTATTTTTTAAAAATGAAGACTACATCTTGGACTTGAAGAAAAAATCAACTTTCGATTTTTTTTTTTTTTTTTTCAAGTTAATTATTAATTTTAAAGAAAATAATTTCTTTGTTTTATAAATTTAAATAATCTCAAGTTTTTAAAAAATTATAGATATCAATCAAAATTATATTATTTAATATTTGTTAGACAAAGTAACGAATTTCGTATTCGATTTAAAATTTTCTTCAAGTTAGGTTTTTCGTCTATCAACCAAAGGTTATCCACTTTCCGTCTTTGGATACGGTAATTTTTGAAATCTCTACCAACTGTTCTCTAATCCAGTTTGCATAAGCGGCACATCTCTCTTTGGGACACGAAAATTTTTTATTAACATCGCGGGCGTGGTAATCGCATTTCTTTTTTTCCGGCATCGGTAAACATTTAAAGTCGGGACATCCAAAGTTTTCGAGATTGACTGTGGGTATTCCGAGAGAATCCATCAATGCTTCAATCCACGGATCCCCTTTATAGGCTACAATCGGTTTGTCTTCGGTCTTATGCGATTCGTATAACTTTTTTATGTCGGATTCCATATTTTCATATTTCTCGACCACTTCTTGGTCAACGGGGGTAAATGGTAAACCATGCACTTCACTCGTCATATTTTTAATAGTCTCCAATTCCTTCCCAAAAAACTGCCGTCGAATTTTTTCTCGAATTCTCGACCCGTGCTCTTCGTATTCCTTTTCCATGCCGGCCTCTTTTAGAAATTCCTTGACACCTTCAAATGGGTTTTCGAATAATGTCTCTTGCATTTTCGTCAGATCGTACCTCTGTGAGTCGTTTGTACCGTCAATGAGGGATTCGTATCCAAATTCTCTCGTGAGAAAGAATTGGTAAATGGGAAAACCATCCATATCTACCACCAAACAAATATCGGATAGAGAAACATCCATAATTACCTTACCGTTTAATAAAATTAATAAAGTTACACAGAGTATGTTAACTATTTATATGTTTGAGTTGATGATTTAAAAAAAAAAAAAAAAAAAAAAAATTTTTTTTTTTTTTTGATTAATTAATTAATTAATTTTAAAGAAAATAATTTCTTGTTTATTTCATAAATGTAAACAATCTGAAAGTTTTTAAAAAAAATTATAGATGCATAATCATATTATTTAATGTTTGTTAGATATTTTCAATTATATATAATTTTTCTTTTATAGCATCATCTTTAACGGTAGCCTTGGTATATTGATCATGTAACCATGCGTTTTCTTTTTTCAAACTAGTTTTTTCTTCTTTTAAAATATTAATTTCTTGTTTTAAGGTGTCATTTTCGTTTTTCAAAGTAGCAAATTTCGTATTCAATTTAAAATTTTCTTCGTGTAACCAGACATTTTCTTCCTTCAAGTTAGCTTTTTCGTCCGTCAACCAAAGGTTTTCTGCATTTAATTTGACATTTTTTTCGTTTAGTTGGACATTCTCTTCATTCAACCTGTTTAGGTCTCTATTTTGCAAATAATCCAATTTTTCCCATAACCGTTTAATTTCTACGAGCAACAATTTATTTTCAATTCGAAGTTCTTCTATTTGTCCGCATTTATCCTTTTCAATTAAAAGCTTTTCGATTTCTTTACATCCATCCGTCGTCATCTTTATTCGTTTTTTTTAAAAATGATTATTATCTATATTTTTTTATAACCAATATAGGATGTATACGTTGGGAGATGAATGATAACTATTGAAAATTGGAGTCGAATTAATTCGATTGATATTCAAAATTATTATTATTATTATTATTATTATTATTATTATTATTATTATTATTATTATCAATTGGTTAAATATTATAATGGATTTTTTTTTTTTTTTTTTTTTTTTTTGTGGGGGGACCAGCGCTCGATTAATTTTTCTGGTGACTGTAAGAGAAGATTCTCAATACCGCAAAACTAAGAACTCTATTATATTTACGGTACCTAGCAATACAATACATTATAATTTAAAAAATGTATAATAATGATTATTTATTTAAAAAAAATAATAATAAAGTTATTACAATATTTTAATTTTGCAAGAAAAGCAAAAAATATATAAAATACAAAATCCATCATGGATATTTTTCAAAACGCCCTAGCTTTTAAAAAATCAACTATTTTACACGGTCATTATGGCCGATATCCTTCTCTCGTACAGTTTTATTTAAATGCCATACCAGAACTGGAAATCGCATCGGAATACGAATTATTATTTTGGTATCGTCATCCCAAAAGGCATTTTTCTTCTCGTCGTCTTTTACGCGTTTTAATCGAACCTTCCTTCGATGCGATCGTACCTCACGATGATACGTGGACCATCGTGCTGACAAGTCATTTGCGACTCATCTGGGATCCCCGTAATACGCGAATCGAGAAATGCGAAAAACCCTCATCGTTTCTTATTCCAAAACCGATTCGAGCGGAAGAAAATCAAAAGATAGTCGTGCCTCCTTCGAGTCACGTCTGGCCTTATCTCGAAAGTTTTTCCGACGATCCAATTCGTATCGATTTGTCTTTAGCGGAAAACTCTCACGAAGCTTATTTAAAACTTTTAACGACCATCGATCTTCTCAACGCAATATCAGTATGGTCGTTATCGATTAGAGAACATTTACGCCGAGATTTAATTGACAAATTGAATCCAAACGATTCAAAACTCGATAATTTTATTATAGAAATTTTAACTCGATAAAATTATATATTTTTTTTACATGTATAAAGAATAGTAGATAAATTTTCTTTTTAATAGTTTAAAATATAATATACGGGTAAAAAACTTTTAACTCTTGGGATAAAACGACCTCTTGATCGATATCTTATATTTTCTCCATATTTACTTACATAATTAGCCATGGTAGCAACCTCTATGCCCGGACACGGATAAGGTAATAATTTTGATCGTTCGTGAGAATGATATACTTTCGGTACGGGTCTTCCGGTCGACAATACGATTCGTTTCACATGAGGATAACCACAGACGATACTAAAAAATCGATATTGAGATTTCCCTCGAACATATAATACGGCGTGCAAAGGAACATATTTATGTAATTGATTCAACCAATCGCCGATTTGTAACTTCCATTCGTACACTCTCGGAGAAATCAGATGGTCGCTAAAATAATCGGAATTACAAAAACGATGGGGATTAAATATTCTAGATTTCATATTTGCCAAATCTTGTAATGAAATACGTTGTTGTAAGGGTAAAGGTGATATTCGAAATATATTTACTTCGGTCGGATTAACGGCAAAAGCAATTTCCAACGGTATACAACAATCATCGTTATTGCTTAGCCAAAAGGCTTCAGCAAATACTATTACACCTTGCGAAGACATGTTTGATAAACGTTTGGAAAATCCTATGCTTTTTATAAGGTTATAAAAATTTTAAATTGAAAAAAAAAAAAAAAAAAAATTTTTTTTTTTTTTTTTTTTTAATAAACAAAATTTTCCAAGCCATATTATTATTCACAAATGGTTTTTTAAATAAAATTTTCGATAAAGTGCCATAGTTGCCACTTCTGTCGCAGGGCAAGGATAATATAAAAGTTTTGATCGTTCGTGGGAATGAAAAGTTTTTGGTACGCTAACTCCAGTCGAAATTTTAATTCTTCTTACATTCGGATAACCACAAATCCTTTTAAAAAACCAATATTGAGAACGTCCTCGTACATACAATGAAGTTTGTCGAGGAATGTGTACGTATAGTTGATTCAACCAATTGTTGATTTGTAACTTCCACTCGTAAATTTCTGGAGGAATCAAACGATCATCAAAACAATCTGAATTGTAAAATCGATCGGTATTATATATTCTGGATTTGATATTTGAAAGATCTTCTAAAGTCAAACTCTGATACGAGGGTAATGGAGCCAATCGAAGTACATTTACTTCGGTCGGATTAATTGCAAAAGCAATTTCTAAAGGAATGGGTTTTTCGTTTTGAATATTCAACCAAAACGCTTCAGCAAACATACTGTTACGTTTAAAAAACATGATTTTCTATAAAATTGTAAAAAATATATACTTAAAAATAATCGTTGTCTTCTTATATATTTGAAAATACAGTCTTTAAAAAAAAAAAAAAAAAAAAAAAAATTTTTTTTTTTTTTTTTTAAAGAATTTATGTTATAAAAAGATTCTTTTCGATTCGGCCCAAGATATAGATGTTTTCATTTTAAAAAATTAATTAATTAATTTGTTAATTAACGAATAATCAATTAACTAATTTTCAAAAATGAAAACGACTACATCTTGGACTCAATTTTCGAAAATCTTTTCTGACAAAAAAAAAAAAAAAAAAAAAAAAAATTTTTTTTTTTTTTTTTTTTTTTTTTTTAATAAAATTTTTCTTCGAGTCCGAAATGTAGTTGTTTTTCATTTTAGAAAAATGGAAAAAAACTATGTTGATTGGGAAATCCTTCATTTTCAGTTTCTAAATCAATACGACTCGCATGAATTTTATACGTTTCGATTTTTATAGGAATATTAAATTTTTTATAACGTACACAACATTGAAGAGATTCATCACAACAGTTTTCATATTGATCGTTTTTTAATATTTTAAATAAAGGCACCCTTTTACATAATGTACACCAATTCTTTGAACTCGTTACAAAATCTATCATCTCCAAATCTGTTAAATTACAACATTCTATTATAAAATAATTTCTCCTTACATATCGTTCCTCCGCACAAAAAAACAATTTCATACACGTTAAACACATTTGAAATTTTTCTGGCAAACATTCGATCGTTTCAAAATTAAATCGAACGAATAATAGAGAAAATGGTAAATAATTGTGGCTCAATTTTTGAAAAGCATTGTTTGGATAAATCTTGTTGTGAATATATACGATAAATTCTTTTTTAAATACAACGTCTTGTTGAGAAAATAATTGAAATAAATCAATTTTAAAATTTTTGAAATTTTTCCACCCATTATATTTAGTAATTTTAAAATATTTTCGACTTTGACGAACAGCATTCTGTAAAACGAAATTGGGTAAATTTAAATTTTCAATATCATGAAAATTAATAATATTTTTCCATATTGTTTTTAAACAAAAATCTTCTAGAAAAAAATATTTCCGTAATACGCGACAAGATTTAAAAGGATCGATATAATATACCAAATTATTTGTGGGATATAAAATATTTATTTTAAAACCACACGTAATATTTTTCCAAATATCTTTGTTAATAACGTCCGACGAATGAAAAACTATATGAATATGCGGTATTTTTGCATAATAATGTTTAACGCATTCTATTTCTTTTATAACTAGATTTTTTATGGCTTCATTATATTGATGAAATGTATTTTTTCGTTTTTCCAACACTAAATGATAGATAAATTTAATTTTTTTATTTTTATAGTAAAATCTAGACAAATAATAATCACTACCATATAATTCTGTATCTTCGTCATCAGATTCTTCATTACACATTTATATTATATATTTTTTCGTCAAAATAATCACGGTATTTTTTTTTCAACAATATTAGTATTTTCGTTTCCCTCTTTGTGCTCATTTAAATATTTTAACATTAAGAAATTTAATATTAATTTAAGATCCTTGTCGTATGATGAAGTATAGTAAAGAGTCAGTCCGATGGACATTAAAATGAAAATAATCCATAACATTATTCGTTCTTATTCTTAAAAAGAAATAAGTGTTAAAAAAAAAAAAAAAAAAAATTTTTTTTTTTTTTTTTTTTTTTTTTTTTTTTTTAACTTATGAATTGTATGATCTCATTGAAATTATCTTATCCATTCATATATTATTTTCCAATTTCTTTAAATGTTGAATCTAAATTATTTCGTTCATGGTATATTTACACAATTGATATTTTTGAATTTTTATGGGATTGATAAACGTCTTATAATATTTCTCAACCTTTTCCTCAGTTAATACTTGAAATAAAGGAATTTGTTTGCATAAGCGACACCAATGTTTCTTACTTTTTACAAACTTTTGAGCGTTGTGCGCATCTACTATAGAGAAATATCGATCAATTAAACACTCTTCTCCATAAAAAAATAATTTCATGCATAATTTCATGCATTTCAAACACATACGAATCCTTTTTTATCCTTTACAAAGAAAGATCGAATATAATAAAATTGATCTGTTAATTCTCTTTTTTGAGACATGTGATACGTTCGACTATGAAAATAGTATGCGCTATATTTGTCGAATGCTGTATCTATTTCAGAAAATAATATTTCAATAGGCTTTTTTTTCAAAGAATCCTTAAAACTTTGTAATAAACTGTTATATGTTTCTTCAAACTGAGTAGTACGTACATTATATTTATAATGTTTTTCAACAGCTTTTTGTAAAAGTCTAGTAGGTAAATTCAAATTCTCGATATCATGAAAATATATAATATTATTCCATATCGTTTTAAAAGACCAATCTTCTAACGTAAAAAAATAATATTCCCAATACTCAAGTGTTATTATGTATTTATTACTTATGTTACCCATATCTTTGAGGATCGATTATACACATTGCAACTTCATCATGTTTAAAATGATTTGAAAAATTGATAACGGCCAGTAAAGCTTATATATAGCTAAGTTACGCCCACGCTCCTAATTTTTCATGTTTATTGTATTTGCAATATATGCTATAATGCCAAATATTCGAATCAAAGAATACAATGTATTTTTAACCCAACATGATTGAAATGATGATAAAACATTTTCCCGTTTCATTGCAAAATCGTAATTCGTTATTTCTAACCAACCATTATGATCTTCTATCCACGATTCCAATTTTTGTTTCACTATCCGTGAAAAAATTTCATATATTGTATCCACAAATGTTATCGGCATATTTTGACGAATACCCATAATAGTATATTCTCCGACAAAAACGAAAAATGTTACGATTCGACTCCAAGTTATATTTTCATTAAAAAGTTCATTCGCTACACCTACTAATACGTAAGAACATGTCGTATCCTCATCGTAATTATCGATTTCCGTACAAATCCTTTTTATTTCTGTCCCATAATTTGATCTAAATAAATCTAAAATATTTATTATACTGTTCAACACCTCTTTTTCCTTTTTATTTCTAGCCTCAACAACTTCGAATGTGCGGTAATTTTTCAATAAATATAAAAAAACATTTTTAAGAATATAATCCGTGCGGACGAAATCTTTAGTTGAATGATAGTTTTCATGAAACGAAGCCATTTGCCAATTTATTGGTATTGAACATACTTTTTATATACTTATCTCAGGCAAAAAAAAAAAAAAAAAAAAAAAAAATATTTTTTTTTTTTTTTTTTTTTTTTTAATACACATTTGCCTAAGATAACAAATAACAAATCTTTTAGCTTCTTAAATTTAACTTTTTATACTGGGGGATTTTCATATTTAGATAATCTTCTTTTCAATTCAACAATTTCGGTCTCTCTCAAATACTCGATTTTGTTCTGAAGCGAGTCAATTTTATTCTGAAACGACTCTTCCATAGTTTTCAATTTATGTTTCAATTCTCTAATTTCATCTTCGCGTCGCAATTCCGTTTGCACTCGTAAATTTTCAAATTTGTTTTTCCATTCCCTGATTTCTTCTTCGTAACGCCGTTCATTTTCCACTCGTAATTTTTCCAAATCGCCATTTCTTTTCTCCAGTTCTTTACAACGTTCCATGATCAGTTTCGCACAATTCAAACAATCTTGTTGTCTAGGACAAGCTTTCCACCAATCCTCTCCCACCACACGATAAAATAATATTTTTTCATCATCCGCTCTAATAATTTTCCGTTTTTTATTTCTCGGTTCTACAAAATAGATTTTTTTTCCGTCGTTCAAATGTAAATAGCGATCCGACACTTTTTTGGAAGGCGAGAGATTTTCGATTACCGGTAATACTAAATTCATCGTGATTCCGGGCAAATTTTTAACTTGAGCTTTCCATTTCGAGCCGATCATTTCCATCGGAATCCAAAGTAATTTTTCGGGATCGCAACGGTTATAATTTTGCCCTATCAATTTCATGACACCCCCGTCCCACATCGTTGCCATGACCAACCTATAGTCCGAAGGTAAACTTTCTGCGATACAAAAATGGTTTTCTTTCCTTCTTCCCACACCGGCTTTTTTCTTTTTCGTCTCTTCGGGAAAATCAATCTCTTCCTCTTCGTAGTACTTACCGTATCTGTCCTTGCGAAATTTAAAATTACATCCTGATTTGCGTTGGCTCAAATAGCCCAGCGTATTCACCAAATGCATTTCGGATTCGATATACCTGAAATTCTTACACTTAAAATAAGGATACGGTTTTTTTATATCTTTAGGCACGACGACTTTTTTCCAAACGCGATTAAAATCCTCCGCAGAACGCGAAATCACAATCATGTGTCGATGCTGTCTGAAACGAGTCTCGGATTCGTTTCCGCCGTCGCACCAACACGAAAAAGGTAAAATCTTAATATTTCCGCCGCCATCCACCCACTCGTCTAAATCATCCTCGTTATATTTTTCCATAGCTCGAACAAAACTTTTATACGCTATGGCCCGCACCATGACGTGATACCAAATATAACCCCCTCGAACATATTTTCGAACGCATTTAGCAGCCAAATTCAAAGTATCGTCTTTGAAAGGTACGGGTAAAATTTCGTCGCTCAAATCTAATGCACAAACGGGTTTCGTGTAATATTCTCCAATCTCAGATAATTTTTCACGGTCGAAAAAATTTTGTTTTTTGCACATGGGAGAAAAATCGAAAAATTGCAATTCTTCCCGAATCGGTAAGGAGGAGGACGGTAAAGTTTCTTTTTCAGTTTTCTCTTTTGAGATTACACGAAACTTGAATCGCTTATAGCATTTTAACAAGTGGTCCGCGTGATCCTTTTTCTTACCCTTATCCCACTCCCATTTTCCACACCAAACGCAACAAAGTTTACAGTCCAACTTGTGGTTATTCGTACAATGTTTTTCATATTCACTCGCCAAAAGACGTATTCCGCATTTCGAGTGCGGACACGAAAACGAAACGGTATCCCGAGAAAGAACTTTACGATATCCATTTATTTTATAATACACCATCACACAATGTTAAAAATATATATCGAAAATGTATAAAATCTAAAAAAAAATTTTGAATCCAAAATTTAAAAACCTTCTCATGCAATTGTCTTTTTCTACACAAATATATATCAAAAACATAAAATTTATATCAAAAACGCGAAAAATTTATATTAAAAACGCGAAAAATTAAAAAAAACGCGAGGCGACAAAAGTAGGCGACGCGCTTTTAGACCAAAATTTCATAGGCAACGATCGGGTTTTGCCAGGTTTAAAATTTCAAAAAATTTCGAAAAAGCAAATCTCCGAGAAGTCAATCATTTAGTTTTTCTAAAAATAGTAACAATGACGTCATCGTTTTTAAAAATAGAATGTAGCAGAAAATGTTTTGTGAAAAAATCTTAGTTTGAGAAGCCGAGCAACTTATATATACATTTGTTGAGAAAATAAATTTAAAAAAAAAAAAAAAATTTTTTTTTTTTTTTTTTTATTATTGTGATACTGAATTTTGTTTCTTAACAAACTGGAGTTCCATTTCCAAATCTTCATTTTTCCTTTTTAAACATTTAATTTCATTCTGAAATTCATCACATTCTGCCATAATGGGTTTTGCACAATTCAAACACGATTGTTGCAAAAAGCACGGAGTCCACCATTCATCACCCACGACATGATAAAATAGATAATAATCTGTCGCGTCACTTCTAGAACGTCTAAAATATATCTTTTTTCCATCGGTGAGGTGAAAGAACAAATCCGTGGGTTTATTAGACGGTCGAAAGTTTTTAGAAACTGGAAGTATCAGATCGAGCCGTATATCGGGTAAATGTTTGACTTTGATGCGCCATTTCCCGTCGATGAGTTTCATGGGAACTTGCAATAGTTTTTTTGGGTCGGCGCGGTTGTATCGTTGATGAATCCATTCCATGATACCGCCATCCCATTGCGTGACCAATGCCAATCCATAATCTTTCGGTAGGGTTTCTAATATATAAAAATGATAAACTTTTCCACATATTTTTATCCCGTCTTGAAAAGTAAATTTACAGTTGGATGTACGTTGGCTCACGTAACCCAAAGTATTAACTAAATGTAATGCAGACTCGATGCGATTGTGTATCACGCACTTGAAATTCTTGTAAGGTTTGTCTTCCGATTTAATTTTTCGTTTCTTGTACTCTTTGAAGAGTCTCTCGGTCGGGAAAACGACGATCATGTGTCTGTGTTGTCGATGGCGCGTTTCCGATTCGTTTCCTCCATCGCACCAGCAAGAAAAAGGAAGAGTTTTTATTTCACCGTGATAAGAATCGATAATATTTAAAAAAATTTCAAAGACAAAAGCTCGCACGATTACGTGAAACCACAGCGCATCATCATCCTTTTCGAGATATTTCCGCACGCAGGAAGCCGCTAAATTTAAGCCATTATCTATAAATGTTACCGGAAGCGGTTCTAATTCGATCGGCCAAATAGGTTCGTAACATTTTTTTGATAAAATGGGTTCATGTCCGAAAAAGTTTCGTTTCTCGCACATTGGCCCAAGATCGAAAAATGTCAATGTATCGGGTGGTGGATCAACTGAATCATTTTCACATTTTCGTTGTGCGGTAGCAATTACACGATATTTAAATTTTTTATAACATTCTAAGAGATGGTCGCCGTTGTCATTTTTCTTACACTTTTCCCACTTCCATTTTCCAAAACACCAAACACAAATACGTTTAGCATTTTTTTCATGGTTTTCTATGTAGTGTTTTTCATATTCGCAAAAAAGAACACGAACTCCACATATCGGACACGAAAACGAAACCTTATCCCTACGCACGGTATTAGAATAACACTTTAAACTTTTACTTTGAACCATGATACGACAAATAAAATTTCATAGGCAACGATCGTGTTTTGCCAGATTTAAAATTTCAAAAAATATCGAAAAGCAAATCTCCGAGATTAAAGTCAATCATTTAGTTTTCTAAAAATAGTAACAATGACGTCATCATTTCTAAAAATAGAATGTAGCAGAAAATGTTTTGTCAAAAAATTGTAGTTTAAGAAGCCGAGCAACTTATATATACATTTGTTGAGAAAAAAAAAAAATTTTTTTTTTTTTTTTTTTTTTTTTTTTTTTGTTTAATGATCGGATAACTTTAATTTTTTAACAAAGAGTTCATGTTTCAAGTTTTCATTTTCTGTTTTCAAGTCTCGATTTTCCTTTTCTAATTTGTCGCATTGTATTTTAAGGGGTTTTACGCAATCGAGAAACACTTGTTGGCGATGGATGGGGGTCCAATATTCATCTTTCACGACATTGCAAAACAAATAATACTCTGTATTTTCGGTTTCGGAGCGTCGAAAATATATCTTTTTTCTATCCGTCAGAGAAAGGAACAGATCCGTGGGTTCGGAAGAGGGTCGAAAATTTTTAGAAACGGGGAGCGGGAAATCGAGCGGTATATCGGGTAAATGTATGATTTTGATGCGCCATTTACCCTCGATGAAATACATAGGTAACGACAAAACAGTTTTCATATTAGTGGAAAGGTATCGAGCACGAATCCAATCCATGATGCCTCCGTTCCATTGCGTTGCTAATATCAAGTCGCTATTTTCAGGTAGGGTTTCCGATATATAAAAATGTTTCGGAGTACTATATTTAAAGTTTTGATAAATAGTAAATTTACAAAAAGACATGCGCTGGCTCACATAACACAAAGTATTGACCAATTGCAGTGCGCTGTATAAAAGAACCTTTTTCATAATTATTAACGTCGGTTTAAATCTTTTTTCGAAACCGCGTAAATGTGTACCGGTCGGGAAAACGACGATCATGTGTCTGTGTTGTCTGAGGCGAGTTTTCGATTCTTTTCCTCCGTCGCACCAACACGAAAAGGGTAGAGTTTTTATTTCGCCTCGATAAAAATCCATAACGAATAAAAAACGTTTAAAAAATACACCCCGCACGATCACGTGATACCATAATTCATTTTTGTTTTTTCCAAGATATTTTTTAATGCACGAAGCTGCCAAATTCAAACCATCGTTTTCGAATGTTATCGTAGGCGGTTCTAATTCGATCGGCCAAATTAGATCGTAACATCTTTTGGAGAAAAGTGCTTCGTGTTCGAAAAATTGCTTTTTATCGCCCATTAGAGTAGGGTTGAAAAAAATGTTAACTTATCGGGCTGTTTAGCTATCATACGATGTAAAAAATGACGTAATTGTAACGTAAAAAGTATGTTTTAAATATATAAAATGAAAAATTTTAAAAGCAGCAAACCATTAATATACATATTTTTTTTCATTTAAGTTAAATAAAAAAAAAAAAAAAAAAAAAAAAAAAAATTTTTTTTTTTTTTTTTTAAGCAATTGTAAGTTTTTTCCATGCTTTGTTAAAGTTTTCGAAATCATTCTCGTCGTTTAAATTCATATATTCATGCGATTCATTTTCTTCGCCCGTATAGAAATTTTTACTTTTTTCAATTACGTGTCCTTTATCGTGAAGGTAACGACCCATTACCATTTCCTGAAGACCGCTTCGGCTATCTAAGAATGTTTTACGAGTTTCTTTCACACCACCGGGAGCAATTTTAATCAAACACGAAGACTGATGAATTTGAGGTTGTCCATGCTGGTTATTATCAGATATGCTGGTATAAACATTAGATGAAGCAAAATTCATAATATAACCATTTTGCGCGGATCTATGAAAATGTTGCTGTAATGCATTTTCGTTATGATTATTATCAACCACAATCGAAGTAGAAAACATTTTTAACGGATCGAAATGTGATATAAAAGAATAATTATTGTTAAAAATGCGTGATCCTAAATCGAGATTATCTTTAAATGAATTGTCAAAAAATGGTATTAACGACATTTTTTGAAAGACTAATAAATACTTATCTTAAAAAAAAAAAAAAAAAAAAAAAATATTTTTTTTTTTTTTTTTTTTAAGGATTTAGATTATAAAAAGATTCTTTTTCGATTCGCTCCAAGATGTAGATGTTTTAACTTTTGAAAATTAATTAAATTATTAATTAACCAATCATCAATTAATAAATTAATTAATTAATTTTTAATTTTCAAAAATGAAAACGACTACATCTTGGACTCGAAGGAAAAATCAATTTTCGAAAATCTTTTCCGACAAATATATAATTTGAAAAAAAAAAAAAAAAAATTTTTTTTTTTTTTTTTTTTTTTTTTTTTTTTTAAATTATGATATCAAACAAGAATAATCATCGTCGGGTTTATCCATTTTTGAAATTCTAGCTTCGTTTATAAATTGAATAATTTTTTCATTCATATAAAATTTAACATTATTATCTGATATATTAATAATATCTGTCGTATTGTCTTTCGCAGCGACTAAATTATAACAAATATTATGTTTGGATAACGTTAAAGCCAAACGTACCAAACTGACATCTACATCGAAAGCATTAGAATTGACTCGCATGAAAAAATTCAACCATTCTTTAACAAGATAGGGTAAACGGAAATTTTTAGGATGAGGATGTGTTTCTCGAGCCAAAGTCAAACACCACGTTTCTAATTGGATTCCTTTCAAATAAACTCGTCTCAACGAAAATTGATCGTTGTATTTAAAACTTTCGATGATTTTAATGTTCGGATCTCGTTCAATATCGGTGGAGGTAGCTATCGATAAAAGATATTCGCTATTTATCATAGTTTTTTTCGCCGGCGTACCTTCCAGTAAAGCCTGGGCCAGACAGAAAAAGATTTCTCTGTAAACCAACCCCACGACAACCGTATCCAACACGACTTTTTTAACTTCGATGTCAGTCAGTAAAGTAGAGGATACGAATGAAACCGGTGTCCAAATGATGGCTGCCGGAACATGATTATATTCTATGTACCGATCGTACGGATGTAAAACATAAAGGATTCGATTCGGATTATTTCCGTTAATACTCAACGCTACGAGTTTTCGATTAACATCGGATGTTTTGGATGGCTTAGATCCTTCAAAAGTCAAGACGAAAGGCCATTCTATAATCAATCCTAAAACAAAAGATTCTAGAAAATTATCATTTTTGAAACTATCTAAATTATTAATCTGATTCGAAATATTTTTGTAATAAGATGTTAATACGTCTTGAATTAAAAGTTCCGGTTTTCGAGAACTCAATTTACGTTGGATCATACCGGAGGATATAACATTTGAATTCTTTGAAGATAAATTAAATTCGGGTATCGGTTTAAAGTCGATAAATTTAGGAGTGGCTTCGACATCTTTCGTCAGAAAAGGTATATTAAAAATTTCGCGTTTGGATTGCCATTCTGCGACTATTTTAGAAACATATTCGATAGATTCGTCTGAAAGAAAACAAATGCGATAATAATAAGAGTTTTCATTATTTTCGTCGAAATAATATCCTCCGGGATAGGGTATGTCGTGACTATCTAAATATAAAATTGTATTTTTGTAAAAATAAATATTTTCGTATGCCGGTCTAATGGATCCTTGTATATACTGACTGATCACTTGAGGATCTGAAACATAAAAGGGTGTAGCATACAGATGTAACATGGTTCCGGGTTTCACGTCTGAACTAACGGGATAAATCATACGTTCTTTTCCGAGACAAATTGTCCATAAGTATTGTTTGTTAGAAATGACAGAGGCGGGTACGTCGGATTTGAAGAAAGATTTTAAAGCTGATAAAAATGGTTTATTCGAATCGATCGTTATATTACTCGATGGATACATGCGCGATATTGCCCACGTTTCATAGGGCGAATTTCCCAAGTCAAATACGATAATATCGTCTTGTATGAGAGAAACCGGACATTGATGAAATTTACTATAAAGTAATCCATAAGTGTTAAAATTCATAACATAATACTTGTTTTGAAAAGTTGCAATTTAGTTTTAATTTTTTGATGATTTGATAATAAAATTTTAAATCATCAAAAAAATTTGGGTATAGAATTTTTAATAATTTTTTTTTTTTTTTTTTTTTTTAATTAATATTAGTGAATTATTAATTGTTTATAATATGTTTTTATGTAACGTAAATGATAATTATGTACTAAACTTTTTTTTATAAAATTACCATTTATTAAATAATATTCATTTTCTACTATTTTAAAATCACTTTTTGTTAAAATCAAGTGATTATCTTCAAGTTTTAAATCATCGATCACTATATATGTAAATTTATAACTGTCACTCAGTTTTTAAAAAAAATTTCCCTTACACTGGTAGCCATAAAACACTTTAAATAAAGGTACGCGTTTACATAAATGACACCAGCTCCTAGGATTTTGTATAAATAACATTTTTTTCTTATCATCTAAAAAACTATATCTGTAATAATTAACTCTTTTAAACATACATTTTGATTGATAAAAATATAATTTTAAACAGTTAGAACACATATTATAAACGAAATTTTCTCTTACAAAAACATAAAAAACTATTTCTGGAATAAAAATCCCAAGAGTTTTAAATTCATGTTGAAAATTTATTGATTTTTCCAATTCAAATATCGTATCACGTTTAAAAAACGCATCTGTTACACTAAATGTACTATCATAAGTCATTTTAAAAATTGGTAATTTAATATATTGATGGCTTTGTCGAATCGCTTCAAAAAATACGGATTTAGGTAAATAAGGTGCTAATCGCTCGAAATTATAAAAATTGGGTATACAATCCCACAGTTTTGAAAAACATAATTGTTTCAAAGAAGGAAAATTAAATGTGACGTTGCAATAAAAAGTTTCATATATATAAATGCATGATAGGTATCTAATGTCTTCATGTTTTATAGATTGTATCTTTAAATAACTACCGATGAGTGACAAAGGATTCAAATCTATATCTTTTTCTGAACCAGTTATAAAATGGATATGATCTTTTTTGTCACCACATAACTTGTTATGATACTTTAGTACAAATATATTATTTTCAGATTCGTTTTCTTGAAATTGGTTCATATTCTTACAGGCTTCTTGAAATTTTTTAAATGCTGATTTATGTAAAATAAAATAATAAAAGTATCTGGAATCGGAATTAATACTTGAAGTTTAATCGAATGTCGTTTCAATATTAAATCCGCAATCAAATAAAAATTTATAAGTGTTAAAATTAATATCCGTTTTAAGATTTGTATAAAAGAAACGTTTTTCTAAACAATTATGTGTAATTTGATTCCAATCATTATAATCTATTTGCTCGATAATATTCATTGTGTTTTCTCAAACAATACTATCAATTGAAATAATCGATATTTATCGTATAAATATCTTGAAATTTTGAGAGACACTTGATCTTATGTTGTCAAGAAATTATGAAGATTTTTAGAAAACCGAACCATTTATATATTTTCTTAAAAAAAAAAAAAAAAAAAAAAAAAAAAAAAAATTTTTTTAATAATGTTAAACAAAATATATATTTATGGTATTGGTCTCATAATCCGAATCATTGGCTAAAAAATAATTTAAATGTATCCAAAGTCCATAATAATAACGGTTGAGATATATTTAAAAAAATTGTAATTTTTTTAAAGATTGAAATAACGCGACTGAAAAGTAATTAAATGGTGCCGTTAAGATTTACCAACTCCAAACAGTTTAATAAATACATTTTATTTTAAAGTAAAAAAAAAAAAAATAATAATAATAATAATAATAATTTTTTTTTTTTTTTTTTACGTTTTAGATTTTAACAACTCGTTTTCTTTATTTAAGATATCATTTTTGTTTTTCAAAGTATTTATTTCTATACCAAGCTCATCAATCAATTTATGTAACTCGGTAATCGAGTGCTTAACATTACATTCATCAATTTTTAAATATTTATTATTTATAAATAATTTATTAATTTTATGTTTTAATCTTTCATTTTCCTTTTTTAACATATCTGAATTACTCTTTCGTAAAATATCTATGTTTTCAGATAATTGCTTTATTTCTTCTAATAAAACATTATTTTCAGCTTGTAGATTTATTTTCGGTTCCTCCAGTTTACAGAATTGTTCTGACATTTTTTTATTTATTGAGTACTTGATTTTTTTTTTTATTTATTGAGTACTTGATTTTTTTTTTTTTTTTTTTTTTTTTTATTTATTGAGTACTTGATTTTTTTTTTTTTTTTTTTTTTTTTAATTAATTAATAAAATCAAGCTATAGTCATTTTATTTTTGAAAATTAATAATTAAATAAAATTGTATGATAGCATTATAAAAAATAAAAGACTCGTCCAAATATGAATCATATTCGAAAATAAAAATGTTATAAAAATCATCACAAATACTATACATTTAAAAAACGTCGCATCCCAATCGGTTTCTTTTTTCGTCCAAATAAATTGGGTCAATTTTTTTTCTTTCCCTACATATTTATGATATTCGTTCGGAGGTATTGATTGTAATGCTATTAAATATTCTTGCACCTTAGATGTCATAAATTGTAAACGATCGTCGTCATTATCATCATCTTTTAAAATTTCATTTTCCCAAATATATTCGGGTGTTATTTCGGGGCGAATAGGTCCATCCTCATAATAATTACGATCCAATTCCAAATTAATTTTTTCTATCGTTTCCTTACTAAGAACTTTCATATAATCATAAGGATCAATGACATCCAAAGTTCCCATTATGAATTCGTATAAAGCATAGATCCCCGTAGCTATACTTAAAGAATTTCCTAATGTCTCTAACGATAAGGTTCCTAATTTTTTAATGCTCAAAGTCATAACATTTTTAAGAACAAGTTTAGCGGCAAGCTTATCGACGATATTCGATAAAAGTTTTGGTGCTTTTCGTTTCAAAAACTGTTGGACGGCATATTCAGAAATGTCTCTACCTAAATCTTTCGATAATTCTATCGTAATATCCCGTAATATTTCCGGATCTGGAGAAACAGAAGAAATTTGTTCATTGTCAACGATCGAACGTTTGATTCTTTTATTTTTTTTATAATTCATATAGTTTGGAATGGGTGGTGGACGGTCTTTCAAAGGTTTTAAATTACCCACTTTAGCCGCTCGGATGGTCGTCGTTCCTAACAACCATTCTCCAAATTTTTGTCCGTCGGAAGACACGCAATCACCGTTTACAAAATCTAAACCGTACGCATCGCAATAAATTTTGTTAATTTTTAAATGACCATTGACGATATCCAATCCACCGTGAAAAACGTGCCTCGATGCCCTTTGAAATAGTTTTTCGGGCATCGAAGCGAGAGATTTTTTCAGAGGATTCGAAAGTAAGCAAGATCCATCGGGCGTCCATTCCGTATCTATAGTATGATCTTTACAAGACGCTTGACACGCAAATTCGTATTTGTTACCGATTCGGATCCATTGTAAAGGATCGTTTTCGGTACAATTTTCTAAATTTTTCTTAAAAGGAAAACATCCGAATCTTTTACAGCCCGTTTCATCCAATTTGTTCCGCACCACAACAATACATTTATCGGCTATGGAAGAAGGTATAAAATAATCGTCGTGGGTAGCCGGTCGCGTTTCTAAAATTGCGTTTTGAAAATAATGCGGAAAGTTTATTTTATATTTATCCATCATATAAACTTTGGTGAGTTCGGTAGCATAGCGTAAAGCATGTGTGTATTCGGGTTTATTCATAACATAAACAAAAACTTTATTTTTCTTTCGATAAACAACTATTTTCTAACGCAGGACCTAATCCGAAAGGAGATGCGACAACCTTTCCCGTCAAAAAAACCGGATCGTCTTTCATGGTAAACGATACGCAACAATTTTTCGTAGAAGAGTAATTGTAAGGTTTTTCGATAAACCAACAATTACATTCGAGTGTCCTATACCACACTCCCCCAATGAGTTGTGCACGAAATCTTCTATATTTGTTTCGAAACAACCAACAGATAATCGTATATATTTCTTCAGAAGTACAATTTTCGGGTAAGGCGTAACGAGGAAAACTTGTCACTCGATAATGGCTACTATCTTTTTTCACTAAAATAGTCCGTCCGCGAATAGCCAAATTATTTCGAGTATTGCACGCACAAGTTTCGGTTCGATCGAACAAAGCATAAGGATCAATTGGATAATGAATTATATCTACGAGTTTTACCTCGTAAACCCAATTTATAAATTCTTTGGGTACGCTTACGGGCACGATTAGCGAAACGTACGCCATAATCGAAATTATAAATTTTACAACGTATGGTAATAAAAGATCCTTGATAATGCCAAGAAGATACAGGAAAAATTTTAAGAGTAATGCGTCCCGAATAAAAAAGTCGGAAGTAAGTGAGAATGTAAAAACCTAATAATCTATAATTGAAAGCTAAAGCCGAATTTCTAACTTTAATACGAAAAGGTACAAAAGACATTTTTTGATTGAAATTGCATTTTTATATTTGTTTTAAATAGTTAAATTGAAAAAAAAAAAAAAAAAAAATTTTTTTTTTTTTTTTTTTTTTTTGTGAAAAGATTTTCAAAAATTGAATTTTCCTTCGAGTCCAAGATATGGTCGTTTTCAATTTTGAAAATTAATTAATTTATTGATTGATGATTGGTTAATTAACAATTTAATTAATTTTCAAAAATGAAAACATCTACATCATGGACCGAATCGAAAAGAATCTTTTTTATAATCTAAATCCTTAAAAGATTTAAAAAAAAAAAAAAAAAAAAAAAATTTTTTTTTTGTCTGAAAAGATTTTCGAAAATTGAATTTTCCTTCGAGTCCAAGATGTAGTCGTTTTCATTTTTGAAAATTAATTAATTTATTGATTGATGATTGGTTAATTAACAATTTAATTAATTAATTTTCAAAAATGAAAACATCTACATCTTGGACCGAATCGAAAAGAATCTTTTTATAATCTAAATCCTTAAAAGATTTAAAAAAAAAAAAAAAAAAAAAAATTTTTTTTTTTTTTTTTTATTTGTCTGAAAAGATTTTCGAAAATTGAATTTTCCTTCGAGTCCAAGATGTAGTCGTTTTCATTTTTGAAAATTAATTAATTTATTGATTGATGATTGGTTAATTAACAATTTAATTAATTAATTTTCAAAAATTAAAACATCTACATCTTGGACCGAATCGAAAAGAATCTTTTTATAATCTAAATCCTTAAAAGATTTATAAAAAAAAAAAAAAAAAAAAAAATTTTTTTTTTTTTTTTTTTTTTTAGAAAAGATTTTCGAAAATTGAGTTTTCCTTCGAGTCCAAGATGTAGTCGTTTTCATTTTTGAAAATTAATTAATTTATTGATTGATGATTGGTTAATTAACAAATTAAGTAATTTTCAAAAATGAAAACATCTACATCTTGGACCGAATCGAAAAGAATCTCTTTTTTTTTTTTTTTTTTAAGTAAGATGAAACATTCTACATATCAAACATTATATCGAGCTCATTTAGGCGTTGTTAACGAAAGAGATTTATTAGAATCTCGAAATCAAGTATCCGATCCATTTTATCAAAACCTTATCGATCTGGTTATCGAAAAAAATGTACCCATTACTCCTTGGGATAACGACCCATTTAAAGCGAATTTCCTTTCTGGTTCTCCCCGTCAAAGATTAGACGAAACATTTTTCGCTCTTGTTTTAAGAATAGCAGCCATTATTAAAGAAGAGGCATATTTACGCACATATCAAAAACCAGAATCTCATCAAGGCATCATAGCATGGATTTCAATTTTACGTAGTACGATATTTTGTGGTTTAGGTTTACTCTATAATATCAAATGGACTCCCGAATCTATTTTTCTTCATCTCGAACCCGCCATCGTGAAAATTTACAGCAAAGGCGATGCTTCGGCATTACGTCAACTCATGATTAATTTGAACATAACTTTTAATCAGGAAGAAGTATCTTACGTTGCCGAACGTTTTTTCGAAAAATTAAATTTTTTACAATTATCGCAATTCAGTCCTTTTTACTGGCGTTTCTTACATTGGATGGCCGAAGCCGTTGCGTTAAGGAAAGACGAAAATGCCATTTTATATAAAAATGAATGGAAACAATTATTGTTGGGACCCATTTATAGAACTCTTCGATGCGGAATATGCATGATACATTTCAAGAATATGTTGAATGAACATAAAATGCAATTATTGAACGAAAATGATAAATGGCCTCGAATATTTTTCGAGATGCATAATAAAACTCATCAAACCAGACGGGAAAATTATAAATTATTACAAGAACCCGATTATACCGAAACTCAGTACGAAGCAGATTCTGAATTTATGCGCCAAGCTTTATTGGCATCGAAATAAGACGATCTTCCCGAATTTTTCATTTTTCTAATCGTGTTGACTTGCATTTTATTAAACATTGATGGAGTTACGGCTACGCGGTCTTTAAACGAAAGAATGGTACAATCTCCGACGAATATTGGAACCGACATCCACCAAATTAGAAAAAGATTTTTTTCTATTTTTTCTGAAATATAATTATCATCATTATAATTATTATTGTTTAACGAGCTACAAATCGTAGAATCACATAAACCACCATATGATCCATAATAGAGATTGGGATTTATTAATACAAAATTCGGTGCCGGATTTGTTTGTTCCGAATCGATCGCATATTTAGACAGGTTATCATTTTGAAAACATTTAATTAATTGATCAATTGATTGATATGGTATATAAATATAAGACATGTTATTTGAAAAATTAATAGTTTGAAAATAATTTTTGAATTTCTTTTTATATTTAAAATAAATCAATTGTTGTGAAAAAAAAAAATTTTTTTTTTTTTTTTTTTTTTTTTTTTATATTAATTTCTTAATTATTAACGTATCGATAAATTCTGTTACCTTCGATGAATCCTTTTTAATAAATTCTTGAAAAATTAATCCTTCATCTATTGTAGGACAAAATAAAGATTGTTTTACAAAAGACTTTTCGGTCATACAATCGATTCTTCCCGTAAGAGTTTCGTCTTCTATCCTCGTTAATTCTCTTCGACACGGAGATGTTTTATCATTATTATTCAAATGAAAATAAGTACCACACTCGCAATATTTTCCATTCCAACCCATAAAAGGATAAGGATTAGGAATGTCTCTCAGACAATAATCTGTTGAACATGTAAAAGGAAAAACGGAAATCATGGGTGTTCCATCTAAAGATTTAGATCCGCAATTACATCGGAACCTAAGATCATTTCCTAAAGGTTCGTAATAATCATCGATATTATCCCCCGCTTCTTCATTTTTTAAATGATCCCATAAAATATTTAAATTGTTATCTTTGGCTTCTTCATTTTTACAAGCTCTTTTCTTATCGCCTTTAAATATGACTTCATTCAACGGTAAACACGACCATCCTGCTAAAGAAAACATATGATAATTAACTTTTAAATTACAATTTTCTATACCTTTTGGTAAACAATAGGTTCCGGAATTTAATTTTTTATTCATAACATATATACGCTCATCGCGGTTATTATCGGTAATATGAAAATGTACAAATTCGGTTCCATTAATACAAAATTTATTACAATCGCATGGTTCATTCGACGGACATTTAAACCCTTGTAAAGGACAAATGGATTTCGTGATCGGATGAATAACTTTTTCGAACCAATCGATAGGTCGATCTTTATTGGTGAGATTAGGTTTGTAATATAAATTAATCAACGTTACTAAGATGATGAGGAGCAAAATCAAAGAAATGTATTTATTCTTTGCCATTCTCTGTTTAGTATTCTTGGCTTTCAATCTAGAAATTGTACCGGGTCGTCCATGGCACGGAAAATATATTTTGATATGGAAATGGAACGAATTCACACTTTTAAGAATCATTCCTCAAGATATTTTCATTTTAATCGATAAAGATTTATTATACAGATATTTATCGACCAATTCCAAAAATACGTATATTTCAGCAATTCGTTTGGACACACGCGTACAAAAAGAAATTTTACATTATCGATATTTACTAGATTGGATAAAACAACCACCCGTCGTTAAGCCTTATCCGCCAAATTTGTCAAACGAGTACGAAATTTTGAACCACGTTGCAAAGTCTTTGACATGATACGACAAAAACAATCGTAAGAACCCATCGTATAAATTTTTAGGTTAGGATGATTTTCACGCAATTCTAAAAGAATTTTTTCGGAATTCCATAATTTATATAAATACACAAATTGAATATCTGTCAATTTTAAATATAAATGAAAAAATTCTAAACCGACATTACAAAGTGTATCGTTGTGTTCTCGTTTAACCCGGAAAGGATAGTATGGAAAAATGGATACAAATCGAGGTACATTATTAATTTGTGTGTTTGTAAAAGTAGTTAAAATTAAACCTTTAGCTCGGGGAACCAAACGGGTTAAAACGGGTTCGGTAGGATCAAATGCTACAAAATGGCTCAAGTTTGAAATTATTTCGACAACTTCTAACCAACGTCGAATAAAATATTCAGTTTGAAGTTTTTTCCCATATGGTTTAAAAAGTTTTAAATAATGTTCTCCAATCTTTATTTTTATACGATTAGAAAGAGGCATGATGAGATTTTTATAAACAATTTACAAGCTTTAAAGCTTTATTATATCCAAAAAAAAAAAAAAAAAATTTTTTTTTTTTTTTTTTTTTTTTTTTTTTTTAATTTTTTTCACCAATTTTTGTTTGTGTTTCATTTCTTCATCTCGTTTTCGTTTACATCCTATTTTCTTATTCGTATTTGTATTTTTCTTTTTTGATTGACGACCCTTCTTTTTCTCTTTATACAAATGATCGTTAATTCTAAATGTATATTTTAAACCGGGTAGTACCAACAAAATTAAATTTCTGCCAGTAGCATGTTTATGTAAAAGTTCAGCTCGAGTAATCCGTTCCCAACACGCATTATTTAAAACCATATCGGTATAAAATTTTAATTGCGGATCAGGTAAGTTCCAATAAGCAATATTTAATAACAAACAGAGTGTTTTCTTTTGACTTATAAATAATTTTTCATAATTAACACTTTGACAATCTTCCACATCCACTACCCAATTAGACACTTCTTTCTCACAAACATCTGCTCTGCAATATGTAAATTCTATATGTTCTTGAGCTTTATCCGGATATTTTTTTAAATATTTTACAGATGCGCAAGATAATGATTTGTATTCGTTTAAATTTTTTATTTTACGATAGATTGAGTATTTTTTAGGATTTCTACATAAATACCTAGCTTCGAGAATTGTTTCGACCCAAATGATCCAACCATTACTTACGGTTCTTTTTTTAGGACATTCAAAAATGGAATGCCAAACGTTTTCTTTAATTTTATTAGTCATGTGCGTAGTAAGATCATTAATTTTCTTTTTAGAAGCTTTATCGACAAGATCGAAATCTTCGGACGTTTTGTAAATATATCTCTTTTTCGATAAAACGATCAGTTCTTTCATTCGTTGTTCATATTTTAATTCTCCGTGGGATAAATTTAAAAATGCATTAATTTGATCGCAGTTTTCATATGGCCACTTATGAACCATTAAACTATCGGTATCGGCATAACAAATATCGTATCCCAAACTTTTTATATAATGATAAGATCCGAGTAATTGATAACGCGCAATAGCGACAGTGGCCATTGCTATTGGAAGATAACCTATACGCGAATTTTTATTACCCATGACTCCGTAGAGCGAATTCATTAATATTTTTATACTCAATTGAGCATTGTAATGATAAATTTTTTTAGTTTTTTTCCATTCTTTCTGATGATACTGTCTCCTTTTTATGAAATGACTAATAATTTTAGGTAAAAATGCTTCTGCTTTCGTGTTGATAACGATGGCGCAATCATCTTTATCGGGATCAAATTTCGGATAGGAAAAATTCGATACTTTTATCGTTGCCGTTAAAAAATCGGCGTCGGAATGCTCGCGATAAGGAATAGTGGTCATTTCTTGATACACCTTATTGGACAACCATTCGTCACGGGATACGATAGTACAAGTTCCATAACATAAATTTAAATTCATTATGGCAGAAGGATACATGCTCGTAAAATCCATATTGGACACATCTTTATAGTTTTTTTGAGGTACGCAAAAATTTAAAGCACCTTGGTAAGTTTTTCCTTTAAAAAATTGCATAAATTTTTCTCATATTTAAAAAAATCCATATTGGCAAAATATCCTAGACGTACACCGTAAGATTTAAAAAATTCACACCAATAACGAGAATTTCCGTAATGAAGAGCTTCCACAGCATTGTATGGAATGATATTCGCACGTTGTATTAAAAACGATATCACTTCGAATTTTATAAAGAGACGATACACTAAATCCGAATCTTTTAAACAATATTCTAAATACGTATGGAATGTTGCAAACTCCCACGGTTCTAAATTTTTGGGTAATAACGCAAAACAATTTTCAACTTTCATCTCTTCCAACAAGTCTACGGCCAAACTATTTCGATACCAACCCCATATTCCCGTAGGATTGACCGCCATTTTCGTTTCTCCCGATAATTTCGCACGAGCCACATCCTCTAACCTAAAACTTTGACATTTCGAATTGGAAAATGTTTTAAAAAAAGTATAAAGATCCAATACGATTTTATCTTTATAAGTCGTAACTATTTCGGTACCCACTCTGAAAGAAGTGTAAAAATTGAGCACGGTTTTCAGTTTCAACCATACGAGTCTCACGAAAATAAACGGAAAATCATAATTATTAATATTGTAACCCGTTATAATATAAACATCGTCTATCAAAGCATGAAATTGAATTAACATTTCAGACTCTGTGGCAAAAACATATTCGAATTCGCGTAAAGGTTTTTTCAATCCATCCGGACGTGTATACAGTACCCATTTTTGAAATCCTTGTCTTTTACTCCATTTAATTACACTTATCATAACGATAATATCCGATTCCAAATAACCTTTAGGAATATGATTTCCTTTCAATGGAACGGATTCAATATCAAAAGCGGCTATAATCCAATCCGGTTCATCTATATTATCGCGAATCAATTGTAAAGAATCTATTAAATTTCGGGAATTTTCTCGTATTTCATACCAATTATAATAAAAAGAATACGTATCGTATAATGTACAAAAATCAATATAAAGTCGCGTCATCCATTCCTCAGGGCGAAAAAAATTCATTTCATAACGATTGAAAAATTGGCCAATATTTTTATGGGGGATAGTCGTATATAATTTGTAAAGTGGTTTTGACAAATAATCCAAATTATTTAAAGCTAACCTCTCTTCAAAGTATGGCAAAACATCTTTAGAATTTCCTATTTCCCGATATACGACATTATGACCCGGAAAATATTCTTTTATATCACGAACCAAATTATCGATGTTATCGTAACATACTCCAATCCATTCTTCATAATAACGTTGAATTTTCTTTTCAAAATTTCCATCTTTGTTTAATAAAGTAACTTGTACTTCAATAAAATTTTTATATCGTTTAACAAGTTTCCAATTTATAGCAAAAAACATGGAAATGTTTATTTAATATTTATGAATTCGAATAGTTTTAAATCAACTTTTAAAGATTTTAAGTAAAAAAAAAAAAAAAATTTTTTTTTTTTTTTTTTTTTAAATTAATGAATAAAAAATATAAAATAAAGTTTTTATTTGAATGCAAGATATAGTTGTTTTTATTTTGGAAAATTAAATAATTTTTCAAATTGAAAATCATTACATCTTGGACTTAAATGAAAATTTAATTTTCAAAAAACTTTATAGTCTAAATTCTATTTCTATAAAAATATTTTGTGTAATAAACTTTCCATTCGAGTTTAAAATGTAATTGTTTTCATTTTTGAAAATTAATTAATTAGTTGTTCGATAATTATCAATTAATTTTCAAAATGAAAACGACTACATCTCGGATTCGAATAAAAATTTAATTTTCAAAGATCTTTTATATCCTAGATTTATCTTGAAAAAAAAAAAAAAAAAATTTTTTTTTTTTTTTTTCAAGGATTTAGATTATAAAAGATCCTTTTCGGATCGGTCCAAGATGTAGATGTTTTTATTTTTATTTTTTTTATTTTTTTTTTTAAATTAGTTTTTAACTTTTGCAATTTTTTCACAGTTTTTGCATTTTTTATACAAAGTAGGAGTTTCGTCTATTGCTCTATCTTGAATTAATAAAGAATAATAGACGGGCGTTTTACAACATTGTTTGTTAGGAGAATATTCAAACCATTTTTCACATTCATCTTTTGTAAATAATGATTCCATTTCTTAATTAAAAAAAGATGATACAATTCTTCTTCTTGTGTTTATTATTAATCTATTATTGGTATTTCTATGCATATGATATTCAAAATATACAGAAACCCTCAACGGGATCCCCTTCTAAACCAAAACCATATAATTTACAATTTCATTCGAAAAAATCTAACCATTTTCAATTTTTAATTAATGGAAAGATGGTTTGGGAACATAATTTGCCTAACGATACTTTTATATTTCATGAAAATAAAATTGTCGCGATCGATTCATGTCATGGTGCTCAAAACGGCTCCTTCGTTCCAGCTCAAGGTAAAGTTCTATACGAATATTTAAAAACCAATCCCGAAATTAAAAATTTTTTCGATTTTAAAAACGATAGTCAATTTACCATTCAAAAAGGTTCCGTGTTTTATTTCGAATGTTTAAATGGATACATTGAAAAACTTCACATTTGTCCTTCCGGTTCAACGCTCATAGCAAATATATGTAAACCTGTCAATTCTTGTACGAGTAAAAAAGATGGAACTTTACTTCCCCATCTCATCGCTTCCAAATACATTTTATGTTCTAAAGGAGAGGAAATTATTAAAGAATGTCCCAAGGATGAAATTTTTCATCATAACCGATGTGAAAGCATAAAAGATTTAAATCATTACTGTAAAATTTTTCCAAATGAATCATTTTTGCTCAACGACGAAACTCGAGTCGAATGTCGTAACGGAAAACCCGTTTACGTTACTTGTAAACGAGGAACCAAATTTATCAATAATAATTATTGCGAACCAGCCTATTGTATCGGAAAACCGGATGGTAGCAAATTACCTCTTTCTGCCCGAAAAATGGATCCGTTTAATTTTATACCGGGATATATGACATGTCGACAAAATAAAATTGATACGATTGTAGAATGTCCGCAGCACTGGAACGAAAATTTGTCGCACGGTGATAATTTAACATTTTTACCTATGGTTTTTGATGGCGAAAAATGTTCAATTCCCGTATTTTGCGAAAACGTTTATGCTAACGATGATCCGGACGTTATAGTACCCGTCCACGAATTCACCAAACACGTTAGAAATTGGAATCTGTCAAAATTATTAGATCACGCTGTCGGTTTTGCGTGTGAAAATAATATCAGAAAACGAAAATTATTACCTGCAGACTCACGAATTTCAAAACGATTCAAAGTCGAACCTGCCTGTAAACCGTCGATGCCCGATTTCTTATTACCCATCTATGGTGATTTTAAACATTTTTACGATTGTAATTCGAAAAACATTGTTTCTTGTCCCGATTCTACATTTTTTAACGGAATAGCTTGCGTTCCCGAACCAACAACAACCGCCTTTAAATACAAAGGGTTTCCGTTATTTCATTTTGATTCTTTAAATTTCGAATCTTGGATTAAACCATGGGATTATTCTAAAGAGCCCGAAGCCGCTTGTAAAGAAGAAGAAAATCCAGAGTTTAAATATATACAATTATATAATATTTGTTCCCATCTCGATTGTGTAAATTATTCTTTCGTATCTCAAATTCCGGATATAGCTATTCTGTTACCTAAAGAACAACGGGCAAAATGTAAGTTTTATGAAGATGAAAAACGATTGAAAAAAGAACCGGTGGATTTCGACTATCATTTTTGGACTCGAAAGGTAATAATCGATGGGGAAAAAGAAGAAAATTGTACGCCGGGACAAAAATTAAAAACAGGAAATTTTATTTGGGATAGTACGATATTTGCCACGTGCAATCTAAATCAACCATTTATTTTTTGTCCGTCCACGCATAGTCGAAGCATCGTTCCGATACCCGGTTCCGATTATTACGCTTGCGAACCTCCCAATTCGACAGATTACGTATTTAATCGAGCAGATTGGACACCTTTTGAAACGAATGAAATCAAACGTGTTTTACCTCTGGTTTGGAATAACGACAATCAACCTCATATTCGAAGAAACAAAAAATTGGGAACAGAAATAGTACCCGAACACGGTTTAGAAATTCCGAATGAACGTTTAAATTTATTTATCAGCCAGCCTGTTAAATTAGAACCTCGTTACAGAGTAACGTATCCACCCAACATAGCATTCGAATATAACGATCAACAACCCTACACCGCATTCGTATCGACTCAGGACCGAGGATTTCTAACGAAAATAAAAAATTTTACAAATAGACATTTATCATTTCCGAGATACAAACCTATTAAATTGGTCGAATCCTTTAATCAAAATCTGTACATTTAAATAAGTGAAAAAAGCATGGATGAACGTTCTTTATCGCAAGGGGTATTATTTTATTCTTCTTTATATATAAATTGTGTTCTTTTATGCATCGGCATAACGACAGGCCGATGGATTTTTGTATTATTAATTATTTTAACTTTAGGTTTAACAGCTTATATGATATATTTGATCTATCATAATTCGGATCATTTGAAAAATATAGGTAATTGGGCAGAAATGTCATTTTATAAGCAATTGGAAAAAATCAGAAGTTCGTTTTGATTTATAAATGAAATTATGAAGACTTTTAGAAAACCGAACCATTTTTATATTTTCTTGAACAAAAAAAAAAAAAAAAAAAAAAAAAAATTTTTTTTTTTTTTTCTTAAGTGGATTTAGATTATAAAAGATTCTTTTCGATTCGGTCCAAGATGTAGATGTTTTCATTTTTTAAAATTAATCACTAATTAATTACTAATTAATTAGTGATTAATTAGTAATTAATTAATTTTCAAAAAATAAAAACATCTACATCTTGGACCAAATCGAAAAAAATCTTTTATAATCTAAATCCTTAAAGGAGAGACAAAAAAAAAAAAAAAATTTTTTTTTTTTTTTTTTTTTTTTTTTCAAATTTCTAAATTTCTAAATAAATCAAATCTCAAAGATGAAGTTAATTTTTCAGTTTTATAAAAATAGTAACAATGACGTCATCACCTTGACGTCAATTTTATGGAAAGAATTGCTTGTCAAGAAATTATGACGAATCTGGAAAACTGAACCATTTATATATTTTCTTGAACATAAAAAAAAAAAAAAAAAAAAAATTTTTTTTTTATTTTTTTTTTTTAAATTGTATTTTAGAAATTTTATAAAATTATTCGTAATTTTCTTCGACATTTTCATTTTTTGAATTTTCCTCGATACTATCTTCTTTTGAATTTTCCTCGATACTATCTTCTTTTGAAGTTTCCTCAGTAATATCCTTTTTAGAAATTTCGTCAGTAGTATCCTTTTTAGAAATTTCGTCAGTAGTATCCTTTTTAGAAATTTCGTCAGTAGTATCCTTGTTAAAAGTTTCTTCCGTAATATCCTTTTTAGAAATTTCTTCAGTACTATCCTTTTTCGACGTTTCCTTAACATTGTCTGTTTTAGTTCTTTCCCTAAAATCAATGTCTTTTATACCCAGTTCAAATTTACTATACTTCATGGTATATGATTGTAACATATCGGGGCGAAATTTATCCCAATCGTGGTTTTGTATGCGTTCGGCTATTTCACAGAATCTCGAATCACATTTAATAATGTCTCGCCAAACATAATAAACTGCCAATTTATGCTTCAATAAATCATCCAAATAATCTTTTACACATTCGAGTTCATCGAGATCCTCATAACGAGTTAATTTTTTTAATTCGTTTGTGGAATATATCTTATTATACCATCGTCCTCGAAGCGTAGGCACGATTTTGGAAGGTTGTGGTAATTTATCTTTCACGGCAAGATTCCATTTACCCCATTTACCCTTTTCAATAACGGCGCGACATTCGGCAATAGTTAATTTTTTTCCTTCTTTACGAGCCCAACCCATTACAGTTCCCAACAAATCGCAAGTTAATTCCATTCTAGCTTCAAATGGCATTTCAAAATGTTCGGGATGATGATCGTTACGTTTATAATGAGCCTCCAAACACGTTAAATAATTAATTTCGGGTTCAATTGTTGTCGTATATGATTTACCCATTTTATTAAACATCTATCTACTTGTATATTAAGCGATCAAAAAAATAAATAATATAAAAAAGGTTTTATCAAGTTAAAGTTCATTATTTCTTATTCAATTTTTTTTTTAAATCTTAAAAGTTTTCGAGATTTCGACCACGCATGCAAATTCAAAAAACAAACCGTTAAATTCGAGTATGATAGACAATGTGTAAAAAGAAAAAATATTTTTTTGAAGATTGTTATCAATATCTCATAAGGAAAGTGAAAATGTTTTCCATTGTTTTCTACAAGGATGATTATTCAAAATATTTAAAAAATTTATTTTAAATTTTAATCAATTTATCCATCCATTATTATTCTTAGTTTTTTCATTTATTAAATACTCTCGCCATTCAATAGGTTTAATATCATGAAGTAATGTATTCCAAGTCATTTTAATATACATCCGATATATTCTATGATTCCAAAATACGAAAAACATAAATATCCATAATATGATAAATAACATAGCTTTTTTTAACATGTGTATTAAAAAATAAGTATGGTGCATTCGAAACCAATTTCAATTTCTACAAACCTGAATAAACGCAAGAAAAAACAAAATCCAAAAAATGATTCTCCGACAAATAAGATTTCGCGGTTAGAAAAAATGGTTGATTCTACAAACAATGAATTATTAAATGAACCCGAAATAAAGATAGAAAATATTGAAGAAATGAATTTATATAATCCCGTTAACGATGGAAATAGAAGACGCGGTGATGATGGAGATGAATTTAATGAAAGACGGGATGACGAAGGAATGGAACCGTTCAACAATGATGATGGGAGGGAAAAGGAAGTTTTACCGAGACATAATGAGAATGGAGAAAATGTATTACCAGAAAACGACGACCCCATGTTAAAAGATGAAGAGCCGGGTTTTTTCAGAGAAGATGATTTTGGAGGTCCGAGGTTTCCTCGTGAGGATGAAGAGGATCCTATTAACATGTATCCTTGTTCAGAATTTTATTTGGATAAAGGATATTGTACTAAACGAAATAATAAAGATCAATATTATGCAAAAAATGAAAAGAACGATGAATTCTTCTGGACAAATAAATTGACTGGAAAGAAAACATATGCCGCGCTAACAATACAAAATGGCGATTCTGAAGAACGAGTTGAAATTCCTCCCGTTTTGAGCGGTGGGAAACTCAATTATGTTTATGAAGACGGAGTACCAATATATCCTCAAAACTTGAGTACTTGTGAAATAGTTTTTCCTAAAGATCCTTTAACGAATGAAGAAATATATATTCCCAATGCTGACGGAACTGTAACTTATCCTAAAAACGAATTCGGTACAGAATTTTACCGTAAAGATTCCAATGGTAATGAAATTCCTTTAATGGAACACGGATATGCAAAAATGATTAATGGAAACGAAATATATCCGAAAAGGGCTAATGGGGACGAATATTATTTAAAATTTGAAGGGAGTGATTCAGAAACAGGAGCGACTAAGTATGAAAATGACGAAGTCGTCCAATTTTATGCTCGTAGAGCAAACGGAGATGAATTTTATCCTCGAACATGAAAAATAGAACCCTAAAAAAAAAAAAAAAAAAAAAAAAATATTTTTAAAAATGAAAACAACTGCATCTTCGACTCGAAGAAAAATTCAATTTAAAAAATAACCTTTTTTCTAAAAAAAAAAAAAAAAAAAAAAAAAAATTTTTTTTTTTTTTTTTTTTTTTTAATTAAACTATTTCTTTAAGTTTTCTATTAATTTTTCTAAATGCATTTCAGTTGATTTCATACATGTTTTCAAAATTTCATCTTTTGGTATTTGTTCAGTGAATGGTTTTATCAATTCTCCGTGTAATAAGAATTCTAGATCAGACTCTACATATTTCTTTAAAACCTTTAATAATACATTTTCACGTTTGAAAGATGATTTTTCATGTAATATTTCCAATTTATTTTTTATTGTCATTTTAATATCTTCATCATTAGGCAAATTATTTTTTAAATAATCTATTTTTAGTGTAAAAAATGCTTTATATATCGAATAAAACAAATTTTCCATTTCTATATTTGTCCAATTACCCGTCAATTTTACCTTTTTTATGTCTTCGAAACTTGTAGTTGAATCATCATTTATTTGTCTTTTTACAGACGATACTTTATTCAAAGCTTCCCTCAATTTATTGGTAAAATCTTGTGGTAATGTATTGGAATCTAAATGCATTATTTGTAACCATTCTTTATAAGGATTATAAATATTATTTAATCGTTCATAAAATAAATTAAAATACGCATTAGAATGATATTCAAATCCCTGATCTTTAAATGATCCTTCGGGTTTTAAAACATTTAACTGGCTAATTATATTGTGAAAGACTGAATCAATTGCTAAATAAATATGGTTAAATGAAATATTCGAAATATTAAAATATTTTTGTAATTGATCAAAAATGGTTTTACATATTTTGTTCTGCAATGCAGTATTTTGTATTTTTATAGATTTTGATTTTAAACTTCTTTCCGTATTGATCTGTGACTTTTGTTTTAAAGGATTTTTTCTTTTTCTATACGGCAATCTATATTTTTTCAGCATTTTAAAAGTTTTATGTTTTCCTTTTAAAGTTTGCTGTTTGGACAAGTCCTCGTCTAAAGAAGATGCGAGTGGATTTTCCTCCAGCATTTCTACATTATCCAATAAAAATTCCGCTGCATTTTCTGTTGAAACGACGTTTTCCAATATCAATTCAATTGTATTTTTCGAATCCTCTAGATTTTTGTTTTCCAATTCCTGCATGTCCGCATCTTTCTCCGAATTTATGACATTTGACGTTGATTCCTCTGTGACCACATCGATTTTATAATTAGTTAAGACATGCTGCATCCATTCGTCAAAATCCAAATGCGATTGAAACTTTTTGTGTAACTCGGCGACAAAATTTATATTTTTCATAATGAATATTTTCATATACTGATTCGAATCACGTAAAATTTTAGGATTTAAAAGCGAAATGTTTTCCGATAAAAAGTTTTCGAATTCAGTCATGGATTCTTGATGATCTTTAAAATACGAATGAAATTTATCCAAATTTTTATATTTTTCGATAAATTTATCTTGCCAATAAGGTTTATTTTGTAATGGAATGTTGGGAGTTAAATTTTGAAGGTGTTCAATAAAATGATTTGTCTCGTATAAATCTTGATATATATTAACAAATTTATTTAACCAGTGCAAATCATCTATTAAATCTTTATGGTTTTTCTTGACACTATCATTTAATAAACCAATATAATACAAACCTAAGTTTTTAGACGGAAAAAGTTTTTTCATACGAGTTTCGTGATTTATAACTGATACTAAGAATTTGTCGAACCATTTTGAATCATTCTTTAAACTTGGTTCAAATTGAATTGCGGTATCTTTTAAAGAACTCTACATTTCAGGCATTTTTGTTGGAAAATCCTTATGGGTTAAACCAGAACCCATATCATTAATCGTTTTTTCACATTGAAAATGTAAAGTTATAATCTCTTTGATATTTTCGACTAAATTATCATCGTTGCTCAATACTGCATATCTGGCTATTTCGTTTAGCTTCGAACGATTTTTTGGATATTCATCCACGATTTCTTCTATTATAGATACGAAATTTTCAGCGTTCACATTAACGCGATCCGTATATTCTTTGAGTTTATAAAATTGTTCCTTTACTTTTTTCACAAATTGAATATTTTCGTCCCATTCATTCATAAAAACATCTTCCCAGTTCTTAATACCTTGGTATTTCTCGTTTAAAAAATCAATTATTTTATCACTTTTCTGAGATTCGCTCAAAATACATTCGGTCGATGATAATTTATCACAAGATTTTTCATATTCCAAAGACTTTTCTGTATTCTTTAATTTTTCTTTAGCATCATTATATAACTGGATGGATCGAGTTAATTCTTCTTCAACGTCTTTTAATTGATTCAAATACTTTTTTGATTCTTTCACTGCTTGTAGTTTTTCCTCTTTTTCATTTTCCAAAAGACTTTCCGTATTCTTCAATTTTTCTTTAACATCATTATATGACTGGATGGATTGAGTCAATTGTTCTTTAACGTCTTTTAATTGTTTCAAACACTTATTTGATTCTTCCACTGCTTGTAATTTTTCCTCTTTTTCATTTTCCAAAAGTTTATCATTATTTTGTCGTATATCTCTTAAATTTTTTTCATGTTGTTTCCAATCTTCTATAAATTTATCTTCCCAGTTATATCTATCAAAGTATTGGTCTTTTAAAAATGTAATTATTTTGTTACTCTCTAATTTATCGATAATACTTTTATTTTCCTTCTCTTTATTTGATAATTTTTTTGAAAGATTTTTATTCAACTCCGTAGATTCTTCCAAAGTTGTTTTTACTTCATCTAACTCTTTTTTAAGTTTATTATACAATGTGTTTCTTTTATCCAATTGTTCTTTAGTGTCATTTAATTCGGTCTCAAGTCGTGTTTTTTCCTTTTTAAGATCCAAATATTTTACTTCATTATCCATTTCTGTTATTGAAGTCGATACTAATTTATCTCGTTCTGATAATGAAGTCGATAATAAATTATCTCGCGTTTCTTTTAAAGTACTTATTTGTTTATTTAAAGTTTCAATTTCTATTTGCTTTGATTGTATTTCTAAAGATCGATCAGTTTGATTACCGAAAGCAAATGGAGAAAAACCGGTATTTATGGACATAGGTAATGCGGGTAAATTATAATTTGAAACTGGTGTAGTAATCTTCATTGATTTTTCATGTTGATTTTGAGATATTGTTTGTGATGTTTCTACCGTATATTTTTGTATTTTTTCTTTATATGCGTCTATATCTCGTTCCAACGAGTCAATCTTTCGTTTATATTCGTCGATATTTTCTTTATATTTGGTCGATTCTGTTAACAACTTTTTATTTTCTTCATCTTTTGATGCTAAACGTTTATTTAGATCTTCCATTTTTGAATGCAATCGATTTTTTTCTTGCTCGCATTCATTTAATTTTTTATTTAATTCGCATAATTTTATCTCATCAACATCCATATTGAAATCTGTAGTTGTCGGCATTTGATAAAGTTTGAGTAAAAAATCCAAAAAACTTTTACTCTCCCAAAATAAGATAGCATTTTTTTCGATCAACGGTCGACTTAAATCGAAGGCTTGAATCAAATCATTTTTCAATTCACGCGTTAATGTATTTATTGTATTGAGTGCAAATATATCGTCGGGATTCCGTTTATATTTAATAACGGCTTCAACTAGAGACCTAAAGACCATCTTGTTTCATTTTCTCCTAAAAGTATTTTAGAAACAATTAGTAAATCCGCATACAACATCTGATATTTTTCGGCAGTTTGGATTTGTAACCATCTGAGAATTTTTTTCAATTGATTTCTTTTAATATCTAAATCGTACGTATAAAAATGCAAACCATAATTTTTCCACGTTTCTTTGTTTTTATACAAAGGAAACCACGTGTTACACGTAACATAATTATTGTCTAGAAAAACTTGACTAGTTTTTTTAACCACCATAGGCGACACATAATCGAGTTCGGAATAACTAGATCCGGAAAACAAACACATTATTCCGACGGGTTCCGAATTCGTGAAAAAAATTTCACATTCGTAAAACTTTATATCGTATATTTGATCGGGAAATTTGTGTGATCGTTTCAAAATTTTAAAAATTTCTCGTCCTATATATTGATTAGGCAAAGTATTGGTGACGGGATTACAAGATTCGATACAGAGATAAAAAGCAAATTTACCCCATCCGTTAAAAGCCTTTATATTTTTCGAATGTTTCTTGAAAAATCGGAGAGCGGCTATTTCTTCTAATTTCAATAATCTTTCGCTTCTTTTTGCTTCGAAAAAAGTAACTAAACTTTGAAATGATACCTCTCTCCGACAACGTTTCATGATTTTTTCAAAGCAATTTTCTGAGGCAATGATAAAAAGCGTATCATTAGTATAATAACTATAAATAATTTTATTAGATGGAAATAATGCGCGCAACAAAGTATTCGTTGATTCATCTGTGACACGTATGCCGACTTTCGACGAGTTTCCAGTAGTGAAAAATAAAACGCGTCGATTTTTGAAATCGATATTAGGACATTTACCGCGAATAACAACAATGCTATTATCCGGAAAATCTATTTGTTCTTGATTTAAATGAAAATATTTATAAGATAAAATTGGACGTTTAAAACGCATGGCTATAAAATGCTTACGTCTAAAACGATTTCCATATACTTCGATAAAATGACTATAATCGGACAAAAACAATTCATGCCAATTTTTAAAGGACGACATGATAAACTTTATAATTGATATTTGGCCAATAATGATCTTCCCTTTTATATAATTTTCTCAAGATTATTTATCATTAATAAAAAAAAAAAAAAAAAAAAAAAAAAAAAAATTTTTTTTTTTTTCCATCATTCATTTTGTATATTTGTCAGAAAAGATTTTCGAATATTAATTGAAGCGAATAGAAAGGAATCTTTTATAATCTAAATCAAAAAAAAAAAAAAAAAAATTTTTTTTTTTTTTTTTTTTCATTTATTTTGTATATTTGTCAGAAAAGATTTTCGAATATTAATTGAAGCGAATAGAAAAGAATCTTTTATAATCTAAACCCTCAAAAAAAAAAAAAAAAAAAAAAAATTTTTTTTTTTTTTTTTTTTTTTTTACTAAATTTTATTGAAAGTAAATTCAATTCTATAATTTTTAAAATTAATTTATTTTAGATAATTCGAAATTTTTTCCAACAAGTACTTCGTTTAATATATAATCAAATGTTTCTATTGACATAGCATCGGTGTAATGTATAGCATCTAATATATCTCGTTCCACAACACGATTTGTACTATCAATTAAACGACCCATATAATCTACTATTAAACCTTGTACGTTAAATATAATTTTATTATGACCATATCCCGGTTGCCAAATTTTTGACGTTTGCCATAAAGCCACATGAGATATTTTTGCATGGGCTATGGCTTCGGAAGGTGTTAATCCCGACCAAAATGAATTTTTTATTTCAACGTTTCCTTGCTTTCCCACTCGACTAAACATTTGATTCAAACATTCAAAGTTACGCTTGGCTCCCGCTAAAATCTGAGTCACGAGACAACCGGTACCTCGAGTTATATCACCGCCTCGAGATATCGTATCTACCAACCAATGAATTTCTTCCAATGTTAAAGAAAAACAATATCTATTTTCAAAAACATCCAAATAAAATCTTCGCATGTCGTCGAAAGCTTTAAATGCAACTTTTGAGCCAAAAATTTCATAAATTACTTTAAAAGATTTTTTTAAATTTTTATTTTTATAAGGTAAAAATGAAATTTCATCGTAAAATAAATAATAGGCTACCAACATGTCTTGGCTCGGATTCAATTTCATTTCCATAACAAAACTACCCATTTCCCATTCCGGATTTAATATGGTTGCGCATTCTGCCTGAGATAAAAGACTATAAAATAAATATACATTAACTTCGTCTCCATCGAAATCTCCATTAATCGAAAGTAAAATTTCTAACGGTACGCCAAAACAATCATATGGCCACGGCGGTCCTTTTTCGGGGACACGCAAGGCTACAAAATTTTCAGGTTGTAATGAAGGCATCCTATTTATAATAACCCATTTACCTTTTAATCCAAATTTTTTTACGATAAAATCGGGTAAGCGTATTTCGTTAGGTTTGAGGGTCGCGTCTGGAACAATCATTCCTCTCATAGAATAAGAACATCTTTTGCCAAACGCTATTTGACGAATAAAAGTAGCTTTACCACACGATCGAGAATCCAAACTACCATAATTTAAAGGGGCTTCTTGTATTTGTTTGTAAAATAGCGGCGCTTTGGTAGAAGGTTGTACGGATTTTGTTCGATAAGTCATGGGACGACCTAATACAAATTTCATAATTTTTTCATAGGTCAAAGTAGTTGTTACTTGCCAAAAAATCGGATCGGGTATAATTAAAAATTCTTGATTGGTTTTTATACGAGCTTTTTTTATCATTCTTTCGAGTTGAGGCAAAAGAAATTTATATCCGGGTGTAGGTACGGCTATGGATGTAACGGGATAACATGAAATTTGATCATTGAAATAAAACTGACCATGACATAAAGCATAATTTGTGGATTCCGTATTAAAATTTAATTTTTTTTTACATGTTAAACAAACGTGTCCAAAAGCATTATTTTTTCGCCAAGCTCTCAACACTCTTATTACTTGTTGTGGTGTCAAACGTAAAGGACAATCTTTCAATTCGAGAATTGAAATTTTATATTTATTTACGGCCATTTTTATAGCTATAAATCGAAAGATCAAAAAACTAAGGAAAGCTCTATGTATCCGAAAAAAAGAAACGGTGACGAGTACTACCCTCGGGGTCAATTTCTCTCAAACAAATACGGTAAACAAATTTATGCTAAAGATCGTCATGGCAACGAAATCTACCCTAAACGAAACGAACAGGTTTTTGCTCGAGATGCTTTCGGTGTATTTTATTATGCAAAGGATAACACGGGAAATGAATATTATCCTATTAAGAACAAAAGATCGCTGTTTATAGAAGATCCTTTAAATTCACGTATTAAATTGGCTCTTTATGTCGATAACGCTCAAAGATATCCGATCGATTCTAGAGGAAATGAATATTATCTGAGAGATAATGAAGAACCTGTTTTATTAAGAAATGGTAATGGTGAAATATATTGTGCAAAAAATCGCAGAGGTCACCCGTTAATTCCGTGGAATCATATGAAAAATGTTTGTGAAAACGAACCTTTAATTTATATGAAGGATTCGGATGGTAATTTAGTATACGTTAAGGAATCTTTTTTTCCATCTACTTTACAACCATTAATTAGATGTATGTGTTATGCAAGTGTAATTTGTCCCCAATATACTAGCTGTATATAAAAAAAAAAAAAAAAAAAAAAAAATTTTTTTTTTTTTTTTTTTTTTTATTATTAATAAAATACGTCAATTTTTATTTTAAATGCATTTTTCTAAATGTTAAACTTATCCGTACACCCGTTTTTTTCGGTTCTTTAGGTATTTCGTGAAACCAATATTCGTTTGTTGGAGGGTACATAACTATCAAACTACCGCTCGTCGTGTTATAAGAAATTGATTTAAAACCCGGTTTCGAAAATTTTAAAGTTCTCGTTTCACCTAAACTAACACATGATATAAGAGAATTTAAGACTAGATCAGATTCATTATCTTTATGCTTGCCGATACTATCATATCCGTTACGATATTTATTAACTAAACAAAAATTATAATTATCTTTTGTTGCAGATTCCACCATTTCTTTAATGCGATACAAAGTAGGCGTCCATATTTTAGCTTGTACAGTTGTACCCGAATAAGTATAACTTATAAAATCATTATCTCCATAACCAGATACTAAACGCGGTACGTTATATTTTTGATAAATTTTATGATTTTTCAAATAAGTTAATTCTTTTTCTAACAAATTGAAATATTTTTCGGGTTTTGAAATAAAATTGGCATCAAAGAATACGTTGAAATCAGACATTTATATATAATTCAACAAAAAATGAATCAAACAATGGAAAATTTTACCAAAAATGAAATCAAGTCTAAACATTTATCAAATTTTAAACATATAAATATTGTAATTAAAAAAAAAAAAAAAAAAAAAAAAATTTTTTTTTTTTTTTTTTTTTTATACCGTTTTTAAATTGACATTATATTTATTATATTTTAAATAATCGTACCCAACAAGTCTGCGCATTAATTTAGTTTCTTTAATATCATAATTTTCAACTCTAGGTATAGGTTTTCCATACGTTCTTGGTTTTTTCCCAAATGGTTTAGTTTTATGAGGCCAATGGTTGCAGGTTCTTCTCGCTTTGAAATATTTTATTCTATTCAGAATTTGTTTTTGTGATGCTAATGAGGCAGGCGTCATACAAACATATAAAACACAGCGTATATTTGGATTTTTTCTCCATTTCTGTGGTTGCATACCGAAATGAATCGTTCTACTGTCCCATAAAACGAGCGACCCGGCTTTAGCTTTTACACAAATATCAGAATCATGTCCCAATCTATCAGTGTAAAATTTTTTTTGTTCGGCCGTTTTTAATTCAAACCAATCTGACGTGTCTTTAATTTTAAAATTTTCTCGAAACGCTTTGTGTAACTTATGACTTCCTTTCAATACACGCAATGTAGCATCTCCCTCATTTACATTAAACAAATTAACCAATCCTTGAACGCATTCAAATGCATTTCTCGTAAAAGACTGGTCCGTATGAAATTTAGCCTTTCCCCGATACCATCCTCGTCTTGTTATTTCGCAAGGTAACGACACACTAATACCATCAAAACTAGTTAATAATTTATTTGTGTTCCAAATTTCGGTGAATTTATCAATAACATTTTGATTTTGACGAATATTCCAAGATAAGGGATTATGTCCAAAATCCCAATGCTGAAATAACATTCCGTGTTTTGGAAATAATTCAAAAATTGATTTGTATGTTTTCGGATTATTTTTTACAATTGGTTTTGAGAGATATTTTGTTTTAAAATAGAGCCATTTCCACAGTTCGCTTCGAAGTGTCCGTAATTCGTCAAAAGTCAATACATTTTCAACAACCTCGATTCCATCTTCCATTAAAGTATAATTTTTACAATCATCGTAAATCATATCTTTTTTATAAACGAAAAACAATTATTTTTTACAATATATTATAGATATAAATATTTTTATCTTTAGATTTGTCGCACAACTCGTTTAATATTTCTCTATTTCTTTTAGAAAGCCATTCGGCATTCCGACTATTATAAATATATCCGTCTCTCGGAAATGAAGTTTTATAACGATTTTCTTTATCTTTATTAATAAATAATTAGCGATTGATTCTAATTCTTTCCGTCATCTTTTATATATGTATGTGTGTATAAAATTTATTAAAAAAAAAAAAAAAAAAATTTTTTTTTTTTTTTTTTTAAGTATTTAGATTATAAAAGATTCTTTTCGACTCGGTCCGAGGTGTAGATGTTTTCATTTTTGAAAAAATAATTAATTAATAATTAATTAATTAATTAATCATTAATTAATTAATATTCAAAAATGAAAACATCTACATCTCGGACCGAATCGAAAAGAATCTTTTATAATCTAAATCCTTAATTAAAAAAAAAAAAAAAAAAAAATTTTTTTTTTTTTTTTTTTTTTTTAAGATTTAGATTAAAAAAGATTCTTTTCGATTCGGTCCGAGATGTAGATGTTTTCATTTTTGAATATTAATTAATTAATGATTAATTAATTAATTAATTATTAATTAATTATTTTTTCAAAAATGAAAACATCTACACCTCGGACCGAATCGAAAAGAATCTTTTATACTCTAAATCCTTATTTGAAAAAAAAAAAAAAAAAAAAAATTTTTTTTTTTTTTTTTTTTTTATAGATTATAAAAGATTCTTTTCGATTCGGTCCGAGGTGTAGATGTTTTCCATTTTTAAAAATTAATTAATTATTAATTACTAATTAATTACTAATTAATCGCTCATTAATTAGTGATTATTAATTAATTTTTAAGAATGAAAACATCAACATCTCGAACAGAATCGAAAAGAATCTTTTATAATCTAAATCCTTAATTTAAAAAAAAAAAAAAATTTTTTTTTTTTTTTTTTTTTTTTTTTTTTTTTTTTTTTTTTTAAATCTAAAATGAAATAGTTTAATTTTTTTAAATGGAATAACTATTTTCGACTATTAAAAAATTCATTTTAAATTATAATCAGATTTTTTATTTAACATATTAATGTGTTCCAATTTTAACATTTTAATTATTACAGAAAATATTAAAAAAGATGTTATGATACATAAAAAATATAAAACAAATTGAAATAACGAAAATGTATCTGATGAATCAACGGTCGGTTGTGCTGGAGAATTAACAGGTAAATTTAGAAATGGATTATTCACTGGAATATGTGATGGTGAATCAACTGGAGGCTTATCAACGGTTAAAAGTTTCGGACAGTTCGGTTTTGTCCACGTTCCATCTTCTTTACATTTTATAGTAGCAGTTGTATTTCCATCATCACAATTAATTATAGCAAATCCCGGAAAGGTAAGTTTTATTTTTAATCTATCGGGTAATTTTGGACAAGGTTCACACAAAATATCTTTACCACTCCAACTTCCATCATTTAAACAGGTTCGTTTTCCATCAGTACCGGCATCATCAACGATATAAAATCCCAAATCACATTTATGAGTTGCCACCGATCCGAAAAATCTATCAGATGGATGATAAGACACAGATCCGTTTTTAAAATTTTTTAATTCATTACATTGTACTGGATCACAACGTAAATTTTTAATAGGTGGAGACCATTCACCAAAGGAAGTACAATATTGATTGTCTATAGAATTGTTGAGTTTATAACCTTCATTACATTTATAAGTGATTTTGTTAGGATAACAATATAATGATCCGATATGATAACCATTTTTTAAAAAAGGTGGTTTATTGCAAGGTGTAGGTATACATGTAATGGATGGCGGATTCCACGTCAATTGATCATTTTTATTTTTAACTAAAAAAGAATATATAATGTTTGATTTATATCCTGGATCACATTGAAGTACGGCTTTATTTCCTTCATCATATGGAGGATTATGATTACTTGTAAATTTACCATTTACTGCAGAAGGTAGAGCGTTTATCATTCTTTATAATATTAGAAAAATGTATTATAATTTTTCTTAAACTCGAACCTTTATTTAATTTGGTAAAAAAAAAAAAAAAAAATTTTTTTTTTTTTTTTTTAATTAATTAGCTAATATTTTTCTTAAATATTCTTCATCTTCACAAAATAAATAATATTTTGGTAAATAAGGGTTTAAAATTAAATGCTTAAAATCGGGTTTAATAATCTGTTGCTTTTTAAGAAGATTATAAGCTTTAGAAATAGACAACTTGTGACCCTCAAATACAAGCCTATCATCGTTCCAATTTTTAATACCAATTCTAGAATTAAATAAAGTATTTTGAAAAGAATCAAATAAACGATATCTTCGTATAGTTTTATTTTCAACGATAAAATAAAATTGTGTATACCATATTTCATCCAATCCTTCAAATTGTACTTTAACAATAGGATATTTTTTTACTTCCTCTTTTGTAAATGGAAAACTATAACCCGTTTCTTCTTTAAATTCTCTATAGGCTGTTAGAAAATATTGATATCGTGTTTGACGACGAGTGTGATCTACTTGACCGTGTGGAAAATCATACAAATCTTCAAATATTTCCCCTTTAAGGAAACGTTTATAATCTAATTTATCGTGTTTTTTACGAGTCGGTAAACGCTTGCTTTCAAATAAATCTCTGATTTCATCAAAAGAATCAAGTTTCGAATTTTCTTTGTATTCAATATGTTTTTTATATAAATCGGTATAAAAATTTTGTACGCAATATGGTACTTTACGCTTAATGAGCATAATTTCATTTTGGTTAGTTTTTACAATTAAACCATAAGAAGTGGTAAAATTATACTGCTTCATAGTACCTTTTTCTTGTTTTGTGAACTAATTATGGATTGAAAAGATAAAAGCTGAAAACCTCTTTTAATATTTTATTATGATTAGTTCTGCGTTATTTATAAATATTTATACCCGAATTCTTGTTATTAAAAAAAAAAAAAAAAAAAAAAAAAAAAATTTTTTTTTTTTTTTTTTTTATAAAGAACTAAACATATAATCTAAAAAATTATAAATATCTCCTGATAACACCAAATATATAAAATATTTTTCACGGTTCGGGAAAGTTTCTGGTAAAAATTTATTAAATGGACTATCTTCAGGTAATTTTTTAGAATACATATCATCTAATATAGTTGCATCTAATGAAGATACTCGCGCCCAATAATCGTAAAATTCGCACCAAAAATAATAAGGTACATTATATATTTTACATATTTGTTTATGTTCAGATTTTAGTTCACAATAATGTAAACGATTAATACGTCTTAAAATTATTTTGTTAATGTTATTTTTTATAGAAAAATTGTCAGACATTGTTTTAAAAATTCTTTAAATTCTTGTTAAAAATATAAAATTATATTTTATAAATGTTTGTTTACACATATAATGTTAAAAGTTATATAAAAACTTTTTTAAATACATATAATTTAGACCATGCATAATGTAAATGTTTAAATATTTCTATCTTATAAATAATCATAATTTCAAAAAAAAAAAAAAAAAAAAAAAAAAATTTTTTTTTTTTTTTTTTTTTTTAATCATACAAATATGATTTTATCTCATCAATTTTCATCATCTTTTTTATACGGTTTATTTCATTAAGCTGTTTCTCTTCTGGCTTTGAGGCAGTATAAGGATGATTTATTTGAAACTCTATAGTAGTGTCTGAAATAGGATTTACTTTAAAAAGCGTATGTTCATTTTCTTTACCTTCATAAATTTTAGCCATACCCTTCATTCTTCGCATAGTTCGTACTGCATCTCTCATTTTTAAAAAATAATAACTTAGAGGCGCATTGTTATCATTTTTATTAATTTTTTTCAAACTTTCTATATTCTCAACTTTTGCTCCCGAATTATTTATTTGTGATTTAGACGTTGTTTCTTTCGAAGGATCTCCAGTCTGAGGCGGATAACCTTCAATAGTTGATGTTACTGTTTTCGTTTGCCCGTCTGCAAGTCTAGATCTTTTTCTTTTTAAGCATAAATTAGGTGGTGGAGTAAATAAGGGATTCTCATAATTTTTCAACCGTCTATCCAAATATGCATTAATAAGTCCTATAACTATTTCTTTAATTGATCCCTCAGCACCCTCGGCATGGCTCGGATCAAACTGAAGATATTGGCTAATATCGAAAGGATTTTGAAATGTATTATTTTTATTATCTATTTTGGTAATAGCTTGACTAAATATATAATTTGTAAAATGTGATTTAAGATTTTCTAAATTGGGTATATCTGGTATAGGTTTACCCGATTCTTTTAATTTTGTAAGTTTCTCTATATAATGATTTTGGATATGACTAGAATCTTTACGAATAATTTCATTATCAAAAATATCCATAAAAGTTCCATCTGCATTCCATAAGAATATCGTTGTAAAGTCCGTTGCTGTACGTAAAAAACTAGCTGATTCTGCATCGTCTATATCATCCATGATGTTTTTTCCTTACTCCTTTTTTTTAAAAACTTATGATATAATATTAAGGTAAAAAAAATTGTTTTTTAAAGACAAAGCAATCTCTCGTTCGATATCGCTATAATTTCTTTTTTACGATTAAATAGTATCAATTTCTATATTTGGGAAACAAAATAATTAATTTCTTTAATTATTGCTGAGAATGGTAAATTTTTGACATACTTAATTGATTGAAAAAAATTCTCATAAAGAATATATTTTTAACAATGTTTAAAATTATATCAAATATTTTAATCTTAAAAAATTTGATGTATTAAGAAATAATAATTTAAACATTTTAATAAAAAATAAGTTTTTTCAAAAATGTCACTCGAACATATTTTGTTTCAATCTCCATGGATTACTTATAACGATAAATTTCTTCAATCTCGAATAACTTTAACTTATCCCGAAAATATCATTTTCACAGCTCAATTTTTAAAACATACTGTAGAATCTGATATTTATAAAAAATACCCTCATGCAAAAAAAATGGATTGTTCGGCTTTTCAACAAGTCGATTGGAATAACGCCATCATAGTATTTGACAACGATTTACAATTAATTTTAGCACCGGATCCAGTTCATGAACTCGTACGTTTGAATCGTCGGTTAGAATATAAAAAAGCAGCCAATGTTATTTTCAGTCCTTTTAAGTTTTTTCCATTCTTTGAATTATATCATCGAACAAAAATTATTATTTTTATAATATTATTTTTTTACATTTTTAACAAATTTTATTCATTACGGTACAATATTGGTCTTTTGAGTCTATCCAATAAGATTTCAAACGATTTACCAATTCCTCCGAATCCACAAAAACGTGACGTTCTGCATTAGGTACTGGTTGAGTTATTAAGCCATCGTAATTTTCTTTAGCTTTTTTATACATTTTCATAGAATATGTTTTATCCATCAGTCCAGTGAGTAATTGATTTCTGTCAAAAGTATCATAGATATGATTTTGTAAAAATTGTTGAGGAAAATTTCGTAATTTATAATAATCTAGAATCCAAAAATAGGTAGTCCAAAACCAAACCATTAAATTTTCATCCATAAATTCTACGATGGTAAAACGAATACGTTTTTTCATTTGTAAAATAAAAGATGATAAAATAATTGGCGGTTCATCACTATCTTCAATTAATGATAAACAATTATGAATAGTCGGCGAATTTATATCGGTGATGGCTACGAGAGTTGGAATAAAATCATTTCCGAAAAGAAACGAGACTACGAGTAATCGTTTGATCGGATATTTTAATTTATCATCTACGAAATCATTAATATTATAAAATTCATTTTATCTATAAATTTGAATAGTTTGATATCTATCTAAACGCAAAAACGATAAAATAAAAACGTCTTGATCTACACTGACAACAATAGGATTTTTACAATTTTGTAAAGCTTCTGCCACTTGAAAAATTTTATGTTCGCCTTCACCCGGAACATTACATCCGCATAAAACGATATCTATCGGTAAAATACATTTGTTCAATTTATAAATTAAATATTTTTGTACCAAAATCGTTAATTTATTATTGCCAAATAACATATATCGATAAAAGGATTTTTTTGAAGACGCATTCTTGGATCGGCGACGTTCTCTTTGAGTCGCCCATTTCATCGGAACACCTTCGCCATCAAACGATAAGATTAACATAAGTTTTTCTTTTTCCTGCGAAGTATATGACAAAAGTGTTTTTATCAAGTTTATCAATTGTGTCCATACTGATTCACAAATTTCATTAAAAATTCGTTTTTCTTCACTTTCCAAAACATGTTCAATAGCTATATATAAAAAACTTTGACAATCTATTAGAATAGAACCAAAATAATTAGGTTTAGTCGATGGTGGAGCGATAACTTGAATAAATTTACAAAAATTAGTAATACCCATGATTTTTCCAAAATCAATTCTAATATAATCTTTTATATACTTTATAAAGAAATATATGTAAAAAAAAAAAAAAAAAAAAAAAAAAAAAAAAAAAAAAAAATTTTTTTTTTTTTTTTTTAATTTATATTTTTATATTTTTTATATTCTGTCGTAAAGAATATTTAAGATAAATTAATCCAATAATAAAACTTTTTATAATTAAAAAAAGAATTACAATTCCCCAAAAACACCATCTTTTATAAAATGGATTCGAAGAATTGAAAATTCCAAAAATCGTAAATGTTGAAAAGCGTTCTTTTGGAATAATTAATCGTATTTCATTCGTCACTAAACTTTTATATTTATAAGATCTAATATACGATGATTTAAAATTAGGATATGAAACGTTTGTTAAATAATCTGAAGTATCTTCTTTTTCTCGAATCAGTTTTCCAATTATATTTTCTGGTTTTACGAGTATTTTTATATTAAGATTTATATAAAATGTATTTGATATTTCGGGTAGAATAATTTTTCCATCATTCGTCAAAGCATATCTTTCCAATAAAACTCTATTCATCGATTTTGTACGTTGATATTCTTCGATATCCAATGTAGAAATTTTTTGATAATATTCATTTTTAAATCCATCTCTCGGATAAAAAGGCTTTTTGTTTTTATCAACAGCATACGTATTATTTATTAAATATTGTGCTTCGTTATTTTCGAATGTTAAACATAATGGATAAATTTCATCGCCGCAATTCGAAATTGCATAGCGATTAGGAATTGTTTCGGGCGGCTTAGTTACATCAACTCGAGTCAAATAATATTCGTTTCCATGAACATCGAAAGGAAAAATATGTTTTCCATCTACAGCAGATGCGTAATAAGGGGTACCGTCTGCTAATTTAGCCGGAGTATTATCGTCAGGATAATATTCGTTACCAAATTCATCGATAGCATAATATTCTTTTTTATCAATACCTATACCAATTATCGGTTTACCATTTACTATTTCGTAAATTTGTTTTCCATTTATAGTATTATATCTCGGTTTACCCGTAACAGTCAACGGATAAATATATTTTCCATTGTTTTTTATCATTGCTAAACTAGAAACGCTATATTCGTTTCCAAATCTATCTTTAGGATAATAATATGTTCCGTCCGATTTGCGTGCATATTTATCGCCTAAAATTATTTCTTGACAACCAAGATTTGCGTATATTTGATACGACATTTTTATAATCAAATACTTATTTAAAAAAAAAAAAAAAAAAAAAAAAAAAATTTTTTTTTTTTTTTTTTTTTTTGTAAGTAAGATGTTGACAATTTACATCTTATTATTTTTTATAATGTATACTTGTCATTGTTATATGGCTCGAAATTTATTGTCTTATTATATGGTTAAGCCTTACAAATTTCATTTAAATCTTTTTCGTTGGAACAAAGATGTCAAACTCGCATTTGATTGAGTGGTTCGATCAATTATTGTTCGGTAGTAATTTCGATGATCTTTCTTCCCCTCTACACGAAACAAAAAATTTAATTTACGTATGGAATCTGAAAATATTCCTTGGTCTCATATGATTCTTCATGGCGGTCTCACGGCTTTCCCTTATCAAATACACGGTGATTTAAATATTTTAATCGATTATTTAGAAAAACAATGGATTGATGGACAAACTCATATTGATCCTCCAATTTGTAAAACCAGAGCCGTGTTGAAATTTTGGAATCAATTCCAAATTTTATTGGCAAAAAAACTCGAACAGATTCCTCCACCTTTACCTTTTCCATCTGAACGAGACGATGAAATTTTAAAAGAAATTTTAGAACCCACACGCTATGATTACAGCGTTGAAAATTTCGAGTATCAATCTGCAGAATTTTGGGGTCGCGTGGCTCGCAAATTTATTAATTTAAATAGATCGGTAGAAGAAGTCTCCCCGCTGCCAAACATTTCTTCCAATTTAATGAAAAAAATCATTCAGTTATACGATATCGTATGCAAATCACGCGGTCAATATTTTGACCCTTTAACTATGCATCTGGTACCCAGTTATGAATACGTGAATGCTGCCCATTGGCAAACGAGTAAAAATTTAGAAGCTTTTATGCATGATCGGCCAACGCATTCCTTAACACTTTCTATACAAACTCTTTTGAAAAATAGTATAAAAGATGTACTCGACGGTAAAAAACCTTCGGTAATGTCAGTTAATTTTTGTCCGCAACTAGACGCTCTTTTACATAATGTACAAATTATTCATGATAAAATTGAACAAGTTCCTCAAAGAGACTTACCACCTAAATTGATCGATGTTTTTCAAAGACTTTTAGCTTTATGTCATCAAGACGGATTATGGGAAAAAGATGTTTCTGAAATTAAACCCGAACCCACATCTCTCAGTCTTTTACATATGGCAACGCACATTCGAATTTTAGAAAGAGAAAAGAAAATTTTATGGAAACATATTATTAATGAAAATGATTCAAAATTTCATTCAGAGCTGTCAAAGCACACTTATCCGAACGACCTTTATGTAGATGGCAAAAAGAAGCACCATTGGTCGTCGGTCCGGTCATAATATTTCGTTTTCTTTTCAAAGGGGGTACGCCAAATTTTTCTACGTTAACCGTATTACCAACCGGTATACCGGCATCGTATAAAATATTAGGTTGGAAAAAATTTCCTTTATAACCGAAAATCACGGGCGAACCAGGATATGATTTTTGTAAAAAATCAAAACGACTTTTCAAAAATTTTAATGTATCGGGATAAGAAGTTCCATCGTTCATCGTTACTAAAACGTCGGGTCGACAATGCGGATTTATTTTTCGCATTTGTGAAAAACTCATCGGACTCGTAATTAAAAAATGTTGAAGCAATCCGGTGGCATCTTTATATGCCAATTCTAAAGGTATGTATGTTTGATCTAAAACCACACCTTTAGTATGAACTATGGCATGCATCTTTATTTTTCTTTTCCTCTCTAAGAAATAAAGATGAAAGGATTAGGATTTACAACACTTCTTCTAGGTTTTGTATTGATTAGTTTAATAATAAGCGTAAGCTTAATTGCCTTTACAATGTTTAGAATGGCTAATGCAACAGAGTATGTTAAGGATGCTAACAAAGTTATAACAACCGAAGGAGTTTCGGCTAAAGCATTCTTTACAAGTAATAAATTAATGTTAATAATTCCGAACGTTACAAATGTTCTCAGTATTATAGTTATAGCCGTATTAATAGCAACGCATTAATAACAAAGCATACACATTTCACGTAATGAATTTAAGACTGATTATATCAGCTACCCTATCATTTCTAATATTATTCGGTCTAATAATGTATGGTTATTTGGTTTACTCGATAAAGACCGATTCAACCAGCACAAATGGACCGGGCGTATTAAGCAATAATAAAATATGGTTTTATACACAATTATTTATACAAATAACATCATTTATCGTTTCTGGTTTTATCGTATATAAGAATTGAAAAGAAAGAATAAATTTCAAATACAGATTCGAATATATATAGATTGTAAACTCATAAAAAAAAAAAAAAATTTTTTTTTTTTTTTTTTTTTAATTCTTTTGTGAATTCAAGATGTAGTTATTTTTAGTTTTATTTTTGAAAAATAAATTATTATATTAAATGAATGATTAATTAAATAATTCATTCATTTTCAAAAATGAAAATGATTACATCTTGGATTCTAAGAGAATTTAATTTTCAAAAACTTTTTATAATTTAAAAAAAAAAAAAAAAAAAAAAATTTTTTTTTTTTTTTCTTTAAGTTTAATGTTTTTATCAGACAAAATTGATCTTTCTTTAACTCTAAGATGTAGTTGTTTCTATTTTTGAAAATTAATTAATTTGTTAATTGTTAAACATTTTGCAATTTTATCGTATAATTAAAGAAGATTGAAAAATAATATTTGTTGAATCCATTTAATAATTTTTTAAAATAAGTAATATTGATTCCGAAAATATTATACGGCGAACATATGATAGCGTCATAAAATTTTTACAATTAATGCTTGGGGCAGATAAAATGATGATTGTTTCTAAACATTTAAATGAACATTTTCCGGATTGGAATGATTTTTGGTCAGTAATTCGTAAATGGCTTATGACGGAGCATCCATTAACGAACATGCAACGAAGCATTAAAAGTTTTGCTCAATTATTTCCCGGTTATGAATCCTTTTCAAATGATCTGGACCAATCGTTGGTTCTTCACGAAGATTTTTGGAATAAAGTATACTTTCAACTTCGCTCGGCTCAAGAAAAATTAAAATGATAAAAGTAGGACAATTAGAACCTTTTGCCTTATTAACATTAGCCGGCGGATTATTATATTCTATAGGTATTTTAACTATCGAATCTAAGGCAAACACATGTTATAGAATACATTTCATTGTTCTTACACTCATCATTTTTACAGCTCTTTTAACTATATGTGTGCTTAAATATTTGAAATATCGATTTACATGTAGTCAAATGAATGATTTAATTATGTCTATGAAAATAAAATAGGCAAATAATGATTTTTTTCATTTCGGAAAAGAATAGCATCTCCGGACCGAAAACCTATTATATACCAACACATTATTGGAGACTCGATACAATGTTCCGTATTTCCCGAAATCGTTTCGTATTCTAAATTTTGAATACAACATAAAAATATTCGAAGGCAAACATCGTCTTTTTTACAAATTTTTACACCATCTTCAAATTCTATCGTGAATGTGAAATGAGGCGAAGAAATATAAGCTTGTTTCAGAGGTCTAAAAGCCTTTTTTTTAATAATTTCTAAATATTCCATCGTCTTTTTTGTTTAAATCGGAAAAAAATTATTATTAAAGAAATGGATTTCGATCAGTCGGCGATAAACGATGTAGTGGTCGAAGCTCTTTTAACAAAGAATAAAAATATATTTGGACAATATTTTACGCTCGATGGATGCGCTGCTAACGTCGATCCACAGACGGCTGGACAAGCCAAAGAAATGTTTAAATCGTTATATCCCGATTTGGATTTTGACAAATTTTTAGACGATTATAAAAAATCTAAAATTATAGCTGTAAATGCGGATGAAAACGAACTTCCTCCTCCCGTTAGTCAAATATGTAATAAATTGGCTTTCGATGCATCGAGTAGAAGAATGGTAAGTGTGTTGAGTCCAACGCATGCAAAAAAAAATCGTAAGACGGAATTTGATATATGCGAATTTATAAAAACGCGAAGTGAAAGCGGAATACCGATCACATTTCAATCTGACGCGGATTTAGAATCAGATTTAGATATTTTAATGGAACCACAAAAAACTTCAACAATCGATACGGGACTTAGAAAAATTGCACAACTTGTAAGTGTATTAAATTCATCCTGTAATTATCGTTTATTGGATGTACATCCTGAAAGAACTATTCGTTAGATATAATTTTAAAAATGTTATTCATTTGTGAAAATTATATTTATATCTTTTAATATCTTTTAATATCTCTTATTAAAAAAAAAATTTTTTTTTTTTTTTTTTTTTTTTTTTTTTAAATAAGTAATAGTATGGAATCTATTCAAGATTTATTCAAATTTATTTTGGAGCAAAATCGATGTATAGTTTTTGGTGACATTGGACGTTATCCCCATCATCTTTTAAAAGCTTTAAAATCTATTCCTATGTTAAAAGTTGTAATCATTTCACAAAATGAAAATTTATATTCTCTAGATAATAGAATTCGCGTATTACGTTCCGGAGACATTCTAGAAAAATGTGATTTATTAATTTATATAGAACCGATGTCTTTGCAAATGGTTGAAAAACATCCTTTAGCTTCTAGCGTCGTTGTATTTACATCTCATTTCACTTTTAATATACCTTGCGGAGAGTGGTGGCCAAATGTTTGTTTTTTTCTCAAAATAGATCCTGAAGGTACGAGACAATTAATAGAAAAAGAAGATTTTTCAATTCAAACACGAAACATCGGTCTTGTAAAAATTGATCATGTAAATACCGTCATTATTTCAGATAAAGAATTACCATCGACTCCCTTGAATACAAACAACTCGTATGTCATTATAGATCTTACAAATTATAATCGCGATACATTGAGCATGTATTTAGCATTTTGGAATGCGTTTGATTTTATGTTAGAAAATAAACATATGATCGATCGATGGGTTATATGTTTCTCTGAAAATGGTTACACTGCTTATAAAACATTTACGCAAAAAGTTTTAGATTCACTTTCATGTAAAAAATTTGAATACGGTAATGTAACAGATAATCGTACATTAGTAAATTTACTACCTTTTTACAAATCCGGAATAATGGATAAAAAATTTAATTTAGAAGTATTTTCTTTTGGCGAAATGAAATTTGTGGTTCCTAAAACAATTGAAGATGCTTGTAAAGCTGCCGTTATGTATAATACTTATCCTTTAGTTAAAAACGTATTGGGAGTACAAAGTTAAATATATAAAATCTTTTATTTCTTTACAAAAAAAAGAAAAATTATACATATGTAAATATAAATAAAGATATGTCGAATCCGACAGTACCCAATTTGAATTCAATAGTCGCGTCTCTCAATCCAAATTGTAGTAATGCAGGTCATTGTATGGCAACGAGATCACGAGGTCGGCCAAAGAAAATAAATCCTGTTATCGCTAATATAAATCCGCATCAGAAAATTTCCAAAAAAAGTAAAAAGGGTAAAAAAGGTAAAAAAGGAATTTGCAGTGATGGAAGTTGTAGTAGTGGAAGCAGTAGTGGAAGTCCGAGCGGAAGTCGAAATGGAAGTCCGAGCGGAAGTCGAAATGGAAGTCGAAATGCTTCTCCGTCAACTAGTAGTAGACGATCTATATCTCATCCCTATTTGAAAAGAACATCTGAGAATGAACTTCGTTACGATTATGATCCACATAGTTTAACATTCAAATTAAAAAATTCAAAATTTTCACAAAAACGACTTCCCAACAAAGTATGTCGTGTTTTTACGAGTCATTGTGCAAAAAGATTTCCTTTAAAAAGAGATGAAAAGCCTCGTAACACCATTATAGAAATGGAAGAGATTTAATGAAATATCCGAAATATAAAGCTAGAATACTTAGTATTAAATATTATTTAATGAATTGTTTTTGGTAAAATTTTTCATAAAAAAATCAAAAAGGCTAAATTTTTATAGTCTTATAATACAAACCCTTAAAGGAAAAAAAAAAAAAAAAAAAAAAAAATTCAAAAGGTTTTAGATTATAAAAGATTCTTTTCGATTCCGTCCGGGATGTAGATGTTTTCATTTTTTGAAAAATTAATAATTTATTAATTACTAATTAATTATTACTAATTAATTAGTAATTATTAATTAATTTTCTAAAATAAAAATATCTGCATCTTGGACTGACCCGAAAAGAATCTTTTATAATCTAAATCCTTAAAAGAAAGTAAAGTTAAAAAAAAAAAAAAAAAAAAAAAAAATATTTTTTTTTTTTTTTTTTTTTTTTTTTAACTTTACTTTCTTTTAAGGATTTAGATTATAAAAGATTCTTTTCGGGTCAGTCCAAGATTCACATATTTTCATTTTAGAAAATTTATTAATAATAATTAATTAGTAATAATTAATTAGTAATTAATAAATTATTAATTTTTCAAAAAATGAAAACATCTACATCCTGGACCGAAACGAAAAAGAATCTTTTATAATCTAAATAATTTTTTTTTTTTTTTTTTTTTTTTTAAGACAAGATTTAGTTTTCTTATAATTCTATTGCAAGTATTTGTTTCATGTCTCTTACACGACTTAAGGCAGTGTAAACCCAATTTACATCTCTATTTTTATCAAAACTAATGACAATTTTATTATCATCTATCGTATCGCCTTGATATTTATGAACCGTACCGGCAAAACCCAATTCCAAAGGAAATAGTCCCGTCGTTTTGTCTTTCCAAACAGTGACTTTTAAATTAGTATTTGGATTTTTACACATTACCTTATTTTCATCGATTTTTTGTTCAAAAATCAATTTGGTTCCATTATCATAATGCGGAGGATGATTTTTAGTCACAAATACTATACAACCCGGCTTTACAGTTAGATGTTCCTGAAGTTGAATTTCCGGACCTTCAACTTTATTTTTTAAATAAAAAGAATTGAATGTTTTTACTCTATCGTTTCTAAAAGCCATGGCTTTGTCTACCTGTAACAACATAGTATTATCAATATTTTCCACGACGGGAAAATATTTATTCACAAATTCAAACATATTTTTTTCGTTGTTCTCCTCGACGAATTTGCGTAAAGAATTTATTATTGTTTCGTATTCAGGTGTAAATCTTTTGCTTTCTTTCAGACGTATATGACGAACATCGTATCTTTTTTCGTTAAACGTAATGGAAAATAGATTATGCGTTGATTTGACCGGATTCAGTTGATGACGATCTCCCATGCAAACAAAAAGTAGAGGTAATTCGGTTCTATCCATGAAAAATCGAATCAGCCAATACATTAACCATCCGTTAATCATAGATACTTCATCTACAACGACTATATAGGGATAAATAGCACAAGTGAAATGAGATAAAATATCGCGACTTTGTTTGATATTCTTTAATAAATCTTTTTCATCCTTTAATTTTTTTCGAACATATTACAAATATGGGGACTTAAATTAACGGTGGAATGAACCGTTTTACCATTTATCGCATGAGCACTTCGAGCAGTAAAACTCATTCTGAATTGCAAAGTATCGATATACTCGAGTGTTTTTTTAACGACATAAGTTTTACCAGTTCCGGGTCCTCCCGAAACTATCACCAACATTTTTCGTGGTTTTTTTAACCATTTTGCAACGAGCTGAACGAATGATAATTGACATTTTGTCAAAGTAAGGCAATGTTTACGGAGCCCCGGCTGATCAACTTGGATTTCGGAGGATATAGTATGCGCGGATGTCATTTATGTCCTATGAAAATAATCACTTTGGTTCTCGTTAAATCGGAAAACGGTGAAAATGATAATAGCAATTCGAGCGAACAACACGTTCTCTTAATTTGTTCCCGCGTACCAAATAGTTATTTATTAGATTTATATTCCCTATACGTCGGTCGAGAACAAAATCAACGAAATGAATGGTTATCCTCGGCGTACGTTAAATCGATTATAACTCTGAGCGTAGAAAAATTTATAAATCCAAAAAAATGGTTAAATTCTATGGTATGGTCGCGATATCGACAAGAAGATAAAAAAGCTAGTCTGGAATTATTTATCAAACGACCTAAAAAATCTGAATTTTATTATGCGGTAGGTGTCGACGGAACCATTTTGATATGTAAAGAAAATCCAAAAGAATCGATAATTATTAACAAAAGTACAGTAGAAATTTTATGTGGAAAATCTAGATTTTATTGTAATAATCCGACCATAACAGTTGTTGATCAAGAATTCTAATAATAATTTTTTTTAGAAAAATACTCTTTTCTATATAATTTTTATTTAAAAAAAAAAAAAAAAAAAAAAAAAATGTTTTTTTTTTTTAAATCTAAAAAATGTAATTATACAAATATGAATAAATTAATTTTTTTTAGGATGTAAACTATACGAAAATCCTACTCCTTCATTATGTTGTTCACCGAAAAATATCTTTTCGGCCGAGCATGTCACATTAAACCACGAGTTTTTCGACGGACCCGTGCTAAATTGAGCAAAATTCTTTTTCGGAGCTTCAAAGCTCAAAACTTCTAACGGTGTTCTGTAGGGATTCTTAGCCAATCCATCTCGAGTTAAGGGTAAAGGTTTACCGCTTCTACACTGATATTTAATCAAAGTCAAAATATCTTTCTCGTAAGCAGATTCGTCGTTATTAAATAATTGTCTTTCGACAATATTTATCATATTATAAAATTGAATTGCAATTCCGCATTTAGTAAATATATTACGAACATCTGAAAATGCGACTATTTTATTTGGTGAAATTCTTCGCAACATAATATATAGATATTTTAAATGTTGATAAAGAACTTTAATCGATCCTCTGTCTTCAACCAAAACATAATTGAAAGTATTCAAATATCGAAATTCTCCCTTTAAGTTTTTACCTTTGTTTCGGGGACCTCCTTTCACGAGATGACAAGCGTCGGGTAATACTTTCATGAGTTTTTCAATGGAGCAATCCACATAAACGGTAGAATATCGACGTTTGTTAGAAAATTCGAATACTTGTTTTTGAGTAGAGAATAATGCCATATCGTATAAAATATCTTTTTCGACATTAAATTGTGGCGCGTTTCCGGCCATTAAAGCTGATAAATGTTTACTGTCGAGCGCGCCTTGAGTATCCGATTTGGTGGCTCGGCAAGCTCGATGTATTCCAAAAGCATCGCCGGGTGTTGGAAATTTTAAATATTTTATTATCGCCCACATAAATTCGGGTACCGCATCAATATGTTTGTTAAAAATATTGATATCGGGAACTTTTCGAAAATGAAATTCTATTAATCTTAAAACGGAATCTAAACTATGCGGTCGTATTTTAAACAGAATGGCTTCGAAAAGATCGGGTCTTTTTTCACGGGTATATTCCATCAATCGTTTTGCTATGAACAGCGACGGCATATTTTTCCTGTTGAACAATGAAAAATAATAACAATAATAATATTGCCAATAACAATAACAAAAATAATAAACAAATGGATAAGTCAGATGTTTTTTCACTCATAGAATTAAAAGCCATATATAAAATAATTCGTTTTCAAAAAACGACGAACGAAATGAGTATGCTCGTATATATAATAATGTTTACGGGGTTAAAAGTAGCCGATATTTTAGGTTGGTTTAATTACAATTCCCGTAAACGACGAGAATTTTTAAGACAAAAATTAACTATTTTAAAAGATTATGAGTCGCTTGGAAGACTATTTACAAAAAAACATCAAACGTATTTGATTCAATGGAAAAAATTTTGTCAAACTTTACTGCCTAACAAAAAGAAAAATATTACATTCGAAACCTTTAGAAAGTCATGTAAAAATGCAAAGGCAAAAGGGCTCTTAAATATAAAGGATGATGAAATTATATTTAAGTAAAAAAAAAAAAAAAAAAATTTTTTTTTTTTTTTTTTTTTTTTTTTTTTTCAATTTGTATATTTGTCAGAAAAGATTTTCGAAAATTGAATTTTCATTCGAGTCCAAGATGTAGTCATTTTCATTTTTGATAATTAATTTATTAATTGGTGATTGGTTAATTAACAAATTAATAAATTTTCAAAAATGAAAACATCTACATTTTGGACCTATTTAAAAGAATCTTTTATAATCTAAATCCTTAAAAAAAAAAAAAAAAAAAAATTTTTTTTTTTTTTTTTTTTTTTTTTTTTTTTTTTTTTTTTATAATTAAGAAATACATTTTGACAGAATTGATTTGTCATTAACGTAACTTTTCATAGCATCATTTGAAAAAAAATCATTTATTACTTTTCTACAAATTGGGCAAGTATTTTGTTCTTCAAACCATTTTTTAACACAGTTTTTATGATATGAATGCATACAAGGCAAAATCACCATTTCTTCATTTAAAGAATATTTTTCTATACAAATAAGACAAGATTCGTCTTTTAAAATTATTTTTTCATCAATTTTTATAACGGATAACATTTCAAAAATACTTTTCGGAAGAGAATTTAAATCATATATATCAGAATCGGAACTTGAAGAATCATCCGATGATTCTTCAAAGTAGTCAAAAAACGGATGCTTGGTTCGACTAAAGCAACCCATAACCTTAAATTTCAGGATAAATTATTTAAATTATTTGACAAATCATTTTTATATTCATATAAGTTTCTATCTTTTTCAATTAAAAAAAAAAAATTTTTTTTTTTTTTTTTTTTTAAGAAACGCATTCTGACAGATTTGTTTCATTATTAGAATAATTTTCCATAACATTGTTTGAAATATGTTTATTTGCTACTTCTCTACAAATTGGACAAGTGTTCTGTTCTTCAAACCATTCTTTAATGCAATTTTTATGATATATGAGTACAAGGCAAAATTATTATTTCTTCATTTAATGTGTATTTTTCTATACAAATAAGACAAGATTCATTTTTTGAAATTATTTTTTCATCAATTTTTACAACGGGTAACGTTTCAAAAACACTATTCGGAACAGGATTTTTATTTGGAGGAATATTTAACGATGCTTCCAATACACTATTTAATAAATTGTTATCAAAAGATTCTCCCATTAAATTAATTAAATTATTGGATCTATTTCTATTTGCAATGCGTCGTCTTCTGTTTTCAATAACAGGATCGAGTAAAAGTCCATCGTAAAAACTATATAAATCTAAATCTTCGTCATCATGACTCATTTCGAAATCGGAATCATCAGTATCAGAATTTGAAAAATCTTCCCAGTCCAATAACGCCATTGATTCTTCAAAGTCAAAAATTGGACGTAAAATTTGACTAAAGCTAAAGCAACTCATACCCTTAAACTTTATTAAAATTAATCTGAAAAAATCATTTCTTTTTATACTTGTATGATTCTAAACATTCCATATGTGGAAAAAAAAAAAAAAAAAAAATTTTTTTTTTTTTTTTTTTTTATGCTTTTTCTTCCGTTATTGATTCATGAAGAGAATTCGCTGGATCATCAGGATACTCAATAGCATAATTTAATACAGAGGGAAGAGAAATAAAATTTTCTGTATTTAATGATAATTTTTGAAAAACGATTATTTGTTTGATTTCACCACAAATTTTATACGAATTATCACCAAACGAAGTCCGACTTCTAATTTCCATATGACATATACCTAAGAAACTAGTAGATGATAATAAAGTCGATTGAAGTACCGATGCATATATATTTGTAATCTTTTCGCCATCGAAAATTTTTAAACTTAAAAGACACCAATTTTGATCAGAGATTTTAATATTATCTTTGATATGATAATGAGTACAATAATGACATAATAACGGTTGGCATGGCGTATAAAAAAATCGACCACCTGTATGAAGTTTTTCATCATCGTCTTCTCTTAAAGACATTCCTATTATATCGAGCGGTTTACATTTTTTTACAACAAACGATAATATATTATTCTCTGATTTTTGAAGAATAAATTCTCCGGCAACTATTATATTATATATTTGATTTTCTTGAATAAGCGTTTTCACAAACGCCTTTTTTTCAGGACCACAAAATTTTCCTTTATTATATTTAGATTTACCATTCATATGCGTTTGATAAACAGAATATTTTTCCAAATCTTCTAACCAAGAAGTTTTAATCAAATTAAAAGCTCCGGTTTTCTTTTCTAACGTTTGAATTTCAGTTTGAAGAAGAGGTAACGATAAAATTCCATTCACTAAAGCATTATAATCGGAATATTCCATCTTGTTTTTTAATAAAATAATTATTTTTTTTTCCGTAAAATATAGAAATATTTATTACTTATTTATTCGTTTTTTTCTAATTTGAACAAAATAATAAATTATTTTTGTTTTCCAAATTATTTTTTTCTTCTATCCAAGTATATTTTCGTTCTGATGATATTAATAAATGTACATGTTGTCTAATACTATTAATCATATATTCGATTGCTAACCAGGATAATTTCGGATTTATTAATCTTATGAAGAAATAATAAATTTCAATCATTGTTATTTCATGCATTTGACTTCCTTTACAAGCAAATTCACTTGCTAAATCTTCAATCATTTTCTCTATTCGATCTCTATCTACAATTTCTGTAAATAATTCAATTCCTTTAAATCTCACAGATAGTTGTATTAATAATTTTTGACCGCTCAAATAATAAATGTAACCGTATTGTTCTTTGTCTTCTAAAAGTTTAGAAATATATTTTCTCATCACATCCAGAATTTTTGGATGAGTCATTAAATCTAAAGAAATATAATATTCTATCGGCCATTTACCGCGCTTTAAGTTTATGGTTTTCAAAACCGATTCCAAAGATTCCTTTTGATATAATTCGCATAACAAATTATCGATGGGTAATCGACACGTCGCCAGTCTTTCATACATCTTTCTTTTTTCCAAAAAAAGATGTATAAAAACGAATCATCATACTTATGAACAAAAATAAAAATAAAACTACGATTCCATAAATGATATACGTTATCCACGGAAAAACACCTTCTATTCCTGACCAAACTGTAGAACTGACTTGATTCGCAAAATGATTTAAAGCGTCTGCCACAGTGGGTCTTTGACAACGCATGGTTTCGTTGGGCGAACAATTTACATATTGACAGTCACACAATCGACAACAAGATTTTTCTTTTTCCTCGTCAAAATTATCGCATACATTCATCAGCGTTCCATTTCCATTATCGTCGCAAAACGGAATATTATCGAGAGGTTCTTTTTGACAACAACTTAATTCACGATATTTACATACCGATCCATCGGCTTTTTCTTTAAAGCATCCCGAATTAGATTCTATATAATTCCAAACACTCGCTATGCCGATTCCTACGGCCGTTCCCGTAGCCGCAACTGCTAAACCCTTTTTACTGAAAAGGGTTTTAAATGTTCCGCGTAATTTTTTACTATTTGAAACGAGTGTTTTTAATCCGTGTTTAGATCTCGTTACAAATTTGAAATTGTTAAAACGACTCGTAGCTCGAGGTTGTTGAAAATTAAATTTGCGTTTCAAAATCATAGCGTTTTCAAAAAAACTTGATTGATAAAATTTTTTATATCTTTGAAAAAAAATACAATAAAGAATGGTTGCTACTGAATCGACACCGTGTTTATTTAATCCCGTGAAATCAGAATGTAAGGGTCCGAAAAGAGCAAATTTAAACTTGCTTGCATGTGAAACACATTTGAAAAATCTTTACGGTTTAGAAATGTGGTATCATTTAGAAGATCATCCAATGAATGTCGCATTCGTCGGAGGATTTTTACGACCCATTAAAAATATGACATATTTTTCCCGAAATACAGTTATTTTTCCGACAAAAGAATTTTTTGATAGAACTATACGACCGGAAGAATATGATGCTGAAGAAGCGAAATATCGAGATTATACAATGAATCCCATTATTATAGAATACATGAGAAAGTACGGCATGGTAGCAGGTCAAAGTGTAGAACATCGATTGGCAGTCGAAATTTATCGAAACTTGATTCCTGACGATGTAGATCCCGGACCGAATCAAAAAACTCAATATCCTGGTTTGAGTACTCTTGTTCGAAGTAAAAAATTAATATCGGAATCTCATATACGAGATCGTCCCGTATATAAGGTTTTAGAAAACAATAGTTTATATACTAACGATAAATTAGATAAAATAACAGCCAAACATTTTTCGCTTTGTATGCAATATCTTCTATTTAATATGATAAATTCCGAATTTCAAGTTTATACAACAGAAAAAAATTTTTTAGATTATTTGATGTATAATTGTGAATTTGTGGAAGGAATCGGTGTAGTAGCAACAGAAGATATCAATTATCCCCATCCTTTGGTATTAAACGGTCATTCCAAAGGAACGCAAATTTTATATAATGCTTTTGTAACACTAATAAATAAAGATATTTTGAATAAAAATTATACTATAAACCAAACGCCTTCTCAATATGCTCTAACGCAAGCTTTTAAAGGTGGATCTTTGTGTTAGATAATATACATAAATCTTCATTAAAAAAAAAAAAAAATTTTTTTTTTTTAATATATTGGTGAACCATCTATTTCTGGCAACGATGCTGTTCCTGGTTCTTCTCGAGCAGAGCGATTAGTTTCTGGTAATTCAAATTGATTAAAATTAATCAAAACCAATTGATTATTAAAATCCAAAAACCAATTATCTCCTTTACACATCATTTTTGCACTCATTCCAGCAGGCTGTCTTTTAATTAGTAAAAAACAATTGATAATTTGAGACAAGTCGGCATATCGTTTAAATCTATATGCTTCCCCTTCTAATTGCTCCAAAGACATTTGTGTCATTTTGTTGTAAAGGGTTTTATTATCATCATATATATCCAATACATTTACAGATTTTTGATTATCCATCTTACTTATTTTTCATTTCGTGTCACTTTCACGAGTACTGACATTCGGTTTAACCTCTTCCCAATCAGGCATATATCGTTTACACAACTTACATCTGTACAAAATTTCCCGGTTTAATTTTCTAAAAAATTCTTCAGGATTTTCAAAATCTTGATCACAAGTACATAAAATTTTATCGTTGTTTTTAATTTCAGACATTACACATTTTTCACAAGATGACAAATGCCATCCATGTCTTTCATTGTACATCACGCGTAAATTCAATTCTGGTCTCATTAAAAGCGCATGATAAAATTTTATTATTTTAGAATATTTCTCGAAACGTTCAAATTTTATAATTTCTTTTTGTAAATTTGTTAAACGAATAAGTTTTTGATAAAACACACGAGGTTCGTCTTCAGGATGTAATGTAATCCAATCCATCATCTTTATTTTTTTTAAATTAATAACATATCATCCACTAAATAATTATCTTCGATTTCCAAATCATTCGTACAATCATCCTCAAATTTAATTTTTTTTGTACTCAATTTTGAAACTTGGGATGATCCTTTTCGTTTTTTAATAGGATCTACTCGCACGATATCTTCTAGTTCTTCATCAATATCATTTTCTTGTTCTTTCAAATTTAGCAACGATTCGTCTTCATCATCACCCATTTTATCTGAGCTATTATTTAACTGTTCTATATCCTGTATTAATTCCTCCAATTCTTTCAGTTCTTTGTCATTTTGTGTCTCGCGTTTACTCTCTTTTGATACGATTTTTTGCGGTTGTTGCATCGACAGATTGTTATCACCCGAGTTTAATAAAAACTCTTTTTCTAAAGAAATTAAAGGTCCTATATTAACTGTTTTACTCGGTCCCAATTTATTTTCTAAAAATCCTATAATATCTAAAACTCTTCCACTTATACGATAAACCTTTTTTTGATCGCCTCCTACATCTTTTGCATAACTATACCGAGAATTAATTTTCAATTGTAAAATACTTAAAAATGTTTGAGGAAATGTCATTTCCATATGTGAATAAAAACGATTATAAATGTCTTGACCGTTAAACACTTTAGTATCAAGAATGCAAGGTTGAACAAATCTATTTATTTTATATCCGGCTTCCGAGAACACTTCGGCTTTCTCTTCACAATCGTGACAGTTTTGTAAACTGCATTCTTTAAAAGAAAATTTAAAATCGTCAGAGATTAGAATTTCTGGACCTAAATCAAACGTCATTGCACGAGCAATTTTCATTAAAGGCTCTGAATCAACTACCGTTATAGTAGGAATCACGGGTTTACCATCATAAGGTTTAACAAATTTACATCGTGCTACGATAGCGATATCAAAATTAAAAATTTTTGAATTTTCGTACTCGTAATTAGAAGTAGAATAACTCGGATTCCACAAAGATTTTGAATGAGAAATATAATCTTGATAAATTATATTATTTTCTAACTTTTTCAACCAGTCGGTAGATATGAGATTTAAACAATGTTCGTCTGTATATTCCTTTACGGCCTTTCCCAAATATTTGTTTTTCAAAACATTCGAAACAAGTTCATTATAATTATTATCCATGGTATATAGCGTTCTTATTTTATGAAAAAATTGTGAGAAAAAATAATTATTTTATCTTGTTTATAAGTAAAATAGTATAAAATAAAATGATAGTAAAATTATAAAAAAATGTATCCAAAAAGTATAAATTATAAAGTAAGTTACTTTTAAAATTACAAACATTTATATATACTCATACCTTAAAAAAAAAAAAAAAAAAAAATTTTTTTTTTTTTTTTTTTAAATTCTTGTCTGGATATATCACAAACATAATTAATTTAAAATAATACAAATATTTCATATTTAACGTAAAATTTAAATTATTTTTTTTCTATATTTGATAGGAGGTCCATACCATCCATTTACCAACACTTTTTCGATTTGAGCGAGCGAATTTCCTTTAAATCGATCAAATCGTCTTCGAATAACTCGCCCGTTCATTGTAGAAATTTCATATACACATCCGTCTTCTAAATTTGTTTTTTCTAAACATTTTATACGTCCATTAGGTAAATGAAAATAACCTTTATAGTATACTAAATCGATTGAATGTTCAAATTTATATTTATATAAAAGGTCTATTTCTACATCGTGAATAATTACACCGTCGGTTTTTAAAGTTTTAAAAGCGGAAGAATCAAGTGCCTTTTTATATGAAATATGATAAGTTTGAACAAAATATCCTGGAATTAATTTAAGCTTGGGTAAAAATTCCGATAAAATCGCTCGTCTGCACCAACTAGCCGTATCGTATCCTCGAACTTTATAAACATCTAATAAATAAACTTGACCATTTTCCATTTTTTCGGCAGCAAATACAAATCCGTCTCCTAATGAAACATCGTTCCTCACCACACACTCATATCCTTCCCATTTTTCTTTAATTTTATCTCGATAACTATATACTAATCCGAAAATCCCATCTAGTTTACGAGCGAATAAATATTGTTTTCCATTTGGAATTTCGGAAACGCATTCTACCGGTTTTCTAGATATGTTATTTTTCTTTTGAGTTAATTGATAAAATGGTGATGAAACGGTATAGATTTTCATAGCATCATAAATTTTTTTGTATTTATGCAATGATTCAAATAATTCATTTTTTATTTTGATGAAAAAATCATCGGATGGTCGTTTTTTTTCCTTAAACGTCCCATATTCCCATTCAAATACCAACTTATAACAATAATCGTAATCGTCGTTGTTTTCTGAGTTATCGTTGCTCTTAAAAGAATACAATTGAGTGTGAGAATCGATCTGAACAAAATCTCGCGTTTCTACAGTTATTGGATTTTGAAAATTACCGATTTGATGTAAAAAATCTTTACATGTAGATTGCGACCATAAACGATAAGGCGTCTCTATTGAATGAACCCATTTAAACCATAAATCATCGTAATAAACGGAATGAATAGATACGATTCGTTTTGTTTCCCAATTCCCATCTTTATAACGAAAATGCGGTTTGACATAATATATTATTTTTTTTTTGGATCGAATAACCTAATTTTTGAAAAAACGATTCAAATGTTGATACGTGTTGAACGACGAGTCTAAATTCATATTCGTGCATTTTTTATTTTATCATTATTCACTTTTAGTTACTACTAATGCTGTTCTTATAACGATTGAATAAATTTTGTAAATGGATGCTTGACCAAACGATCCAAGAAAATCGAAAACGTACCACAAAAAACAGGATACTTAAAAGTATCAGCAAAAGAAACGTGAGTTTATAAATACTACGAAAAGCTAATACGTAAAAGAAGGGTATTAGAAGAACGGGTATGCTTGTACAGAAAATAACGGTATATGCTATTCCTTTTTCCAAAGAAGCAAACGAACCTGGGTTGAGATCGTCCGATTTTAATATGTCTTCGATATGTTCCATGAAACTTTATTATATTTTTTCATAAAAAAAAAAAAAAAAAAAAAAAAATTTTTTTTTTTTTAACAACTTTAAGGATTTAGATTATAAAAGATTCTTTTCGATTCGGTTCAAGATGTAGATGTTTTCATTTTTGAAAAAATTAATCACTAATTATTAATTAATTAATAATTAATTAATTAATTAATTTTCAAAAATGAAAACATCTACATCTTGGATTGAATCGAAAAGAATATTTTATAATCTAAATCCTTAAAGTTAAAAAAAAAAAAAAAAAAAAAAAAAAAATTTTTTTTTTTTTTTACAACAACTTTAAGGATTTAGATTATATAAGATTCTTTTCGATTCAATCCAAGATGTAGTTGTTTTCATTTTTGAAAAAATTAATCACTAATTATTAATTAATTAGTAATTAATAATTAATTAATTAATTTTCAAAAATGAAAACATCTACATCTTGGATTGAATCGAAAAGAATCTTTTATAATCTAAATCCTTAAAAAAAAAAAAAAAAAAAAAAAAAAAAAAAAAAAATTTTTTTTTTTAACAACTTTAATGATTTAGATTATAAAATATTCTTTTCGATTCCATCCAAGATGTAGATGTTTTCATTTTTAAAAATTAATTAATTAATTAGTAATTAATTAGTAATTAATAATTAATTAATTAATTAATTAATTTTCAAAAATGAAAACATCTACATCTTGGATTGAATCAAAAAGAATATTTTATAATCTAAATCCTTAAAAAAAAAAAAAAAAAAAAAAAAAAAAAAAAAAAAAAATTTTTTTTTTTTTAAGATTATAAAAGATTCTTTTGAGGTTAGTTCAAAGTTCCAAGATATAAATGTTTTCATTTTTGAAAATTAATTATGAATTAATTTTCAAAAAAAGAAAATAACTACCTCTCAGAAGTTGAAAAGAATCTTTTTACTTAAATTTTAAGCTAAAACTTAATCAAACTGAGTATTATTTAAATTAAAATCTTGTTTAATTTGCTTATAATTTCTTTCAGTTAAAATCAGTTGGTTTAGGTAGAGTTTAAATGATTCAATCATTATGTATGCTGTATCAGTATTTGAGCCTTCGTTTTTAAATAACTTATAGTTATCAATATTTTCAATTGATTCTAATATTTGAAATAGAGGCACTCTTTTACATAAATGACACCAATTTTTACGATACATGCTAAAAGATAATTTAATTTTTCCATCAAAATTTACATATTTATAATAGTAAACTCTTTCAATTTCAATATTCAAGCCATACAAATATAGTTTTATACATTTTGAACACATGTAGTAAACACAATCATTTTTTAGATAAACATAATGAATTATTATCGGCGTATGTAATGATGGAATTTTAAACTCATAATCTATCAACGTATCCATATTAACAACTACGTCTTTTTGTGAAAAAATATCCATAAAAGAATACGTCTGTTTCATATTTGTAAGAGGTAAGCATTTACCAATCGGTAATGTTATATATCGATAACCTGCTCTAACAACTTCCCGAACAAAAGAATATGGGAAAATAGATGCTAAATTCACAATATCGTGTACATTAGACACACGTTTCCATATTTTAGAGAGACATAATTCTTTTAACGAATACAATAAATTAGAGCTGAATGTTAGGTTGCAATAAAAAGTAGATTCAATATAGTTTTTTTTAAAGTGTAGATATTCTTCGTTTTTAATTAATTGTACTTTTAATCCTTTACCTACAATTTTCCAGGCATTGAGATCTATGTATTCGCGAGAGGCTGCCATGAAATGAATGTGATCATTACCACAAAACGTAAAAGGATGTTCTAAGAGAATCATTCTCGTTTTGATTTTTCTTCGGTATCGATCTTTTTTTCGAATGGTTTCAACGCAGACCTTATAAAATTGATAAAACGACGATTTTTGTAAAATAAAATAATATAAACGAATTGAATTGCGTTTAATCAAGTCATATTTATGGTGGTTAATGGATGTATTCATTTGAAAACCACAATCGTTATAAAGAAAATTTAAAATGGTTAAAAGATCTTCTTCGTCCGTATTAAAAACATGATGTTTAATATTTTTTAATTGCTTTTTTTGCCAACTATATTTTTCGAAATATTCATCCACAAATTTATTCCAGTCTCTATCGAGAATTCTTTGAGAGGGATTTAATAAAATATTCATTGTGAAGTTTTATACTCGTATGTTATATTTTAAAATACAAAAATCTTTTATATAGTTTAAAAAAAAAAAAAAAAATTTTTTTTTTTTTTTTTTTTTTTTTTTCGCAGTATAAAAAAGTATGCTGACAAATAATAAATGGATTCATATTAAATTTACACCCGATATATTGAAAGATAATAATAAATTGTATGAAATGTTTATATATGAAGAACAAAAAATTTTATATTTTTCCGCGAATGCCGTTCTTTGGTGTTTGGGTTACGATCAACCTAACGAAACTTTACATCAACTCGTTCCTGTTAATAAACAACACAAAGGACCATTTTTAGAAAACGGAATTTTTTTTAATGAAATGACGGTTCGTGATTTAATTGACGAAAGATTATCGGATGCTCAAAATTTAAATTTTAGAACATTTCGTACACTCATACGATTCGAGAAATGGTTTAATGATTATCTTATTGATTGCAAAGGTAAAAATCCCAGCAAACAATGTCCTTATTAAATGGAACAATAAAATGCCATATTTAAAATGTTATCATTTTCGGCATCGGTATTCATCATCACCCGTTCCATTTGCTGTTTCGTATCAGCCAACATTTTTTTTAAAATGTCTCGATCGCGTTCTTTCATCAAAATTTCCACATGTCTATTACGAACCATTTCCTTTCCCGTTAATAATCTGAGATAAGCTTCGTTTGCAGATTTCGAATTTCGAACGTCTAAAGAAATCGTTTCGTTTTCGGGTACGGTCATTGTTTCGTGGAATATCGGAGGTTTAAATACCGTAATGTTATCTTTTTTTTTCAAGATTAATATTATTTAAAACATGTTGTGCATCATTATCGATATCCGAAAGATGAAGAAAAAAATATTTTTTATTAGAATCTGAAACAAATAAATTCAAATGACTGGTTAAAACAATCAAATGTTTTATTCCTCGCGGTTTATATATAGTTTGTCCAAAGGGCGGTTCTACAAAAAATAAAAAATCAAAATTTTGTTTTTCTCCGATATTATAGTCGATTTGGTAAAGAGAACCCATTTTCCTTGGACAATATATATTTATGTTTTCTCGATAACTAAAACACATATCCAAGTAATAATCTAACAAATACGGTTGACGTCCTAAATTTCCAAATACTATACAAACATCATAATTTCGCCACGATGCAATTAAACGTTGGACATGACCGAGTTTTGTATCGGGATCACCGAATACGGATTTTTCTTTGCGGGAACGATCAGATGACTCACGTTTCCAATCTGAAGAAGATGGATTTTTATCTCCTTCATAAAAATAATATTCTACTTTTTCATTTGCTGGTATGTAAACAGACTTTTTCATATTTAATATTCTTATATTCTTTTTTAATAAATAGTTAAAAAAAAAAAAAAAAATCAATAAATGAAAACATCTACATCTTGAAACGAATCGAAAAGAATCTTTTATAATCTAAATCTAAATCTGAAAAAAAAAAAAAAAAAAAAAAAATTTTTTTTTTTTTTTTTTTTTAGATTTATAGATTTAGATTATAAAAGATTCTTTTCGATTCGTTTCAAGATGTAGATGTATTTATTTTTAAAAATTAATCACTAATTAATTAGCGATTAATTAATAATTAATTAGTAATTAACAATTAATTTTCAAAAAATGAAATTATCTACATCTTGGACTGAAACAAAAAGAATCTTTTATAATCTCAATCCTTTGGGAAAAAAAAAAAAAAAAATTTTTTTTTTTTTTTTTTTTTTTTTTTTTTTTAAATAATTTTCTATTAAATAGTCTTGCCATGCCGAAATAAATAATATTTTTCATAGTATTGAAAAATGGATTTGTTAATATTATCTATTTGTGTTATTTTATGGTTAATATGTCGTTATTATTATATTTTATTTTTAATTTATTCAGATGTGAATAAATTATATGATTTTTATTATAAAGATGATAAAATTATTGTTAATTTGAAAAATATAGATTCATTAAAGTATAGTTTTAATGAATCATTTTCTAATTCAAAATGTAAAAAACTTTTCGGTTCTTTAGTAAAATATGAAGATTCTAAAAATGTAAATAAACATTTTGAATTGAAAGGGTCTACGTTTTATTTTATTTGTATTATAACTTATTTGTATAAAATACATCCTATTGTGAAAATTTTAATAATTTTCTTTTACATGAGTAAATATGATAGGCAAAATATGGATGTATTTTACAAATTTAGTATAAGACACTATATGGGATTTTATTTAAAACATAAAGACATAAATGAATCATTACAAAAATGCCTTACTACTTTTATTTTTGATGAATTATTTTTTTTAAATAAGTTTACAAATTTAAAGCGAAAATATTTTATAGACTACTATTATAAGCGTAGTTTCGATCATGATTTTTTGATGAAAGAATATTCAGAAACTCAGTCTGTATTTAATCTTATAAATTTAAAAAATAAAAATATACTTAATATATGTGCTGGAAATGCTTGCGGAATTCATCTTTTAGACACCAAAATGACATGTATTGATTTGAAACAATACAATGGAATGAAACTATTACAGAAAATGGATACATGTAATTTTATACAATGCGACATTAATAATAATGTATTTGAAAAAATAGTTTTACCATATAATGTATGGATAGCTATTCATGCATGTAGAAAATTACCTATACGAATAATTGAAATATTTCAAAAATGCGCTTCGAAATTTTCAGAATTATATTTAGTTCCTTGTTGTACTTTAAATAAAAAGTATTATAAAGAAAATTTTGACATGTATGATAGAATACATAAAAAATATTATACCGCTAAAAAAGATTCGTTAAGTCAACATTGTTATCCAGTCATGCATTTTGAGTTGTTATGTTCTTTGTGTTTAACGCATAAATTTAAAATTAAAACATTAAATGATATGCAATCTATAAAAAATAAAATTATTATTGTATATAAATAATTGAATATATATTTTTAAGAATATAAAAGACTTTTGACAATAATTTTTTTTTCTAAATCTAAGATATAATTAATTTAAAAAAAATGAAAATGACTACATCTCAGACTCGAAAGTGAAATTTATTTTACAAAAAAAAAAAAAAAAAAAAAATTTTTTTTTTTTTTTTTTTTTTTTAGTTATCGTTTTTCTGGGCTTTGATCTTCGTCTGTACCTTCCATATCAGTAGCGGGTCGTTTTTCTCCACGAAATCTTAAATTTTTCACAAAATTTGCAATGTTTTCTTTTCCCATACTTTTCATGTACATCGTACAATTTTTTTCTTCCAATTTATTATTCAATGCCGGTTCAATTTTATTTTCTGGAAGAATAGTTCCTATCATTTTATAGAAACATTTTCTCAAAATCTCATAAATATGTTTTTCGGGTTCGGATATATTGCTTCCTTCCATCATTTTATACATTTCTCTAACCGTTTGAACATGAAGTCGTTTAAAATCACTCTCTTCGTCAAACATGAATTTGGATTCACCTTTGCTGGCAAATCGAAGATTACCGATGTAATGTTTCAATTCGAAATTGGGACCATTTGTAATATTTCCCGAAAGACCATCCACGGCTAATATTTTTTGTATTTCCGTTCCGTTTTGTTCTGCGTTAGCGAGTTTTTTCACTTAACGAGTAAGTTTATCATTTCGAACAAAAATCTGAGAAAACGATATGGTGTCATCGTCGCTTTTTCGAAGTAACATGCTGGCAATTTTAGGATGAACGGGTGTTTGCGTTTTAAACAGTTTTAGGATGAAATCCCAACCTAATCCGAATGCTTCCAAAACTTCGCCCACCGCATATAATTTCATAGTTTTAATGGTAATGGAATCGTCTCCGATTCCATTTTGAATTTCTACAACAGTGTTTAAAAGCTTTTGAATTTGTTCGTGAAGTATTTCCCGGTGATTGATTTCCATCTTTATTATTTTCGTTTTTTAATCAATTTTTATCGTTACCATCAAAAAGCGTTTCGATTACTTTAAATATTTCTTTCTCGTAATCCGAATCACTGGCTAAAAACAATTTAAATGTATCCAAAGTCCATAATAATAACGGCGGAGAGGCATTATTTTGTTCGTGCGTCGATAACTTGAGCGAGGGTGGTAATTGTAATGAGGATGACGAAGATTCGAAATCTTGAATTTTACGGATAAATTTTTGAATCAATTCGTGAATATTTTTAGCTTTTTTATAAATCCCTTTAGGCACGTTACCGTGATTTTGATTAATAATTTGAATTAAATAGTTATAAGACATGGCAAAACCCAAATAATCGGCATGGTCATGGAAACAAATGGCCGGAAACGTTTGGACGAATGCTATTTCTTTTACGTTGTTATCACCCACGCAAAATTTATTTTTCAAAAATACTTGTAACTCGTTGAAAGGTTTCAAAATCGTCGAATAATATTCGATGGATTCTCCTTTACGCAAAGGTCTCAACGTATTATATAAATGCGTATTTTTGTTAAATTTTATTTCGCGATGCATAATCTGTTTCATGGTTTGGACGAAAGGACTATCGGGATACCGTTTCCAAAAATATTCACCTCGACAGACTCGCGCTAGGAAATCTAACACGAAATTACCGACGATATCCATATCGACCGAACAAGCAAAACAGCTCACCATGACATGTATGACATCAAAAGGAATCGAAAATTTTCCAAATACTTTACGTATTTTTGAAGACATTTGAAGATGTATGAGTAATTCTAAAGCCAAGTTAGAAGAATAATAATCCTCGTTAAATTCCAACGGATACCAGTTGGTTAAACTTTGTTGCACGAAAGGAACCAAATCTTCAAAATAAGTTTTGAAAGGATTCATTATTTCTTTAGCAGACAAAAGATCATGCATGGCTCGTATCAAGGCATCTAACATGGTTCGCGCGTGATGACTCTCGGAAGACTCGTCGTTTGGATGTTCGTATATAATATTTAAAAAGTTGATTAAAAACTGATCGGAAAATTCCGCACATTTATCAATAATTTGTTGATAATTAGTCATTTTTAGAAAAGGGGCATTAAGAGCTTTTAATAAACATAAACTTTTACGTACTCGACTTAAAGATTGTCCGTAAACGGTTTTCGAAAGTATTCCTTCTAAATCGATAAGGGTAAAAGTCATCGGAACATTTTCATCGCCCGTCCATTCGAAAAATGTCTGAGCTAATTGACTGGAACGAAAATAGTCATTTTCGGTTGTAGCCGATGGAGGTTTTTTAATATATTCATAAATATTTAAAACATTTTTTTGACATCGATCGCAATATAATATCGGCGAAGGTTTTTCGACAATTAAACGAATATTTTCTAAATGAGAACAAATATCATTCCGAATAAGATTCAAAAAATTCATCTTCTTTATTATTTTTAATTTTAGAAATATTCATTCTTTTAAATGTACTCTTTCGCGTATCGCAAATTCTGCATCGGCCTTTCAACATAGGCCTACCCGTTTTTGTAACATCATCTATTTCATCGACGGTTTCTGTATGGGTTCGACATTTTGAACAATAAATCAAAGTCGGAGATTCCATTGTAACCACTATCCTTATTTCTTATCGAAATTTTATTTTTTTATCGTTTAACCCTACAACAAAGATGGATTACAGGTATGAAATTAAGAGACTTTACGAAGACGAACATCTTAGCGAACGACAGATTGCAAAAAGGTTAAAATTTGCTCCTTCTACGATACATTATTGGTTAGTTAAAGAAACGGCCGACGTATCACCTCCTACTATCGGAAGACCTCGCGTAACAGATAAAGTCACAGATTTATATATTCAAAATGCTTCCATGACAAATCCTTTTTTAACGGCGGTAGATATCCGGGACGATTTGGCACCTCATATCAGCGTAGACACGGTTCGAAATCGTTTGAAAGAAAAAGGTATGAAATGTCGCATTCCAGCACGCAAGCCTTTTTTGAAACCCATACATATTCAGAAACGGTTTCAATTTGCCGTAAATCATATCGGATGGGGTATCGAGGAATGGAAAAATGTAGTTTTTTCCGACGAAAAAATATTCCGTGCTTCCTCTAAAGGTCCGTTAAAAGTTTACAGGCCTAAAGACAGCGATCGATTCGATGAAAAGTATATCGTGTCTGAAAGTAATTCTAGTCAAAAATTCACCATATGCGTTTGGAGAAAATATAAAAATTATACATAAAATCGAACGAAAAACTTTAAATTCCGAATATTATACGGCCGTTATTCTACCCCTCATCGAACAAAGTCTCGTAGAAAACGATCTGATATTTATGCATGATTTATCTCCAATCCATACGAGTTTAATAACTAGACATTGGTTAGAAACACACAATATCAATGTAATGGAAGATTGGCCACCGAAAGGTCCCGATATGAATCCCGTGGAAAATATATGGGGTGAACTCGTAAGAAAAACGCGTAGAGATTCTACTAACCGCGATCAATTGTGGGAAAATGTATTGGCAGCTTTTAACGAATTGAGCGACGATTATTTCAAAAATCTCATCCGATCCATGCCAAGAAGAATAGCCGCAGTTTTACAAAAACGTGGAAAATGGACAAAATATTAATTTGTTAATTGGATAGAATAATTGTCTAAATTATATTCGAATATAGTTTGATCATCATCTTCTCGAGTATATTTCCAATTCAGAGGTTTTATCCTGGCATTTTTTAAACACATTTCTTTAATATAAGGCCATTTTTTTACTCGCATGAAATACAAATCGCGTTCCGAATCGTATTTTACTTGAACAATGTCAGAAATGACAGATCTGAGATTTTCGACTGCTTCTTTACCTTTAAGAATAAACGTATTCGAATCATAAAACGTTTCAATTTGAACTCTTTCTTCCGGAGTAATTATTTCAGCTGCCACTGAAAAATCTAAATATTGTCGATTAAATCGTCTGTAATACATAATTTAGAATATGAAAAAAATCTTCATATAAACTTTTTCTCTTTATATACATATAGCTTCAAAAAAAAAAAAAAAAAAAAAAAAAAAATTTTTTTTTTTTTTTTTTTTGTAAGATTTAAATTATAAAAGATTCTTTTCGATTCGGTCCAAAGATGTAGATGTTTTCATTTTTTGAAAATTAATAAATTATTAATTACTAATTAATTAGTGATTAATTAATAATTTATAATTAATTAATTTTCAAAAAATGAAAACATCTACATCTTTGGACCGAATCGAAAAGAATCTTTTATAATCTAAATCCTTAAAAAAAAAAAAAAAAAAAAAAAATTTTTTTTTTTTTTTTTTTTTTTAAGATTTTTCAGAATTGAATTTTCATTTGAGTCCAAAATGTAGTTGTTTTCATTTTTGAAAGTTTTAAAAATTAAGATAGTTAAAAATGTATTTAAGTGTACAGTCTCTACTTTCACATATAAAAAATCCTCAAACTAAATTGAGGTTTTCAAAATGTTTAGAAAAGTTAAATGCGATCGATTCCTCTATTGGATTAGCATATCAACGAGGTGTTTTAAAAATTGTTCATATATACTAGAAAAATAAAAAAAGCATGTTAATTGCGTTTTGGTTTCTTTTGATCTTATACATGGCTTTAACTTTACTTTATGCGACGACTACAACCATGAGTAAAAACGATAAAATTTCGCCTTGGCCCATTTTATCCGTTGAACCCCAAAAAGATATGGTCGGTAGTATTTCCATTTGTAAGAATCACGCAGATTGTCCATCGACCCACGTGTGTCTGAATAAACAATGTGTTCCAAAACTTTTCAAAGAAATTCATCACGATTGCGATCCTCAAACGGGACAATGGATTTCATATCTTTATCGAGGCGTCACGTTTGCAATTTGCGTTTGTTTAAATCCAAATTTGGTGAATCAAAAATTTTTTGGAGGTAATTGTGACGTGAATGTCGGTTGTGGAATCCACGGTCGATATCTTTTAAATAAAAAAACATGCGAGTGCGATCCGGGTTATAAAGCCGTCGGTTTAACTTGTCAAAAATTACCGGCTGTCGAGTATGTAAATTTAAATCCTTGCGATGAAAATAACGATGAGATAAAAGTTTCGGATATTACACCAGCCGATGGATTTCATCCAGATTATATTCATCGATTAGCTTCTTCCAAAATCAAATGTGTAAAACGACCTTGTTCGTTCGATGCGTTGAATGGAAGACCTTTTAAACGGACGGCGAGAGGAGAAACAAAATTTTTAGACGGATGGGGTTGTGTTTGTGATCCGCGTTATGGATTTTTTGGCGTCGCGTTAGAAGGAAAAAATAAGAAATATTTGAATACGCCCGGTTACGATGCATGTGCGAGCATTTTTCAAAAAGATTCCGTTTCCAACGATCCTATCGATGTTAAATTAATAAAATATTTTTATTTGGGTCAACGAGACCCCGTATCCGTAATTCTTTTTGAAAATTTAAATGAAAAAACAGAAGATGGAGACGATGATGAAAATAGTCGATTAATTCCGTTATTTAAAGGAAATAATCATATTCTGTTAGGTCAAAAACTTTGGCAATACGATTATGCTCAATATTTTTTCGATACTCGTTCTAAATTTCGCGCCCGAACCAGATCCGTTCAAACTTATACTATTTTTGGAATCGAAGAGGTAAACGAATGGTTATATAACGATAATTTTTCACCCGCCAAATGTCACGAAATTCCAAAATTTTGGAAAAACGAACGTAATTCGCGCATAGATGCATATAATTTATTATATAAGAGTCCCGTATGTCGAGTAGTTTATAATGATAGAATGGCTCCCCTCATGTTTCGGAACAAAGTTATAGTCAATCCACAACATTTGACGTTTAAAGATTTTTCCCATCTCCACCGTTTCAACGCATTCGTTTTATATTATAAAACGGATGATACGATGACCGAAGGAGGAAGTTGGACATTGGATTTAGATCACGAATATAAAATGGATGTTTATTCTTCCATTGAAACAAATGCTCCATATTATGAAGTTAAAATGGTAGGCAGATCACTTATCAATGAAATGATAGAAGCGGGCATGATGTAGATAAAAATGTTTAGATATAGTTTCGGATGGTAATATAGTAAAATTAAAGAATGAAACGCCCGCGTGAAGAAGACGAAATAAATGAAGATGAAGCCGCACCCGTGGAAACGGATATTTTACAAAATTTGCAAACAAATTTATTGAAAGGAAAAAATTTAAACGAACATATGAAAAAACGTTTGTTTGAAACCCAAAAACAATACTTTACAATTTATATGGAAAGACGCATGGAAAAAATTCCTATGGGTCAAAATTTAGTGAGCATACTTGCAGAAACGACGGGAGAAGGCAAAAAATCAAACGGATTCGAATACATGTTTACCGCTGCCAAAAGCGTTATTCAATCAGAAATGCGTTTAAAACAAATCAAAGCTTTTCATGCCGTTTTCGATATGGTAAACGAGATTGTTTGGCGTTATCTTCACGAAAAAGTCGTTTCGCCGGCGTTGATTAAAGTTTTATCCTCCGAACAATTACGAACGGCATACAATAAATATCAATGTTGTTCCAAAACGGAAGAAAACGTCTCGGTAGTAGAATTACAATGTCTTTTATATTGCATTCAAGAAATGTTGGAAAATCAGGAAACTGTTAAAATTCCGAATCCTTTATATAGTCGATTCACTCAACAAATGAAAGCCATGAGCGAATATGTTATAGCATTGTTGGTATTTATGGCAAAACCAAATACGAATATCGATGAAGATGCTTCCATAACCGATATGGATTCAAAAAATACTGTAACGAGTTTTAATATAGATCCGTAAATTGAAAAAAAAAAAATTTTTTTTTTTTTTTTTTTTTTTTAATTATTGATAAAGAAACATTTTGGAATAAATTTTCTTTTCAAATCCAAGATGTAGTTATTTTCATTATTGAAAAATATTAATTAATTAATTATTAATTAATTAATTATTAATTAATTAATATTTTTCAATAATGAAAACAATTACATCTTGGATTTGAAAAGAAAAATTTGAGTTTCACAAATCTCTCATTAAAAAAAAAAAAAAAAAAAAAAAAAAAAAATTTTTTTTTTTTTTTTTTTTTTAAAGCATTTAGATTAAAAGATTCTTTTCGATTCGGTCCAAGATGTAGATGTTTTTCATTTTTTGAAAATTAAATTAATTTTCAAAAAATGAAATTTATTCATAAATTTCCAAATATAAAATTACAAAATTTTAAATTCATTAAGAAAATATTCTAGTTAAATTTTTTTGGTTAAATTTTTTTTCAATTTAACCAATTACATAATTTTTCCTTTTCTTTAGGTATAAAATCCGAAAAAAATTCACGTGCATCGGCTAAATTATAATTTTCTTTAGACAGATTCCAAGGAATAAATTCCGTTTCAAATCTGTACGCAGCAGCCAAAGTCTTATTTTCTTCTTCATAATATTCCGAATCATACAAAAAAACAAAGTCGCAAAATTTTTCCAAATAAATACAAGTCTGTACATCAACGGCTGCCAACTCAGTCACCGGATCATCTTTCCAATTATTTTGTTCATTAATTTTATTAAGTAGGGATTTGAAATTGAGTGAATTGATTTCAACATTCGATTTCATAGACAAATTTCCACAATAATTATCGAATTGTACAAAATCATACTTTTCGTTTTTATCGTTCCACTTGAAATATTTTGCAAATAAATCAATCTTAATGGTTTTAAATGGTGGTTTGGTCGACGTCAGAGTAATATATTGTGGAATTTGTTTATCTTCAAAAGGAACAAAACAAACTTGGACGGTACAAACGTGATTTGATTCAACCATCTTTTAGATTAAATATATATTTTTTAAAATTTATTAATTTTCCATGAAGGTGGATTATGTTCTTTAGTTTTAATAATCAAATTTCTTTTTAACATATTATATAAACATTTGTTAGCAATTCGTTTGTCACATTTGGCATAATTACAAATTTCTCCAATAGTATGATGAGTATTATAACGCTCCTTTAAAAATTGTAAAATTGTATTATAAATTATATTTCCGTTCATCCAAATGGAGGCCAAAGCAAAATATTGCCATGAAGGCGGGAGACTTTCTTTTGTTTTAACAACCAAACCTTTCTTTAACATTTCATATAAATGTTTGTTGGCAGTTTTCTTATCGCATCCAATATGTCTATAAATATTATCGATGGAAAAAGATGTATTGGGTTGTGAAATGAAAAAGCCTAAAATGTCGTTGTATATTTTGCTATTCATGAGTTTTTCATCAATAGAAAAATATGAAATTAAATGATATAAATGCAATAAATATAATCTATATTTATAGTTTGCTATAAATTTACTTTTATTAAAAAAAAAAAAAAAATTTAATTTTTTTTTTTTTTTTTTTTTTTTTTAACGTTTGATATTATTTTCAACTTTAATTAACAAATCATTCATCAATTCAGCAAATGTAGAATTATATCGCCATAAAAATCCATCTTTGATTTTTTCAACTAACCCAGATTCCAACATGTCATATAATAATTTATTTGTAGTTTGTTCATCGCATTCTACAAATTTAGAAATTTCGGTGATATTATGAGAAATATTATATTCATTATATAAATAATATAAAATTTTTTTGCTGGTTATAAAATTATTATTCATTATCAAAGACGAAAATTGTATGAAAATGATTGTATATAAAAGCTTAAAACTATCAAATATAAAGATTTAAAGTTTGTAAAAAAAAAAAAAATTTTTTTTTTTTTTTAACTCGGGTTCAAACATAGAATCAATCACACTAACTACAATCCAATGCAGATTTTACTCTTTTACCAGATTTGCCAAATGGATCTTTATTACAAGATAAATCGCTTTTAATACAATCTATTAAACCGCAGTTTTCCATACATTCTATAAATGTTTCGGATGCCGAATCAAATAAAGAATCCAATTCGTCTTTGAATTTGGTCGCACACTCTCCGATAAAACATCCGGTGACGATCAAACATTCCATGACCCAAGGTTGATAATTATTATGGTTTCTCCAGCGACGAAATGTCAAAACTTTGTCATCCAAAAGGCTTCGAACTCTAGGAGATAGAGATGATAAATCAGAATCGACGATGGTTTTTAATTTTTCTTTCAATTTGGGAATCGCTTCTTCGAACTTGTCGACTTTGATACCCGTATGCACGGATGGGATCTGAAAATAGACTTCGAGCATTCTCAAAATGGAAGCGGCAAATTTATATTCCCTCGGTTTTAAATCTGGATCGTCCATATGATTCGCGGGGTCGACCAACATTGCTTCACCCGTATCATCCCAATTTGCAAGATGAACGGAATCTCGAAGTAGGTGATGAAAAATGTTCTTGACAGAATCAAAGTAATTCATTATCAAATATAACAATTGTGTAAAAAGGGATTGTATACAAAAAGTTTTAAAATACTAAGCATAAATATTTTTCATTAAATAAACGTTTATATATACTTGTAGTTAAAAAAAAAAAAAAAAAAAAAAAAAAATTTTTTTTTTTTTTTTTTTCAAGCTAAAGGCGTTTTTTCATACTCGGATAATCTTTGTTTAAACTCAGCATTTTCTTCATTTAATCTAATAGTTTCTGTCTTAAACTCAACATTTTCCGTATTTAATCTAATGATTTCTGTCTTAAATTCAGCATTTTCTGCATTTAATCTATCATTTTTCTGTCTTAAACTCTGCATTTTCTACATTTAATCTGATATTTTCAGTTTTGAATAGGGTATTTTCTGTTTTTATAACATCGTTCTCGGCATTTAGTTTAACAATTTCTGTTTTAAGCTCGTTATTTTTTAACTTTAATTGATCATTCTCAACGTTCAATCTAGTATTTTCATTATTTTGTAAATGATCTATTTTTTCCCATAAACGTCTGATTTCCACATATAATGTTTTATTTTCGTTTTTGGCAGTTTCTAGTTTACCTCGCAATATTTTGTTTTCATTTTCTACAGATTCTAGTTTCTTTTTCCATTGAGCGATTTCGTTTTCGTGAACCATTCCAATATCCTTAATTTTAATTTTCCAATTCGTTATAACACTGCTCGGCAGGTTCATCCCGATATTATCGTAATTTACTCGATAAACGAATTTTTAACAAAAGGTTACACTTTATACAATCTCTAAATCATCAAAAAAAAAATAAAGATGAAAGACATTTTGATTCAATTTAAAATAAAGATGGAACAACAACTTACTTCTTCGGCAAAAATTGAAAACGTATTTCGATCTAATATCCAATCTTGTGATATTAAAAAGAACGATACCGTTAGTTTAAAGACATTGAAATTAGAATTTTTAGGACATGTATTAAATGAACTGGGATTCACTTTGTCACAAGTCTTGAAACTTTTAGAGACTCATAAATTTGTTCACCCGGATATCGTTGCAAAAATTATGAGCACGATGGAAGATATTCTCAACGATGGTGATCGTGAAAAAATTAAATGTATGTTATCTCAAAGATTAGTCGAAAATGAAAAATTATCCCATATATTAGAATTACTTTCCGAAAAGAAAATTTTCAATATCGATGCTTTGCTGGCCGTAGATGGTTTATTAAGTCATCGTGGTGGCCAGGAAAAAGATTCTTCTGTAAGTTTACCTGATTATCGACGAGAAAATTATATTCAAAATTTACAATATTATCATGATAAAAAAGAAGAACAACAATCTGTTAAAACCCTTTTTGATAATAAACCCGAATTTTTAAAATTACATGTTAAAACTATTCGGGAAATGTACAAATTATTGGCGGAAGAAAATATTCCGGAACCTACTAAACAAATTTATCGTGTCGTGAGAGGATGTATAGATGAAATGACACGAGTAGTATTACCAGTCGATCCAAATTTCACAGAAAATGATGAGATGGATATTAAAATTTTGGCTAAATGTGTTTCCATGTACAATCGAACCATGGGAATGAAAAATATCAAGGATTTGGTACAATATTTAAACTTGCAACCTTCTACTGAAAAAAAAAAAAATTTTTTTTTTTTTTTTTAATAATAAATATTTTTAATAAATATTTTACGCGAACACTCTTCTAAATAATTTATTGAAGATTTTAATCTTTCGATATATTCATTATTGCTAATAAAATTATCTTTTATCATATTATCTACCATACGCCTCATTTTAAAATAATCTATCCCTATTGATTCTAATGTCAAATATAATTTATTCAAATATTCTTTACCCTCATATAAATCATCTTGAACCTTTTTAGTAATATCTGTGTCAAGGGATTTTGTCGATAGTTTTTCTATTTCGGCAACATTCTCTCGAACTGCGTAATGAAAACTGTGATATTCATTAGTCCATTTATCAATTATTATATGCATAAGAGTAAAAACATCAATAATACGAATAAATTCCTTATCTTTTTTAATTAAATTATCAATATTCCTTTCTAAAGATTTTATTTCTTCCTCAAATGAATTAAAATCGTGAATTGTACCATCAATTAACGATTTCTTAAAATGCATCATTGTATTTGAGTAATCGAATTGCAAACGTCTTGCGACATTTTCCAAAGATGCCATAATATCGTTATTTTAGTGCAGAAAAAATTATAGTTTTTGTGAAACAACGTAACTCTCTTATATGCTAACTAAAAAAAAAAAAAAAAAAAAAAAAAAATTTTTTTTTTTTTTTTTTTTTTTTTTTCTCAGAAAAGGTTTTCTAAAATTGAATTTTCCTTCGAGTCCAAGATGTAGTCGTTTTCATTTTTGAAAATTAATTAATTAGTTAATTAACCAATCATCAATTAATTAATTAATTAATTAATTAATTATCAAAAATGAAAACGACTACATCCTGGACTCGAAGGAAAATTCAATTTTAGAAAACATTTTCTGACAGATATTATTAAAAAAAAAAAAAAATTTGTTTTTTTTTTTTTTTTTTTTTTTCATGTCATCCAAACTTTCTTCTCACATATTTTCATTTTACCCGTCAAGCGAGTTCCAAATTGATGATAACGATTACCATTTGATATATAATCAATAGTAATCCAATTTGTATGAGGATTTATCAACAAACTATAAAAATAGACTAAATACAAACAAGTAGCGTCAAATTCTAACGTACCTGGTTTTGAAAATTTTTCGGCAATTTTTCTAATTTCGTTTAACACAAATTCTTTTTCTGTCATAAAAGGAAAATTTTCATAATCAAAATGCGGAGCATTGTACCAATAATTTTTGTTATCTGTTAAAAAGTAGAAATATCCAAAAATGCTTTTATTTTCTTTTATCGATTTTATATGTTGTTCTCCTTCTTTTTTAAAGGCTCCGACTAATTTGGGTGTGATATTGTAAAACATACTCCATATTTTATTTTGTTCTCGAAATTTACCGATTTTATTTAAATTTTTTACTAAAACCTTTTCAATCAAACAATCTATTGGTTGATTTGCCTTACTCAAAAGGTTTAAATCGTAATAATCTTTAAAATTTTCAATTTCGAGTTTACAAGACATTTTCTATTTTCTTATATATAGCTTGATATGTATATATCTTGATTTATAAATTATCTATATTCGTTCGTCTTAAATTTTTAATGACAACTCCTTCATAATAAACCATTACCATATCCTCCGACTTTTGATATTTTTTGAGGTGGTGATGATAATTCTTCTTCTTGATCCGCAATACTTATGTAACTAAAATTGTCGACTTTTAAGCTAATATCGGTACGGCGTAAATGATGAAATTCTTTTTGAAAACTACATACTAAATCACTTTCATGAAACGATGTATTTTTAGTCGTTTTTAAGTATTGTCGAACGGCCGATTTCACGTCATTCATGGTCGTCATGGTTCCAGACATTAGCTGTATATCCATATGTTGCTTAAATTGAATATAAATATCCGCATGAAATAAATAATCGTATGTAAATTCGATTACATACTCGGGTTCTTGCCTATATTTTAATTCACCTTCTTTTAAATTCATAAATTTTCTTAAATGATAATAGAGTATAAAAAAACATCCTTTATAGGATTGTTCTACGACATACACGTCTTTTTTATACGTGTTGGTTTCGACTTGTTTCGAAGTTAATAGCGGAGCATAATCGGTAAATTCGGCGTCAAAAGGTATGGCCACCACACGATCTCTAAATGCCGGCGAAGCTTTACATTCGGGATAATTGTTCGTGGAGGCAAATAATTTCGCCGTAGGTATTCCGCCAGAATTTTGTTCGTACATGTTTCGAAAAGTCACGAATGAATTTCCCGTAATTTGTTTGACGCGGTTTTCATCGATTTTCTTTTCCAATTCCTCGAGAGTGACCATTCGACAAGAAAATAACGTAGAGGCTAATTCGGGAGTGGCATTATTGACCGAAGAATGACCCGGAGACAAATTTTCAGATTGAATCGAATGATAATACCCTTCGAGAACTCGACCCATCAATTCAAAGAGTTTACTTTTTCCATTACGTGTTAAATCTTTCCAAACAAAAAATTTTCGTTCATAATTTGTCGCTATAAACACGCTCGCTAATATATCCAACATATACATAAACACATCGTATTCGAACGACATACATTTGCAAAGATTTATGTAAAAATGTAGCATGGATTTCGATAAATCATCTATGTCATTATACACATTTTTAACGAGTTTATAAAGCGTATCGTATAAAGTATCCGTTTCGTCTAAAAATAAATTTTTTAAATAATAGAGAAAAAAGGTTTTATCAGTCAACGTTTCGTACAAAGCAGCATAAGTCGAAGAAGTATGACACAATTGAATCATTTCGTGTCTCGAAAATCCAATATTTATCGATTTATCGGAAAGATAAAAATCGGGAACGACGCCACCAATATGACCCGTCAACAAATCTAAAACTCCGTTATTTAATCGAATAAACCATTTGTGCGAATCCATTTGAATGGTTTTTCGTTCCATACTCGTATCGCTATTAATGGCCGAAATGACGATATTAACATTAAATTTATTTAATAATTCTTGATCGGGACCCCCTAAACCTCCCGATGCATTATATTCATTGATAAATTGTTTAATCTTATTCCATAAATTATTCATATGATCTACGATTTCACCCGACAGCTGAATTTCTTGCCAAGTTTCTTTCAGAGCGTTCCATACATACCGATTCGCCCGTTTCAAAGCGTTTCTCAATTTAAGAACTCGGATAGGTAAATGTCTGTCTTGTATGTTTCGAATTAATTCGATCATTTGATCTTGCGTCGTCACAGACAAAATATTTCGTTTGCTATTTTCAATGATAAATCTTAATTTTTCCTGATAACTTCTATGTTGTTCCAAATATAAATTATTTGCACAAAAATGTATGGTATTGATGGAAATATCCGTAATTTCATATTGTATAATTTCTGGCTTGAAAGAGCAAATTCTGTCTAGCAGAGAATGAAAAGATTCGTCTAAAATCGAATATAATTCTTTGGCCATCGATAAAGAATCTTTTTGATAATGTTTACACAAAGCATAAAATATAGGTATGAAATAATATCCTTCGTTAAATTGCATGATGGTTTTAATGGGGTTAGGGTTATTGAAAAGTAATGCGTGTTGAAATTGCAATGACAGATGTAAATCTCGAAACAATTCTGGAATTTGAGAACATTTCGATTCGAGCATCCTTTCGCGATTAAAACGTTCGAACCACATTTTTATAGCATGGTTATTTGTTTCTAGTTGTTTAATAGTGACAGAATTCAGTTTTAAATAGTGATAAGATTTAAGCAAATTACAATTATTGAAAGCTAATATTTCCTTTTTAGTAATAAAACCCATTTCATTAGAATTTTTATAAAGAAACGATGCCACATCCTGCATATCTACCGAATTATTGCTTTTTTTACCGATGGTTGTAGGATAAAAAAGCGCATGAGTTTGAATATTGACGACGATAGGCATCATGCATTGTTTTAATTTAGAAGGAATAAAATCTTTGGAAAAATTTAAAATTTCTCGAAATAAAGATTTTGCATTATCTTTTCGTTTGGGAAAACTTTTTCTCAGTCTTTGTAAATCATCGTTGTGATAGTTTAAAACATTCAAAACGAACTTATTTCGTTCGTCTGTGTAAATTAACCTAACCGGTTTATACGGATAAGTATTAGGTTTAGCGGCTCCGGTTAACATCATATTTTGTACTATATCTAATCGATATACATCTTTCCCCATCAAGGCTTGTTTAAATTTATGTTGTAAAAATTCACAAAATATTATATAATCATCATGTGCAATTTTAAATTCTGGCAAATGAATATGTATCCCTTTCCCTTCTTTTCTCATAGCTATAATATAAGTAAAATTTTGTACGTGTGGCAATAAAGTTGTTTTAAGTATACAATCAATCAAATCTAAAATTGATTTTAAAGAAAATGGAACGGAAATTTTGTAATCAAAATCTAAAAAAATGGAATGCATGCCGGCCGATGATAAATCCATCGTTAAAGAAGGAGGCGTAGTTATACCGATCCATACTGAAACAAAATTTGGATAATCTGTAGGTGAAATCCAAAATATACCCCCGTTAATATTTAAAATAATATAAGCTTCAGGGGGCACTTCAATTTTACTATTTACTTTATGTAAAAAAGGAGATTCAAAATTCATTTTAAAATCCTAAATGAAAAATTAATATTTAAAATGTATCTTTCTTTTATATACTTGCTTAAAAAAAAAAAAAAAAAAAAAAAATTTTTTTTTTTTTTTTTTCATCGGTTTTGGAACAATTAATATTCTAAATGTATCTTTCTTTTATATACTTGCTGAAAAAAAAAAAAAAAAAAAAAAATTTTTTTTTTTTTTTTTTTTTTTTTTTTATTCAATTGTTTCCGCATCCATCGGTTTTTCTTCATTATCTTTTAATTTTACCTCTTCCTTTTCTTGAGCTATTCGTTTTCCTTCATTTTTCTTTATATTATCAACATGCATATATATATGAACTTTACCTCTGTTCGGTGTCGTATTTGTTATATAAGAAGAAATCAAACGATTATTTTCGTCATTATAAAGTATTAATTCTTTATCTAATTTATTGTAAATTTTTGACAATTGACTTAATCTCCTTAAAGTTCGTATATATTGTTGCGTACTTGGGGGTTCGTGAGTTGTCTGAGAATGAAAGGCCAAACGTACAAAAATTCAGTAATTTATTCACAGAAAGTTCCAGAAAAATACAGGTCTATAAACCAAGGTATCAGCTTCAATTCAAACAGTAAACACAGCTTAAACAACAGCTGTCAATAGCAAATCCACAGTACAAACTGTATACCAATAACACTTGAAGCAGGTCTCTCTCAAAGAGGCTTAAGAGCAATGCAAGCACTAGCGAAGATGGCTGAGATCTGAACTGAACTGACTGCCCTTGGCGAGGAAGCGCTCCTTATATGCTGTTCCATGGAGCCCAGATTTTTCGAGAAAACTCTAGAAAGTGGTCAACCAATCAACTTACAGCTTCCATATTTGGTATATCCCATATAAGGATTTTCTCGCCAAGGTCGCCAAAAAAATCGCCAAGGTGGGAAAAAGTCGCCAAATTTGGCGCCAAATCCATTACGTGCATTACTGGGGCTTTTTAATGCGTTTTTAAGGGAAAATAAGGCTATTTCAACGCTAAAACGACTAGAAATGCACAAAATTAGCACTTTATCAACTTACTAAGCCTCTTTGAAAGAATTTATACAAAAATAAACACAATTATTTACAATTTCGTAACACTGCCCCCCTCCCAAGGACTGCACGTCCCGGGCAGTGCAACCCTTGGTCAAGAGGCGAAACTAAACAAATTTACACAATCTAAAACACAAAAACTAAGTTGCACATAAAGATAACATAGAAATATAAATTAAGTGGGAAATATTTACAAAATTCACAAATATGTACAAATATTTATATACAAATATTTACAGTGCGCATGCGCAAATTTTACAAGTATTTACATTTTAAATTTTAATTTTACCGTTACTTGTGGTACTTGGCTAGCCTATTATAGTGCACCACCTTCGGTTTTGATGAAGGTGTTTTAGTGATCCGCACCACTACATCATTCAGCCTTTTTAAGACTGTGTATGGTCCGTCCCAGTTGCACTGTAGCTTGGGAGAGAGTCCTTTGCGTCGAACAGGATTCCACAACCAGACCTTCTCTCCTTCCTGAAACTCATGTTGCGTAGCCTTTAGATCGTACCTTGTCTTCATTTTCTCCGATGCAATGTGAATTCGCTCCCGAGCAAAGTTGTGAATGTCCTCAAATCGTGCCTGGAGATCTTGGATGTACTCCTCGGGCGATGAAGGCGCATCGGGTGGACAACCAAACAGGAGATCACAAGGGAGACGAAGTTCACGTCCAAACAGCATCTGGGCTGGAGTATAGCCGGTGGTTTCATGGACAGCACTTCGATAAGCCAGCAGGAACAATGGCAACTTCAAGTCCCAATCTTGCTGGTTCCTTGATACTAGAAGGGAGAGGTTATTCAGGATGGTACGATTAAACCTCTCGACCATGCCGTCCGACTGGGGATGTAAGGGTGTTGTCCGGGTTTTGTCTATGCCGAGTAGTTCACACAGTCCTTTGAAAACATCAGAGGTAAAGTTCCTACCTTGGTCGGTATGAAGTTGTAGGGGCGTGCCGTACCTTGACACCCATTGCTGCACTAGGACTTCTGCGACTGTGCATGCCTCTTGATTGGGAATGGGATATGCCTCAGGCCACTTGGTGAAATAGTCCATCACGACGAGGATGTATTTATTTCCACTGGAGGTCCGTGGCAAAGGACCCAAGATGTCGATTGCAATCCGTTCAAATGGTGCTCCCACGTTATACCGTTGCAGTCTTCCTCGACTTCGCTTCTGCGGGCCATTACGTGCCGCACAAGCATCACAGGATTTACACCATTTCTCCACATCCTCCTTTGCCTTGCACCAGTAGAAGCGTTCCCGAACTTTCTGCAGAGTCTTCATTACCCCAAAATGGCCTCCGGTAGAGCTACTATGCAGTTGTTCTAAAACAGCTGGAATTTTTGATCTTGGTAATAAAATCTGCCATCTGAAGCTTTTCCCATCATCAGATTCCCACTTTCTGTATAATACGCCGTTTCTGATATGAAGAGAGTCCCAAAGTGCCCAATAACTTTTCGTAATGGGACTAAATCTGGAAATATCCTGCCAGGTAGGTCTGTTGCTGGTCGTCTCCTTCAGCTGTAATATTGGCTTTATGTCAGGATCTTCCAACTGGGCTTGTCTAAGTTCTTCGTCACTCCAGGGATCGGGATCTTGATCTGATGGTGTTGAGACAGTAACTTGGCAGGCAACCGGATTTATCGGCAGGTATTTCTGTTCGGCTCTAGAGCAGTACTTGCAGCTTTCCGAGCAGGGCTTCCGTGACAAGGCATCTGCATTACCATGTAGAGTCCCTTTACGATGACGTATCTCAAAGTCATATTCCTGCAGGCGTTGTATCCACCTGGCAATCTGTCCTTCCGGGTTCTTGAACTGGAGCAACCACGTTAAAGATGCATGGTCAGTCCGGAGCAGAAATCTTCTGCCATAGAGGTAATGATGGAAATGTTCTATGGCTTTTACGATGGCGAGTAGCTCTTTCCTGGTGGTACAGTAATTTCGCTCCGGTTTAGACAGGCATTTACTCCAATAGGCAATGACATGTTCTTGACCATCAATTTCCTGCGACAGAACAGCACCGACACTCTCATGGCTGGCATCTGTATCAAGTATGAACTGTCTGTCGGGCTGTGGATATGTCAAGATAGGCGAAGATGTTAAGGCCTCTTTAAGTCGCTTGAACGCTTTTTCACATTCATCCGTCCACAGGAACTTCAGTTTGGCTTCCGTCAGCTTGTGCAGTGGTCTGGCAATATTTGAGAAACCCTTGACAAACTTCCTGTAGTAAGTGCATAACCCCAGGAAACTTCGTAGTTGGTGTACATTTTCAGGGCGACTCCAGTTCTCGACTGCAGAGATCTTCTCAGGATCAGTTCTCACACCTTTGGCAGAAATGATATGGCCGAGGTAGCTCACTTCACGACGGAACAAGTTACACTTGCCTGGATTCAATTTGAGGTTAGCCATTCTGAGTTTCTCCAGCACCTTTCGGATGTTTCGTAGATGGTCTTCAAAAGTGCGCCCCACAATTATAATATCATCCAAATACACCAGACAGGCTTCATAGGAAAGTCCTTTTAGCACTGTCTCCATCAGGCGTTCGAAGGTGGCAGGTGCATTACATAATCCGAATGGCATAACTTTAAATTGCCACAGTCCTTGTCCCGTGGTGAATGCAGTCTTCTCACGATCATCAGGATGTAATTCTACTTGCCAGTAACCGCTCTTCAGATCCAAAGTCGAGAACCATTTATTGCCAGCAAGTGTGTCTAATGTGTCGTCAATTCTGGGAAGAGGGTAACTGTCTTTCTTCGTGATGTCATTCAAACGACGATAATCCACACAAAATCTTGTTGAACCATCCTTTTTCCGCACCAGTACTATGGGAGAGGCCCAAGGACTCGTTGATGGCTCGATGACATCATTGTGCTGCATTTCACTTAGAAGTTCAGTGACCTCTTCCTGTTTAGCAAATGGAAGTCTTCTTGGATGTTGTTTGATTGGAGGATGATTTCCTGTATCAATTCTGTGCTGGGTGATGTTCGTTCTCCCGACGTCTTCAGGTGTTCGAGAGAACAGGTCTTTAAATTCTTGGAGTAGCTTCTCCGCAGCACATCTCTGTTCCTTTCCTAACTCTGCATTCTTTAGTAATTCCGTTATTAATTGTTCTGAAGACTTGGATGCGGTTGATTGCGTGGGACGGTTGATGCATGTAACAGGAGTGCAGGTTGCTAACACCTCATCCTTCTTCACTGTCCGGACCTTATCGCTGATGTTTGCGACTCTCACAGGAATAGTACTCTTGGAGAGATCCACCAGAGATGAAGCTACCAGAACTCCTCTTGGGCTATTGTCTATATTCGGATATTCAATCAGTCCATAGCGGAAGAATTGCTTGGTAGGAGGGGTTCCTGAAACTATTGTCTCTGTGTGTGGGGGGATGGAAACTTCCGACTTGGCTGTTATCTGGCAAATTTGCTGAATGTCTTGATTTTCAGTATTGAACACAGCTATGTCTTCCGAACTCGAATGCAGTTCATTATTCTTGAAGTCCAATTTGAAGTTAAATTTTCTTAGGAAATCAATTCCAATGATTAGAGGATCTCTTATGTCAGCCACATATGCCATATGATGGTAACTGGCATTTCCAAAAGTGATGGTCAAGTTTATTTTTCCATATATTTTGATTTCGTCTCCGGTCACAGTCTGGAGTTTAACGCAGGGCGGAGTCCAGATGATCTTCTCTTTTAGTTCTTGAGCCAAATCCGTTCTAATGATGGTCACGTTGGCTCCCGTGTCCAGAATCATCCGGCAGGTGGCGTTGTTGACTTGGCCATAGACGTGAAGTCCATTATCGCCGCCACTCATCGATGAAACATGAAATACTGTAAATTGGGGCTCTTTAATTTTAGGCAACCTCCGCCCCGCGAGATGGCCTCCTCTTAGTTTCCCTGCAGTGATGGTGAAGCCGGGTGATTTCCTATAGTTGGTCGTACGGGGCAGTTCCTCTTCACATGACCATCCCCTCCACAGCCCCAGCACTTTATCTTCCGATCCTTTATTTCTATGTTATTTTCCAGGTTGCGCAATCTCTTTAAGATCTCTGCGAAACTTCTCTTCATTTCATTCTCATCAGCAGGCGTATCATTTAATGAGACTGCTCTTATGGTATGGCGGTCTTTACGGGAGGCTTGTTGGGCTGCCTCTATCCTAAGTGCATAGCCTAAAGCTGATTCTACGTCTCTGATGTTGGAGAGTCTCAGCGCTTTTTGAATTTCTGGATCCCGAACAGCATCGATAAAGTACTGAAGAGCTAAGTCGTTTCGAGTGTCAGCTTGGCAGTCTGAGAATGCTAGGTGTGATAATCTCTGAATGTCCGCTGCCAGCTCTTGCAAACTTTCGCCCGTTTTCTGGTAACGGGACTTTAGCTGGAGGCGACTATAGTCCTTAGAACACTTCTCACCGAACCGTAGCTCCAGTGCTCTAGTCAAGGCCTCGAAGTCGTTCCTTTCTTCTTTAGAAACATTTCTCAGTATCTCGGCTGCATCTCCCCGTAATGCTGCTGCTAAGTGGACCGACTTGGCGGTAGAGTCCCAGCCGTTAGCTTCAGCTACGATGGAAAACTGCGTCTGATATACATGCCAGGAGGAACTGCCGTCGTAGGTAGATAGCTTAATAAATTCGTGATTCTGGCTTCTTCTCTCTTTCTTTTCAGTTTCCTGGGGCTTGGATTCTAACTTTTCTTCGAGATTCCGAATCTTGCTCTGCAGTTCATTCCCTATTACCTCTCCGCTCCACTCTTCTCTCATTTTTCTCTCAAGATCTTCCTCCATTCTCTTCAGTTTACCTTCTATCTCTGAAAACCTTTCTTTCAGTTCCTGATCAAAATTTTCTTTAACTTTCTCCTCGAAACTCCGTTCTATTTTCGTAACACTCTCTTCAAAATTCCTTTCTACTTTCATAACATTTTCTTCTATCTTCATAGCTTTCTCTTCAAAACTCTCTTCAATTTTCAAAACTTTCTCTTCAAAATTTTCTTCTATCTTTATAACTTTCTCTTCAAAATTTTCTTCTATCTTTATAACTTTCTCTTCTATTCCATCTATTCTATTTTCCATCACCGTTAATTTACCCTCGATTGATTCTTTCACCGTTGAAAGCTCTCTCTTCATCTCATCTTGATTAGATTTAATTTCTTCCTGAACTTCACCCAAACTGCTTTTCATATGCTTCATTTCTTCAGTCAAACCGTCTTTCAATTCTCTTTGCGATGTTTCCATTTTCTCTTGTGCTACTTTCATTTCTTCAGTCAAACCGTCTTTCAACTCTCTTTGCGATGTTTCCATTTTCTCTTGTGCTACCTTCATTTCTTTCATCTCTTGACTCAGGCTATCTTTCATCTCTCTTTGCCCTTCTTTCATTTCATTCATCTGGGTAGCTAAGCTTTCCAGAAGTTTTTTCATCTCTTGCTCCATAGCTCTCGTTATCACCATTCACAGACAAAACCCCACTCCTGACACCAGAAATGTTGCGTACTTGGGGGTTCGTGAGTTGTCTGAGAATGAAAGGCCAAACGTACAAAAATTCAGTAATTTATTCACAGAAAGTTCCAGAAAAATACAGGTCTATAAACCAAGGTATCAGCTTCAATTCAAACAGTAAACACAGCTTAAACAACAGCTGTCAATAGCAAATCCACAGTACAAACTGTATACCAATAACACTTGAAGCAGGTCTCTCTCAAAGAGGCTTAAGAGCAATGCAAGCACTAGCGAAGATGGCTGAGATCTGAACTGAACTGACTGCCCTTGGCGAGGAAGCGCTCCTTATATGCTGTTCCATGGAGCCCAGATTTTTCGAGAAAACTCTAGAAAGTGGTCAACCAATCAACTTACAGCTTCCATATTTGGTATATCCCATATAAGGATTTTCTCGCCAAGGTCGCCAAAAAAATCGCCAAGGTGGGAAAAAGTCGCCAAATTTGGCGCCAAATCCATTACGTGCATTACTGGGGCTTTTTAATGCGTTTTTAAGGGAAAATAAGGCTATTTCAACGCTAAAACGACTAGAAATGCACAAAATTAGCACTTTATCAACTTACTAAGCCTCTTTGAAAGAATTTATACAAAAATAAACACAATTATTTACAATTTCGTAACAATATTGTCTCATTTGTAAAAGACTCCATATTTTAATATCTATTTCAGAAGAAGATTCATCTCTTCCACGAAATTTCGCTTCAATCATTTTTTCATTTGCTTTTTTTCTCGTTATATCGGTTCTCAATTGATTTATCTCTTTCTGGCCTATCGATATCATCTTCGTTATACTTTATTTTTTGTAATTAAAAATCTATTGTAACATACTGAGGCGGAGTTAAATCTTTTACCAAAGAAATACATTCAACGATTTTTTCGCATACGTCCAATAATTGTCGATCGTTATTTTCGGGGGTTTTATATGGTTTTACGAGTATTTTAATATCATATTCAGAATCCATGTTATTGTTTGCTTTATCATCTACTCCGATTAAAAATATAGGTTCGGTGTACATTCGTCGAATATGTTCAGATGCTTTGTAAAATCCATACATATTCATCGAATTGTATGCTTCGTTCCGAGCAAATATTTTATGTGCGTATAACCGAATAGGTTTTAAAAATCCATTAACTACTCTATGAACATAATGATCTGCACCTAAACTCCACAAAATAATTTCTATATCCATTGCTCGTAACATTTTTATAGTAAAATCTAATTTAGGACGCACATAAAATATATTATTTTTATAAATACCTAAAGTTTTATCCATATCTAATACGACTACGATCATCGCTTGAATTGAAAAAACAAAAAAAAAGAAATGAGACCTAAAGAGAAACGTTCGAGTAGTGGTCATTCAGATACGATTAATATTATAATTCGGAATATTCAAAAAGAAAATCCTTATTACGCTGTATCCAAGTGCGTTTATCATTTTAAGAAACCGTGTCTAACATTGCTTAATAATTTCAATTTAGAAAGATTTCATTGTCTATTTCATTACAAAGCTATGCAATGGCGTTTATATTCTCTTACAAAGTCTTGCGATATACCCGAATTATTTTACGATATGATGGTTTTGAATAAAATTTTAGGAGATAAATATGTCCTTCCATTTGCTGGCCATTTTCGAGAATCATCCGGTTACACTATTGGTATGTTTCGTCAAAATATCGGTTTATATCAACCCCATATAATTAATAGAAATCATTTCATTGAAATTGTTTTTACAATGATTATATTTTTTATAGCTACTTGTCATCGATTAGGAGGTTATGCACCTGATATTAAATTTTTTTCTATATTATATACAGAAACACATCCGGTTTTATGTGATATTGGAAAAAATAATGTAGATAATAGAGAACGAATCGTTGATAATGTAGAACATTTTAATAAGAAAAAATGGAAAAAATTTATGAAAAATAAAACGAACAAACGCGTTATTCAATATTTAAAATTATATTTTCCAAAATTTTTTCAAAAAAAGAAAAAGGGTAAACAATGTATTTTAAATGAAGAAGATGGTCACGCATTTTCAGATGAGACTCATGCGCTTGTTTGTAAAAGCGACAAAAAAAATTTATTGGATATTATTAAAGAATATAGACATTTAATTTCAAACAGAAGAATCTCTTCTGGTTTATTAATAGATTGGATAGCATCTGTAGAAGATGAAGAAATCGATCATTATTTTGAAGATTTAAAAAAAAAATATATTATATAAAAGCGCAACATAAAGCGAAACCTAAAACTCCACTTATACACATACATTCTAATATATGAACACAATGGTTATTTTTACGCATATAATAATCTTCTGTATAAAATATTGAACCCATTTTATCTTTTTTCTCATAAACCGTTTCCTTTAATTCTTCAGCATCTAAAGACATTTCATAACCATTTACTGTGATGGGTTTGTAAAAAATACCGTTTTCTAGTTTTAAATAATATGGTTTTTCATTTTTTCGAGGAAAATATTCATTACCGTATTCATCCAACGGATATCTTTCTCTTCCCATTTTAAAACGAGCTATATGTCCATCATTCGCGATGAATTCACATTTTTTCCACTTGGGTAGAATTTCATTACCCATTTTATCTTTGGCGTAGATTGGAACACCTTTTATTAAAATAAAAACATCGGGATATCCTTTTTTAGGATAAAGTTCGTTATTTTCAGCATCTCGAGCATATCGAAACAATCCATTTCTATCCTTGGCAAAAATAACTTTATTTTTTATATAGACATATTTCTCACACCCATTTCTGTTTTTTGGATAAATTTCATCTCCTTTATCATTTTTTAAATAAACATTCATATTTTTAAACCAAAATAAGAGAAAACATTTAAAAGAAACTGTTAAATATATACGTTTCTATTGTAAAAAAAAAAAAAAAAAAAAAAATTTTTTTTTTTTTTAAATACATTTTTCAAAATGAAAACAACTACATCTTGGACTAGAATGAAAATTAAATTTTCAAAAATTCTTATGTATCTTAAAAAAAAAAAAAAAAAAAAAAAAAAAAAAAAAAAAAAATTTTTTTTTTTTTTTTTAAGGATACAAAAGAATTTTTGTAAATTAAATTTTCATTTTAGTCCGAGATGTAGTTGTTTTTATTTTGGAAAATTGATTAATTAATTAATTACTTAATTAATTAATCAATTTTGAAATCAAAACAACAACTACATCTCGGACTAAAATGAAAATTTTATTTTCAAAAATCTTTTATATCCTTAAAAAAAAAAAAAAAAAAAAAAAAATTTTTTTTTTTTTAATTTATCAAAAATTGCGCTTCTGCCTTTGTTACACAATGTGGTTTTTCATCTACAGTGACCAATTTATAAGGTGGTAAACACAAACATATAAAATTTTTTCGATTTTTATATAAAAATATTCCTTGTTCGCAAACATCTTTGTTCAGTTCTCCACAATCCTCACCTCTGAAAAATGTCGAATTAGTACAAATACATGACCAATGGGGTGTCGGATCGTTTACCATCATCATGACACCTCCCTTATCTTCTTTACATGGAACGGGCTCGTGTTCAATTTGACATATTCCGTTAATACACTTGGCATTTTTTTCAATGCAAAGAAACGAACAATCATCTATGCATGGAATATTTTTAGTGGTACAATTTTGACGAAACGTAGGAGCGTCGGTTCGAATATTTATCATATTTTTAATATCACGATCTTCAGTTTGCATACTTTTCCATATCCATGCGTATGCCAACCACATCAAGAAAAACACGATCCACGTATGAAACATGCTTTTTTTTCTTCCCCCAGCTTAAGTCAAGATGACGAATAGTGAAAGACCGATCGATAAATATGAATTGAAACGTAATTCAACCACAAATCTTCGACCTGTTAATAAAGTTAATAAATGGAGAGATGCATGGATGGCCTGTCATAAAATTGTAGAAGAATTTACTCTCATAGACCTTAAACAATTTCATTGTGTATTTGAACGTTGGGTTCCCATTTTAAATTGGATTTTCGATCAACCCATTCTTCATTTAAATCGATATGAACCCATCTTTTATTATTCTAATCAACCCAATGGGCCTAAAGAAATTATTAAATTATACATGGATGAAAATTTAACGGACGAAACAATAACGGTTTATATTATTTTCAACTTGTACGAGTTTCAAATTATTAAAAATCGCTATTGTCGCGATTATACGAAAACGACTCAAATACATTATAATGAAGCACGTGGAACTATTAATATGTCATTAATGGCTGAAAACGAACAACAAAATCCAGCCGAATACTTTAGAACCATGACTTGTTGGCACTTATTGTTCATTTATACTCTTCATGCGTTGGCTCATTGGGAGGCATACGATAAATATGAACATTGTCATTACGATACGCATTTGTACATGAGAGATTCGCCTTTTTTCAAATTTTATTTTTATGGTCAAATAGTGTACCACAATAAATAAAGCAAGCATGCCGAAACCAATGAAAATACCTATTAGTTATGCTATGAATGTATTAAATAATTCGAATCGAGGATATGCTAACAAACCGGATGGTATTTCTTTATCCGAATTGGAAAGTATATCCGATGATAAACAATTAGTACCCGTGGCTAAATTAAAACCTCATTTTAATAAAGCTCGAAATTACAAGGAATTCAAAAACAGCATATCCGTTCCCGATGCACATTGGATTCAAGTCGTCCAAAAATCACCTGCACTTAAAAGTTATGCTTTACGATTCATGAGTAAAGCCCATAGAGATCTGATTAAATCACAAAGATTAAATCGTAACAATTTTGGCAGCGATAGAGGTCGTCATTCTAATAAAAAGGTCAAAACCATATCTAAATTGGGTCAATTTTCGGACGGTGAAGTTTCAGATGCCGATTCTGATGTTTCCATGCTCTCCATCGGTCCTTCGAACGACGAATGCGACGACACGGACGTGAACCTTCCATTGCCCGTGTGCGCCGGAATCAGACGCGTCTGCAGAAAATATGATTCTCAGCGGCGATACCTTCCTTATGGAAAAGATGAAAGTGAAAAGAAACGTTATCGCTTCAAAGTTTCTTATAGATAAGTTTTTATTTTAATAAAAAAACGAATATTTATTTTAAACTATAATTGGGTTTTCTAATGGATTATAGGCTAAGGGAATTAAAGTTTGATAATCGGTAGAAAAATGTTGCGTATAATTTAAAGGTAATGATGATTTTATATCATTGTTGAGAGAAAGTAATTTAAATCTAGATTTACATTCAGACAATCGACCCGAAACCATTCGAATAGGTATAACTTCTTCCCGTGTAGTGGGAGGACCGAAACGAAGTTGATCTTCTTGACTAACGGGTTGATAAATAATATCTTTTGCAATATATTTAAAAACCCAAAGATTAATTCTTAGAGGCAAAAATCGCGTACTTGCAAAAAATTCCATATTCAACACATTTGCGATTCGAGGTACATCGTAATTCAAAAGAGTTAAAAATTTATAAATTTCGGTTTCAAAATCATCACTTTTATGATACAGTATTGCATCGTCTAAATGAGATCGATTCAATTTTATTCTAATACATTTCATCGGAAAAGATTTAATATCGAGTTTAGTTACATGATGTAAATAAAAATTATATTCACCCACACATATCATAAAATTAATACCGAAAGGTTTAGAATCTCTCGAATAAACATCTTCGGGATTATCAAATCGTCGATCGTAACAAACAAAAGATGAAGAAGCGTAATCCATCGGAATCATTTTAAAATAAATATCGATAACGACATAATCTTCTAACTTTGGATACTTTTTCTGTTTTAAAAGATCTAAGACTAAACTTTGATATTCCATAACTTTTAAAACTTGATTTACTATTTAAAAAAAAAAAAAAAATTTTTTTTTTGTGTGTTAGATTTCATTTTAGTCTTTTTAGATAAATTAAAAGTATCACTTAAATAAAGCATTTTTGCTTGATTTTGACAATACCATTATTTTGTAAAGTTTTTGTTGTTTTTTAACAAATTTTATATTTTATATCGAGCACTTTTGCAGAAATTGATGAATACCATTTTTTACGATCGAGCGCTTCAATATACATTTTTACATGAATTCATGATGTCATGTTTTTTGCTTCATGATGCGATCGAACGCTTCAATGTACTTTTTTGCAAGAATGCATGATGTCTTATTTTTTTGCTTCATGTTACGAACGGTCGCTTCAGTATACATTTTTGCACAAATTAGTATTGTCATGATTTTGCGATCGAGCGCTTCAGTATACATTTTTGCACGAATTAGTATTGTCATGATTTTGCGATCAAGCGCTTCAATATACATTTTTACACGAATTGGTATTGTCTCACTTTTTTGCTTCATGTTGCGATCGAGCGCTTCAATATACATTTTTACACGAATTGGTATTGTCACACTTTTTTGCTTCATGTTGCGATCGAGTACTTCAACATACACTTTTGTATGAATTTATTACCCTGTATTTTTTAGCATTTAAATAAAATGATGTCACTTAACAAATATTTTTTTAAAAAAAATTAATATATTTTTTGTCATTTTAACACTTTCATTTTTTCTAATAAGTTTACTATTTCGACCCGTTTTTTCTAATCAGGAAGTGAAACTCTGGAAAATGACATTACGATTAGAAAAAATGAATGCAAATATTAGATTTATTAGAAAAAATCGATTTTTTAAAAAGTATGTTTATATGCCTTATGAAGATAAAAATAATGTAAAATTGTATGATATATATTTATTCCTTTTTTTGGCATTATTATATATTAGAAGAATATATACATTATTAAAAATAATTCTAATGAATAAATATTATAATAAAAATGAGTAAAACATTTTATAAAAAATCATAATTTAACTATTTACGTGTTTTTTTGTTTATTATCAATAGCATTATTAAATATATGTTTTTGTAAATCATTTTCTGCATCTCTATAATAATTTAATAATGATTTTGTAAATAATTAAAAATTTATTTATAAATTCATCAACCTCAGATAAATGATTGGATTTTTGTTCTATAAGTTTTTCGATACGTTCGATATTTTCTTTCACTTCGATATGAAGGTCAGCGGATTCATTATCAAATTGATTAATTGCTTGATCTAAATTTTTAAATGAATCGATAATGGTGAAAATTTCTTTGTCTTTAGAAATTAAATATTCAATATTAATTTTCAATAAATCTAACTCTTTTGTAAATTTTTCTTTATCTTGAATATCACCATCATTTAAAAATTCCAATTCTGAAATTCTTTCATTATAAGAATCTATTATGCTATCAATTACCTCTTCTAAAGAATTCATATAAAAACCCGGAACAGAAACCATTATAATATTCTTAATTTATTTAAATGTAGAAGGAAAAGAAAAGGTTTGAATGTAATTTTTGTCTATTGTGTCTGATTATATATATTATTTTCTCTCATATTTAAAAAAAAAAAAAAAAAAAAAAAAAAAAATTTTTTTTTTTTTTTTAAGGATTTAGATTATAAAAGATTCTTTTCGATTCGGTTCAAGATGTAGATATTTTCATTTTTTGAAAAATTAATTAATCGCTAATTAAATATTAATTAATTACTAATTAAATATTAATTAATAATTAATTAATTTTCAAAAATGAAAACATCTACATCTTGGACCGATCCGAAAATATTTTATAATCTAAATCCTTAAAAAAAAAAAAAAAAAAAAAAAAAAATTTTTTTTTTTTTTTTTTTTTGGATTTAGATTATAAAATATTTTCGGATCGGTCCAAGATGTAGATGTTTTCATTTTTGAAAACTAATTAATTATTAATAATATTTAATTAGTAATTAATTAATATTTAATTAGCGATTAATTAATTTTTCAAAAAATGAAAACATCTACATCTTGAACCGAATCGAAAAGAATCTTTTATAATATAAACCCTTAAAAAAAAAAAAAAAAAAAAATTTTTTTTTTTTTTTTTTTTTTTTTTTTACATATAGTTATTTTCATATTTGAAAAATTAATTGTCAGCTTCTATAGACGGGTAACATTCATATTCTAAATTATATTTATAACATTTTGCATCTTCGACGACCACATTTACGGATTTAGGAATTGCGACGGTGGGTGTTTGATGTACGCGATCTCCATGTTCGAAAAATTTTTCTTCGAAACAAAATGAAATCCCGTTTCCACGTAATGCATTCAGTTCCATATTTCCGATTTTCATACCGCCATTTCGACTTCTTCCTTTGACGGGTTGATTTGTCACTCTGTCCGTAACGCAAGAAACTGGAGCGTATAAATGTTCGCATGCTAAATAAACTACCGAAAAATAAAATGTTTTTCCGTAAAAAGCTTTTGCATTTTTAATTAAAACACCGTTTGAATTTTCCACACGCACGGCGTCTTTTCCACCACCGAACCGGATACTTTCTAATATTTGTCCGGGAGACATCCGAAACATACAATAAAGATTAATAATCAAATCGGGTATTACATTTCCATCTAACGTCGGCAATTTATTTTGGACTCTGATGACGCCTTTTTGACCGTATAAACTACACAATTTATCTCCGGTATTACAAATATGTTCTTGTTCCAAACTTATCAAGAGTTTATCCTCCGTAATAAAACTCTGTATAATTCGGAAAGGTAACTTATTGAAATGAATGCGATATTCGCGCGGAGAAATTGTATATACCTTCACGTGAATAGAAAAAGGTTCGACTTTTAAATTTTTGCCGCTAATTAACGTTCCCAATAAATCAGATTCGGGATCCTCATCACCGTAAACGGGATAAAATTTAACCCATGTATTGGGTTCGGATTCTAATTTAAATCGTAAGGTATAAAATCGACAACAATCAAACGAGCGAAAATCTCGGCGTTTGACGATACAATCTTCTTGCGTACATCCTTTAAAACTCATATAACTGACCATAGGTTGAGGCATTTTTAAAACAAAATGATTTGAAATGCCATCTTCTACCGGAGGTATTAAAGTTTTATGATCGGGTGTGGGAGCTCGAAAATAAGCCGATATGGTATCCATGAAATAAAATGCGTATTTCGGATCGGTAGCTAAAACGGCATTTTTCATAGCATTGAAGGCTAATATGTCTCTCGGAAAAGCGGTGTGGTTAAAAAATCGATTAAAATCTACGTGATAACCGGTAACGTAGGAAAAACAACCATCGTATACATTTTCGTTTCCGAATATGCGTCGCATCCAATATTTTTTATCGTAAGGAGTCACCCAGATCGAAATTTCGGGTAATTTTTTCATAATGAGGCCGGCTTTATAACGAATGACTATAAATTTTCCTTTTTCGTAACATTCTATTGATTTAAATTTAAATTTGAGTTTTAAAAGATCGATTCCATCAAAACATTTTTTAGTGACCGGTATGCAAGCTTCGTTCACGACAACATAATAGGAAGAAGAATCACGACCACCGTTTTTTATTTGTTGCGGCTGTTCGAGTTTCAACGCATTCCAAAAATTTTCGTCGTATTCGTTTTCGTAATAAACGGGATTCAAATCATCCGAAGTCGATACGATGGTGTCTCTCACCATCATGGTCGTACGTCCTACATTTTTCGTTTCGAAAACACCCAAGATACATAAATAATGTAAATAACTCGGATGAAAGGATTCGACCGATTTCACTTTTTTAGATATTTGTCTAACGAGAAGGTACAAGAGATACGGGTTTAACGGATAAAACTGAGTTAAAATTTTTCGATAACAACCGATATTTTTTTCTTTAAACACTTCACCATTTGCCGCAATTTCTCGATGAGATTCTTGCGGTTTATTAATCATTTTACCGGCAGACTGAGCCTCTTTTTGATACACTGTTTTGCGCGACAAAACGTGCAACAAATAACCGTTTTCGATCGAATTGTGCACCAATGATAATCTCGATTTAATCAATTTCGAATCATGATCTCTCAGAGGTCCGTATAAGTATTTGATGAAAAGTTTGGTAAACATGTGTCCGGGACTGACAACCATTTTATTTCCTAAATGATCAATGTTAAAATGTTCTTCCTTATACAAATGATTCATATAGGCCGTTAAATCAACGCGATAAGGACAATGCGAAAAAAAATTTGGATCTGAAGTTGTTTCGGAACCGTCGTTGTGAACAATGACAATATCACCGCATTTTCTTTTGTTGTTATTTGTCGAATCGGCTACATAAAAACTCAATTCTTTTCCACGATCGTCTTTATTGTAAGAATAAACCCGAACGATTTTTCTTTGTATGACATGCGTGTTGGTCGGATCGTTCGTATATACGTAGGGAAGATGGCGTAAAAACCCTCCGATGATAAAAAATCCTCTTCCGATATCTAATTCTTGAAAAGGAAATTCGGACGACGACCTGCTGGAAACGAGATCGAAAGGTGTTTGAAAAGACCGAATGTTTTTGTGGCGAATGAATAAATCGAGACGAGATCCGATCATGATAGGAAAAACATCTTTTAAATTTTTTTTACGTAAATTATAAGAAACGGAACAAGTATAAGTTGTTTTTTGTAAAATGTGTTGTTGTATATTGGTCGGACCTTCATAAATGAGATGACTTTGTAACCTATCTTTTAAAAATTGAATGAAATTGTTAACGTGCATATCATAATTATATAACATTGGTTCAATCATAGCCGGGACGTTCAGTTGCGGCATATTTGACTCGTAATTCATGAACTCTATCTTTAAAGGTTCGATCGCAAATGTATTGATGTTGATGAAGAGTATATACGCAAAGCGATATGGTTAACGTAATTACAAAAAGACAATATAAATTTAATCCGTGTAAATATGGACTGTGTATCGGCAACTGATTACCAAAAATTGATTTTAAAAAAGATTTATATGTCATTATAAACTTTATATATTATTTAAAAAAAAAAAAAAATTTTTTTTTTTTTTTTTTTTTTTTTAATCTAACATATAAGCATTTTTATTAAAAAAAATAATCAATAATTTATTAATTTCTTTTTATCAATAATTTTTATTAATGTTAATTGATTATCTTCAAGTTTATATAATTCACTTATCCAAATAATTTAATTATTTAATATAAAACCTTCATTTTGACAGTACCGATCATATATTATTTGAAATCGGGGTACACGTTTACACAAATGACACCATTTTTCAGGATTTCGAATAAAAGATGTTATGCATCCATAATGGGAATTGGACTTTATATAATACAATTTTTTTATTTCACATTTCACATTATAAAAATAGAGCCGTATACATTTCGTACACATATTTAAGAGATAATTATCTTTTAAAAATACATAATATACAATATTAAGATTGTTAGAAGTGAAAGGGTGATAATTAAAATAGAAATGCCACTTTGAAAATATTTTTAAAATTAAAGAATCTTTTATGTTAAAAATAAAATCTCTTTTTAAAAAAGGTTGAATCAAATTTATAGAAGAATATTTTATATTAGCGATTTCTTTTAAAAATATGTCGGTAGTGTCATTCACTATCGGTATCGTCACGTATTGGTGACTCTTTCGGATAACTTGTAAGAAAATAGATTTGGGCAAATAAAGCGCCAATCGTTCGACGTCGTGAAAATCTGGAAAATGAGTCCAAATTTTCGAAAAACACAAGTCCTGTAAGGAAGGAAAATCAAATACAACGTTACAATAAAACCTTTTTCCGACGAAAAACTCTAAAATATATGAAAGTATGACGCGATCCTCTAAAGGTTGTATTTTTAAACCGAAAGCGACCGTTTTCCATTCATTTACATTAATGTCTTCAAGTAAAACAATAACAAAATGAATGTGGTCTTTTCTGTCGCCGCCGCAAAACCATTCAGGATATTTAAATATATATAAATCGGGTATATTTTTACAAACTTCTCGAAATTTTTCAAATGCTGATTTGTGTAAAATCATATGATAGTAATACTTTTTATTTTCTCCTATATTTAGTCTTTTTTTAAACCCACATTGATTTAGAAAAAAACAAATATCTGATTTTTCATTATTAATAAAAGTTCGGGATTGCTCAAAACTTTCAGAACACTTGTCGATAATTTTTTTTGGATCCTCATGATTAATCTGAACTACTGATTTAATAGAAAATTGAGTTGTGTCCATAATATATATTTATATATGATTAACACAAATCATTTATAAATTGTATCGATTCTTTCTTATTAATAGAGAAATATTTAAAGTATAATATTAATTTTACCCTAATATATACTTTATCTAAAAAAATTTTTATTATTAAAAAAAAAAAAAAAAAAAAAAAAAAAAAAAATTTTTTTTTTTTTTAAGAAAAGAAGAAAAAGAGAAAAAGAGAAATGACTAAACCTACAAAAATACCTTTATTATATGCTTATGATACATTAAATAAAACGAATCGCGGATATCATCAACCTCAAGATGAAATACAATATAATGAATTAATGGAACATACCGATGGCGATAAATTGCTAATTCCAATAAAAAATCTCAGACAGTATTTCGCTGATGATAAAACTTTTAAAGAATATAAACAAAATATACATGTTTCTAATTCTTATTGGAATGGTGTTCTAAAAATGTCTAAAAAACTTAAAATTAAAAAAAGTGTCGATAGTAAATATGCCAAACGTTTTATAACTAAAAATAAAGTTTTAGGTGGTAGTGGTAGTAGTAGTAGTAGTAGTAGTAGTGTAAACAATAATATTGCTAGACACAAAAAACGGCGTTTAAAAAAATCTAAATATATTTCAAAATTAGGAAATTATTCGGATGCAGAAATTTCAGATGTTGATTCCGACGTTTCCATGCTGTCCATCAATCCTTCGAACGACGAATGCGACGACACGGACGTAAATTTTCCCTTGGCCGTGTGCGCCGGAATCAGACGCGTCTGCAGAAACTATGATTCTCATCGACGATATATTCCCTATGAAAAAGACTCGAGTGAAAATAAACGTTATCGTTTCAAAGTTTCTTATGCCGACTCTTAATTAAAAATACTATAAAATAATTTATAAAAAACAAAAGAATAAACAAATGTTTTTTTATATTATAAAAAAATTAACACTTTAAAATTTTTTTTGATATAAAAATGGATTAGATTTTTGATAATATATATCATCAAACATATAATCACATACATTTTCCATTTTTAAAACTTTTATTAATGTCTTGGAAACTATGTCAAAAATTTCTTTGGAATTATTAAACTTTCTCACACACATAGCCGCATACATTCCAGAATATATTAAACATTCCAAAACCCAAAATTGATAAATTTCTGAAGGATGAGACTTATTTTTATTATTACTACATTTGAAAATTTTATTCTCTAATATATGAGATAAGCGTATCGAAACATGTCGTTTATTTGCCTTGTCTTTCAATTTTTGATATAAATCTGAGTCAATTTTTTTCATTTTTCTAGGAGTTGAAATTCTACCGATACCGAAATATGTTGTAAAATATTCATTTAATATATTAAAAATGAAACGATACACAGCAAGTAAATCTTCATCAAAATCGGATAAATTTATATTATTCTCTTCATCAGTAAAATTGTAAGCTTTTAATCTCCAATTGGCTAAGTAAATGCATTCTCGAAGGAGATGTCTAAAAAGTTTTTCAATATCCTCTTCATCAATATATCTGATCATATTTTTGTAAAAATTGAAATACAAAAGTATATATTTTATAATAATTTGGATTATCCGAATCATAAGAATGAAAAATTGTAGCAGAAAAACGAAAATTAATAATAAGATATAGTCTTTATTAAAAAAAAAAAAAAAAAAAAAAAAAAATTTTTTTTTTTTTTATAAAAACAAAGTTTCAACAACAAAATAAAATATTATATGTATATTCGCTTTTTGTCTGTAATATAACTTCGACAAATGGGACAATTTTCAATTTTCTCAGAACAAGTGTAACAACATGTTACATGTCCACATTCTAAAAACACGATCTCACATTCATTATACAAACAAATTTTACATAATAATCTAGTGGTATCTTTTTCAATTACTGTATTATTAGACTGTGTCATAAAAATAAGATCAAATAAGTATTTTAAAAATTTTTCAAATACTTTTACATTTGTATCTTTATCATTTTCATTCATATTTGAAATTTTACCTAATACAAATGGACATTTTAAATTTTTAACTACATGTTGTCTCAAAGGATCCTTGTATGGTTTCCAGTCATGCAAGATTATTTTGCAAAATGCACATTGTACAAAATCTTTATATCCCAAATAAAAAAAACCTAATTCGGCCATTTCTTTTGAATTTACCGTTTGACGAAAAGGCCATCCGTCGAACGTAGCCAATCTATTTTTTTCTGACAAAAAATTCAAAGAATTATAATAGATATTTTCCGATTTCTTTCTTTCCTTTAAAATCATAGTCAAAAGCATTAGTTGAGCCACAAAACATTCTGGTTTATGTTTAGCATGATCTCGAGCAACATCATCGTTTTTTTTCCATTCTCCGATGCAAACGCCACACCAGTAACATAAAACATAATCCTCTAAATTCGTGTAAAAAAATCCGTTTGTTGCTAAAATCATAGGATCGGGATAGGATGCGGTCCATTTTTTGAAAGTATTTAATCTATCAATTTTTTGTTTTAAATTAGAATATCTTGGCATTAAATGTAATCCCATTATTTTATTATGTGTAGTGAAATATTTATTTAATATATCAAGATCCATGACTCTTGATAAAATAAAACTGAGAATAAAATAATGATATATATATATTAGAAAATAAATATTATTAAAAAAAAAAAAAATTTTTTTTTTTTTTTTAATCATGTTCTTTGATCTATTTTAAAATACCACTTTCCCGTCATCATCTTTTATTGATAAATCAAATGATTATAAATAACATCTATGGATAGCAACGTAAAAGATTTTTATATATTTTGTTATTATTTTTTGGACTTTCATCAGTCAGTTTTATCAAATAAAAATATAATTTCGAATGTCATTTAAATTCAATTTATCTTATTCATAACTAAATACAAGAGCTGGACCAACATTTATGTTGAATACATCATCTATATAGCTAAGAAAAATATCAATATTAACTTGAGATAACACAATTTTTTTTTCAAAGTATCAAGGAAAATCCTTAACTCTAAATTTCAATTTTTAATAACATTATTATTATATATTATACAGTATATAATTATTTTAAAAAATAATTCAAAGTAAATAAATTCGTTGGGCGAAGTTTCATATATGTTGGAAAACATTCATTCATATAAATATTAGCCATTTCATTTTCAAAAAGAGAATTTAATATAAATGAAAAAATTTCAATGCATACAAAACTAATAATTAAACCAAAAACCAATGCTGGAAAGAAAATATGTTTTAGAATAAAAACTAAAAATTTCATATTCATATTTTTTCATAAAATGTCAAAAAAAATTTTAAGATTTGTAAATATTTATAAGTATCAAAAGGTTTTATATTATAAAATTAGTCGTTAAAAAAAAAAAAAAAAAAAAAAAAAAAAAAAAAAATTTTTTTTTTTTTTAAGAGAAAATAATTGGAAAATAGAATTTTATATTTTTGTAAGGAGAAAGAAAAGAAAATAACTGAAAAATAGAATTTTATATATTTTTTTTAAACAGGCGAACTAGGTGGCGATATTGGAGAAAAACTACGCGACTGTTTACTTTTGTGAGACGGCGGTGATTCTGGTGAAGGAGAATGAGGAGGTGATTGCTTTTTTTCTTCTCGTTGTGGAAGAATTTTTTTTCTACTTCGTTTGTTCGGTTGTTGCTGAGCATACAATTTCGATCGCCTATCTGAAGCCACTCGTTCCATTTCTTCTTCTCCTACGGTTTCAATATAAAATTCGATCATTTCTCGAATATTCATCACATTATCTGCCTCATCATCAGAAGTTTTTTCATTTTCACTATCAATGTCCTTTTCATTTCGAAGATTCAAAGCTTTTTCTACAATATTTTTTACTTCTTCGACTTGCGAACAATGACTATATAAGGCTCTCACGGCAGCATTATGTTTTTCGAAATTGAGAGAAAAAGCTTCTTGAACATAAAATTTTGGATGCGATCCGATAATTCCATTTACCGCAAACCATCTACAAACCATTAACGGATCGTATTTGTACCAACAGCAAGCAAATTTTGTTAATTCAGAAGGATGGGGACAATCTTTAGACAAAATACGTTCGACGCAAGCTCTTTCTTCATAAGACATATTAGATTTAATGGACTCGTAAATATTTAAAATTTCATCGTGCCATCGAGAAAATAAAATAGTTTTTTCATTCTGTTGAAAGGAGACTCGAGTATGTTGAAAAATTTTTTTGTATAAACGTAAAACGATAGTTTCCATAGTAAGATATGGATTACGATTCTCTAAGACTTGATGCTGAACAGCACTGTCAATAAGCATTTCGACAGGATCCATGATTTCTATCAAAAAATTATAACTATTTTCAAATGAAAGGATAACAACTTGTTTTATACAGAACGAATATGAAAAAAAAAAAAATTTTTTTTTTTTTTTTTTTTTTTTTTTTAATAAAGAAATATATATTTATAATATTGATATGATGAGTTAGATTTTCAAAAATGCAACATCATTATACAATCAATATTAATTTATTTTTATCATATTTTTTTTCGTTAATCATTTAAACGTTGTAATTTTTGTTCTTTTTGAAATTTTCTATAAACACAAGCCAGAGTTAAATCTTTACTTATAAAATTAGATTTTATTAAAATTACTTTTGGCAATGCATTTTCCAAACACCAATATGTATATTCATTTAGAGCACCCACAACGATATTCCAATCTTCACCTTTACCATTGTTACATTGAAATATATCAGATAATACTTTTTCCATTTCATATAAATTATCAACATAGACATCAATCTTTGAAGAACGTTGTTTTGCAAAATTATCTACATTATAATTAAATAAACAATCTTCATATGTAAATTCAAAATTTTTTGCATCTAATCCTATGGTGAAAGTTTTAAAAGGTGGTATAACTGAAGTAAACGCAATACACCAAGGGACATAACTACCATAATGACTGATAAAAGTAGCATGTGCCGCATAGTCGTACGATTCGTTGTCAATTTCCATATTGTGAAAAGAAATCGAAGTAACTGAACATTTCAGAAATGAATTTATATTATATATTTATAATACTAAAAAAAAAAAAAAAAAAAAAAAAAAAATTTTTTTTTTTTTTTTTTTTTTACATTATGCATTGATCAATAATACAAAAATATTCAAATATATCAACTGTTTCAATTTATTTGATTCATAATGATTTTCTAATTTTCTTTATTATATTTTGACATATGAAATCTATACGCCGCAGCTAAGGTTCGATCTTCTCCTAAAAATGTAAAATCTAATAAAATAACTGAATTATTAATTATTTTTAAATAATCATAGGTTGGTCTATCAACAGCCGCCATTTGATATGTCCAACCATCTTTCCAAAAAAAATTCATATAAATGCGATTAAATTCCACATTTAAATTATCGAGATCAATCTCATAATCCAATTTTAAAGATTTGGGTCTCTTAAAATCATCTGTGATAAAATTGTTATAATCCAAGTCTTTGTCTTTCCATAAAAAAATTTTCGTCGATAAACCAATTCTAGAAGTGTTAAATGGTGGACTGGTTGATGTCAAAGTGATAGTATATGGAATCATTTCATCATTTACTCGAATAAACGAAATATGAACAGTATATGAATATTCTAATTCAGCCATTGTTGAAAAGTTGGTTTTGAAAAGAATATTATATTTGAAAATATTATTCCATTACCCAAATATATAACCCAAAGACTATTAAAAAAAAAAAAAAAAAAAAAAATTTTTTTTTTTTTTTTTTTTTTTTTTTTTTTTTTTTAGTTATACCAATTTTTTTCTTTTAAATATTTTTTATAAACACATGACAAAGTTTTATCGAGACTTTTTAACTCTGGTTTTATCAAAATAACATTTGGTATCTTATCTTTAATATACCAATATGTAGGTAAATCTATAGCTCCTACTATTATATTCCAACCATCGTTTGTTTTATTTTGAAGATTTTGATAAAGATTTATCAAAGCATAACTCATTTCGGATAGTTTTGCATAAAAGTTAACATGAGTTGAATAATCTGCCGGAAAAGTTTCTTCCATCATTCTGGTACAAACTAAATCTTCATACTTGAAAATCATATTTATTGCATTCAAACCTATTATATAAGTTTTAAATGGTAAATACGTCGATGTAAACGTAATGCGCCAAGGAATATAGGAATTGGATTGCTTAATAAATGTAACATGAACAGCATAATCATAATTTTTCATATTGAAAATTTGAAATATTCTTCTATTCATATCATATATATATTTTTTACATTTAAAAAAAAAAAAAAAAAAATTTTTTTTTTTTTTTTTTTTTTTTTAATTAAATAAGAAAATATATTTTTTAAAATTTTATAATATTTTTGTTAAGTTTTTCCCATGCATTATCAAACATTTCAATATTGTTTTTTTCATTCAAATTTTGAGGTTTTATGTGTGCAACATCGTTCTCGTTATAATCAGATAGATGTAAATTTTCGACTTCACGGTTAATATCATTCGTCATTGTAAGATCAATCATTTCAACATCGTTCTCGTTATAATCAGATAATTGTAAATTTTCGGCTTCACGTTTAATATCATTCGTCATTGTAAGATCGATCATTTCAACATCGTTCTCGTTATAATCAGATAACTGAAAATTTTCGACTTCATGTTTAATATTATTCGTCATTGAAAGATCAATCATTTCAACATCACCGTCGTTATCCTCACAAAATTGTTGAGACTTTTTATCATGTTCTAAGGTACTACCGATTGAATTAGATGAAACAAAATTAGACATATCTGAAAACGGTGGACAAATCCATCTATAATTGAAAGGTGGGCGTCTATACATTCCATAAGGTCCAGGATAGGGTAGGGATAAGCTTTTATATGCATCGGGTGGAACAAATACGCCACCGTTGTTAATTGTTGTAGTTGAACTAAAATGTTTTACGAAAGATTGTGGTGGTTGAGGCATATTTCCATCAGTAAAAGCTGGACGAAATGGTTGAGGAGGCAATACATTATCATCATTGGCAAAATTTGAAAAACTAGACATTTTCCCAAATGATTTTAAAAATAATCCTAAATTTGTTTTAAAAATCTAACTATATATAGCAAATATACAAAAAGATTTAAAAAAATATATATATATATATATATATATATATTTTTTTTTTTCCAATTATTCCATTTTGACATTATATCTTTCTCTAAAATACTTGGGAGGATCCATCATGGCTTTTTGACAAGAGCAAGTATTCGGACCTTTATATTGGTTAACAAATCTCATACAATCGGTTAAATGCCATTGTTTGCTGACTGAGTTATAAACCGCATCAATTTCATTTTCTTTTTTCAATTCTCTAACTCTTATCTTGAATGCTAAAACGTTTAATTTCATCTTATACAATTCATACCATTTAAATACATTTTTTCTTTCACAAATGCAACAATTATAAAAATCTTGTAAGCTTTCCAATTGATAAGCATTACCGAAATAATTCATTATTGGAAAGGTATACTCTTTCATATTTTTAAATTTGTTGTTCAGCGTCACAAAACGTTTAGAAAACATTTCTTTTTCCAAATATTTTTTTGGAGAATCTAATGCTCGGAAACAGTAACATGGAGCCGTATCATCTGTTACTTTGTCCCAAGACCATACACAACTATTCAAATGAAATTTTCCTTTTTCATTTAAAATAAATTTTAATCGACTGTTGAAACGATGAGACAACGTTTCAAAATGTAAAACGCGAACACGATACTGACAAATTACTAAATTTTTTTCTAAAACTTTAAATTTTTTACTTGACATGTTTTAGTTAAAAGTGAAAATATAAGTAAAAATAAAAAAATACGAAATTTATCCCATACCTTTAGGTACCGCAAAATAAAGACTACCTTTAAATTTACAGTATGAAGACCGTCCGTTTAAATATTATAATAAAATTATATTTTTTTATTTCTTAAAAATAAATATATTTAATTCATACCTTCTAAGTACTGCAAAACAAAGAATGCTGTTAATTTTACGATATGAAGACAATATAATTGTTTTTTTCTAAAAAAATACCAAATTTTTTGGGAAAAAATCAATATAAAATAGCGATATTTTTTATTACAAAGATGAAATTAAAGTTTCAATATCTTCAGAATCACAACATAAACATTTACAACGAATTAAATTCCAAACTTTTTCATCAGAATAAGGAAAAATTGGCCATTTATACAGAATTGTTGAAAAATTCTCTTGTAAAAAATCAAAATAGAATTTTTCGCCCTCTACGTATAGCCAATCTTTTGTTTTTTTATTGTTTTCTGACAGTGGAAGAAATAACTTTTTTAGTCCTGTAAATGTTGGAAAATAATCTTTGTAATGAGTTTGTACATGATTTTCAAAAATCCATCTTTTTGTACCAGCAGGAAACTTTTCTTTACATAAAATACACCTCGCCTTATCTAAGTCTTGTCTCTCATCGATATGTGCTTGAAAGTTCAAATAATCATAAAAGACTTTTGGACAGTAATCACATTCTATTAGAAAAGACATAATAAATAAAGTTGAAGAAAATATAATATTTTATACCAAGAACAACAACAAAAAAAAAAAATGTTTTTTTTTTTTTTTTTTTTTAAATTATTATTATGCATTTTTAAAAAACCATTTATATTTTTATCTACTTCATTTTTAATGTCAATTCTGATCATCGACATTATATCATGTAAACAATCTCTTATCATTTCTTCTTTAATTTTTTCGATATCATCACCAATCTTTGAATAAGCAGATACAAATCTGTTATAATTTACATAATTTTTTATCTTGTATTTATTCAATGCCTTTTCATTAAACTCTTCTCGTTTTATCTTAAAAATATTTCTAGAAAGATAACCTTCTTCCTCATCTTTCTTCAACACAAATCCTTCCAATGGACAATTTGAATAATTACTAGGATATTTTTCTACTTCACTATATAAATCACCTATTGTTTCATAATGCAAACTTAAAATTGGCACATGAGGTAATTTTACTTCTTGAAATATTTTTATAGCATCGCTGTACTTCATGTATGTTTTTGTATTCAACTTATAAATATCAAATGCGCGAAAAAATACTTTTTTACTTCCAAACACAGATTCCGATTCAGAGTCATAATATATAATTCTATTATTTGTTCGACCAAATATTTCACCGTAAATGATAAAATTACATTTTATAATATCTTTGATTGACTGTATTTTTTGTATTAACGGTTTTATAATTTCATTTAAACCAAAAGTACAAGAATTTTCCTTTAAAATCATGTTTCTAGATTGTATTCTAAGTGAATCGTTAATATAACCAATTCCAATATTCGATCCGTCTATTTTTTCAGTAATGATCAAAGACTTGTCAGAAATAATTTTACTGTTGATGTCATGGTATCTAATAACAGTATTCGATAGATCCATCTAAAAAAATCTTAAAATCTAAAATTAATTAAAGTCAAATTATACTTAAAAAATTATTTAATTTAACTTGTTTCGGCGAAAACTTTTTCGGGAATATTAAAATATTTTTAAGTTTATAAAAAAATTTAAGTTCCAAATAATGAGTTTTAATTTTTTCAAAGTACACAATTATTTTCATTTGTTTCTCACAAATATTTAATAAAAATATTTAATAAAAATATTTAATAAAAATATTTAATAAAAATCTATCTTTTTATAAAACAAAAAATACTTTGCAAGACTGTAGGAATTGTAAGAAAATCAACTTCTCCTTATTTATATATGTTCAAACGATTATTAAAAAAGAAAAAAAAAACTTTAATCTACTTAAAAAGGATGTCAACAAAGTTAATAACTTTTTTGAGAAAGAATGTCATGTTTCTAGGTTATCTTTATACCATGACCTAAAAAAATCATTTATTTCTTTAATATGATTAAAGATAGGTGTTGACGAATTTGATAACTTTTTGAGAAAGAATGTTGTGTTACTAGATTATATTTTATGCCATGACCTTCTAATTTACTTTGACGAATTTGATAACTTAATCTAAATCAACATTTTTGAAAATTGATCTTATCTGATTATTATTATTATTTTTTTTTTTTGTAACATTTAAAATTCTTATAAGGTAAATTTATTTAAAAGAATATACATTTATGATATTGATCAGATGAATTAAATATTAAAAAATGATTTTAACCGCGTGTCCATTATAAAAAGAATCAATTAAATTTTCAAAAAACTAATCACAACTTTAATGTTTTTTTACTTCTTTGCATTTATTTTTTAACATAAAAAAAAAAAAATGTTAATTAACTAATTAATTAATTTTCAAAAATGAAAACGACTACATCTTGGACTCGAAGGAAAATTCAATTTAGAAAACCTTAAAAAAAAAAAAAAAAAAAAAATTTTTTTTTTTTTTTTTTTTTAATATTTTGTTTATCTGTCAGAAAAGGTTTTCTAAATTGAATTTTCCTTCGAGTCCAAGATGTACTCGTTTTCATTTTTGAAAATTAATTAATTAATTAATTAATTAATTAATCATTAATTAATCATTAATTAATTTTTAAAAATGAAAACAACTACATCTTGAACTCCAAGGAAAAATTCAATTTAGAAAACCTTTTTTGACAGAAAAAAAAAATTTTTTTTTTTTTTTTTTAACATTTGAAAGTTTTATAAGATATATTTATTCAAAAGAATATATATTTATGATATTGATCAGATAAGTTCAATTTTCAAAAGGATTTGAACTCATTGGATTATAGAAAAATGTAGCTGAATTTTTAAAAAAATAAAGTAAAAATAGTATTTTTATGACCTAATTATGAAATTTTAAAAACTTATTGTGTAAAATTTAAAATGATCACAATTTTCATGTTTTTGCATTTATGTGAAAAATTTATCAATTTTTTAAAATATTAAAAATAAAATTTCTAAAAACAATTAAATTAGTCATTTTATTATTTTGATATTTTCTACAATAAATTTGGTTATCAAACTCATTTTTATTAAAATTTTTATAACGAAATAATTATATATCCTGTATACCCGCCAAGTTATTATTTTTGTTTTTCATTTCAAATATGAAAAAAAGTAAAAAACTTTTTTAATTTACAAAAAATATAATTAAATAAATCTTTTTAAACATATTTTTAAGAAATATTTTCAATATTGGTTAAATGTTTGACGCAAAAAAATGGAGTTGGACAAGGTATTATTAACCATTTGGTTAATAATACCTTGCCCAACTCCATTTTTTTACTCTTAATATGTTTACTTTTATAACTTATGTTATAAAAATTTTCTATTAAGAATATTTTATTCAATATTAAATTGTTTTACAGAAAGGAAACAAACAAAAAAATATAATAAAAATAAAAATTTATTATATGCAAATAATATTTACAAAAATATATACAATATTTACAAATTTACAAAAGTATTATCATAAACAATATTTTTCGGTAAAATTGTCGCAAGGTATGTAAGTTATGATAATTATTTAAAAAATTTATATTTTTTAAATTTAAATTTTGAAAAACAAAAGAAAATGTTTCTATTATTAAAAGACATATATATTTTAAAATCTTATTGAAGTTTTACTCATAATATAAAAGTTTATATGTTTTAATAAAAAAATACTAATATATAAATTTTTTAATTTAAAATTCTGTAAAATATAATAAAAATGCGTCTATTATAAAAAAAATAATATACAAATATATACTTATATAATTTAAAATTTTGTTAAAGTTTCATTAAAAGTTTCATCAAAATATGTTAAAAATTTCAAGTTTTTTTCTTGCAATTTCTGATAATTATAATACAAGAAATTTAATTTATGTGTGTCTGGATGATTATAACTAAAATTATCCGTACTATCGGATATTAAATTAAGAGTATCTAAGCTAACATTTTTAAGCAAAGAAATAGACTTTTGCAAATTTTTTTGAATTTTTTTGGCTAACCTATAAGATTTTAATTTTTGATCAAAACTCACATACCTTTTGACAATACCCGAAGAGGATTGCCGGGTGAAATATCTTGGTTTTTTTCGATGACAAACAGATGTTTCTGGCTGCAAAATCTCATTTGTTGAAGAGGCGGTTGAAAGTTCGTTATTTGAAATGTTTTCGGAAGATGAAAAATTAGGAGTTTGATATCTTGGATTCGTGACATCATCCTCATTGGCAGTCGTTTCGATTGAATGGCTAAGGTCAGGACTCTGCTGAAATCTGGAATTGGTGACATCGTCCTCGTTGCTAGTCGTTTCCTCTTTGATCGGACGGATTATGTCGGGACTCTGAAATCTTGGATGGGTGACATCGTCCTCGTTGACAGTCGTTTCCTCTTTGATATGATGAATCATGTCAGGACTTTGAAATTTTGGATGGGTGGTGTTAATATCGTAAATGTATATATAGCAATATTCATGGAACTTGTATCCACAAATTTCAATCACTTTAGTATCGAAAATACTTTTATCGCAATAATTGCAACAAAGCATGATTAACCAGAAGCACCGGAACACTAATAACAGACACAGCAGCCAGTCAGCAGGAAAATGAGTTTATGAGCAAAATGCTTCTCTATATATACGTTTTTTCAAAGTCACTTGACCTCGATATCTCCAGACGCTTAAACAAGTTCAAAAGGTGAAAAAAACAAATGATATTTTTATCACGAGGAAAATAATCTCATGCGGGGTCAATAGGTTTTGAGAAGGATGTCGGAAAAACATCGCGTGATATTTCGTAACGGTTCAAAGTAATTTTTTTAAGTGCATCAGAGAAGTTCAAAAGGTGAAAAAAACGCTTAAACAAGTTAAGTTATCGGGTCAATTGGCACTTGACTTTAATATCTTGAAACGCTTGCAAAATATTTTCTCCTCGTGTTCTGCAAGAAATATATAAGAGTCACTTGACCTCATGTCAAGGATTTTCATATCATTTTATGAGAAAGTTTAGATAATTCTTTTTCTAGATGAATCCGATAAGAAAATAATAAAAACAATTTAGTTTTCAATTTTTATATCTCGATATATTAATCTCTTATATAACATGTTTTTAAAAATAAAAATTTTCTAGAATTTTCCTTGAACTTTATCTATCAGTTTTTAATCAATAGATAATCTTATTGACCCATTGATCTTTGATTCATTTAATTTTTTCATGTATCGATAAATATTTTTATTGTCCATGAGAAAGAGATAAACCAGATAATATTTTTTTGTTTTTCGTAAGTAAATGAGCTTTTTTTGTAAGAAACGCTCAAAAATGGAAGACATTTCAAGAACAATATCCTAATTAAGCGATAACAATTTATCTTGGTCTTTTTGTAATTACTACTAGTTTGAAATTCCTAACACCTTTCTTTACCATATATTTATATTGACGCGGAAAAATATAACTTGGAAAATACTATATGTAATTAGAATTTTTATAGTTAAAGGTTAAAAGACTTGCAATTTTTTATATATTTCATTCTCAATAAGATCTTGTAATTTAACTTAATTAACCCGTTATAGTTATAAATTTAATAAAATTATCAAAAAACAATAAAATGACCAAACTTATAAAATTGTTTCAATTTTTGCAAAAATCAATTTATACAATTTTTTTAAATGAAAAATAAATACCCAAACACAAATTTTAACCCCACTTGGTTAAAAGCCTAGTTGAATTTGTAATTTTTAATTAACATAATCATTCTAAATATAATTCACTATAATATTTATTTAAAAAAAGGAACTGGATAAATTTTCGTATTTGTTGATTATCACAAATTCAACCAAGTTTGAAAAAATAAAATATAATTATAATTATATTTTATAAGTTTATCATTTAAAATTAATAAAATATTTATACTTTTATATTTATTCAAAAAATTATAATATTTTTAAATAAAACATTAAATATAATTAAATTATTTATTTTATTAATTTTATATTGTAATTTTTCAAAATCCCATAATTAATTTTGAAAATAATTCTATTTTCTCCACATTCTTCTGAATTCGATTAAATTTCTGATAATCAACACACAAGCTAAATCGTTACATTTAAAAATATATCAAATTCAGTTATTATATTTTATTTAACCATAGTTCTTATTATATTTATTTATTTCTTTATAAGAAAACATTTTCAATAATTAAATTTTTCTTCAAGTACAAGATACAGTCATTTTCATTTCTGAAAATTAATTAAGTTAATTAGATAATCATTAATTAACTAATTAATTTTCAGAAATTAAAATTACTACATCTTGGACTCGAAGGAAAATTCAATTTTCGAAAATCTTTTCTGATGATATTTAAAGTTGTTAAAAAAAAAAAAAAAAAAAAAAAAAAAAAAAAAAAAAAAAAAATTTTTTTTTTTTTTTTTTTTTTTACAATATTGAAGTTGAAGAAAATATATTTAAATGCTAATCGGATCAAGTAGTATTTCAAAAACAAATGATTTAAATTGTGTGTGTCGATTATTGAAAATTTAACTGAATTTTAAAATGTTGTGAAAATAGTATGATTTTTAAAAAACTAACAAACCGGGAATTTTCAATAATTAACTTTAAATGTTATGAGACTAAGTTCTATTTATAAGTTATAGATTTTTAATATTAAATGAAAAATTATTAATTTTTTTTAATTTATAATTATTGTTTATCGATATTGAAATCGTTTTCATTATTTTAAATTTTTCTAATAGGAAGATTTTAGAAAGTAAATTGTTTTTAAGTTATAATTAACTTTCTAAAAATTATATTTTTAATAACAAAGAAATATAAATTTTCAGTTGAAAAAATTTTTCAAAGTTGTAATGTAAAAATTAAAATAATTTTCAAAGTTTTATGAAAAAAAGAATATTTTACCTAAATAATTATTCAAGCAGGAATCTAATTAAAAAAATAGAGAATGGAGGTCACATTACATTCTTAACCTAACCCACTTAAAGAAAATCAAAATAATTTTTCCTCATTCCCATAACCTGTTGAACTCATTCCATAAAAGTGTGTCATTTCGAAATTACATCCTTCCTTTTGAACTCATTATTGTTATACAATAAACCTGATACGCATTTGTAAATTAAACTTTGCCTTATTCCCATAACCTTTTTGAACTCTTTATCTTCTCACCATTACATATTAAGCAATCTTTTCTAGAATTTTGTTTTTCTTTTTGAACTCGTTATCATAAATTGTACTTTGCCCCCCTTAAATTCATCTCTTTATCATGTCACCATTACATATTGAGCAATCTTTTCTCAGAATTTCTAAACTCTCATAAATTATACTTTGATCCACTTGAATTTAATCGGTTTGTTATATAAATCCCACTTGAACTTTTGAACTCATTTTAAATTGAGGTCATTCAATTGGTATATATAGTCGCACTTTCGGCGGCTTCACAGATTATATTTTTTTTCCTCCGACACCATGCCAAAGGAACGAGTGTGTCAAAATCCTTCATCGTCCAAGCGGCATTTTGAGAAATATGATCTTAAAAAATATATGAGTAAACCACCGTTTGTTTTTCCAAAAAGTGTGTGTCAAAATCCTTCATCTTCGAAACAGTATTTTTATTTTGAGAAGTATGATAAAAATTATATGAGTAAACGATTGCCAAAACCGTTTATATTTCAAAAGAGTATAAAATCTCTTGATGCACCTCTTGAAGAGCGTGAACTTGAAACTATTTTTGAAGAATTCAGTATTGATTTATGGCGTCCTCCGATTCCAATATATGTTAATAAGGAACAGATATATGAATCGATACCCGTACATAAATTTGTATTGGGTGATCCGAGATTTGAAAAAAAGTTGTGTAAAAATTTTTTAAATATATTTTAGTGTTTCACAGACTCTAAAAAAATCATATTGTGTTAAAATCTTCAAATCTTGAAATGTTTGAAAGAAAATTGTATTTACTGTTATGTTTAAATATAATATTATAACACTGTTTAAAATAATATTTTATATTAAAAAGAAAATGTAAATATATTTTATGGAAAAAATAATAAATACTTTGAAAATTTAATAAACTTTGTATTATTTTTATATAAAATACAGTTAAATTTTTTATAGTACAATGCTATAAAAAGGAAATTTATTAAAAAAATGGGGTTAGACAAGGTATTGTTAACTAAAACTAGTTAACAATACCTTGTCTAACCCCATTTTTTTGCATTAAACCTATAGCCAATATTGAAAAGTATCATAAAAAATAAATATGTTTCTTAAGAATATTACATCAAATATTTTTATTTTTTTAATTTTAGATTAAAAAAATGAAAAATGAAAACAAATACATCTTGGACTCGAAGAAAAATTCAATTAAGAAAACCTTTTTCTGACCAAAAAAAAAAAAAAAAAAAAAAAAAATTTTTTTTTTTCTCCTGTCAGAAAAGGTTTTCTAAATTGAATTTTCCTTCGAGTCAAAGATTTTTTTTTTTTTTTTTTTTTTTTGATAAAATTTGGTATATAAAAGCTTTGTTCAACGCTGAGAAAATACAATTGAGCCACAATACTCTGCTTATAAAATATGTCTTATGACCGTTTTATTCATCCTATAAATGATAATTTTCTCTTGTCATTAGATGATACGATTAATCCCGAGCATGATTTACCTCATGCTCAACCTATAGATTATATAGAAAATCCGATACAATCTAATGACGTAAATTTATTAGAAAATACTAATATCGATTCTTTAATAAATTATATCTTGTTTGAAAATGATTTATTGCAAAATACCCATTTGTCGGAAACGGATGATATTTCTTATCGTCAACAACTTGAAAAAGATAATGCTCAACTGAAACGGGAAAACGACCAATTTAAAAAAATAAATAAACTATTATCTACTTTAAATCAATTGTTATTTAATGAAATTAACGAATTAAAAAGAAAAAATATATTAGTTTATATGAAATCATCTACCAAAATTAAAAACTTGAAAAGAAAAATAACTACTATATTATCAACATTGCAAAATAATGAAAATGGATTAAGAATGTCAGTTCGATATTTGGAAAAACAATTAAAAGATTCTGATTTAAAAAATGTTCCGAATCAATTAAAATCTCAAAGAAATAAAAAGCGAAAAATATATACAACTTGCAATTAAAAAGTTTTTATATGTCAAATTTAAAAATCTAAAATAATGTTCCTTATCTTTAAAAGTTACACGCAATCATAATTTTCGAAAAAAAAAAAAAAAAAAAAAAAAATTTTTTTTTTTTTTTTTTTTTTTAATATATAAATTGAGTTGCTCCAAGTAAAATGTTTCATATCTTTAATACTTGTCGTTTTCACTTACGTTTAGATTTTTTGTTATTTAAATAGATAAACGGTATTTTTACAACGTGTATAAATTATCTATAATGAATTGGTATCCAAAACACTTCATAAATGATTCTGTATTTTTATCATGTGTAGAAAATGAACATCATTTATACAAAGCTATATGTAGTTATTGTTATAAAAAGTTTCCGCCTAAGATAAAAACTTGTTGTTTGGAGGATCATTCAAAGAATAATTGTATTTCAAAGACTGATTTATCACCATGTATCGTTGTACCTGTTTCTAATGTAAACAAAAAAACAAATTCTTGGATTTATATAAACGATGAAAAATTGTATATTGATTTTGAAGACAAAAATAGTTCATTGATTAAATTAAATAATTCCATCATATACTATTCTGATGATACAATATTAAAATGGATACATTGGTATCCATATGGTTTCAATTTGTTTAAATGCTTTAATTCTAATTAATTTTTTGTCAAATTATACAAAATGAAAAAACTACATCTCGGACTCGAAAAAAAAAAAAAAAAATTTTTTTTTTTTTTTTTTTTTTTTGGCTTGGGCTACTCAAGCCCAATATGCATATAGCGGTAATGTTCCTGTCGGTAGTGATCAACAAACAACTGCCGCTACCTTTACTGGGGGGGCTTATCCAGATTATTAGACTGGTTCTACTATTGCAAACGAAACTAAAAAAACTAGTGATGTAAATTAATTAATTTTCAAAAAATGAAAACATCTGCATCTTGGATCGAATCAAAACAAATCTTTTATAATGTAAATGCTTAAAAAAAAAAAAAAAAAAAAAAAAATTTTTTTTTTTTTTTTTTTTTAATTAAGATATAGAATTTTTCATATAAAACGATGACTTCCTTCACGAGAAAAGATATTATTTTGTTTGATACAAAAACTTTTACCTGTTAGTTTTTTACAACCTTGAGTTAAAAACATAATGTGGCTGCGAATTACTTTTTTTCCAGAAAGGCCCTCTTTGTATGCGATAATATCAAAATCAGGAGATGTTTATTTCAAAGCATCCGATGTTGGAAAATTTTTGGGTTATTCGTGCATTTTTTCTTTTGCTTCGAGATATTCGACGAGAGAAGTGATCGCCGATACATTTAGATATAAAAGTATTCGAGTATTTAATTTCGAAGAAATGATATCCGTCATTCATAAAACTTTGCGGAGTCATCGAACTCTTTTCGATGAACAAAACATCGAAGAATTAAAAGCATTGTGGTTGTACGGATGTGTACCCGATATATTTCCTTCTATTCGACCATACTGTCCTTCGGTTGCTTTTCCATTAAAAGTCGGAAAAGAAGGTTTGAATTTACAAGAATGGATTCGAAAATTTGTAGAAAATTTTCCCGACGACGATTTTTCAGTTACGGAAAAAAATAATATTCATAAGTATTCGGATAAGAATATTACAGAGAAAATTTCAACTGGTTTTTCTGAACAACCTTCAATTTTTGAAATGGAAATGGGCGAACCGCTGAAAGGAGAATCTGATATTTTACCGCATCAAATTCATATTTTTTATCGTGGAGTTAGAAACGTATATTCTAAAACATCTTCGATAATTTATCAGCAAAATTTTGTAAATTCGCCTGAAAAACCAACGGAATCTGGAATCTAAAAATATAAAATAATATTATCAATCAAAACATAACAATTATCTGAGTCTTATCACATTAAAATTTTTTATTGAAAATCAACAAACAGAAGTTTCATGATCGTATTAACAATGTTCATGCAAGTAATCAGAATGAGAATTTTTAAAAAAGCTATTGAGGACTTTCAAAGAGAGTTTGTTGCATTCAAGTAGTTTTTTCCTATATATGAATTTAGACAAGAAATTTTAGATACAGAATTGCTTTTTTCTAAGTCGAGACGTATTCATGCAAGTAATCAGAATGAGAATTTAAAAAAAATCCATTGAAGACTTACAAAGAGAGTTTGTTACATTCAAGCGGTTTTTTCCTATATATGAATTTAGATAAGAAATTTTAGATACAAAATTGCGTTTTCTAAATCGCAACGCGTTCATGCAAGTAATCAGAATGAGAATTTTAAAAAATCTATTAAAGACTTACAAAGAGAGTTTGTTACATTCAAGCAGTTATGTATGTAAAGGGTATTCTTTGATTGTCTGTAAAAGTAAATAAAATTACAAAAAGCATTCAAAGTTAATTTTAATGTTCTCTCCTCAAGATGATGTTTCAAGATTTTTCAATTATTTTTCTCTCAAACTTTCAGTGTCAGTCCTGAAAATTTCTATTTGTTTTCTACCCGTGAAAAACAGTATGGAAAAGTTCAGTATCGTATCCACATGATGATTTTAAAAACTCTGCCTAAAAAGTTAATCGGTATCACACTTGAAATTTCCGAATTTGTTTTCTACCCTGAAAACAGCATGGAAAAGTTCAGTGTCGTATCCACATGATGATTTTAAAGACAAAAGCATTCAAAGTTAATTAGTGAAAACCCCCGGTTTGTTTCTACCTGTGAAAAACAGTATGGAAAAGTTCAGTGTCGTATCCACATGATGAATTTAAAAAAGACTTGATTAAAGATGATTTTCTCTGTCCATGCAGTATATTTTGCATAGGATGATATTATTTTTATTTTTCCTTCCATGTATAGATTACTTATGATAAAATAGAAAAAGAAAACAGTTATTATCATTTTAATATTATAAGTCAGAAAAAAGATTATATTTCAAAATCAATAGTAAATTTATGTGATTTCTTTGAGCAAAATATATTTTCGTTACAAGATTTGTATTTTTTTAAAAATATAAGTGTTAAGTTAAATGAATTTAAATTATTTTATTTCTTAAGATAAATAATCTCGGATTTTTATTCTGTTTGAATATTATCTTTAATTAAAAAATAAACATAATTAATTTAAAAAAAAAAAAAAAAATGACTTATACTGCACATTGATTATAAAAAAATTTTAACCGAATTTTCCGAAAAAATAAAGTAAAAATAGTATTTTTAAAAACTAATTAAGGTATTTTAAAAACTTATTATATAAAAATAATCATTTTCATTTTTTCACTTTTTTGTATTTATTATTAAAAAATTAAAACTTGTATTTTTTTTAAATATTAAGAATAAAATAACTTAAAAGTAATTAAATTATTTATTTTATTATTTTTACTCAACAATTTTTAAAATTCTATTTAAAAAAAAAAAAAAAAAAAAAAAAAAATTTTTTTTTTTTTTTTTTTTAACACGTATTTAAAAGAAATAAATGTATTTCATAACCGTTTCTATCGTTAAAGGATATCAAAATATTTTTCAAGTATGCCTAATAAGAATTCTCCGCTTACCCTTTTGGATTTAAATAATCATGTATTATCAATGCTTTTTAACGACTACGTTACAACTCATGATAAACTAACGTTATTAAATTTACCCGATTTTCACGAAACATTATCGAATCCTGATTTTTGGTCGATTCCCTACGATGAATTTTTCGGATTTATATATACGATTAGAAGAATGAAACCGGGTTTGTATCTCGATAATCACAACGATGTTTGTTATATATCCGTAGATGAAAAAAATGCATCTTTATTCATACGTTATTTTAATTATTTGAATATTGAAAAAATAAATGAAACTTATCCGTCTCTAGACGATTTGATAAAAGGTGGTGTCGAAGAAGAAAATAAATATACTATACGAAGTATTATAAGTGAAAAAATGAGATGGACGTCTTTCGATCATTATATTCGTGACACATTTCCAAAATTATATTTCCCGGTCGATAAGATGGAAGACATCCAATTTTATCGCGTATCTCCCGAGATCACGGTCGCCGTGAACCGTTTTTCGAAAACCCTCCGTTGGCCCGAAAGTCCCATACTCTGTCCGTCCGAATGCTCTACTTTTGAATGGCTTAGAAATCCACCTAAAATTTATCGTTTCAAAGAAAAATGTATAACTGTTCGCAATAATGCATTGAATTACTTGATACGATGGGGAAAAAATGAAAAAATAAATATAACATGCTTTTACAAAAATGAATGTTTTTCTAAAAAAGAAAAATATAATATTTTACCTATAAAAGGTTATTGGAAAGAATTTAAAAGATATTATTATAGTATAATCAACAATCATTTATCTTATGATGAATATGCATTGTTGTATAATAGGTTATGTTTTTATAGAAACGAAAAACCAAAAAAAGTATTACCCGTTGATACTTTTTGGAATAAAGATAAAAATTATTCTAGTATATATAGTATATTTTTTGGTCACTATAAAAAAATGATCCGTATAAAGTTAAAAAAGAAATAATTATTAACAATTAATTATTTAAACATTCAATTTAAAAAAAAAAAAAAAAAAAAAAAAAAAATTTTTTTTTTTTTTTCAGCATATATATTTGATCAATATTCTTCGTTTCTAAATCATATTCAACATGAATGCAGATTATATTAATACTCTGCTAAAAATTTATACAATTTGTGATCGTAGAGTCAATATTTTACGTTTCGAAGTATTATCTCGTCGTTATAATAGTCGGTTGAAATTTCTTTTGAACAAGAGAGATAAATTACATTTAAACAATTGCGTATGGTCTCAAGACGATGCGACTGAGGGACCTGATATGTGCCATTGCATTCATGCAATAACATCACCAGAAAAATATTTAGTTAACGAAATGCTTTTGAAAAACTCACAAAAATTATACGAGGAAAAACATTCGTATATTCAACCTTTGGTATTTTCGAATAATTTCGATTCCTATGTAATTGAGAATATACGAGATTTTTACAATCGTTGTGTTTGGGATAGAGAAAATGTGTTCAAGTGGTACGAAGAATATAAAACTAGAAAGAATGTTGTACAATTTGAAATAAAAGTGAGAGAAATGGAAAAACAAAAAGAAATAAACGTGATTTGCAATTCTGAAAGTGGAGAATGGCACTTGACGGACTGTGAGAGATGCATTTTTGCAGATAAAGGTCCAAATACATGTTTTTGTCAAAAAGCTATGATGGATCCTTCAGAATATCTCCGAGAAAAATATAATTTTATAGATGTAAAAAAGACAAAAGAAAAAATCCCGATTAATTATTTAAACATTCAATAATTAAAAAAAAAAAAAAAAAAAAAAAATTTTTTTTTTTTTTAATAAAATAATATATTTATAGGAAATAAATGTATTTTATAACCATTTATATCGTTAAAGAATACCAAAATACTTTTTAAGTATGTCTAGTAAAAATTCTCCACTTACCCTTTTTGATTTAAATAATGATGTGTTATCAATTCTTTTTAATGACTATATTGCTATTCGTGATAAACTAACGTTATTAAAATCATCCGATTTTCACAAAAAATTATCAAATCCTAATCTTTGGTCGATTCCCTACGATGAATTTTTCGGATTTCTGTATGCGATTCGAATCATGAAACCGGGTTGGTATCTCGATAATCGCAACGATGCCTGTTATATATCCGTAGATGAAAAAAATGCGTTTATATCCGTACGTTATTTTAATTATTTGAACATTGAAAATTTAAACGAAACATATCCGTCTCTGGACGATTTGATAAAAGGTGGTGTCGAAGAAGAAAATAAATATCCTATGCAAAGGGTAATAAGTGGAAAAACGAGATGGGCGTCTTTTGATCATTATATTCACAATACATTTCCAAAATTATATTTCCCGGTCGATAAGATGGAAGACATCCAATTTTATCGCGTATCTCCCGAGATCACGGTCGCCGTGAACCGCTCTTTGAAAACCCTGCGTTGGCCCGAAAGTCCCATACTCAGCCCGTCCGAATGTTCTACTTTTGATTGGCGTGGAAATCCGCCTAAAATTTATCATTTCAAAGAAAAATGTATCGCTATTAGCAATAACGCACCGCATTACTTGTTACGTTGGGGAAAAATTAAAAAAATAATTGCAAAATGCATTTACAAAAATAAATGTTTTTGTAGAAAAAGAAAATATAATGTTTTACCCATAAAAGGTTATTGGAAAAAATATAAAAGATACTATTATAGTATAATCAACAATCATTTATCTTATGATGAATATGCATCGTTGTATCATAAGTTATGTCTTTATAGAAACGAAAAACCAACGAAAGTATTACCCGTTGATATTTTTTGGAAAGAAGATAAAAATTATTCTAAAAATTTGAATGAAAACTTAATATATAATAAGTGTAGATCTAATGTATTTTATGATCACTATCAAAAAAATGAGTTGTATAAAGTTAAAAAAGAAATAATTATTAATAATTATGATAGGAGATATTCAATGGACAATGATTAAAAAAAAAAAAAAAAAAAAAAAAAAAAAATTTTTTTTTTTTTTTTTTTTGGAGTTTCTAAAAGAATATAAACCGAAGGAAGCTAAAGTATAATCATATGTTATGATATATTCGAGTAATTAAATCATAATTTGATTTTCGTCAAGTTTTTCTTATAATCATGAATTGTGTTGTTTCTAATAGTAACCCGACTGTTTTTGAATTGAATGAGAATACTTTGAAAAAAATTTATAAAAATTGCACGCATTTCTCTGAAAAAATAAAATCACTCGGCATGCCCGAATTTCAACTTTCTCTATCGGATCCTACCTGCTGGTCCGTCCCTCAAGAATTATTTTCCGGATTCTTACAAATGATGAGTAAGGTGACACTGGGTGGATTCTTAACCAACAACAACGAACTGTGCTACATATCGTTCGACGAAAAAAATGTTTGTCTATATACCCGTTTTTTCACGTATAAAGGCATCGATTACATGGATGAAAATCCTCTTTCCTTAAACGATTTGGTCAATGTTCCTCATGCATCGGACGATATCTTTCCTTGTATGGAAAAGAAATTCAAACGGCGAATTCGACTCCAAAATTTTCGGTACTATTTTTCAAAACTTTGTAATATAAAGTCGTATTTTCCCATCGACGATGTAATGAAATTGCAGTTTTTTCATTTAGGTCATGACAAAACTATTGTCATAAACCCTTTATCTAAAATTCTCCTTTATCCCGATTTTCTTTGTCCTAAGGCTTACAAAATTGAATCCGATAAACAATGTTTGATAATAGATAAATGGGAAGGAAAACCCGTTTTTTCAATCACGTGGGAAAATAAATACGGTATTATGGTAAAATGTGTTCATGAATATAGTGAACTTTATTGTAAAAATAATCCGAGATTGATTAAACCCAATATGGGTTATTGGAAGGAATCTCGTCGTTTTGTTCATCGTATAGCATTAGAAACTCATCCGTCAGAGAACGAAAGTAAACCGTCGTATTCGATTGTTGAAAATTATTATGCATTTATATGACTTGAAGATTATAAATATTTAATATTTGCATCCATTTTCTGAAACTTGTGATTATATAAATAATTATTTAGAAAAAGACAAAAAATATTGTATTAATTATTTATAAAAATATAATTTAACTATATTATTAAAAAAAAAAAAAAAAAAAATATATATATATATTTTTTTTTTTTTTTTTTTAAATAAATTTTTAGATTATTTCTTTCCAACAAATATATTTATAAATGATTCGGTTTTCTAAAACATTATTAAAAAAAAAAAAAAAAAAAATTTTTTTTTTTCAAACAAAATATATATAAATGGCTCGGTTTGCTAAAACTCTTCACGATTTTTTACAAAACATTTTATATTGATTTTTTATGACGTCATCAATGACGTCATTTTAGAAAACTAAAAATTGACTTCATCTTGGAGATTTGCTTTTTCAAAATTTTTTGAAAATTAAAATCTGGCAAAACTGCCTCGTTGCTCACGAAATTTTATAGCATATTGAAGAGCCCCATTTACCATAGAAAATCGACTTTTCAAAAAACTTATGAGTCCTAGCTTTATATTTTTATCATAGAAAATTAGTTTATTTAATGTAAATTTATATAAAATTATATAAATTTATATAATTTTCTATTGTTTCATCGTGGTTTTAAAAAACTTTTTTGTTTTTGATTTTTTTTTCTTCTATCGTCTCATTAAAAACTCGTGTTATGGTTCAAGGCAAAGAGTTTAAATGTTATTCCAATACTTTACGTAGGAATAAAATTCCGTTTTCGTGTCCGAAATGTGGAATAAATATTTTGTCGAGTGAATATGAAAAACATTGCATGGAAAAACACGGCTTGAACCGTTTAACGTGTTGCGTTTGGTGTTTGGGCAAAGTAACATTTCCAAGAGGGCAAAAAAATGACAATGCCAAGCATCTTATAGAATGTTATAAGAAATTCCATTTTCGTGTGACTTTTACCGCCAAACGAAAAAATGAAAAAGAGGGTTCGTCGTCATCTAAAAAAGAAAAAAATTTACAATTTTTCGATTTCACGCCCATGTGCGAAAAGCATCACTTTTTCGGTCAGGAAAAAATTTCTAGTATCAAAGAATATTACACGAAACCCGTTTGTCCTTTGGATCTGAGCGACGATCCTTTACCCGTTACTTTCAAAGACGAAACTTTGAATCTGGCTGCTAAATGTGTTTGAAAATATGTTTCCGGGGGTTACGTATGGTTGCACGTCATGATACGGGCGGTGGTTTATGAAAGTTTCGTCCGAGCGATGGAAAAAAATAATTGTGATGACGACGATTATGTTATTTTAGACGAGGATGGAAATGTAAACACTTTACCTTTTTCGTGTTGGTGTAACGGCGGAAGCGAAACGGAAGCAGAATTTAGACAACACCGACACATGATTGTCGTTTCGCGTTCTTTAAAATATTTCAGACGCGTTTGGAAAGATGTTAAGATGCCTCACGGCAAAAGGAAACCTTATCCGAAATTTAAATGTAAAAAATATAAACGTATCGAATCCGAACTACATCTGGTGAATACCATGGGTTATTTGAGTCAACGCAAATCCGGGTGCGATTTTAAATTTCGCAAAGACGATTACGATCAGTATTGCGGGGAGGTGGAAGATATTTATTTTCCCGACGACCCAGAGTTAAAATATAAAAAGAAGAAGAAAACGAATAGGGCGAGAAACAAAAATCATTTCTGTATTGCAGAAACTTTACCCGAAAATTATAGGTTAGTGTTGGCTACGATGTGGGACGGGGGTATCATGCAACTGATTCAACAAAAATATAATTGTTGCGATCCTAAAAAATTACTTTGGATTCCCATGGAAAGGAAGGATTCGAAATGGAAAGCTCAAGTTAAATACTTGCCGGGTATCCCGATGAATTTGGTATTACCGGTCGCCGAGAATTTCGCACCTTCTAAAAAAGCCACGGATCGGTATCTGCATTTGAACAATGGAAAAAAAATTTATTTCGTCGAACCGAGAAACAAAAAATTGAGAAAAAACATCGACGATATATTATTTTATGGAGTCGTGGGAGAAGATTGGTGGAAAACTTGCCCTAGACAACAAGCGTGTTTGGACTGTGCGAAACCGATCATGGCCCATTGCGACGGATTGGAAAATGAAAAAACAAATTTAAAAAAGAAATTTGAGAAAGAAATTGCGGAATTGAAAAACAAATATGAAAATGAAAATAAAGAATTGCGAAATAAATTTGAGAATTTACGAGTGGAAATCGAACATCGACGCGAAGAAGAAATTACAGAATTAAAATGTAGATTGGGAAACACTGAAGAGAAAAATGATTTGCTTCAAACGGAAATTAAAGAGTTATGGAACAAAAACGAATCTCTTCAAAACAAAATTGAATATTTGAGAGAGACCGAAATTGCTAAGTTGATGGCTGAAAATATTGAGCTGAAAAAAAGATTGTCTAAATATGAAAATATTTCAGAATAAACAATATTTAGAAAATAGTTAATAATTAATTAATTTTCAAAAATGAAAACAATTTAAAAAAAAAAAAAAAAAAAAAAAAAAAAATTTTTTTTTTTTTTTTTTTAATATATTATATTTCTCAACAAATATATAGATTTATATTTTTCAAATCTTCATCAAAAACCAAATATTGGTGTGAAACAACTTTGATCAAATCCATTTATATTTTTTAAGTGGGTCGGATTCTCATTTTAACATATAATTTTTGAAAATGATATTAAGTATACGTTGAATGTTTTTATAATGATTAACGATTCTTATATTGTTTATCATATCGCTTCCGACGGAAATTGTTTATTTAGGGCATTGTCGGTATTTCTCTATGGTACCGAAGATAACCATGCCGTTATTCGCCAGGAAATTGTAGAACATGTAGTGAACAATTGGGACTTTTATGGCCCTTTTGTTATTGGTGATAATTCATACGGCAAAACCATTTTAAACGAAAACGATTATTTTAATATAATGTCCAAAGATGGAATATACGGTAATTGCGTAGAATTAAATGCCGCCAAAAAAATTTACAATATGTTTATAACTATTTTTTATTCTCATGACCAGTCTTATGTTACAGTATTGGGTGTAAATGATAAAGGAAAATTATTGGTAAATTTATTGTATGAAGGAGATGGATATAAGGGACATTATAATGTTTTGCTTAAAAGAAATAAACAGAAGCCCGAAGTAGAAAATGAAGCGGATACCAATGAAAAAAAAATTTAAATTCCAAATCATTAAAAATTTATTTTCTGTATCATTGTAATAAAAAAAAGAATTGGTTGATATTATAAATATATTTTATTATATTTATATTTCATTACATTTATGTTTCATTACATTTATATTTTAATCGTTTTCATTTTTGAAAATTAATTCGTTAATTTATGATTAGTTAATTAACCGATTAATTAATTTTTAAAACTAAAAACAACTACATCTTGAAGGAAAATTCAATTGTCGAAAAATATTTTCTGACAAATAAATTAAAAAAAAAAAAAAAAAAAAAAAAAATTTTTTTTTTTTTTTTTTTTTTTTTTTTACATTTTAATTTATTTGTCAAAAAATATTTTTCGAAAATTGAATTTTCCTTTTGAGTTCAAGATGTAGTCGTTTTCATTTTCTTAAATTATATAATTAGTTAATTATTTATTAATTAATAACTAATTAATTAATTTCTAAATTGGAAAACAACATTTTGGAATTGAAGAAAAATTCAATTTTCGAAAATATTTTCTTAAAAAAAAAAAAATTTTTTTTTTTTTTTTTTTTTTATAATGTTTCAAGAAAATATATTTATAATGTTGACTCAGATTAAGTAAATTTTGAAAAATAAAGACTTAGCATTTGTGTTGACTATTGTAAATTTAACCGACTTTCAAAAAATACGGTTAAAATGAAATTATTTTTCAAAACTAATTATGGTATTTTGATACTTATCATGTAAAAATAATGAAATAATAAATTTAATTACTTTATAGTTATTTTATTTTAATATTAAAAAAATTGTAATGTTTTTGATAAAAGACAATTATTAATAAATTCATTATATAAAGAAGATTTATATAATAGGCATTACAGAGTTTTACGTTTAAGCAAAACGGAAACTTAACATAGGAAGTAAAATGTATTATGATGAAAATTACTAAATATAAGTTTTTAGAATGAAAACTTTTCAATTTCAAACTGACAATATGACATGGATGAAAAAATCTATAAATTGAAAAAAATTAATTTATATCTTTTTTGCATTAAATCGAATTCATTATAGAGAATTTAACAAACTAAAAGCGTTGACCAAGATAGCGTGTTTTAAAAAATCAATAAAATGTTTAAGAGTTTTTCTTAAAAACTAATTGTTAAAAAAAATGAAAATTGAGAAATATGGAAAAGATATATTGAATTTTCAAGCATTTTGTACTTATAATTTAAAACCAAAGAGAAAAAAACGAATAATGAAAAAATGTTTATTGTTTCAATGTGCGATATTAAGATACAAATTTTAAACTCCTTATCGAAAAATATACTTTGAACCATTTGAATTTTTCATCGCTTTGTCAAATGTAACCTTCTTTTTCCCAATCAGAAAAGTCAGGTCACTTTATAATAGATTGGGTAATAACATTTCCTGGAACACTCAAGAAAGAAGGTTAAAACTCTTGATAAAAAGCAACGTGACTTTATCTAATGTCATGAACCTCTTAAGATGTTTTTGTACTCGATATGTCTGATAAATAAAAAATGATTACATTTATAACCTTCATTTTTCCTAATCAGAAAGGTCAGGTCGAAACGCCATCGCGTTATCTAGATGTAACGAATAAAAAATGGGTTGGGCAATAATATTTTCTGGAACATTCAACGTGACCTTATCTAAAGCCGCGGACCTCTCAAGATGTTTATGTATTTGAAAAACGTGAGAATAAGGATAAAAGAAATTGGGTTATCTTTTTCCCAGGGTCTGAAAAGTCAAATCTAATCTTTATGTCTTGATGTGCGTCATTTTTTATCTCTCGTTTTCAGAGTATATAAAGAGAGAAAACGGATTCGGTCTTTCATTCTTTCTGAAGAGATCTAAGAGTGTTTTTCGTTATATTTGATCGCGATGTTTATAGAATTCCACTTTGATGAATTTCTCACCATTGTGGGTTTCATCACAATAAATGGAAATCCGTTTTTTTCGATTTTAGATTTGGCCAGGAAACTAGAAATTGAAGATGAAATCGCGTTTATGACTAAATATGAATGTAGGGAATTTTTTAATATGATGCCGGAAAAGATTGCAGACTATTTGAGAAAACACAATTTTTCGGGTATTAGTTTTACCCAGATGATGGCTGCAATAATAGAGGAAAAAGAAACGGCAAAAAATAAATATCTATACGAACATTACAACGAGATTTATTATTTATATATGTATGGAGAAGTCCCGAACCATATAGTATTCCCAGCGGTCGTCAGCAAAGATCCTTCGGCCATGCTGCTGAAGATTCAACGACAATCACAGATACCCTTTCAGAAATGGTTATTAATCTATGGCAGCTTCAAAGATTATAACTTGGAAATTAAAGATCTGAATGAGCAAGAAAAAAATAAAAGGTATGTATTTTTCTTTTTATTTATTATTCTAATAGTTATTACTAAAAAATTTTTTTGTTTATATATGTCAATTTATACTTATCAAAATATTATTTATAGTTTAAATTTATTTTCTCTAAAAAATCATTTATTATTTTAATTTCTAAAAAATCAATAATATGCGCGGTTAAATTTGTGTTTTAATATTGAATTAATATCATATTGTTAAAAAAATTAATTTTTTAATCTAATTTTTAAAAAATTAATAAAAAATTGTATAAGTTAATATTATATTGTTGAAAAAATTTTTAACAAAATATAAATTTAATTCATTATTTTTCCAAAGAAAACTTAGTAAATTGTATATTTAATGTTTTTAAAATCATAAATTATAATTGCGGTCTTAAAATTTATAATACGTTAAAAAAATTTTAAAATTTATTCGAGTGTACATCAGTTTTCTATTTAGTTTGGGTAAAGAATTGTAATTTATAAGTATAACTAAAAAGAATGTTTATATTTAAAAAATAAAATTATGTTTTAAAATTTATTTTTTATCAAAAATTATTTATTATTTTAATTTCTAAAAAAATGATAAATTGTATATATAATTAACTTTTTTTAAATATTAATTCAACATTAAAAAAGCAAAACCTTTTAAATAATTTTATCGAATTCTATTTATCATTTAAAAAATTTAAATATTAAAAATTATAATACTCATATGTATAACATTAAAATATTTTTCTAAGAATTTATCTTAAAAATTTTCTTTTTATTGAAAATCATTTATTAACTTAATTTTCAAGAAACTTAGTAAATTATAAAAAAATTCTATTATTATATAGTCAAAAATAATTTACAAAATATAAATTAATTATGATATTTTATTTTTTATTAAAATCATTTTATTTAAAAAAAACTTAAATTTCATTGTGTTTGTATAGTAAAAAAAATGAATATTTAAAATTTTTTACTTATGTTATATATTTTATTTTAAAAATAGATATTCTCCAGTCCCTCCCCCAGTAAGACCTCTTCCAGTGCAGCCATCTACTTCTCATCACTATTCTACGACCTCGCCTCACTATTCACCGGCCTCGCCTCACTATTCACCGGCCTCGCCTTCGATTTCAAGAGATTCCCCCAGTTATCAACAAAGGATTACAACGTGCTTCAATAACAATGAACAGACACCTATCGAACCCTCTTATAGTGCCACGACTTCCATTGCGTCAACAACACATAGTGTTCAAGAAAATGTTTATGGTGCATCCTCATTTGAACCAATTGACTTATCAGTAAAAAAACCAGAGTGTGAACATTTTTCGTCAGATATTTGGATGGAAAACAAATTTAAAATTAAGAAAAATTTTGATGTGAAAAATGTAGTTGTGGATACTGTGAAAAATTTAAAGCGGAAACTTGAATTGTTGGACAAAGATGAAGAATATATAATGTCTATAAAATTATTTAAAATTTAAGCAATTATTTGTAAATTGTTTATGTTTATTATTTTATATGTATTTTTCAAATAAATGACAAGAATGGGTCGAACAAGGCATTGTTAATGGTTAAAAAGACTTTTGGTCTAATGATTTTTAACCTTTAACAATGTCTTGTTCGACCCATTTTTTTATATTAAATGTTTTACCAATATTGGTTACAAATAAAAAAATGTTTATTTACATTTGTGTTGTTTATTTTTTAAGAATAAAAAAATTTAGTATTATATGTTTAAAAAAAATATTTAAAAATAAATACCAAACTTATCAATTATTATTTCTGAGTAAAGAAAAATATATATTAAAACTATTGTAATTGACTAATATTCTTTATTTTTTAATTAATAATCAAAATTAAAACAATCATATCTTGAAAAAAAAAAAAAAAAAAAAAAAAAGAAATTTTTTTTTTTTTTTTTTTTTAATTCAAGTATAAAATAAGTAGATTAACGCATTTATATTACATTATTTTAAATATACACTTTGTTGTTAAATATTTTGTATGGTTCTTTTTCAACAATGGAAGATAGCTGAACAACTTAATAATAAAATTTCAACTCCCGTTTGTCATTACGTTATATTGATCACTAAAACAGATAAATTTGACTTGGAAGCAGATTTACAAAAAACTTTGAAAATAACTAATAAACCATTGTTTTGGTTGATTGAAAAATTTAAAAAATATAACGTTCGAGTCGAATATGGCACGGTGTTTCGAAAAGCAGAAATTGACCAATTTGGACCCATCTCCGTCGTCAACTCCGATGGTATCGTCAATGAATACTTGCGATCAAAATACTCGGGTAAAAACCCCCCCACGCTCGTTTGTACATCCACATACCAACGTCAAATGCCCCTTCCTTTCAAAACCATTCATCCAACAACCCTCGTCGAAAAATTCTGTTCTTCATGAAATCAAAGATTTATTGATCCGAGATCTCGTACGTCGTGTCATTGAAGGTCGCCCTTTTGAAACTTTAGCTTTTCATCGTAGAGAATTGATGAAAGATATAATTGATATAATTGGTTATTCATCGGTAGATGACGACAATATTTATTTGTCATTTCGAAATCGATTATTGACTCTATTTGCTTCCAAAACCAGCATTCCGGCAGACACCTCCGAATGGTTGAAACTTTTAAGTAAATGGTTAAAAACGAATACGACTTCTACCACTATTATTTCGGGCGAGGCTGGCGTTATCGTTTTTGATAGAGAAATTTATATGATACGAGGGTTGCTATTTATATTTCTGGCCTAATAATGAAAAAACAAATATGTAGGATCGAAATTGGTTTTATTGTTTTTCAAAATATTCTCCATGATGATCAATACACTTTTGCATGCGTTTGAACCAATTTTCAAAGCACTTTTTCCAGTCCGATTGAGGTAACTCCAAAACATGCGTTTTGAATGCATCAACCGCTTCTTCGGGGGTCGAAAATCGTTGTCCACGTAATTTATTTTTGATGTGTGGGAATAAGAAGAAGTCATTGGGTGCCAAATCAGGGCTGTACGGCGGATGACCCATCAGTTCGATCTTTCGCTCAGTCAGAAATGCATTTGTTTGAGTCGATGTGTGAGAGCTCGCATTGTCATGATGAAGAATGATTCGCCTGTTCTTCTGCTTTTTTCGAATTTCTCCGATGACTTCTGGCAAACAAATGGTCGTGTACCATTCAGAATTGACCGTCCTGCGTTGCTCTAACGCCACTGTTGCCACATGACCGTTAATGCCGAAGAAACAGGCAATCATTTGTTTCGATGTGCTTCTTCCTCGAACAACTTTTGTTGGTTTTGCCTCGCCTTGGAAGACCCATACAGTTGATTGCTGTTTTGTTTCCGGCTCATATGCATAGATCCATGATTCGTCACCTGTGTAGATGTTATACACAGCCTTTGATGTACCTTGAACGTATTTTTCCTTCATTTCCTTGCACCAATCGACACGAGCCTTTTTTTGAGCGTTTGTCAGATTATGCGGGATCCAACGCGAACAATTTTTTTTTTACGCTCAAATGTTTATGCAATATTTTATTGATGCTAGTCATACTAATGTCCAAAGACGCCTCAATCTCACGGTATGTCACATGACGATCTTGCTTTATCAGTTAACGCACAGCATCGATCTTTTCTGGCACAACAACGGATTTTGGACGACCTGCACGGGATTCGTTCTGGATCGAACATCGACCACGATTAAATTCGTTATACCAATTTTTTACAGTGCTGTAGGATGGCGCTTTATCGCTGTATAAAGAATTAAGTTCATCGAAGCACTCTTGTCTTGACAATCCACGTCGAAAGTTATGAAAAATAATCGCACGAAAATTTTCACGATTCAATTCCATTTTTGAAAGAGAATAACTTTTCAATTTACTGTCAACAACACAAATAAAGCTATAATGGTAAATCGTCTGCTGAATTTACGTTTAAAAATATCAAACTTTCGATTAAAATCGTCTGCGGTCGCCTAGCAACACTTACTGTTGCCATGGCCAGAAATATAAATAGCAACCCTCGTATTAGGCGTGGATGGTTTCAAAGGTTTTTACCAAAACATTTAAAATGTTATCTTTCCAATGTTTTAATTCCTTTGAGAAAAGATTTCGAAATACATATCAATGGGGTTCGTAAAATATATAATTATTTTAATGAAAATGAAACTATATCGAGTCTAACCGGAACGCATTCCGCATGTGTGATATATTTAGCTCTTTTACGTTGGTACGCCTCTAAAATAACGGATTTAATGTTGGACGATCAAATAAAATTTTATGTAGATGCCGCTCAAAAATATGCCGAAAGATATTTGCAACAATACGGAGATTATTATTCGGACATTAAAAATATAGATGAAACTTTATTGTATACGATCGGTGAAATATATAGTGAAGAATTTCGATGTGAAAAAGATTGGAAAACAATAGGAAAAGATTTATTATTGGATTTAAAGACTGAAAGCTACAAACCAAATTTAAAAAAAAAAAAAAAAAATTTTTTTTTTTTTTTTTTTTTTTTTTTTTTTTTTAATGAAATAACTATTTTGACATTTAAAAAAAAATTCATTTCAAATTATAATCAAATTTTTCATTTAACATCTTAATGTATCTCCATCGTTTTTACCTTTAATGAAAAACCAAAGTGTAATGAACCATGTTAAAAAAATTATGAACGAGCATAAAAAGTATTACTGCCATACGGCTGTAGATTTGAAATCTTTAAATTCGGGTGAAATAATAGATAAAAATGAGTTTGAGAAAGAAATGGCATCCTTAAAATCGAATATGGATAAATTAATAGACATAAACGAAGGCGTTTTTAGCATTATCGATGCTTTTACAATTTGGGCTACAATAATGAATGAATGGAAATTTGATTTCAACAATCTTATGCATACAATTTATAAAGATACTAAACGGTTGAATAAACTAGTAACGAACCCGACTGGCAATAAAATTATAGATGATGAGCGCATAGATAAATTGGAATCGTCGTTCTTATCGGTCCTTACATATCCCGACGAGGCTGAGGGAAGCTATAACCCGAGAATACATTCACTTGATAGGCGCGATAAATATATTGCAACCTTAAAATCAGCCCTAAATTTGATAGAAAATTATTATAAGAAAGCATTAGGGGATAGCCAATAGTTAAAAAAATTTCTTAAAGCATAATGGAGTGCGTGGAAAATACTATTTTTAAATATGATGATTATCATGGTGAAATGGTTGCAGATTTGTGTTGTTTAGAGACTGGGACAGTTAAAAATAAAATTGGTTTTGAGAAAAAAGTGAAATTCTTAAAAGCAAATATCGATAAACTAATAGACAAAACCGAAAAACTTTTCGGTATTATAGATGCTTTAGCCATATTAGTTGGAATAATGAGTGACTGGGAATTTAGTTCCACCGGTCATTTATACGCAATTTATAAAAATGTCAAGCGGCTGACAGAATTAATATCAAAACCGACCACCAATCGAATTATAGATGATGAGTGCATTCAAAGATTGCAATCGTCGTTCGAATCGATAGAGAAATATTTTCAGCATGCTAAACGGACGGCAAATTATTCTCCAAAGGCTTATTCATCTGATGTACGTGATGAATATATTGCTAAATTAAAATCAACGTTAAATTTAATAGAGGATTATCACAAGAAAGTATTAACAATTACCTCATAAATTAGATATGTAAATATATTTTCCTCAAAAAAAAAAAAAAAAAAAAAAAAAAAAAAATTTTTTTTTTTTTTTTTGAAAAATAAAATATATAAAGGATAATTCTATTTCTCTTTTCAATTTTCATGTTAAAAAATATTTTCGACTCGGTAAAATAAATCATGTTTGAAAAAAAATTTTTATTTGCCGAAGCTTTCTGGGTAACTATGAGAGATGGAAAATCTCATTTTCCTTTAGAAATTGCTTTTTGCAATCATCCGGAAAAAGTAGAAATATTTCGAATAGCACCTTTACCCAAATATTATCGTTTAAATTTAAGAGATTTAGCAAACACCAAATCGAGAGTATTTAACAAGGATCGTTTTTATAACAATAAAAATTTAGTAAACGATCCCAAATCAGTTTTCCCTCCTATTTCTTCGCGTATGATTTACGAAAAAAAATTGCAACCTAATAGATGGTTGAAAGAATTACTCGAACATATTTCACCTAACAAACTGATTTCTCCTACTCTGTATGTTCGAGGACATTCACAATATCGATTTTTCAAAAATGTTTGTGGTTATCCTTATGTAAAAAAAATTGTATTGCCTATAAAAGAGATAAAAAGTGTCCCGAAAGTTTATCATTCTCACGTACGATCAAAATTGTTACCTTACCCTTGTCCTGGCATAGAAGTTGCAACTATGATGTATCATCGCGGCCCTGTGGCAGAAATTTATTATGCTTTCTGCGACAAGCTTCATCAACACAAAAATCTTTCTGCAGGAATAGTTTGTGAAGTTAACATTTACGAATTCAAAATAAATTATTTTTAAATAGTAAATAATAATCAGTATAACCAATGTATTTAAATTTTAACTAGGCACAAATGCATATATCTGCACTATTGCAAGAAAATACTTTTTTTTTTTTTTTTTTTTTTTTCTTTAAGAAAGGTGAAAATAAATCTATTGATCTTAATTGCTTCAGGTTTTTTATTCATATTAATATACAATATTGTTTATAAAGTATTCAATGAATTCAAACCATAAAATGCAGTAACACATCAAAAATTAACTGCAATTTTTTTAACCCTTTCGCTACCACCGGGACATATATGTCCCAAGGCTGGTTTAAATATAATATAAAACTCTTTTCTGCAGGTTTTCAGTTTTTGCCTTTTACGCCTGTAACAATCATGAGTAGGTAGATAGAATTGACGGTTGTGGAAATTCACCGTCTATTGAATGAAACACGTTCAGAAAACTTATTTAATATTGATTTTATTTTTCACAGAAAAAAAAAAAAAAAAAATTGGTAGTGAAAGGGTTAAGGCATTTAAATCATGAAATTTAAACAAATGTTACAAATACTTTTCAAATTTCGTTACTTTTTTTTATATTAAATATATATATTTAAATACACAAATGCACTTATTTCATAAGGTGCAAACCAAACAACATAAAATATAACACAGAACTCAAAATTAAAATACAAAAAATTAAAAAAAAAAAAATTAATATAGAATACTGAATATTATAATGAAATATAAATAATTTACAACATTTATAGTTTTTGAGATTATCAGGAATGTGCACGATAACATTCTAATACACAACATTCATTTTTTGTATTATATTCAAATAGCATAAAGATGTGTATTTGAAATCTAAAAAATGTGATTTGACATTAAAGAATTCAGAATGTATAATTATACCATCATTTAAATACATAAAGTAAAACAGAATACGAGATCTAAGTAACACAATTATAGACAAAGCATAGTCGAAATATTTTCATAAAGATTGAGGCAAGTGAAATATTTAATTTTTAAGGAAATGTTGAAATCTGAAATGTAACAGATTTCATGGATAAAATCTATGATAGAAGATAATGATTACAGATGAAAGAAATAAATAGAAATCAAATAAAAGTAATATTTGGTACTGATATCGATACGAATAAGTACATAAAAATAAATAAATAAAAGAATTTGCTTTTTAATTAGTATTTATTCAAAACAACTACTATTAGATAAAATTCCTTTTGCTTACAAAAAAAAAAAAAAAAAAAAAAAAAAAAAAAAACCCTTTGGTTTGATTTTTATTCAAAATAACTATTTAATTTGCAGTATTTCAATTAAAAAAATAAACATTTTTAAAAAATTCAAATGTTTAAAAAATGAAATGAAGAAGCTGTAGCAACTAATGATAAGAGTATTTTTGTAAAATAAATTAATAATTTTTTTTATCGAGTTCATATGAATAAACAACAAAATTTAAAGCTAAGAATTTTAATCACAATTAAACTAATTAATGATTAGTAAAGAAAGAAATTAGAAAAGTTACCAGTTTTATAACTTAAGATACCCATTAATATTTATTGCTAAGATCTTTTACTACATATAAAATACTAAATATCAATGAAGTATTTTTAAGATTAATATTTAATTTTCTATTTTTGGAAACAAGGTTTGAAGCTTCATTTTTTATTTTGCATATAACTACAGACGTTACAAATTTCCCCATAGTTTTATTTCTGTATATATTTGTGAAATGTATTGCATAGTTTGAACCAAACATTAAAATTAATACAGCTTTAAAAAAATATACTTGTATTTACTACCACGCACGTATGCACGCTTCGCATACATTAAAGAAAAAAAATCACTAGATGCAACTAATTTGTCGTGCGTAAATCAGAAAATGTAAGAAAATCGGTACAGCAGAAAAAAAAAAAAAAAAAAAAAAAAAAAATCACTGGATTCACTATTTTAGATTCACTATTTTGTTATGCATGAATCTGAAAACGCATGAAATATGAAATTCGGAAAATGGTCGCAAAGCCACATTCTTTCGAAAAAACGTCTTTTTGCAATACAATAAATACACACGACACGAGCGGTAGGCGCGGCACGAAAGCTGTGTTTGAAACAGAAGTCTGCACGGTCCGAAATTTTCAGGCCCGGACCCAGCCCGGTATGAAATCGAAAAATTCGACACAGGCCCGGACCGGCCCGGACAAAAATTATAAAATCAGGCGCGGACCGACCCGGCCGGCCCCATTCAACAATATGTAAAATTACAAAAAAAAACTTTCTACGAAAAATATTTTTAGTATGTGCTTTGCATTGCAGAGGTTTTATATAGCTAAGCATTAGAATGTTCTTTAACAAAGCTGCTGAATGTTTACAAGATATTTATATATAAACAGTATTTCATTATTACAGACGTACAGAAGGCACAAAGACAGACAGAAAGTCAAATCGAAAATATTAGCATTCCTCAAACAATATAGGAAAATATTTAAAATGGTTAATAGTACTAAAAATACACTTTCAGTCACTTTCAGTTATATACCGTAATGTATCCGAATCTTTCATGTGATCCGGTAAACAAAACTTTAATTCTAATCCAACCATACTCAATAGGAAAGATGCTTTTGCACATGCTAAAAATGATGCTACTTTCATCCAGTGCCTCGGAAAAAAGAAAAAGAAGCCTTAGAGGAAAAGTTACAGCGGAAGGATTTTTATAGCCTTCATACCATTTAAATTCTACAGACAATAGGACACAAAGCTTTATACACAGTACGTATCTAATTTCTTTTGTTTGTACAAGTGTGCAAACTAGTAGTGACAAGCATACTATTTTGAATAGTAAACCATCTAATATTACTTTAAGTAAAATATAATAATTTCGAGACATATTTAAAATATTTGTGGAAAATCAGATCGCGAACAGACAAACTGATAGGCAATGAAATTGAAGTTACAGATATTTTTTAACAAAATAAAATTTTATGTGCCACAATACACTGTAAAATTATGTAAAATAAATGACTGAGAAAGTGTTTCATTATTTTCCTTTTTTTTTTGATTAACGAGGAATCTAGAAAAAGATTCGAGCCGACACGGCCCGGAAAAAATTTCCTCCATGACCGGCCCGAGTACACACAAAAATATTGAGCCCGAGCCCGGCCCAGCCCGAGCGTACAAAGAAATGTTAAGCCCGGCCCGAGAGCAAATTGAAAATTTCGGCCCGTGCAGACCTCTAGTTTGAAGACACGAAAATGAAGTTCCGATGTGAAGAGGTTACCAGTGAAAAGTGTCGATACACATAATCACGAATCGCTAATGCATGCCGTATCAAACATAACCCAAGTGAGTTACATTCGCTTTATCTCCTCTCCTTATACATGACTGACGCGATCGTATCTGCAGAAACGAAAATTTGTTCTGCAGAACAGTTTATGAACCATTCTTTGAGTTTCTTTCTCTCTCTCTCCCTCTCTCTCTCTCTCTCTCTCTCTCTCTCTCTTTTTTTTTTTTTTTAACACAATGGCAAAATTTATTTGACTTAAGTAAAATCTTTCTGCAAGAACATTTCTGTTTCTGCGACATTGTCGCCGTGTCGCCGTGTTTCTGCCACGGGGCATCGCGGCATTATTAAAGTGATCGGATAGCGCTTTTATTTTCTTGAATCATTAAATATTGCTAAGAAAAAATACAACAATAATTTATTTAAAAAAAAAAAAAAAAAAAAAAAAAAATTTTTTTTTTTTTTTCAAGTAATAATTTATTTTATAAATATAGTTGAAAGAATAAGAATCGATCATTTTGACAAACAAAAATGAATGGCCGAAAAAGAAAGATTAAGCAATGTTATGATGAATATTTCTATGCAAATTATCAACCTAAGCGTTTTTCCAAATATCGAAAATTCTTAATGTCTTTACCAAATCTTAATAGAATACCTATTTGGAGATATCCTGAAGAAATAGTAGGAATTGAAGAAGAAGAAGAAGATAATGATTCTGGTTATTATTCAGAATAAATATTATTAAAAAAAAAAAATTTTTTTTTTTTTTTTTTTTTAATATAAATTTAATCTGTGTATATAAATATGATAAAAGTTTCATATCAATCTTTAATTCATAATTTATTTTCATCATGGAAAAAAATTTGGAAGATTTTTTGGATTTTTTAAACTATCATGATAATCTTATGAATATTTTCCACCGATTATTTGCACTATGTGTTCGCATGTCAAATTGGGAAAAATTAAATAATCAAATGTTGATTGATGAAATAAATCACCTAAAAGATCCATCATACAAAGCCAGGGAACACATTATGGGTCTTTCAATTTTAAGACTTTTTAAAGAATACTTTTTAATTCCTTCTCCCCTAATTATCCATTTTGATATTTCAGTTGTTAATACTGTCGAAGACGCGATTTCCATATTAAAGGAAAAATTGGAAGAAATTGTAAAATCCGAAACGGTATCGCCACGAATTAAAAATTTGTTAATAAATAACAAAAACTCTTTCGCACCCATTTCGTGGCACAATCATGATTGTTATCAGACCTTAATTTTAGAATGTTTAATTTTTGCCGGAAAATTTATATCAGAGTGTATAATTAAATTCGGCGATAATGTAAATAGCTTGTTCGAAAAGGCTTCCCTTACGTTGATGACATTTTTGTATCATTCTGGGTTATTCGATTGCATTCAGCGTGACTTGTCTAAGGGAATACATCCATTCGGAACACCCGTAGGTTGTATAGAATCGGTTTTGGATGATGATCCATTAACATACGAGTTTTCATTTGAGATAAGCAAAGAAAAACTTGATAAAATGTTAAATAAATGTATTCGACAGAAAAATAAACTTTAAAAGGAAATTCACGGATTTTTTTACAAGAAAAATTTATCCATTATTTTGAATTATAAAAAAAACTAGATAAATATTCATGTAACGATAGTTTAAAATATTGGTGTTTAATCGAGTCTAGAAAAAATTATCGATATCAGTTTAAAATAAAACTATGTTTATTCGCTTATTAAAAAAATTATTATTTTATATTTTATGGTTAATATGTCATATTATATTTAAAAAAATATTTTTTGAGACAAAAGGCAAGTCTTATTATACCAAGATTTTAAACATTAAATAATTAATACAACAATATCTTGGACTTGAAGAAAAATCTTAAAAAAAAAAAAAAAAAATTTTTTTTTTTTTTTTTTTTTTAGTCCAAGATATAGTTGTGTTAATTATGTAATGTTTAAAATCTTGGTATAATAAAACTTGCCTTTTATCTCAAAAAAAAAAAAAAAAATTTTTTTTTTTTTTTTTTTTTTTTTTTTTTTTAATTAAATGTTTCTTTGAGCCCAAAATATTCTTTAAAAGAGATTGCAAAAACAAATTTTGGTATTCATCATGGATAAACAATTTCAATTATTCAATTTTTTAACAAATACTAAAGAAATATTTCAATCTCAGGACCCTTCCGTCGTCCGATTATACGTTTGCGGTCCTACCGTTTACGATCTACCTCATTTGGGACATGCAAGAACCTATATTTTTGCGGATTGTCTTCAAAGATTTCTCATTCATCATTTGAATTATTCGGTACGCATGTTAATGAATATAACTGATTTGGATGATAAAATTATCGAAAAAGGAGGTTTGGAAATTGCCAAAAAATATGAAAAAATATTTTTTGAAACCATGAATGAGTTAAATATTATGTATCCGTGTTATACACCTAGGGTTACCGAACATCTTTCATTTATGTCCGATTTTGTATTGAAGGGTTTAAAAGATTTTATATACTTTTCCGATAACGATATTTTGTTAGATTCCAGTAAATGTTTGGAAAAAAAACGCGTTTTTCCAAATTTAGAAAATCGGGATAATAAACTCAAACTCAAAGAAGGAAAAAAAAATCCGAGAGATTTTGTTTTATGGAAATCGAAACGTTGGATCGATAGCGACGGAAAGGAACGGTATAGTATGCCGGGATGGCATTTGGAATGTGCTGCTTTAGCCGCTAAATATTTTGGAAAATACGTAGACATTCATTTGGGAGGAATCGATTTGATGTTTCCTCATCATGAAAATGAAATAACTTTGGGTCGCATTTATTTTAATGAGGACCCGTGGGTACATTTTTGTTTATATACTGGACATTTGCAAATTGCCGGTAAAAAAATGTCTAAAAGTTTGAAAAATTTTATAACTATCGATGATTTAATTTCAAAAGGTTATTCTCCATTGGCTATCCGATATATGTTTTTGAGACATCCGTATGCTAAACCGATGGAATTTAACGAAAAAGAAATGATGTGGGCTCAAAAATCTTATAATGCGTTTATACAACATTTAATTAAAATTAAAATATATTTGCGTGAAGCGAAAAACACGGGTGAATCTGAACTTTTCATGTTTGACCGTTTACAGAAAAAAATAAATGATGCTTTATTAGACAATTTAAATATACCTTTGGCTCTCAAACTGTTGGAAAATTATACAAAATATTTATCTTTACATTTGGGTAGGTTATCCAAATCGTGGATTCAATATTGTTTTTCTTATATTTTATGGGTTACCGATAAATATTTCGGCTTAATAAATTCGGACATGTACGACGAAGAAAAGAGTGACGTTCACCAATTATTTCAAATCGTTAAAGACTTTCGGACAAAAGTACGAAATTATGCTTTGTATCATCAAAATAAAAAACAAACTTGTTTGTTGGAAATGTGCGATCGAGTAAGAGAAGAGTTGAAAGATATGGAATACATTATAGAAGATTAAAAAGGAAAAAAAATTTTATGTTTAGATAATCGGGTTACATACTTGAAAAAAAAATAATCATCTGACCTCATTCCTTTAAAAAAAATATTTTTTTCTTTTATACATTATCTATTTCTCACGCTTAAAATAATTAGGTCATATCTTTAAGTGGTTCGAGGAAAAAGATTGCTTAACCCTAATCTATCAACATGATATCTTTAAGTGGTTCGAGAAAAAAGATTGCTTAACCCCAATCTATCAACGTCATGATAAAATGGTTTGAGTTTTTCTCGTATCTTTAAGTGCTTTGAGGGAAAAAAATTGCTCAATCTATATCAGGTCATGATGAAATGGTTCGAGTTTAAGAGGTTGCATGTTTTTCCCCGAAAGATAAAAATCTAATTCTATTTTTTTAACCGACTTCAAAAAAAGAAGGAAGGTTCTCAATTCAAACCGTATGTTTTTTTTATGTTTGTTAGCTCATAACTTCTGAACGGATGCTCCGATTTTGATACTTTTTGTTTTGTTGAAAATGTCTTGGTCTACAATAGGTCCCATTGTAATATCTTTACGATCTAAAGAAAATACAGGGTGCCCGAAAAAATCAGTCCCAACTCTTTTAACTGCTAAACGACTGCAGCCAAAGTGATAAAAATGGTATGTAAGTATAGAAAAGTGTCCATGCTGTACAAGGTTAAACCGCTTGCAGCGCCACCTGGTGGAAAATAGCGGAGTTAGTGTTCCTATCTCGAAAACGGTTCTACAGAAAAAGTAAATTACAAAGCTGAAGGGTATCACCGATTTAGTACAAAAAGATAGTTTAGACATTCATACTAACGTTCCTATCTCGGAAACGGTTCAAGACAGGGGGAAAAGTGAATTATAAAATTGCAGAGCATCATCGATTTAGTACGAAAAGATAGTTTTGACATTGATGCTAAAAATACAAGGCTAAAAACGTGCATTTTTTTGTTCGCAATTTCTTACACTATACATACTTGAGCTACATTGCTCACGTTGTAGCGTAGCTGCTGAGACATACGCTATATAGTTCAAAATGCGGTTACCTGATACTTTTTGTTTTGTTGTAGAGATCTTGGTCTGAAGTAGGTCCCATTATAACTTCTTTACAATCTAAAGAAAATAAAGCGCCATCTGGTGAAAAACAGCGGAATTAGCGCTCCTATCTCAAAAACGGTTCAAGATGGGAGAAAAGTTAATTACGAAGTTGTAGAGCATCTTCGATTTACTACGAAAAGACATTATTGCTAAAAATAGAACGCTTAAACGTGCAGTTGTTTGTTCGCAATTTCCCACATTGTGCACACTTGAACTATGTTGCACACTTTGCAGCGTAGCCGATGACACGTAAACTCTGTGGTTCAAAGTACTGTTACTGTAAGCGGTCACATCGATTAGCGCAAAGTCGTTTTCAACCAACTTCAGAAAGGAGGGTGTTCTTAATTCAAGCTATGTGTTGTTGTTGGTGTTTGTAAGCTTATAACTTCGTAAGAGATGCTCTAATTAACCGACTTCAAATAGGAGGAGGTTCTCAATTCAAAGCGTATGGTTTTTGTTTTTGTTTGTTAGCTCATAACTTCTGAACAGATGATCCGATTTTGATACTTTTTATTTTATTGTAAAGGTCTTGGTCTGAAATAAATCCCATTGTAAAATCTTTACGATCAAAAGAAAATACAGGGTGCCCAAAAATGTCAGTCCCGGCTCTTTTAACTTCTGAACAGCTGCAGCTATAGTTATAAAAGTGGTATGTAGGCATAGTAAAGTGGACATGTGCTACGCGATTTAACCGCCTAAAGCGCCACCTCTTGGAAAAGAGTGGAGTTAGCGATCCTATCTCGGAAACGTTTCAAGACAGGGGAAAAAGTGAATTATAAAATTGCAGAGCACATTTATGCTATGTAAATTTCAAAGTATGGTTATTGTAAGTGGTCACATCGATTAACTCATAGACGTTTTAAACCGACTTCATAAAGGAAGAGATGTTTCTCGTTGTTGTTGTTGAAATTTGTTAGCTTATAACTTCGTAAGATATGATTCAATTTTAATACTTTTTTTGTTGTCGTAATGATCTTGGCCTGAAATAGGTTTCATTATGATTTCATTAAGATATAAACAAATTACAGGATACTCACAAAAATCTGTTCTCACTCTAACTGCTGAACACATGAAGCTACAATGGTAAAAGCAGTATTTAAGTATCAATGTTAAAACTTCTGTCCGTCAGCTACAATGCATATTTTGCTCTTTATTTGAACTTTACGCTGCGCAATTTCCAGCGCAGCGGGTGACGTATTCACTGTAAAGTACAATATATATGCCTAACAGAATTTTCGGTTACAAATACAACGTATCCGTCCTTTACATTTCTAAAGACTTTTTAATTTAACGTATGTTCGTTCAATAGATAGTTTTTTGCTCATATCCGATAAAGGCAAGAAAAGTAAAACAACTTAAAAATGCAGCATTTGAGAAAAATCAACTTAAAAATAACTTGACTATAATAAAACTGGCACAATTGTCTCTCCAGTGGATAACTTTCTAGATGGAGATGTATCTTTTTTTTTCACATTGGGTGCATTTCATGTATTTTTCAGTGACATAAACCATTTTTTGAGTAATGTCACTTTTTTTGGAACATGATTTGTGAAACTTCCGTCGAACGTCTTCTGATGCTCTGCTATATAAATAAGTTTTCACTGAAAAGAGAAAAATAAAATCTTTTTGTAAAAAAATAGAACCGACTCCAAAAAGGAACTACTATTCAAACAACTAAAAATGAAAGAAAATTGGCAGAAAATGGAACTGTAAATTGCGCCTAAAAGTATAAAATAATTTCCTTCGCCAAACAACCTATAATACTACAATTAATCATAACTTTTGAAGTCGGCGCAAAATTAAATAAAAATTGTTACCTTTGTTCAATACAAAAATCAAATCCTATTCAAAATACACATCTCACATTGCTACCTACAAAACGCAACCGAGAACTAATTTGATTCAAGAAAACAAATAAGATTTCGTAAGCAGCAAAAGTTGGCGAAGATGCTGGTATCTGACGTCCTTGGTGAAAGAAAAATCGCAAAATTATCTGGCAAACATATTTAATTTCTTTGGGATATCATGATTATTTTCATAAGGTATATCAAGAGATAAATCAAGAATATGAAATAACACATCGTACAATATATATTATGAAAATATACATCTTGCGTGTATATTTTTGCCTTACGTTTTGATCCCCAAATTCAAAAGCCATCAAGGATGATAGTTATCAAAGTTATACCAAATTTGCAAAGGAAACTCCAACTTCGTAGAAACATAAATACCGCATTGTGAAGAATGTTCACTGTTCTATGTAGATGCTACTAATGGACCAATTGTATACAGTGATAAAATAATAAAGGAAACATGAAAATGGATCATTCGAAACAACAGCATTTGTTGCTACCGGTCTAAAGACAAACCTTTAAAAACTAATTTAATTTTATTTAATTTTGCGCCGACTTCAAAAGTTATGATTAATTGTAGTGTTATAGGTTGTTTGGCGAAGGAAATTATTTTATACTTTTAGGCGCAATTTACAGTTCCATTTTCTGCCAATTTTCTTTCATTTTTATTTGTTTGAATAGTAGTTCCTTTTTGGAGTCGGTTCTATTTTTTTACAAAAAGATTTTATTTTAGGTCAAATCGCAATCTCATATTATCAGATCCTTTTAAAAGTCAAAAGTTTAAAATGTTTTTCACAGAAAGTTATCAGATCACTCTTTTGCACACGAGAAAAAAAATAGGTTTTAGTTTGAGATTAAATCATATAAAAAGGAAGAACGAGACCCAAATCGATTCAGTATTTCATTTTATGCTGCTGCGTGTAGTTGAAAAGTTAATATATTTTTTTCTTTTACTTTGAAGAAAAAAAAATTTGTGTGTGTGATATTTTTTTGAAAAAGTTGGAATCTGACCATGACCGAGATGACAGAATCGTTTCCGTTTTTGAACTTGCCTTTTGATGTCAAGATAAACATTTTGAAAAAATATGTTTCGTTCTTCGATAAAATTAACGGACTATCTCATATATCCGAATTGGAGAACATGATATTCCATCCATCTGCATGGACATCGTTTGAAAGTCAATTTTTAGAAATCACTCGGACAGTCAAATACGGATGGTATCTCGACCCAGACAGCGAACCGTGCTACGTATACACGGATTTGAAAAATATGGCTATATGCATACGACACTTTGGATTTTTCAAACCATACCATCCGGACGATACTTATTTGCCTTTCCCGTATTTGAACATCGGGGATATGACAAAACCCGTAGAAAACATGCATTCGAGAAATATTAAAACGACAGACATAATATCGTATTTCCAGAATGAATTTCCGGAAAAGTATCGACCCATTGAAAATTTTGAAAGTTTAACATATTATGTTTTGACGACTGGCCGTCAAACTCTAGCAGTCGATCATAAATCGAAAATAATGTATTGGGATTCCGAACAGTACAGTTTAGGAGAAACGACTATTTTGAAAGACTTTTATGATCCTTACGACGAACATTTTTTGATACGCTCATATTATAATAATGGAATTACTATGGAGTGCATCGATGGAAACTGCGATGAATGTCAGAAAGAAGAGAGATACATGTATCCCATGCAATCGATTTGGGCAGAAGAGATGCAAGTTGATTATAGACTGTTGGATAAGGATAATGGTGTCAAAGAAACTTATTTTTTCGATAGAGGACCGTTTTTAGATGTGTAAAATATGAAATTGAAAATTTGATAATGACGGTCTTTGTAAAAATTTTCATATATTTTTTTTTAATTTCTATATTGTATTATATTGTATAATAATGTTGTATTGTAAATATTGTATTTGTAAAACAATAAATAAATGATAAAAATGGGTCGAACAAGGTATCGTTAAAGGTTAAAAAAGACTTTTGTCTTTTTACGTTTTAACCTTTAACGATACCTTGTTCGACCCATTTTTTTATATTTGATGTATTACCAATATTGGTTTAAAATAAAAATATGTTAACTTGTAATTTGTTTAATAGTCATTAGTTATATATCATACAATATTTAAAAAATGCAGTTTTTTTATAAAAAATAAAATTAAAATTAAAATCATTAACTATTAATTAACTATTAATTAACTATTCATTAATAGTTAATTTTTCAAAAATGAAAACGATCACATCTTGGACTCGAAGGAAAATAAATTTTCAAAAATCTTTTCTCTCCAAAACTTGAAAGAGTCGCCGATTATTGAAATGACACGGGGTACCCTCTATATGTGAATATTTGATTTAATCAAATATTTTGCATTATTTTCCGTTAATCTACCAATAAGTTTGTTGATAATATCGAGTTAAATTAAAAAAAAAAAAAAAAAAAAAAAAAATTTTTTTTTTTTTTTTTTTTTTTCATGTTTGAAAAGATATATAAATATTTATTTTTATTTGAAACTCTTTTCATAAATAATTTTTTTCTGGCTTTGAATGATTATGGTCCTAGAAAGTCAAAAAAAATTAAGCCATTATCGCAAAATTTTGAAATTAAAACCTTACCGTTTCGATTGTCCTCTTTGTAAAGGATCGTTCTTACCGAAAGATTTTGAAAAGCATTGTTTGAAAAAACATAAACGTGATCTTAATCCTAAAATTGGCTGCGTGTGGTGTCTGGGAGCTGTGACATGGGAGCCTAAGAAAAAATATCATCATACGGATCATTTATTGGCTTGCTTTAGAAATTTCATTGCTGTAAAGACAACTTATTCAAAGGTGGCGAAACCCGCTACAGTATTGACGAATTCTACCGATGAACCGACATCCTCTTTTCAAGAAATGGAAAATTTGAAGTTTTTAAACACTGATTTTTTATGCGTTTCGAGATTTCTTTTCAATCACGATGAAAGTATCCGTAATCTTTTGTCAAAGGCAACATTCGAACATTTTTGTATCAGGCGTTTCGAGGACGAAAAGAATAAGGTCGTTTATTTCAGAGACGAAAATTTAAATCTGGCCGCCACCTGCGTTCGAAAATATTGCGAGACGAAAGATTTCGGAGCGGATTGGTTTCAAGTGATGGTCAAAGCCGTGGCTTTTGAAAGTTTTCTCCGAATCATGGAAAATGAAGAATGGGAGGGCGAAGGAGATGTCGGCATTTTACCTTTTCAATGCTGGTGCGACGGCGGCAAAGATGTTTTACCTTGGCATCGGCAACACCGACACATGATCGTCGTCTCTTCGCCGAAAGGTTATTTCGAAAAAAACATTTGGCCTCACGTGAAACCCAAAGATAAGCCTTACAAAAATTTCATGTCGAAAAAATTAAAACGATTCGAGGGTCCCATGCACTTTGTCAATACGTTGGGGTATTTGAGCAAGAGGCGATCGAGATGTAATTTCATGAAAGACGGTACGAAAATGAAAAAGGGTCCTTTGGAAAATAAACATTTTTCTATTTTTGAGACTTTACCGATCGATTTTCGATTACCTCTGGGCTTGCAATGGGACGGAGGTATTTTCGAATAAATGTATCAAGAAATTTTCCAAAATATTTCGCCGGATCAGTTGGTGAAAGGTCCCCTGATTCGTAAAGGTCAGACTTATCGACAGAGGATTAGAGATTTTTATGGTTTTCGAGGCGGATTGGTTTTACCGTTGGTTAAGAAATTCCTACCTACAGAAAAGAAAACGAATCATTTTTGTTATTTGACGGAGGGTCGAAAATTATATTTCGAAATGAGTTCTGAAAATGTAAACCTGGACGATGAGGTTTGGTTGAAGAAGCAAGCCGAAGGAGGAAATTGTTTTTACGAAATCGTACGGGACGAAGTGTGGACGCCCAGACCGCGTGACCAGACAATTTTGAGAATTGCCAGACCGATCGTAGAGAGAAATTGGAAATTGGAATCCGACATTGAAATTTTAAAAGGACAAGTCAATAATTTAATGACTGAAATGTCCGATTTTAAAAATGCAAATAATGGTTTAGAAAAAGAAAATGCGTGTTTGAAAATTGAAAACGCATATTTGAAAAATACAATTAATGGTTTAGAAAAAGAAAATGCCTGTTTGAAAAAGGAAAATAAAAACAGTCAAGCAAAAATATATCAATTGTATGAGAATTCAATAGCGGAATTGAAGTCGGAAAATAAAAGATTAATCGATCAAGTCCAAGAACAAAACACCCATATTAAAATTTTAGAAGAAAAATTACAACAGAAAGACGATTATATAAAACAACTTGAGGAAAAATTACGAATACGGGATGATTATATAAAAAAATTTCAAGGAAAATTTCAAGAGCAAGAAGATTATATCGCAAAATTAGAAGAACATATAAAAACACTAGAAGAAAGGTTGAAAATAATATAATTATTTTTCTTAAATAATTAAAAAAAAAAAAAAAAAAAAAAAAATTTTTTTTTTTTTTTTTTTTTTGGAAAGATTTTCGAAAATTGAATTTTCCTTCGAGTACAAGATGTAGTCATTTTCATTTTTGAAAATTAATTAATTTGTTAATTAACCAATCATCAATTTCAAATTAAATAATTTGTTAATTAATGAATTATCATTTAACAAAATAATTAATTTTCAAAAATGAAACCAACTACATCTTGGACTCGAAGGGAAATTCAACTTTCAAAAATCTTTTCTGACAAAAATTAAAAAAAAAAAAAAAAAAAAAAAAAAATTTTTTTTTTTTTTTTCAAGTATATTTGAAACTATATATAAATATTTATTCCTACCGAATTTTTTCAAAAACTCCTTTTCCTGGCTTTGAACTTATGGTTATTGAAAGCAAATTAAAATTGAATAATTATTTTACAAGTTTAGCCTTATCGTTTTGATTGTCCTCGGTGTAAAGAATCGCCGTTACCGAACATTCCTCTCCGATGAATTTCAACGAGGGCGGAAAGAATAAGGTAGTCTATTTTAGAGATCCAAATTTAAATTTGGCTGCCACCTGCGTTCGAAAATATTGTGAAACGAAAGATTTTGAAGCTGATTGGCTTCATGTAATGATCAAAGCTGTGGCTTTTGAGAGTTTTTTTTCAAGCTATGACAAATCAAGAATGTGCCAAAACTTTACCTTTTTCTTGCTGGTGCGACGGCGGCAACGATATTTTACCTTGGCATCGGCAACACCGACACATGATCGTCGTCTCTTCGCCGAAAGGTTATTTCGAAAAAAATATTTGGCCTAAAGTGAAACCCAAAGATGAACCTTATAGAAATTTCATGTCGAAAAGGATAAAACGATTCGAGGGGCCCATGCACTTTGTCAATACGTTGGGTTCTTTGAGTATGGGGCAAACGCGTTGTAATTTTACGGAAAATGGTAAGAAAAATAGAAAGGGTCCTTTAGAAATGAAACATTTTTATATTTTTGAGACATTACCGATCGATTTTCGACTACCTCTGGCTTTACAATGGGACGGTGGTATCGTCGAACAAATGCATCAGGATATTTTTCAAAATATTTCGCCGGATCAGTTGGTGACAAGTCCTTTGGTTCGTAAAGGTCAGACTTATCAGCAAAGGATTGGAGATTTTTATAATCTTCCCGGCGGATTGGTTTTACCGTTAGATAAGAAATTTATACCTACAGAAAAGAAAACTGATCATTTTTGTTATTTAATGAATAACCGAAAATTATATTTCGAAACGTGTTCTGAAATTGTAAACGATGACGATGAGGTTTGGTTAAAGAAACAGGCTGAGAGAGGTAATTGTTTTTACGAAATCGTACAAGATGAAATGTGGACGCCGAGACCGCGTGACCAGACAATTTTAAGAATCGCCAGACCTATCGTAGAAAGAAATTGGAAACTAGAATCCGATATTGAAAATTTAAATGGACAAGTCGAAAATTTAATGACTGAAATGTCCAACTTAAAAAATGCAAATAATAATTTAGTAAAAGAAAATGCATGTTTGAAAAATACAAATGATAGTTTAGAAAAAGAAAATGCAAGTTTGAAAAATACAAATAATAGTTTAGAAAAAGAAAATGCAAGTTTGAAAAATACAAATAATAGTTTAGAAAAAGAAAATGCAATCGATTAATAAATTAATTAATTTTTAAAATTTTCGAAAATCTTTTCTGACTGGTAAATAAATTTAAATTAAAAAAAAAAAAAAAATTTTTTTTTTTTTTTTTTTTTTCAGAAAAGATTTTCGATAATTGAATTTTTCTTCGAGTTTCAGATGTAGTTGTTTTCATTTTTAAAAATTAATTAATTTGTTAATTAACCAATCATCGATTAATTAATTATTCTTAAAAAATGAAAACGATTGCATCTTGGACTCGAATGAAATTTCAATTTTCGAAAATGTTTTCTGAAAAAAAAAAAAAATTTTTTTTTTTTTTTTTTTTTTTTTACCATTTGAAAATTTTTATCATTTATATAAATGATGTTTACTTTTCCTCTAACATCTAAAAAAATATTTTCTTAGGATTTAAACGATTATGGTTGTGGTTATGAAAAGTGAAAACAATTATTATAAAAATTTGAAAATAAAGTTCTTATGATTGGCCTCGGTGTATGATGAATCATTCTTACTGAAAAATTTTAAAGGTTATGATTTAGAAAAAAGATATAAAATTATATTTCTAAAATAAAACGGATTTTCCATTGTCGCGAAAAAATATAAATTGTTGCAGTATGGGTGTGGCCGACTAGTGAACCCCTGAACGCCGTTATACAGAAAAGTCCTCTTCCCAAGTTTAGAGTTTTCACAGAGTCGATTTACGCTTTAGTTTTAAAGCTCGCAGTTAAAAAATCGGCTTTATCTTGCAAAATATTTTCCATTTTCGTAATCCAAAATTATTTGGGACACTTAATGTTAAAATGAAAAGTATTGCTAGGTACCGTAAATTCGGGTGTATGTATTATTTTGTGGTAGCAAAGCCTTCTCTGACAGTCGACGGAAAAATTATTAAAGCACTCGACCCCCTATAAAAAATTATAGTTGAAGATCTGGGTTCGAGTCCTGGATTATAATTTATTAAAATTATAAAAAAAAACAATATTGGTTTTATAAATTTGAAAAAATAATGAGATAAATAATTAATTGGTAATAATAATTATTAATTAATAATAATATTATTCTGCAACAATAATTTTTCCATCGATCGTACATTGATTGTATGATTCGGCAAGAAATCGATATTTGAAAGATTTTTTATTAAAATCTATTAAAAGGACTAGGAAAATCTGCAACAATATATATTTCATCTGAAATGACATATTTATTATTTCGTGGGAAGGGAAATATTTTTCCTGTTCATATTTGTTGTAGTATTTTAATTTTGGTATTTTCTTGGCAATATAGACGATGCATTAAACATAGACATTGATCCGGCTCAGAATATGAAATTTTCTACTCTTGTAAAAACTTACAAAGTTTCGAATAATTTTTATCGACAAAATATTACATAACATCGTAGTATTTTAATTTTAGTATTTTCTTGGCAATATGGATGATGCATTAAACATAGACATTGATCCGGCTCAGAATATGAAATTTTCTACTCTTGTAAAAACTTACAAAGTTTCGAATAATTTTTATCGACAAAATATTACATAACATCGTAGTATTTTAATTTTAGTATTTTCTTGGCAATATGGATGATGCATTAAACATAGACATTGATCCGGTTCTTTTACTCGGTTATGAATCGGATAAATAGAATGCGGACGGTATTTTCTTGGCATTATAGATATCGGTTCGGCCCTTTCGCTTCGTTATAAATAATTCAGCGATGTATTTTCATTTGTTCTTTCAGAGGATCAACTAAGTTTTCTAATTCATTTTTTGAAAAATTGCTCATCTTCAGGTGAAAATCTTTCTTTTTCAAGTGGAAACATTTTTCTTTGTCATATATTTATATTGACATGGAAAAATATAACTTAGAAAATATTATATGTAATTAGAATTTTTATATTTGAGATAACATGTCGATATTTCAAATTTCACCACATCTTAGACTTTTAATGAGTCGTCATTTTAAAATGAACTATAGAAAATAATATAATTAAACAATTTTTTTATAATCATTAAAATATTTTTTATAATTAAATTATTTTAAAATGAATCATAGAAAAATATTATTTATTTATTAATTAATAATTAATTAGTTTGCAGAAATAAATATGATTAAATCTTGGACTCGAAATAATAAATAAATTTAAAAAAATAATTTCTAACCAAAATTGAAAAAAATATATATTTACGATATTGATAGTTTCAGATAAATATATTTAGAAATGATAACTTAAACTGTGTGTTAATTTTCGAAAACTCAAAGCAAGAATTTTTAATTTTTTGAAAATTTATTTTATCAATATTGAAATTATAAATAATATATAAAAATAAAAATAAATAATTATAAAAGATTTAAAAAAACAAATTTCATTCGAGTCAAAAATGTAGTTTTCATTTTGAAAATTAATTAACAATTAATCAATTAATGAATAATTTTCAAAAATAAAAACAATTATATATTTAATAAAAAATATTTAAAAAAAATATTTAAAAAAATAATTTTCAATTAAAAAATTTTTTTTTTTTTTTTTTTTTTTTGTTTAATATTGAAGAAAATATATATTTACGATATTGATAGGTTCAGATAAAATTATTAAGAATGATAACTTAGGCTGTGTGTTGATTTTCGAAAACTCAATGTAAGAATTTTTAATTTTTTAAAATTTCTATTTATTTTATCAATATTGAATTTATAAATAATATATAAAAATAAAAATAAATAATTATAAAAGATTTAAAAAAATAAATTTCATTTGAGTCAAAGATGTAGTTTTCATTTTGAAAATTCATTAACAATTAATTAATCAAAATTTTTTTTTTTTTTTTTTTTTTTAATGTTTATTGGATGTTAAAGAATATATATATTTATGACATTGATAGGATCAGATGCATTTATTATGAGGAAAAGCAGGTTATCAAAGATCAAAATATATTTATATTTGACTGAAAAGATAGATTTCCACCTGATGTGGAAAGATTTTCACAGGAAAAATCATTCTAAAACGGACCATTGTTTTGAAAATACAATAGTAAATATATATAATTAAAATTTTTTTGAGTTATCTGTCCACGGACCAAACAATGAACTTATATACGACAAAATATTTGACGATTGAGGCTGCTGAAAAATTTGCAAGTTTACCGGGAAACGCTAAAATGTTTTTAGACATTTCGAGAACAATATCCTAATTTAGCGATAACAATCGTAAGTTTAAGCATATTAAAGATTTCTAAGAAAATATTTGACGATTGAGGCTGCTGAAAAATTTGCAAGTTCACCAGGAAACCGGACAAATAGAAATGCAAAGGATTTTACTTAATACATTATTTTTTATATTGCCATTCTGAAATGGACAATAGTAAATATATATAATTAAAATTTTTTTGAGATGACTCGGACAAATAGAAATGCAAAAGATTTTTACTTAATACATTATTTTTTAATTTTTTTGAGATGATTCGGACATATAGAAATGCAAAGGATTTTACTTAATACATTATTTTTTATATTGGGACAATAGTAAATATATATAATTAAAATTTTTTTGAGATGACTCGGACAAATAGAAATGGAAAAGATTTTTACTTAATACATTATTTTTTATATTGCCATTCTGAAATGGACAATAGTAAATATATAATTAAAAAATTTACGAGATGATTTGATGATTTTATATTGCCATTCTGAAATGGACAATAGTAACTATATAATTAAAAAATTTACGAGATGATTTGATGATTTTATATTGCCATTCTGAAATGGACAATAGTAAATATTTATAATTTAAAAATTTTTCGGGATGATTCTGAAAAATAAAAATTTACTTATATTTTTTATATTGTCATTCTAAAATGGATCATAATAAATATATATAATTCAAAAATTTTCGAGATGATTTTAGAAATATGATATCATAAAATGTTAAATTATTTACTCAATATAAGAATTTTTTTTTTAAAATTTTAATTCTATTTATTTTTATAGATAAAGATTTATTTTTTTAAATGAAAAGTTTCAAGTGAAAAAACATTTTTTTTCAATATTGGTAAAAAATTTAACGTAAAAAAATGGGGCCGGACAAGGTATTGTTAACCGAATGGTTAACAATACCTTGTCCAGCCCCATTTTTTTACTTTTAATAACTTTACTTTTATAGCTTCAAGCTATAAAAAATTGTTATTAAGATATATTAAAAGACTTTAAAAATACAAGAAGAAAAACAAACAAAAATATAGTAACAATAAAAAAATTTATTTACAAAATTTTACAGTTTATATACACATGTGATGAAATTTTTATGTACAAAATAAATAATATTTACAATATATAACACATGAGATGCAATTTTTTTTTGAAAAGAAGAAGAAATGTAAGTCTGGCCACTTATATAATATTAAATTATAATTACAATTAAAAAAAATTAAGAACTTAACTTGAATATATTTATAATTTAAAAAAAATAAAGAAATTTAATTATTTCGCGAATCAATGGTATAAAAATTTAATAAATTTAACTCGGATATATTTATGATTTATAGAAAATATTGACTTGTAAAAAATTAAGTTTTTACAAGTCAATATTTTCTACAAATTCTCTTAAAAATTTAGATTGCTCATTTTGTAAGCGTTGGTAACTCTCATATAATTTATCTAGTTTATAAGTTAAAACAAAAGAAGAAGATAATCTCATCATTTTTTCGATATCTTGTCCTGAACTATTGAAATTAACCAAAGATTTTTCCAAATTTTTTTTAACTTTTACAGATAATTTTTTAACTTTTGAAAAATTATTGTGACTTACATTTCTTCGTCTCGGAGGCAAATGATGTCGATGGGAAGTCGATGCACGGGAAGCTGAGGCATGGGAAGATGTGAAAGTCTCTTGTTGATGAGAAGTTGATGCATGGAAAGATGAGGCAGCAGTGGATGAGGGATCGGCAAATGAGGCATCGGCAAATGAGGCATCGGCAGGTGAGGCATCGGCAGGTGAAGCGGCGGCAGATGAAGTAGCGGTAAACGAGGCATCGTCAGATAACCGATTAGGAAAATATCTTCTAATGAAGCTCAGAGGTAAGTCGGGACTTCTGGAATATTCCTCGTCCTCGGAATGGCTGGTCCGAGGCGGGATTCCCAACTTTTCTTCGAGTCCTTCGAAGAAAATAGGCTCTCTGCACATCGAACATTTCGCTTGTCGGTTATCGCTCACAAATTTAAAGCATTCTCGTAGACAAGACTTGTGATATTCATGAGAACATCGCCGTAACACAAATTTATTTCCTTCGTCGATACTTTCCAGGCAAATTGGGCACTCCATCGTGTTGATGTTACAGAGAGAAAGCAGAAACTGAATGAGAAAACGGAAAAGCCTCTCTATATATACTGCTCGGCCGTTTCATATCGGAAAAACGAGGTCAACGAGCACTTGACCCACGGGGAAAAAACAGGTTGAGAAACGAGATTTTTCTCGAAGGAATGATAAGAAACCACTCGAATTTCTCTGGGAAAAGTTTATATTCAGGCCGAGCAAAACAATTTTTATCGTGTAGATATGAGATATCTTGAAAATTTTAAGAGACACTTGACCTCATGTCAAGGATTCTTTCGGGATAAAGGCGAGAAAATAATATTTTGACGTCTCTTACAAAACATTAAGAATTCATCTAGACTTTTCCCATAAACTTTTTGAAGTGGTTTGTTTTTGAAACTACTCGAATATATCATCGAGTCGCGATAAGATAATATATTTTTAACTTCTAGAATTTCGATAAACTTTTTGAAGTGGTTTGTTTTTTTTCGACCTACTCGAATATATTATCAAGTCGCGATAAGATAAATATTTTTCTTTTTATAATTTTTCTAGAATTTCACATAAACTTTTTCAAGTGGTTTGTTTTTCATCTATTCGAGTATTTTATCGCGTCGTGATAAAATTATCGATTTAAATGTTACATCAAATAATTTAAAATAACAAATTTGCTAATTTTAAATCTTTAATACGAAATCTTTTTAATTTTTATGATTTTTTATTGATATTGAAATTATAAAGTATTCGCTAAATTGAAATGACTTTTTTAAATAATTGTTAAAAAATGAAAATAATCAAACTCAAAAGAAATTTTTTTTATATTAAAGAAAAAATAATTTTGACAAAACATCTTACATTATATGTAAAATAAAATAAAATATATTTATATATAAATTTTAAATTTTTGACAATTTTGTATTGTAGTTCAAAAAACTTTATATTTCTAAATTTTAAATGGCATTAAATGTTAGAAAAATCGATACATGAACCAAATTACCATTTACCTAATTTATATTTTAATTTAAGAGAAAAAAAAAAAAAATTAAAAAATTAAAAAATTAGTTCGAAATCGTTTAAATTATTTTCCAATTCTGCCGTTTGATGACCCGAGCCATTTTCTATTTTCTCGCATATATTTATCAACTGATTTTCCAAATATGTGCTTTGCCGATTATATATATAGTCGTTATTACCGTACTCGTTTTCAAACTCTGTAATTTGCCGATCATATATCATTTCGTTATTGCAATACTCATTTTCCAACTCTGTCTTTTGCTGACTATATATAATTTCATCGACGTCATTATAGAATTTTTTCTCTTCCGATACATTATTTTGAGACGATTCGGGATACGGTCGTGCAGAAGAGAGCGAAAAATTTTCATCTTGAGAAAGATCTCGTCGCGGCGACGAAAATGATTCTTCTATGGAAGAAACGGATAAATTTTCATTTTGCAATCGAGGCGACGAAGGTGCCGATTCGTCTTCCATGGATCGGACACTCAAATCCAAAGGTCGAATATCATTCCGTTCGGGTGAAATAAAATCATCGGGTAATAGTTTCCACGGCGGATTTTGAAAATACGTATGGTTTTTTAATTTCTCATAATATTTTACAAATTCGGGCGAACTCACGATGATTTCGCGATTCAATATAGGCAGTGGGAAATGTCTTTGAGGTGGTGGAGTTTGGAGGGTAGATATTTTTTCTTCCGGTCGAACAGAAGGCAATGCCGGTTGAGAAGGTACCAAATAAAATGTTAGTTGTGTTTGCGGCACCGATACGTTGGTATTTTCTTCCGGAGACATGAAATATTCGGGATGAGTTTCGTGCAATAATTCTCGAGGAATGTCATCCTCCGTTCGTGTCGCTTCGGGCATGTTACAATTATCGATATTTTGATTTTCTTCGCTTATGTGAGGCGTCATGGGTGGCAAATCGCAAAGTCTTTCTAATTTTCTCACTCGAGCCTCCAAAGGATTCACGCAATCGAAAGGTAATTTCGTACCCTTTCTCACAACGTCTAAACTGAAAAAACATTTTTGCGTCGTGAAAAAAAACATACGTGGTACCGGCCGGGATTTCAAAACAGGTATTGGGAGACAAGATGAGTCGATCGTACTCCAATATGGAATCGACTGGAAAAAGTTTATCTTTTTTACTCAATTTCGGAGATTCGTTGAGGTAAAACAACAAAGGAACGTTCAAAACTTGTAGGATGTGACAAGTGTCTTTTTCGACCGTCCGTTGTCCGAAAGTGAAATAAGCTTTCACCAGAAAACAATTTTTGAAATAAAAACCGAGTCGAGTGTCCGCGTTGATCCTCGAGGAATTCGTGGGAGGTATTTTATATCTCCTGATGATTTGCGTCCAATTGATGCATTCTGGAAAAAATTCTCGAAAAGTTTGACATTCTTTGCCGATTTGAATGACGTTCTGCATGAATCTTTCATTCATGGAGCGTTTACTGAAGCTGATCACGTGATCAATGTTCATAAATAAAACGAATACGTGAACGGCGAATTTATTCAAGATATATTTAAAAATTTTTTCGGGATAAGTTATTTTTCGTACATTCGAAGATAGAAAATTTGGAAATATTTCGGTTTTGGGAAAGATATGACCCGGTTGAAAATTCGAAGAGGATTTAGTTTTGTTGAGAAATTCAAGTCGAAAATTCGAAGACATTATGAAAAAAAAACAAAGTTTTTTTTCTAGGCTGCTATCGACTGAAAAAAAAAGTAATAGGCGACACCGACGGTAGCAACGAGCAGTATGAAATCGAGTCGAAAAATTCGACCCTATTTATACGATTCGAGAATGACCTTTATCTAAAAAAACTTTGAACGACATGTTATGAAACGCGTGATTTTAAATGCGCGATAAGATAACCTCGAGGTCGTTTTTCCTTCTAGAACATTCTTTTAGGGTGTGACCTCGTGACTCGTTTTGAAACTTTGAAATGGTTATTTTCGACACACGCGATAAGATGTGACCTCGATCGTGTCGGTTTTTTTTCCTTCCAGAACATTCTTTTAGGGTGTGAGAAAAAGCTGACCTCGCGACTCGTTTGAACTTTTGACACGATTCTTAAAATATTTTCGAGATAAGATTATTTTTCCCAACCTATATATAAGGGGGTTCGCATTTCACAGTCGTTTCACTTTGTTTGCAAGTCTTTCTCGCGATGGTTGATCAAGAATATATTTCTTTAGAAACTCCCAAAGTCGAAAGAGTCGATTATAATTACGAACCATCGACGCCGAGAGCACCACTTTCCCCGTATTATTATTTGGAATTTGATTATGCGGCTACCCCGTTTCCGCAAGATGAAGAAAACATGGATTTTTCATCTCCTCTCGTCGAAACACCTCCTTCGAGTTTAATCTTGGAAAATGTAAAGTACGAAGAAACAATCTCCGAAAATATACAGAATGAAGAAAAAAATAGTTTAATCTCTGAAAATATACAGAATGAAGAAAAAAATACTTTAATCTCCGAAAATATACAGAATGAAGAAAAAAAGAGTTTAATTTTGGAAAATGTAAAAGAAGAAAAAAATGTTTCGACTTTCAAAGATGAAAAAACGGTCGAAAATTCTGCCGATCCCGAATCTACGGATGAAAAGAAAAATTTTTCAAAGTCGTCTCTGTTATCGAAAAGCGACCCTTCCGATTCAAAAGAAGAATGTCGCGATCGTTCGAAATCCTCTCTGACGATTTCAAAAGAATCCAAAAATGAAAAATCTTCTGTTCTCGGTGCTCAAGTTTCAAAAATCGAGAAAAAAAAGAAAGCCGAAAAAAGAAAAATGATAAAGCCTCTGACTGTCGTCGAAGAGTCTAAAAAAATGAAAAACGAACCGTTTATCGCACCGTCGGTCGAATTATGGAAAGCGGCGAAACAAAAACATTTGAAAAAATTGCCTTCTCCGCAACCGATCGTGAAAAAAGAACCTGCCGAATGTATTAAATTGAAAAAAATTAAGAAGGAACCCGCCGAATGTATTAAATTGGAAAAGATTAAGACGAAACCCGTCGAATGTACGAAATTGGAAAAGATTAAGACGGAACCCGCCGAATGTATTAAATCGGAAAAGATTAAAAAGGAACCCGTCGAATGTATAAAAACTAAACTTGTATCGGAAACGAAAAAAGAAAATCTTTCTACGAGGGAGTCTAAATCATCAAAGAGAAAAATGAATCGATTGGGTGAAAAAGACGCGAAAAAGAAAATTGTCGAAAATATAAAATTGGAAACAATTCAAAAAAAACCTCAGGCTTTGAAAAAAGAAAAATTTTTCTCCAGTGAACATAAATCGTCAAACAAAAAAATAAATCGACGTGCCGAAACCAATAGACAATGGTTAAAAAATTATAAAATTCCTAAAATCGATGACGATGAGACTAAGCATATTTCGAAAATGAAAGAAGAAAATGTTTCACCTAACGAAGCGTCAAACGAAAACAATGACAATTATATTTTATATTTGCATCCATTTGAAGAAGATTATGATTATATAAATAATTTTTTGGAAGAAGATGAAAAAATGTCATGCATTCATTTCAAGAAAACTATGACTATATAAATAATTTTTTGAAAGAAAATGAAAAAAATACCATTTTAATTATTTATGTATTTTTATATATCTTTTTATGAATTAAATATTTTTTTAAATGAATTTATCTTATAAATATTTTTATATCTTAAAAAAAAAAAAAATTATTATTATTTTTTTTTTTTTTCATCTTTGGTGTTAAATATATTTATAATGTTGATGAGATTAAGTAAAATTTTAAAAATGAAGATTTAGCTTTTGTGTTGACTATTGCATATTGAACCGACTTTTGAAAAATGTGGTTGAAATAAAATTGTTTGTGGTTAATTAATACTTTTATGTAATAAGTTTTCAAAATTCTCCAATTAGTTTTCAAAAATACTATTTTTATTTTATTTTTCAAAAATTCGGTTAATTTTTTCTGTAATCGACATATGGTCTAAATCATTTTAAAAATATAACTTTTCTTATTAATTTCATAATTTATATTCTTTTAAATGAAATTATCTTACATAAATTTTAAATGTAAAAAAAAAAAAAAAAAAATATATATATATTTTTTTTTTTTTTTTTTTAAGTTTATAAAAGATTCTATTTTCATTTTTTGAAAATTAATTAATTATTAATTAATAGTTAATTAATAATTAATTAATTTTTAAAAAATGAAAACATCTACATCTCGGACCGAATCGAAAAGAATCTTTTATAATCTTAAATCCTTAAAAAAAAAAAAAAGAAAAATTTTTTTTTTTTTTTTTTTTTTTTTTTTTTAAGGATTTAAGATTATAAAAGATTCTTTTCGATTCGGTCCGAGATGTAGATGTTTTCATTTTTGAAAATTAATCATTAATTAATTAATTAATTAATTAGTGATTAATTAGTAATTAATAATTAATTAATTTTCAAAAATGAAAACATCTACATCTCGAATCAAAATGAAAAGAATCTTTTATAATCTTAAATCTTGAAAAAAAAAAAAAAAAAAAAAATTTTTTTTTTTTTTTTTTTTTTTTAAGCATTTAAGATTATTTAAGAATCTTTTCATTTTGATCCGAGATGTAGATGTTTTCATTTTTGAAAATTAATCACTAATTAATAACTAATTAATTAGTGATTAATTAGTAATTAATAATTAATTAATTTCTAAAAAATGAAAACATCTACATCTCGGACCGAATGAAAAAGATTCTTAAATAATCTAAATCCTTAAAGGAAGGAAGGAAAAAAAAAAAAAAAAAAAAATTTTTTTTTTTTTTTTTTTTTATGTTCAAGAAAATATATTTATAATGCTGATCGGATTGAGTAAATTTTCAAAACTAAAGATTTAGCTTTTGTGTTGACTACTGCAAATTCAACCTACTTTCGAAAACAATGGTCGAAATAAAATTATTTTTGAAAAGTTATCGTGGAACTTTGAAATTTATAGGGTAAAAATAATAAAATACTTTTAAGTTATTTTATTTATAATATTTTTTAAAAATAAAACGATCAACTCTTAAGAAAAATTCCAAAAAAATCTATCTTTGCCTCAATGTCCAACCCGTAATAGGTACTTCACCAGAAATGATGTCCGAAGAATAAGTCGTATGATGGGAACGAGAACTCAACTCGCCGGGTTCCGATAGCGATAGGTTTTTAAAATCTCCTTCCCAATCTAGACGTCGCAGTTTAAAAAAAAGTATGAAATATAAATGTACGGTTTGTCGGGGTAAGAAAGGAAATTTATTTACTGCCGAATGTAGACATCGTTTCCATTCGAAATGCGCCAATCGATTATATAATCAACGAAAACGGAACGCTTCGAAAAGAAAGGCTTCCGATAAAGATTCTAAGGGTAAAAACCCAAACGTATCCATTTTACCGCCTTGTCCGTCTTGTAAAAAACGGTTCACTAGAAAAGATATCAGAAAGATGATGAGCCTGAAACATTTAGAAGACTTTGAGCGATTACACGGCCTCGATTATTCAGACTCCGAACTCTATTATTCCGATTTGGATTACACCGGCCTCAACGATTCGGATTTTTACAGAGATCGGTCGAGGTCTCGATCGAGATCCAGATCTCCGTCGAGATCACCACCACCCAGCATACAAGCATTAAAATATTAGAATTATCGTAATAAAAAATAAATACCTTAATTAAATTTCAAAAAATTTTTCCTATAATCAACGCACAGTCTAAGTCATTTTGAAAATTTAACTTGTCTAATCAATATCATAAATATATATTTTATTAAATGAAATTATCTTATAAAAAGTTTAAACGTTAAAAAAAAAAAAAAATAAACATTTTTTTTTTTTTTTTTTTTTTTTTTTAACGTTTGATGTTTAAGAAAATATATTTATGATGTAAATTGGGGATTGACTGTTGCAAATACTACCGACTTTCAAAAAATGATGTTAAAATAAAATTATTTTTGAAAAATAATTGTGGAATCGTGATTCTTATTACATAATAATAGTAAAATAAGCAATTTAATTACTTTTCGATTGTTTTTTTTACAAATTATAAAAAAAATTACAATTTTTTTCAATAGATGCACAAATGAAAGTTTGCGATTAATTTATTGATTTGACGCGACGAGTTTCAATATTTCATCGTCAGAATACTTTTCTGACCTCATTTGTCGAAATTCCGTTCAGTTTTCTATAATCGACACACAATCTAAATCATTTTTGGTAATTTGCAAATTCGACCAATTTTCAAAAAATGATGTTAAAATAAAAAATATTTTTGAAAAATAATCATAGAATCGTGATGCTTATTGTATGAAAATAGTAAAATAACCAATTTAATTACTTTTCGATTGTTTTTTTACAAATTTAAAAAAAAATTGCAATTTTTTTCAATATGTGTAAAATGAAAGTTTGCAATTAATTTATTGATTTTACGTGACGAGTTTATAAACGACGATTATACATTAATTAAATTTCGATCGTTTTTTTTACAAATTTAAAAAAAAATTACAATTTTTTTCAATATGTGTAAAATGAAAGTTTGCAATTAATTAATTGATTTTACGCGATAAATTTCAATATTTCACCATCAGAATACTTTTCTGACCTCATTTGTCGAAATTCCGTTCAGTTTTCTATAATCGGCACACAATCCAAATGAATTTTGAAAATTTGAAAATCCTACCGACTTTCAAAAAATGTTAAAATAAAATTATTTTTGAAAATTAATCGTGGAATCATGATGCTTATTGCATAATAATAGTAAAATAAGCAATTTAATTATTTTTCGTTCATTTTTTTACAATTTTTAAAAAAATTGCAATTTTTTTCAATAGATGCAAAAATGAAAGTTTGCAATTAATTTATTGATTTTACGCGATGATGGAAACAGAGAGAGTATTGTAAAAAAATAATGAAAATACAATCAAACTCTAATAATTTTTCATTATAGCTTTGGTGATCCATTTGCTGGGGGAAAAAAAGATTTCTGCAACAGATGCCCTTGACACTAATACCGAACGATGTGAAATTGAGGCAACGGACACAACCGGAAAACCGGATTCTCTGAAGATTTTTCATTTTGAAAGCAAAAGGGTATAAAACTGTCTTGCAAAATCTAGTTTTTTTTCGAATCTGACTCTATCGAAGTAAAATTTAGACAGCTCGAAGATAAAACAACTTTAACATTTAAGACAGGTTATAAAAAGTTATATTTGAAAACGGCTTCCGAAAGTAATTGTTAATCTGACTCTGTCGAAGTAAAATTTAGACAGCTCGAAGATAAAACAACTTTAATATTTAAGACGGGTTATAAAAAGTTATATTTGAAAACGGCTTCCGAAAGTAATTGTTAATCTGACTCTGTCGAAGTAAAATTTAGACAGCTCGAAGATAAAACAACTTTAACATTTAAGACAGGTTATAAAAAGTTTAAGACAGGTTATAAAAAGTTATATTTGAAAACGGCTTCCGAAAGTACATGTTAATCTGACTCTGTCGAAGTAAAATTTAGACAGCTTGAAGATAAAACAACTTTAACATTTAAGGTTATAAAAAGTTATATTTGAAAATGGTTTCCGAAAGTAATTGTTAATTTTGAATATACTCAAGAAAATTCATCTTTGTATTCGAATCTGACTCTGTCGAAATAAAATTTAGATGGCTCGAAGATAAAACAACTTTAACATTTAAGACAGGTTATAAAAAGTTATATTTGAAAATGTTTTAACATTTAAGACGGGTTATAAAAAGTTATATTTGAAAATGGTTTAACATTTAAGACAGGTTATAAAAAGTTATATTTGAAAATGGTTTAACATTTAAGACAGGTTATAAAAAGTTATATTTGAAAATGGTTTAATACTTAAGACAGGTTATAAAAAGTTATATTTGAAAATGGCTTCCGAAAGTAATTGTTAATTTTGAATATACTCGAGAAAATTCATCTTTGTATTTTTAACATAAAAAATTACAATTTTTTTTATATGTGCAAAAATGAATGTTTGAGGTTAATTTATCGATTTTATGTGACGAGTTTCAATATTTCACAATTAAACTTCTACTCTGACCTCATTTGTGGAAATTGCGTTCAATTTTCTGAAATCGACACACAATCTAAATCATTTTTGAAAAATTGCAAATCCTACCGACTTTCAAAAAATGATGTTAAAATAAAATTATTTTTAAAAAATAATCATGGAATCGCGATACTCATGAGATAAAAATAATAAAATAACCCATTTAATTACTTTTCGGTCGTTTTTTTTCAATTTGTAAAAAAATTACAATTTTTTTAAATATGTGCAAAAATGAAAGTTTGTAGTTTATTTATTGATTTTATACGATAAGTTTCAAACTTCTATAGTTGGTTTTAAAAAATAATACTAATTTCGCTTTATTTTTCGAAATTCGGTTAAAATGTCTATAATCAACACACAGCCTAAATTATTTTGAAAATTTAACTTGTCTGACCAATATCATCAATATATATTTTGTTTAACATTCACCAAGGATGAAAAAAAAAAAAAAAAAAATTTTTTTTTTTTTTTTTTTTTTTTTTAATGTTTGATGTTCAAAAATATATAAATGGTTCGGTTTTCTAAAAGTCTTCATAATTTCTTGACAAACAATTCTTTCTATGAAATTGACGTCAAGGTGATGACGTCATTGTTACTATTTTTAGAAAACTAAATGATTGACTTACATCTCGGAGATTTGATTTTTTCGAAATTTTTGGAAAATGAAATCTGGCCAAAACCGATCGTTGCCCATGAAATTTTAATCGACAAGCGCCAGGAACTACAATAAGGAACTAAAATAATAATTTTTTTTTTTTTTTTTAATTTATTTATTTATTTATTTATTTATTTTTTTTTGTTCTAAAATATTTATATATGAGATGTTAGTAGTGTATAGCTTAAAACTAAATGTTACATTATGGTTGCAGGCAAAGAATTAAAACGTTATTCCAATGCTCTCTATTGGGATAATTTTTCGTTTACGTGTCCACATTCGGACTGCGGAAAACTTCTCCTTGCGAAAGAATACGAAGCCCATTGTACAGAAAAACACGGGTTGAATCGTTTTACGTGTTGCGTTTGGTGTTCGGGCGAGGTAACATTTCCTAGAAGGCAAAAAAATGACAATGCCGAACATCTGTTAGAATGTTATAAGAAATTCAAATTAAGTTTGACTTTTGCTTCAAAACGAAAAATTGAAAAAGATTGTTCGTCATCATCGGCGATTCCGAAAAAAATAAAATTGACGAGTTTGAAATTTTTCGATTTCACACCCATGTGCGAAAAAGTTTTGTTTTTCGGGCACGAGAAAATATCCGACATCGAAGAATATTACACCGAACCCGTTTGTCAATTGGATCTTAGCGACGAAATTTTGTCCGTGCCTTTCAAAGTCGAAACTTTAAATTTGGCAGCCGCCTGCGTTCAAAAATATGTTCGAGGAGGTCACGTCTGGTTGCATGTCATGATACGGGCGGTGGTTTATGAAAGTTTCGTACGAGCCGCCGAAAAAGACAACGAGGACAATTTCGGCGAAGGAAGTGTCAAAACATTACCCTTTTCGTGTTGGTGCGACGGCGGAAAAGAATCCGAGGCTCGTTTCAGGCAACACAGACACATGATCGTCGTTTCGCGTTCGCTACGTGATTTCAGACGCGTGTGGAAAAAGGTCGTCGTGCCCAGACACGCTATAAAACCTTATCCCAAATTCAAATGTAAGAATTATAAACGGATCGAGTCGGAAATGCATCTGGTGAACGCGATGGGATATCTGAGCCAACGTAAATCCGGATGTAATTTTAATTTTCGCAAGGACAAATACGAAAAATATTACGACGAGGAGGATGTTTCTTTTACCGACGACGAAGAAAAAATTAAAAGGAAACAAAAATGTAGAAAAAAAGAAAATCATTTTTGTATCTCGGAAACATTACCTTCGGGTTACAGATTAGTATTGGCGACGATGTTTGACGGGGGCGTCCTTAAGTTGATCGGGCAGAATTATAACCGTTGCGATCCTAAAAAATTACTTTACGTTCCCATGAAAAAGATCGATTCGAAATGGAAAGTTCAAGTCAAACATTTACCCGGGATCGAGATGAATTTGGTGTTGCCGGTGACCGAAGATGTCAAAATTTCCAAAGAGATCACGGATCGCTATTTGCATTTGAACGATGGGAAAAAATTATATTTTGCAGAACTGGGAAAAGAAAAACAAAAATATAGAAGGTTTAAAAAAGACGTTGTCGATTACGCGTTGTTTTACCGAGCCGTGGAAAACGATTGGTGGAAAACTTGTCCGAGACAGCAAGCGTGTTTGGACTGTGCGAAACCGATAATGGAACGTTGCGAAGAAATCGAAAATGAAAACAGAGATTTGAAAAACAAATTTGAGAATTTCAGATTGGAAAATGAACTGCACCTGAAAGAGGAAATTAGGGAATTGAAATGTAAATTGAAAACTATGGAAGATTTGTTTCAAGAAGAATATAGATCGCTTCGGATTAAAAATGACTCGCTTCAAGAAGAAAATAGATCGCTTCAAGATGAAATTAAACAATTATGGAAAAAAATCGAATATATGAGAGAAAACGAAATTGGTAAGCTGATGGAAAAAAATCGAATATTTGAGAGAAAATAAGCTAATGGCCGAAATCGTTGAGCTAAAAAGAAGATTGTCTAAATATGAAAATGTTGACTAATCATAACTTTTAATGATTCGTGGACTCTAAAGAATTTAATTTTTTATCGGAATATAAATCAAAAAAGATTTTTCATTTTCTAAAATTTGATTAAAAAAAAAAAAAAAAAAAAGATTTCTTTTTTTTTCTTTTTTTTTTTTTTATGTTGAAGTAAATATATTTACAATGCAGATCGGATTGAGTTCATTTTCAAAAATGAAGACTTAGCTTTTGTATTGCTTATCGGAAATTCAACCGAGTTTTGAAAAGTAAGGTATTTTATAAATTTTACACGATAAGTTTTCAAAATTCCGGCGTGATGGGATACGATCGGTGGGAAATTTGTCCCATACAGCAAGCGTGTTTGGACTGTGCGAAACCGATCGTGGAACGTTGCAACGAATTGGAAAATGAAATCAGGGAATGGAAAAACAAATATGAGAATTTACGAGTGGAAAACGAATTGCGCCGCGAAGAAGAAAATAGGGAATTGAAATGTAAATTGAAAACTATGGAAGAGAAAAACGATTTGCTTCAAGGGGAAAATAGATCGCTTCAAGATGAAATTAAACAATTATGGAAAAAAATCGATTATTTGAGAGAAACCGAAATTGGTAAGCTGATGGCCGAAATAGTTGAACTTAAAAGAAGATTGTCTAAATATGAAAATGTTGACTAATCGTAAACTTTAATGATTCGTGAACTCTAAACGGTTTCATTTTTTCTTTGAACACAAATCAAAAATTTTTTTGATTTATTTTTCATTTTCTAAAATAATAGTTAAAAAAAAAAAAAAAAATTTTTTTTTTTTTTTTTTTTTTTTTAATAATTATGTTTGATGTCCAAGAAAATATATTTACGATGTAGATCGGATTAAGTACATTTTAAAAAATGAAGATTTAGCTTTTGTGTTGACTATTGCAAATTCAACCGACTTTCAAAAATTTTAGTTAAAATAAGATTATTCTTCAAAACTAATTATGTAATTTTACAACTTATCATGTAAATATAATAAAATAATCAATTTAATTACTTTTTAGTTATTTTTATTTTAATATTTTTTAAAAATTACAGTTTTTTAAAAGAATAGGTAAAAAATATTAAATCACAATCTTTTTTTAATTTTACATAAAAATTCCATAATTAGGTTTTAAAAATACTATTTTTATATTATATTTCAAAAATTTGGTTAAATTTTTCTATAATCAATGCACAGTCTAAATCATATTTGAAAATTTAACTTATCTTGATCAATATCATAAATATATGTATTTTTAAATGAATTTATCTTATAAATTTTTTAAATGAAAAATTTTAAATGAAAAAAAAAAAATTTTTTTTTTTTATGTTTGATGTTGAAAAAAAATATTTATAATGCAGATCGGATTATGTACATTTTCAAAGATGAAGACTTTGCTTTCATCTTGACTATTGCAAATTTAACCGACTTTCGAAAAATGCGGTTAAATTAAAATTATTTTTCAAAACATTATGAAATATTAAAATCATTGGAAGTTTTAAATTCAGCAATCAATTTTCGTTAAGACCAATAGTAAATATTTAAATTAAAAAATATTTTAGGCGAAATTTCGAAAAAATAAAGACTCAAATAAAATTTTACTTGTTACATTATTTTTTATATTGTCATTTTAAAATGGACAATAGTAAATATTTAAATTTAAAAAATATTTTGAGATGATTCTGAAAAATAGAAATGCAAAGGAATTTTACTTATTACATTATTTTTTACATTGTCATTCTAAAATGGACCACAGTAAATATTTATAATTTAAAAATTTTTCGGGATGATTCTGAAAAATAGAAATTTACTTAATATATTTTTTGCGTTGTCATTCTAAAATGGACCACAGTAAATATTTATAATTTAAAAAATACAAATTATTTACTCAATGCAAGAATTTTTAATTTCTATTTAAATTAAAAAAATTTTATTATTTTTTTTTAAATGAAAAGTTCAAGTGAAAAAATATATTTTTCCAAAATTGGTAAAAAATTAAACGTAAACAAATGGGGTCGGACAATGTATTGTTAACAATACATTGTCCAACCCCATTTTTTTTTACTCTTAATAAATTTACTTTTATAGCTTTTAACTATAAAAAAAATTATTTTATTAAGAAAAGACTTTAAAAAATAACAAATTATTAAATTTACTTTAAAAAAAAATTCCAAGTATTTATCTCAATATGAAAAAATCAATAATTTTTTTTAAGGTTTATTTTAAAACTAGTTTCAATATTGGTTCATCGTTCGACGCAAAAAAATGGGGTCGGACGAGATATTTGTTAGCCGAATTTTTTTTTTGGCTAACAATATCTCGTCCGACCCCATTTTTTCACTCTTAATAGAATATTTTACTTTTTTCAATAGCTATAGAGCCATTAAAAAACAATTTTTTTCTATTAAGAATTTTTTTTTTAATTTCTTCTCTGATCCAATTGGCGAAGGCGGCGCACTCTTGCATGCTGCAATGGCATCTTTTCGTAGTATTTTTAAATTTGTTGTGATACCCGCAGTCTCGTACGTCGGGCATCGGCAGTTCGTCGAACTTCGGACAGTCGAAATTTTCCAAGTTGACCGACGGTATGCCGAGTTTTTCTAATAAATTTCTCTCTTCCTCGCCACCCTTGTACGCCACTACGGTTTTCTCGTCCGTTTTGTATTTTTTATACAAGTTTTCCATTAAAGGTCCCAACGTGTGTAAAAATCTCACATCTTCGCGATACTGCGCCCTCAAAGAGAGTCCGTGAACGTTATGCGAACAATATCTCACGGTTTTCCAATCGTTTGTTCGCCAATCGTTTTCTTTTATCTCGGGTACGAGATGATTCAAATGAAATCGGACGCAATCCACGCGAGGTTTCGTTATCCCCGCGTAGCCCAACTCTCTCGGGTAAAAAGATCCTTTTTTGTTTTTACCTTTGATGAAAAACCCGTCCAAGTCGATGACGAGACAAATATCGTTCAGATCGATGAAGTTTTCCATGACTCGTGAGAAATCAACTAAAAAATTTTCCGACGGCAAAAAAAAAACAAAGTTTCAATCCCAAAAAAACAAAAGTTTTCCGACAGCAAAAAACAAAAGTTTTCCGACAGCAAAAAACAACTAAAAAATTTCCAACAGCAAAAAAAACAAAGTTTTTCCAACAGCAAACAAAAGTTTTCCGACAGCAAAAAGCAAAGTTTCAACCCCAAAAAATTTCCAACAGCAAAAAAACAAAGTTTTTCCAACAGCAAACAAAAGTTTCAACGTGAAAAAAACAAAGTATGTCTGAGAAAAATAAGCTTGGACAAACTAGTTGCAGACTGCCGATATGAGAGAAAACGCCTCTATTTATACTCAAAAACCCTTGCTTTTACTAATGTTACCCCGTAGATATCATCTTGCAATCTGTCCTTTTGAACCGTTACAAAATATCACGCGATGTTTTTTCCCCCTTCCTTATCAAAAACCTATTGACCTCGACCCTTGCTTTTACAAATGTTACCCCGTAGACAGACATCTTGCAATCTGTCCTAAATACTTTTAAGTGTTACAAAGATGTTTTTTCGACCTCCCTATCGAAACCTATTGACCTCGCATGAGATTATTTTTCTCGTGATAAAATATCTTTTTTTAACCTTTTGAACTTGTCGGACTCACTTAAAAAAATTACTTTGAACCATCACGCGATATTTGTTCATTTTTGAAAATTTACTTAATACGATCAGCATTACACATATATTTTTTGAAAAAAATTTCGAAAATTGAATTTTCCTTCGAGTCCAAGATATATAATCGTTTTCATTTTTAAAAATTAAATAATTAGTTAATTACCAAATTTTAATTTTCAAAAATGAAAAATGACTACATCTTGGACTAGAAGGAAAATTCAATTTAGAAAACCTTTTCTGACAGATAAAAAAAAAAAAAAAAAAAAAAAAAAACATTTTTTTTTTTTTTTTTTTTTTTTATCTGTCAGAAAAGGTTTTCTAAATTGAATTTACCTTCGAGTCCAAGATGTAGTCGTTTTCATTTTTTGAAAATCAGTTAATTAACTAACTAATTAATTAATTAACTAATTTTTAAAAATGAAAACGACTACATCTTGGACTCGAAGGTAAATTCAATTTTCGAAAATCTTTTCTGAAAAAAAAAAAAAAAAAAAAAAAAATTTTTTTTTTTTTTTTTTTTTTTTTTTTGTCGGAAAAGATTTTCTAAATTTAATTTACCTTCGAGTCCAAGATGTAGTCGTTTTCATTTTTAAAAATTAGTTAATTAATTATTTAGTTAGTTAATTAACTAATCATTAATTAACTGATTTTCAAAAAATGAAAACGACTATATCTTGGACTCGAAGGTAAATTCAATTTAGAAAACCTTTTCTGACACACACAAAAAAAAGAAAAAAAAAAAAAAATTTTTTTTTTTTTTTTTTTTTTCCAAAGTATAAAACTATATATAGATATTTATTTCTATCGAATTTTCCTGTCTTCGAACTGTTATGGTTATTGAAAGCAAATTACAATTGAATAATTATTTTAGAAGTTAAAAACTAAAGCCTTACCTTTTTAATTGTTTTTATTATTTTTTAATCTTGTAAAAACATGTAATTTATAATTTTTCTATTCTTGTAAAAACATATAATTTATAATTTTTCTATTCTTGGAAAAACTTATAATTCTATAATTTTTCTACTTTTGTAAAAACTTACAAAGTTTCGAATAATTTTTATCGACAAAATATTACATAACATGAATTGTCTGTCCGGATTAACTTATATACGATAAAATATTTGACGAAATTTACAATAAAAAGCATAGAATTCCGATTGGCTAAAGCGATGTTTTCTTGTCCTCGTACTCAGTGAGGTGCGAAACGGTCATTTCTCGGGAAATAAATTCAAGCTATTTTCAAATATAACTTTTTATAACCCGTCTTATATGTTAAAGTTGTTTTATATTCGAGCTGTCTAAATTTTACTTCGACAGAGTCACGGACCAAACAATGAACTTATATACGACAAAATATTTGATGAAATTTACAATAAAAAATCAAAAGCATAGAATTCCGATTGGCTAAAGCGATGTTTTCTTGTCCTCGCAATCAGTGAGGTGCGAAACGGTCATTATAAATTCTGCCCATATATCTAAATATTACATAACATGAATTATCTGTCCACGGACCAAACAATGAACTTATATACGACAAAATATTTGACCATTGAGGCTGCTGAAAAATTTGCAAGTTTACCGGGAAACGCTAAAATGTTTTTAGACATTTCGAGAACAATATCCTAATTTAGCGATAACAATCGTAAGTTTAAGCATATTAAAGATTTCTAATAAAATATTTGACGATCGAGGCTGCTGAAAAATTTACAAGTTCACCGGGAAACGCTAAAATGTTTTTAGACACTCAAAAATGAAAGACATTTCGAGAACAATATCCTAATTGAGCGATAACTTATCTTGATCTTTTTGTAATTACTGCTAGTTTGAAATTCTTGTTTGAAATTATAACGTAGAAAACGCTAAAATGTTTTTAAGACACTCAAAAACGAAAGACATTTCGAGAACAATATCCTAATTGTGCGATAACAATCTATCATAATTTATCTTGGTCTTTTTGTAATAACCTACTAGTTTGAAATTATAACGTAAGTTTAAGTATATTAAAGATTTCTGCTTGTTGTTTTGTATATGATGTTGAGGTGAAAAATTTGCAAGTTCATCGGGAAACGCTAAAATGTTTTTAGACACTCAAAAATGAAAGACATTTCGAGAACAATATCCTAATTTAACGATAACAATCTATCATAATTATTTTCTATTGTTCTTTCAGAGAATTAACTAATTTTTATATTTTTACTCGAAAAATATATTTATGAAACTGGAAGATTATCAAAAAGATATTTTTTATTGGAAAACGATTTGATATTTAAAAAAGCAATCTCATTTGTTTTTTTGTAAATGATTTTGATTAGCGCGGACCCTTGCTTTTACAAAAGTTGCCCCGTAGGTAGACAGACCTGACCTCGCATGAAATCACGATACAAATATTTTTTTTTTCATCGTGAACCCGTCCCAAATACTTTGAACCGCGATGCTCTCACGATCAATTTTGTAGAATTTGATTTCAAAATCTTAACCCCGATAACCTAGTTTATCTTTTTCTCACGCAAAGTAATTTAGAAAAAGATAAACGCATTTCTTTTCCCCGTGACCTCGATTCTCACGAAATCACGCGACCTGATAAAGAGTATTTGATACAAAGTGCAAAAAGTTCAAGTGTTTTGTTTTTTTCCTTTTCGAGAAGGATCGAGATATCAGAGGTCCCTCGATGCAAAGTTCAAAAAGGCGTATATATAGCGACGGATTTTCAATCGGTCTTTCAATTTTTTGGCGTTCTCATTGCTCTGCATTTGTGAGTTAGATCTTTTTTACATTATTGCGATGGAATGTGTAATATGCTTAGATTTGATATTACAAGACAAATATTGTTTAGCCTGTGGACATGCATATCACAGGACTTGTTTGAAATCCTATTTTGATCATTTGTCGGTTAAATCTACTTTCGAATGTTCCATCTGCCGAAGAAATTGTTTTTATCGTTGGCTCGAAAACGATTTGAACAAGTCTCGAGTTTCAGACGGGGAGCAGAGCCTCGAAGTGCAAGAAGAGACATCGAATTCATCTACGAACTCTCGAGACGGCCCAGAAAATTTCCAATCTCCTCCAAATGATTCGGAGCCGTCGAGCACCCGCCCTTTCAGCGAAACGGTTTCGAGATACCTGGAATTGCTCTCTTCCGAAAGAAACTTCGAAGTGCCAGAACAGACATTGAATTCCTCTGCGAACTCTCGAGACGACCGAGAAATTTTCCAATCTCCTCCCGATGCTGCTGAACCGTCGAGCATCGGCCGTCCTCTTCTTCAATCGAGATATTTTCAATCCCGACCATCGACTTCTAGAAGAAATGTAAGTTTGCCACTTTCTGAATCCTATCGTCTAGCTAAAGATCTCCAAATAGATTTTAAAAGGTCGTGCCTTTTACTTCATAATAATAATTTCAATATGATAAAATTAGTTTCTTTAAAATTTAAAAAATTGAAATGCAGTGTCCAGGAAAAAGAAAAAATTCAACGTTTATTATTTAGATATGAATTTTTAAAAGATGAAAATATGAGTTTCTCAGCAGAATTTAATAAAACTTTTAATGATATTTTAATGAGTCGATAAATATTTTTTTTATCTTTTATATATGCAACTTACATTTCTTCTACTTTTTTGAGAAAAAAATATATTCATTTTAAATATTATTTGTTTTGTAAATATTATTTATGTATAATAAAACTTTTGTTATCTATTTGTATTTGTTTGTTTTTTTTCTTTAAGTTACATTGAAAGTCTTAATGATTTTTTATAGTGTAAAGCTATAAAAGGTAAAAAAATTAAGAGTAAAAAATGGGAGTTGGACAAAGTATCGTTGATCATAGTTTTTTTATGGCCGACGATACTTTGTCCAACTCCCATTTTTTGCGTTAAACTATTATCCAATATTGAATTATATTTAAAAAAATAAATTGTGTAAATTTTTATTTTTGTATATTCGAATTTAAAAGTATTTAATTTCAACTTATAATCATCTTGAAAATTTTTGTATATTCGAATTTAAAAGTATTTAATTTCAACTTATAATCATCCCTAAAATTTTTAAAATTTAAATATTTACTATTGTCCATTTTAGAATGGCAATATAAAAATATTTTTATTTTTCAGAATCATCTCAAAACTTTTTTAATTTAAATATTTACTATTGTCCATTTTAGAATGAAAATATAAAAAATAGAGTAAAATTCTATTTGAGTCTTTATTTTTCCGAATCAATCCTAATTTTTTTTAATTAAAAATGTTTACTATGGTCCATTTTAGAATGGTCTTTATTTTTCCGAATCACCGTGAATTTTTTTTAAATTATAAATATTTACTATGGTCTATTTTAGAATGATGATAAAAAAATTAATTCGTCTTAATTTCCAAATCTTTTACTTATCTCAAAAAATTTTTAAATTATAAATATTTACTATGGTGAATTTTAGAATGATTTTTCCCCATCAGGTGGAAATCTTTCTCCATCAGGTGGAAATCTTTCTCCATCAAATGGAAAATAACTTATATAAACATAATATTCTTCAAGTTTGCAGCATAAACTAAAAATGTTCTAATTAAAAATTATTTTTTTGATAGTGAAAGTTTTTCCTTTCATAAACATAATATTCTTCAAGTTTGCCACATCTATACAGTTTCTTCAAATTATCGGAGCGGTGTTTTTGAAATATTTTACGGTACATTAAGATCGGTGCACGATCTATACAATTCCTTCAAATTATTGGATGGCGTTTTGAAAATATTTCACTAAATACCTTTCTTTGTCATATACGTTAATTGGTGTTGACATTGAAAAATATAAATTAAAAAATACTATGTCCAAGTCCATTTGAATGGATAATGAAATTATTACATTAATTATTTTCACCTTTAATATTTAAAGAAATGGGAAAAATATAACTCTGAAAATATTACATATAAATTTGAATGGATAAATGAAAAGTTTTATATATGTTTTTTAACCCTCACTCTTTCAGTTAGTCAAAAATAAATATATTTTCATCTTTGATAACCTGCTTTTCGTCACAATAAATTTATCTGGTTCTATCAATATCATATATATTAAAATTCAACCAACAATTAAAAAAAAAAAAAAAAATTTTTTTTTTTTTTTTTTTTTTTCAAAATTGAAAATGATTAAATTAAAATAATTTATTTTTCAAATTGAATATTTATTTGTTTTTATTTTTTAAAATAATTCATTAATCAATTAATTTTCAAAATGAAAACTACATCTTAGATTCAAATAAAATTTATTTTTATATTTATTCTTTATAATTTAAATATTTATAAAATAAATAGAAATTAAAAATTTTTTTAATTCTTATATCGAGTTTTCGAAAATCGACACACAGTCTAAGTTATCATTTATAATAAATTTATTTAAACCTATCAATATTGTAAATTTATATTTTCTTCAATTTAAAAAAAAAAAAAAAAATTTTTTTTTTTTTTTTTTTTGAAAATTAAATTTTCCTTCGAGTCTAAGATGTAGTCGTTTTCATTTCTAAAAAATTAATTAATTAGTTAATTAATCAATCATCGATTAATAAATCAATTATTTTTTAAAAATGAAGACTACATCTTGGACTTGAAGAAAAAATCAACTTTCGATTTTTTTTTTTTTTCAAGTTAATTATTAATTTTAAAGAAAATAATTTCTTTGTTTTATAAATTTAAATAATCTCAAGTTTTTAAAAAATTATAGATATCAATCAAAATTATATTATTTAATATTTGTTAGACAAAGTAACGAATTTCGTATTCGATTTAAAATTTTCTTCAAGTTAGGTTTTTCGTCCATCAACCAAAGGTTATCCAGTTTCCGTCTTTGGATACGGTAATTTTTGAAATCTCTACCAACTGTTCTCTAATCCAGTTTGCATAAGCGGCACATCTCTCTTTGGGACACGAAAATTTTTTATTAACATCGCGGGCGTGGTAATCGCATTTCTTTTTTTCCGGCATCGGTAAACATTTAAAGTCGGGACATCCAAAGTTTTCGAGATTGACTGTGGGTATTCCGAGAGAATCCATCAATGCTTCGATCCACGGATCCCCTTTATAGGCTACAATCGGTTTGTCTTCGGTCTTATGCGATTCGTATAACTTTTTTATGTCGGATTCCATATTTTCATATTTCTCGACCACTTCTTGGTCAACGGGGGTAAATGGTAAACCATGCACTTCACTCGTCATATTTTTAATAGTCTCCAATTCCTTCCCAAAAAACTGCCGTCGAATTTTTTCTCGAATTCTCGACCCGTGCTCTTCGTATTCCTTTTCCATGCCGGCCTCTTTTAGAAATTCCTTGACACCTTCAAATGGGTTTTCGAATAATGTCTCTTGCATTTTCGTCAGATCGTACCTCTGTGAGTCTTTTGTACCGTCAATGAGGGATTCGTATCCAAATTCTCTCGTGAGAAAGAATTGGTAAATGGGAAAACCATCCATATCTACCACCAAACAAATATCGGATAGAGAAACATCCATAATTACCTTACCGTTTAATAAAATTAATAAAGTTACACAGAGTATGTTAACTATTTATATGTTTGAGTTGATGATTTTAAAAAAAAAAAAAAAAAAAAAAAAAAAAAAATTTTTTTTTTTTTTGATTAATTAATTAATTAATTTTAAAGAAAATAATTTCTTGTTTATTTCATAAATGTAAACAATCTGAAAGTTTTTAAAAAAAATTATAGATGCATAATCATATTATTTAATGTTTGTTAGATATTTTCAATTATATATAATTTTTCTTTTATAGCATCATCTTTAACGGTAGCCTTGGCATATTGATCATGTAACCATGCGTTTTCTTTTTTCAAACTAGTTTTTTCTTCTTTTAAAATATTAATTTCTTGTTTTAAGGTGTCATTTTCGTTTTTCAAAGTAGCAAATTTCGTATTCAATTTAAAATTTTCTTCGTGTAACCAGACATTTTCTTCCTTCAAGTTAGCTTTTTCGTCCGTCAACCAAAGGTTTTCTGCATTTAATTTGACATTTTTTTCGTTTAATTGGACATTCTCTTCATTTAACCTGTTTAGGTCTCTATTTTGCAAATAATCCAATTTTTCCCATAACCGTTTAATTTCTACGAGCAACAATTTATTTTCAATTCGAAGTTCTTCTATTTGTCCGCATTTATCCTTTTCAATTAAAAGCTTTTCGATTTCTTTACATCCATCCGTCGTCATCTTTATTCGTTTTTTTAAAAATGATTATTATCTATATTTTTTTATAACCAATATAGGATGTATACGTTGGGAGATGAATGATAACTATTGAAAATTGGAGTCGAATTAATTCGATTGATATTCAAAATTATTATTATTATTATTATTATTATTATTATTATTATTATTATTATCAATTGGTTAAATATTATAATGGATTTTTTTTTTTTTTTTTTTTTTTTTTTTTTTTTTTTGTGGGGGGACCAGCGCTCGATTAATTTTTCTGGTGACTGTAAATTAATTTAAGCCCAAGAAATGAAGCCAAATTGAGGGGGGTTTACGGATAAGGAATCGTTACAAATTTCTGATTTTCTTCATTTATGAATCATTCGAAATTATTAAAAGAAAATCAGAAATTTGTAACGATTCCTTATCCGTAACCCCCCCCCCTCAATTTGGCTTCATTTCTTGGGCTTAAATTAATTTATGGTTACCCTGCTTTAATTTTGTTCTGGCAACCCCGCAATTTTGATATTTTTAACCTTTGCTTTAGTAGCTCTTTATCCTGGTCTTGTAGTGATCATGTTTCATGTTCCTTTGAGTGTTTTAGCATATTTTTAAAAATGTATATAGTATATTTTTACAATTTGTGTAATCATCTGTTAAATGTTTTGAAGTTGTAATTGTGGTATCATGTACTTTAATTTTCTATGTTTATGTGTTTTTTAACATCATTCTTCCCTGAGGAAGGCTAATGAAGGAATTTAGCCGAAACGTTGGATTTAAAATTTATTAAAGTTTATAAGATTGATATGCTGAAAGTTATTTATTACTTTTTCATACTTATCTTTAATATCAACAATTTGCCAGTATGTATACACTACGATGAATGAAATGTAGAACGAACTATATGGATGTCCCAAATATATCTGTGCACTTTATCAACAAAATTATCGAATTTTCACCTATAAAATGACATCATTTTAATATAGAATCATATATATTATTTTATACTTTTTTTTTTTTTTTTTTTTTTTTTTGTCTCTCAATTAACGAAATTCATTTAATGATTATGCTAACAAAATAATATTTTTTCTATCGATTGGGATAAAATAAGTACTGATATACATACATACGATACCATAACCAAAGTACATGTAATAATAGTTTGATTAAGTCAAAATGATTTTTTGGTGATTCCTAAATTTTTTTTTTTTTTTTTTTTTTTTTTTTTTGAGCAATATTTTATTGCATGTACTTAAGGTATGCAATTCACATTTTTTTTTTCGATTAAATGTCATAAATGCTTGAATTTATATATATATGCATGCAGCTGAAATCTATCCCTCCGATCTTGTCTTAAAACTTACTGACTCTGAAGACCAAAATTCTTTCCTGGATTTAAAAATTAAAAAAAAATACATAATAACTGGTTTGTTCGGATTTATGATAAAAGGCAATATTTTAACTTTAAAGTTTGCAATTTAACAAATTGGTTCTCCTGTATTAGTCATAAAGTTTTTAAAAATATTATATTCACCCAAATAAACAGAATTAAAATGATTTGCAATAACAATTTAGACCTGAATCTGGCTATGAAAAATTTCAAAACCATACTAACTGTTAACCGCTATCCTGTTATTTTAATCAATAAACATTTCAGTATTCTTGATGACAATCCCACTTAAGGTTTGTTGTTCCATTTTGGGCGACATTTAAGTGCTGGTAAGTGGCCCTACTAGCTGAAACGGGTTCTATGTTTATAATAGGGGTGGTTTTCAATGTTCCATATTCTAATGGCTATTCCAGTTTGTCCATGTATGTATTTATATATTCTTGTATTATTTATATTCTTGTATTTTTAATTGATGTATTATATTTTTTGCTTGATTTATGAATTTAATTGCTTTTTTATGCTTTGCATTAATTAAAATTCGTTTGCTGTATGGTCTTGCTTCCATCTGTGAGAAGTTGGGGGCTAGAAATGTGTTTTTTGGTTAAATTACCAGCGTTTCGTCAGAAACTTCTCATATTCCTTTCTGTACATGGGGGAGCTCCCCTGATGAAGGCCCTCATGTGTTTTGGGATTAACTTTTCATCTGGCTTTGATTATTTTGCTTTTATATATGTGTATATATATATATATATATATATATATATATATATATTGTTAAACAGAGCTAACAGTTATAATATAAAGGTTAAGGAATATTACAAGCAATTCCAACAACTAAAATGATCAGTATCAAAGACTACCCAAATCAAACCAAAAATTCAAATAGGACTTTGATGCATTTCAACGTCATCAGGGGCCTGGTAGAATACAAACATGCAAAGTGAACGTTTTTCTGTCGCAAAGATAGCAAAAGCTAAATATATCTTTGCTCTTGACCCAAAACATTCAACCAGACAAAACAAGAAAGAAACTGAAATCAAAGTTAACTCACCAATGAAATGAGAAAATCCAACACATAAACGGAAGATGTTAGAAAAATTAAACTGATATCAAAGTTAACTCTCTCAAAAGGAGAAAAGCCTACAGATAAATTGAAGATATTGGAATAATTAAATAACCAATTAAATAAGAAAGATAAATTTTGCAGAAAATGAAAAGTAACTTCATATATGTATATACACTCCTGCTCAGAAGTTTAGCAAGATTTTTAAATGACCAGCTTTTCTCATTTTAAAACCTTATCTACTGACGAAATGTTTTCAAACTTTGGGTATATAAAGAACTGAGTCTTTCTCATATTTTTTCGTGAAAATTGGTTTAAGACGACATTTAGGGGGTCAGTAGCAAATTGAGAAAAATAAATCACGTTTGTGTTCACCCTATATCGTTAAGTAAACAAAATGATCTGTAGTTTTAGGACATGTTAAAATAGACCCAGTACAATTTCTGAATGAATTTGTGTGACTGTAGCATGTTAAATAACGGAGATAATCATTTATTTTAAATCTCTTAATAAAATCAGTACTTTTTAATTTTTAATATACAGAGTTTTAAACGAAAATTATTCTCGCTTCCCAATAAACTGAGAAAACACTTTTTAAAGAGTATAACTTCAATCGGAATACAAATATTTTAAATATTTCATAAATTAAGAGCATTTTTATGAAAAACGTTTTCACTACACATGCGCAAAAGAAAGAGGCGTTTTTATTGCATAAATTGAAAGCCAGATATAATGGGCAACTTTTGACAAAAGTTCATTTGAATAGAGTAATAATTAAGCAAATTGTCGGCAAAAGAACGAGCTAGATTTTAGGTATTTTACAGATTTGAATATTTCATAAGGGGTCTTTCACATTAATTTGAAGATACAATTATTTCAACCACTTTGAAAAAGTTCTTTTTTGGGAAAAACCCCTTGTGATCTCACAAATCTTAGTAAATAAACAAAAATATATTAGATTTACAAGCTTGTTTTTTTTTTTTTTTTTTTTTTTACTACTTTTGTGCATTTCCCTATATTATATTCATGAACAAACAAATTCTTCTATTTTATTTTTTGAGTATCAATTCAAAAATAAAAGAAGTATTAACCCCTAAACGCGCAGTGTCTCGCCGAGAGGATACTATTATTCAGTCCCGGTTGCCAAAATTTATCCCAGAAATTTCCTTAGCAAAATATTTCTTTTATAACCTAGCGGAAAAAGTATTTTTCTTCCCTTGTATTTTAATTTTGTTCTTATAGTCTGGTGCCAGTCTAATTTAAAGGAGCTTCATTACCTCGCTCGTCAAATGGTTTATGAAGTTATGAATACTCAATATTATTTTTATTGTTTCAAATTTTAATGTAAGTTACATAAAGCGCGTCCGCGATAAGAATGAGTCAACTTGATTCTCATTTATTTTCAACAAAATATTACTTACATGAATGCTACTTGCATGAAATTGACAAATAAACAATTTTAATCACTTTTGATACTTTAAATTGAAGAATATACACCTTTAAGTTCATTTTGCGAAGATTCCTTCTAGCCGTCGTCATGGCGTTTTGTACAGTTTCTTTGGTTACTGATTTAAGGAGACGATGATAAACCCTCTTGAATTGGGCGAAGATTTTGGGCTCCTTTTTCTCGTAGGAATATTTACATTTCATAATTCCCCAGAATTTTTCTATCCCTCTGGCTTGTGGGACGATATGCGCATTTTCCGATTTGGGTATGAAATCGATCTTCTGGTCTCTCAGATATTCGATCACATCTTTTGTGTAATGAATGGTTGCCATATAGGGCCAGAATAAAATATCTTCCTTCCGATGATGCTGGAGGATGAAGGGTATCAGTACTCTCTTTATACATTGTTGCAAGTAAATTCTACCATTCACAGTTCCCTCAAAGAACACCGGTTTGGACACATTCCCAACCTCATCCATGGCGTGCCACACCATCACTTTTCTGGCGAATTTCTCCTTAGTTTTGATTCTATATTCTACGGGAACAGAATCTGGTGAGGCAGAATGGTAGTACTTACTACCACCAGCAGCATTGGGATCATACATGAAATAAGACTTGTCATCAATGACAAGTTTCAGTCCTGATCCAGATGGAATCAAGTTCCGATAAATTTTTAAGCAGTTCTTCTTTGCTCGTTGTTTTTTATCTTTTATGTATTGTGGAACCGCTTTTTTCTTAAAAGCTTTTAAAATCAAATCCTTTTTTATGATTTCGTGAACATAAGATTTAGATATCTTCAATTTCCGGCCGATTTGGTGCACTGAAATATCAGGTTTCTTTTCCACGATTTTCTTAACCTTTGTTACAAGAGTTGGGTTCTTACTCCGGATTCCTTTTCCGAAATTTCGAGAAACTTCAATGTTTCCTTGTTCGTCGTACTGTTTTAAAAGACGATATATCGTTGCTTTTGAAATTTTCTGCTTTTTAAAATGTTTACAGACTACATTCTTGCACCTTCCGGCATCGAAATTATAGAATTGTACAATTTCTTTTCGAACAGCGTATATAAATGGGCTGGCATGGTGAACCTGGCAGCAGCAACAATCAAAGTCTTATCTTATTTTAAAGTGTGCGTGACCTACTTTCTGCTGATAGTGTGAAAAATTGCATGTTACAAATTTCTCGCGTTTGCTTAGCCAATCGAATTGTCTTATCACGGTTCTTATCACGGACTCGCTTTATGCGAGTATGTTTTGCTAAGAGCGGGTGTGGGGACAGTTTGGCACGCAATATTTCTCATGTTGTGAATATTCAATCATTATTTATGAGAGAAGGGACGAAACCCGCAAAGGAAAATTTCATCAAATTGATTGACTTTCCATTTTTTTAACGAATTAGAGAAAATGTACTTGATTTTATGATAAATTATAATACACATGCTTCGTTAACTGCGTTTCACAAAACTACTCCAATTAGATGTTTTTCGGAATATTTTTTACAAGTGTAATTAAACATATAAATAAAGTTACGGAATCATCACAAACGCTGTGTTAAAATAACAGTGCTGTGAGACTCATGAAAAGTTACTTACATGCTAATGATTTAACAGCTGCTGAAAAACTAAAAAAATTGCTTTGAAAACATAATAAAATGATACACTTACATTCAATTTTGAATGAAAATTATTAAAAAGTATTTTTATAAATTAAACTTCATTTGTTTATTTAATATATATTTTCTGCATCTCAAAGTTCCAAAAATATTTATAAGTGAAAAAAAGAATCTGACATTTAATGCAGACACTAAAGAAAACTCCTTTGAGTATGACAAAGTAATATTTCTTGTATAACAAGAAGTTTTATGGTTATAACATTTAAAAATATACCATAATATTTTGATTGTTTCGATTGAAAATGTAAGAAAATTTGCCTGGTCTAAATACAATAATTTAATTTTTCCATACATTCCTAAAATATGTAATAAAATATATTTAAATTTAAAATTCTAAATATTAAGGACATAAATTTTTAAGTGTAAGTAAATATTCACCAATTCAAGTAGAATGCGTACAAAAATTTTAGGAACTCCACGGCTTTTATATGCTAATAAAAAGGTAAGATGTTGTTTTAAGGATTTTGTGAGTTTAAATAGCATAAAATGTCCTCTTAAAATTCAAATAATTGTTTTCTTTTGAAGCTAGCAACTCAATATATATGTTTTGATAGCAATAAATTCCTTAAATTTAAAAGGTAAAGGGGAATAAAGCTGTAAAATAAATAAAGACAGATTAAAAGGGAAGAAAAGAAAAAGTGTTACGGTTATTTAAGCACACACAGTACGTAACTATAACTAATAAAAATTGATAATACAAAATAAATAGCTATATGAATGAGTGTCCAAGTTTATTATTATTATTATTATTATTATTATTAAAATAATAAGCTTTCTATTTGATTGATTAACCATCTTTTTATGATCTGTGATTTTTCTGGATTGTAATAAAAGCTTATACTAAAAATAAACGCATCAAACTAATTTCAGTTTTTGTTTTCGTTTTTGAACAAAAAGGCTTACATATTTTTCATTTTAAAATATTCATTAAAGTAATATTTTTCAGCAGTGTATATATTACTGATAAATGATACGGTGTGTAATGTTCTGTATTAAAATTTTCTTGTCGCATTAGTGTCCTAAAAAACTAAAAATTCAACTGCAGTTAAATAAGTGTGATTATATATTTTTTTTAATTAAAAAAAAGAAAAGAAATAACGCATGTATATGAAAATTAAGTAAGATGAATTTTCACGTCTTTTTCCTTTCTTAATTTTTTTTAATATTAGTTTAAACAATCATTAAAAAAATGCCGTTTATTTATCACCTTTTCTCTATCTTTCTCTCCGCTTGAATATATATAAGGTGTAAAATAAAAGACTGAAACACGGTTCAGTTAATTACCTATTAGTGATAAGTAGGTGATAAAAAATTGAAAAAATGTTCAAAATAGGTTAAAAAAGAATGCTGTAGAATACCGTGTTAAAATAAAATTCCATCCGTTAATTTTCAAAAAAAGTCACGCTTTTAAATCTTTTATACGACTCCTAAAACAAATTTGATAATATATATATGTATATATATATTTTCTATCCATCAGGGACATTAGAAAATATAGCATATCTATACAGTCGTTCCAACTGAATTATTACTATACACAATAAAATTTTAGTTATGTCACTTCTACGTATGACTTAAAAGACTGTTTCTAAAGTAAAATCACTGACCATATGTTAATTGATATTGAAAATGTTTAGGTAAAATAGACTATAACATGTGTTAAAAAATCCAAATGTACTGAAATAGAGCAGTGTGGACATAAGTCTGGTGGGGAATGATGGTCGAATGAAACTCTTCTTTTAATTTTACGCAGTTTCGCAGTTATGACATGTTGTTAAAAAATCAAGCATTCAGAATCATAGATATTTTATAAAATTCATTTTAGAAAGATCTTCCTGTTGTATTTATATTTGGAAACAGTAAGAACTTAAACTTTTAGAGATTTTGTATTTAAAAATTTATTGAAACCTTTTAAATCAATATTTTTATGCAGTTTCAATCTCAGTATTCAATTTTTAATATTTATTTATCGTATTATTTTGTGTAATTTTATAAAATTTACTTTATGTAGCATTTTTAAATTTTTAATTTATATTTCATTGACAGATTTAATTTAGTTTAGTTTTTGAACAATGTGATAATACCAAAAATAAATTCAAAAACTGGCGTACAGACAATAGCAAGAAATTAAAACTTCTTCCCACCATGAATTTTAAATCATCACAACGAGTTTCGAAAGGACGTAGCCTTTTTTCATCAGGTGCAAACACGTGCAACTGCCTTGGAGGCAAAAGCAAGACTGAAAGCAGGACAAAAACCAGAGGGGGAGGAGCAACACAAACAACGATTAGGAAAAACATGTAGGGCAGGACCAATCAGAGGAGAACACACGTACACACACACCACAAAAAGAGGAGGGAGGAAAGGAGTAAATAATTAATTTTATTTATTTATTTATTTTTATTTATTTATTTTTTTTTCAATAATATTAAACTAATAAGTAAATTTAATAAAATTTATCCATTAAGTATCATTATTTTTATTTTTATTAGAATTATTTTATTATAACTAATATGATGTTATAAACATAATGAAGCTCGTTTTTATGCTTTACCTAAAGTTCATAAAAATAATGTTCCCCTCAGACCTATTGTTTCGAATATTGGTACTGCTACTTATCCCCTCTCTAAATTTTTAACTTCTATTTTTTCTCCTTTATGCAGCACTAATAGTCATACTATAAAAAATTCCTATGATTTTGTTATGAAGTTAAATAATTTGAATCCTGTAAATTGCTCAATGTTATCTCTTGATGTGAAGTCTTTATTTACTAACGTCCCCACTGAAGGTGCGCTTAATTGTTTAGAAAAAAAGTCACGCCAATTTCATTATTCTGACATTGAAATCAAAGAATTTGTCAATCTAACTAAACTCTGTGTTTCCCAAACTACTTTTGAATTTAATAACAAATTTTATAAACAGTGTGATGGTTTAAGTATGGGTAATCCTTTATCTCCTATTCTTGCCGATATCTATATGCATTATTTTGAGGAAAAATTATTAAAGATGTTAAATTTAAAATGCTGGTTACGTTACGTAGATGACACTTTCATTCTTGTTTAAAATCCGTTTGATGTTTCTGCATTTCTTAATATTGCTAATGCTATTGATCCCCTTATTCAGTTTACCATCTAGTTAGAAAATTGTTATCAACTTCCCTTTCTTGATGTTTTAGTTACTAGGTACGATTCCTCTTTTAAAACCTCTGTGTACAGGAATCTTTTCTCTGTTTCTAACCCTCTCCATGCTCTCTCTAATCATCCGGCTGAACAAAAAATTGGCACCTTTTACACTTACGTGTATCGTGCCCTTAAAATTTGTTCTGATACTTCTTCTCTTAAAGAAGAACTGAATTATTTAAAGTCTGTTGCTATTAAAAGAGGTTTTAGACCCTCTATAATTGATAAAGCTCTCAAAAAGTTCAGTAGGCCAACTTACAATTCTACTCTTTCCATTGATGATAAAATTAAACCTGATAATCTTGTTGTCTTACCTTTTCATCCCCCCTTATGTTTTAAATTAGCCAAAGTTTTGAAGCGTTTCAATTTTCACGTTATTTTAAACCTGTCAATAAATTCCAATTCCCTTCAACCAAATCCCCTGTTTCTGAGATTCAAAAATTGGGTATCTATAATGTCCCTTGTAATAACTGTGATTTATCTTATATTGGTCAATCTAAAAGAAATCTTGAATGTCGTTTACGTGAACATTCTCGGTATGTTGTTAATCAAGAAATTTCTAAATCTTCTATTGCGAAGCACAGTTGGGAATTTGATCATAGTTTTAATTTTAAGAGTGCCAAAATTATCTTTCATGCCAAACGCGTTTCCGAACTGGATTTTTTGGAAAATTTAGCTATTTACCTTAATCGTGATTAAAATTGTCAGTGAAAAATCTGATTCCACTTTGCTGTCTACAGCCTGGAAAAATTTGTTTAATTCAATTAAATAATTTCCTTCATTATGTTTATAACATCATATTAGGTATAATAAAATAATATTATATATTTTTCAAAGTAAAATTGAACTCTTTATTAATAGTAAATGCACTAGCATACTTGCCTACATTTCAAATAATATTCCGTAAAGCTGTTGATACCCACCAATTTTTCCACGCCACTTTATTTTTAGTTTTTAGAGTAATTTTCTTTAAATTTATTTGCGATTAAATAAGAAGAAAAAGGCTCTAATGAATAGCTGGTGCGGAAAGAAAAAAAAAAAAAAAAAAAAAAAAAAGACACTAATAATTTTACGAATTATTTATTAGAATGTTGGCAGGTATAGACATTAAAGACATGGCTATTTTTTGTACCGTTTTAAATTTGTAAAATTTTAATTATGACCAATGTTGAATACCACAATTAAACATATCTGTATATGCCTGTACTGGTAAAAATACTAACTGAATAAATTTTTTACCTGAAAAAATAATATTGCTGTAAGATTAAAACGCCATTGGTTGGCCTTTCAAAATTCGGCAAACTTCGGTATTTTTTTTTCCCTTAGAAAATGAAAATTGAAATGCGAACCGAATAAAAATGTACATGTAAAGAGCATTTTTTTCTGGTCCTATATGTCATTATTAGAACGAAAATATATATATGAAGTTGTATAATAAAGTAAACACTAATTATCTTTGTAAATTTTAACAGTTTAAATAAAAGTAATGTTTCATTTGAAACTAGTATTAGTAAATAATATTTTAATTTACCCCTTGTGTAATAATCATATGAATACTAAGATTATCCTGCCTGTGTATCACATATATGTTTCAATTCTGGATTATACATCCAAAAATGCAAATATTTTCTAAATATTTGTAAATAATAATAATAATAATAATAATAGCTTTTTAAAAACATATTGTAATATAACAAAATAATTTTATTTGAAATGTATTATTCCTTGTAAATATTCCTTTTTAAATACATAAAATGTAATAATACTGTTTTGTTTACATGCTAGCAGAATACTGGTTCTGTCTTTAAAATTCAAATATGCCAGTGTTAGTCAAAACTGTCCACTATCGGTCATGAAGATATTTATGGTACCAACAGTGGATGCGAATTAACATATAACATGTCAATATAAAATTGAAAATTTAGCACAATTAATTAGTTTTGTACGCTTATTTTTGTCATATGAAAATAAAGGTTGGAAATCCGTTAAAAATAAGAGGGAAAGCAAATGTTCATAAGAAAACTCCACAAACGTCAGAAAGTTCCATTTTTCAGTTAAAAAATACTTCTTCTAAAACTGTTGAAATTGTCTGGAAACTGTTGAAATAATCTCTGTAATACTACTTGAAAAAATCAAGAATTAAAAAGCATGTGCTATTTTTTTTAAACTTTCCAGTATACTAAGTCCACTTTAGTTTTTGTTACATTATTATTATTATTATTATATATATATATATATATATATATATATATATATATATATATACTGTATCATATATAATCTAAATAATCTATAGTATGCATCTCCAACGACTTTCTCTTATTGCGCATTAAAAAAATATATTTAATGCTTTGTACTCTAAGGAGAGAAATTTATTTTTATTCTTGGGAAGATTTGTCTTAAAAAGGTAAAATGTAAGAGAGCACTTTCATCAATTCATTCGACAGCAAGGAATACACGAGTTTAATTTTGAGTAGTTCAGTATGTTGTCTAGAAATTATACACATGCCCCATTGTGTACATAATTATTTGAATTACAAAAACTGTAAAATACTTTTGATCAAATATTTATTTCTATTTTCGAAAGTTAATGATTCATAATGCTTTGTCATAGCAGCCAAAATTCTAATTAATATTCCAAAAATCTGTTAGTACCCACTGGACTAAACTGGTATTGGAGAGGAAAGAAAAAGGTTGAACTAATGATTTTATAAAATATTAATTAAAATTATGGCAGGTATGATTTATCTATTCATTTTAATTTTTTTATTTCTTATAAACAGTGATATATTTATTTCATCTATGGAAATAGAAACGCTTATTTACCGAGCTAATGCACAAACAAATGTTAATATAAAAGTAAGTTAATAAAAATAATATGTTCTATGCTCTGTTTTTGATAAAGTTGCATACAAAAAGAATGTAGGAATTTTTGTAGTTAACGAAAACAAGTCAAATAAACAAGTATCAACCTTATTTGCGAAGCTAAGAAAGTGCATTAAAAGAAAGATATGCACAGCTACTTCAGAAAACATTTGTTCCCGGCGCACTTTTATCAGCTTCATTATTAAGTTATTTATTAGGTTAAAGAAATATACCATATAAATAGTTTTTAAAACAGAATAATATTTTCCATTGCTTCTAAATACTAAAACATGTTTAAAAGGCAAAATAATATTCTATTAGAAATAGAAGTGTATAATTAATTTTAAAGTTTCTCTTGTAAACTAGAATCAAATAAATACTTATTGATATATTAATTAATTATTTAATGATTTTTAAAAAGTTAATAGTGAAGTAATAATAAAAATTTATTTAAACCCAAATTTTATTATCCCAAAACACATGAAGGCCTTCATCTCAGATGAAGGCCCTCATGTGTTTTGGGATTAATTTTTCATCTGGCTTTAATAATTTTGCTTTTTTATTATAGTTTTATATTTCCTTTTGCAGCATTTGCGCATTGGTTTATAAAAACTCTGTTCTAGTTCTATATATTTAATAATTCAAGTTTTACTCCTTCCTATATTTAAATTTTATCGCATATGTATACATATTTATATTTTAATGTTATGGTTTACATTCTTTGTATCAATAAAAAAATATTTAAATTTGAATTTTTTGTATCACAATTAAGTGTTATCTACTTGTATGTTTAAAAAAATTATGTTAAATAATGGACTATAAAACAAGCGTCATATTTTTGTGATAAAACATATCGTGTGTCATAAAATAGGCATTTTCATAAATGCTTCATTTAAGGTACAAGGCTGCAACATGCAACATTTATTATTATTATTTTTTAATTATTTTCGCATTACTATTTCTCAAATACACACACACACTTACACACACACACATATATATATAATGTTATATTCACTCACTTAAATATGAGGTTTGCCAGTATAAATTTATTTTAAATTTTATGTTATGGAAACAGTGGTACGAAAAAGGAAATTAAAAAAACTTATAAAAACATTCTTAGAAGAAGTCGTAAAACACTGCAGGTTATTTACAAATAATTTATTTTGAGTTTTTATGTAAATATTTTGAGACATAAAACATTTTCTTTTTCGAGCATTTTCTGGTAATAGTTCTCTTAGTGAAATTTTGAAGAATACTTTATTTATTATTTATTTTAGACGAAACTTTAAGGTGTAAATTATAAAAAATAAAAAATAAAATGAATTAGAAAAAAAAAACTGATAAAATTTACTATATGAATGGAATTACTGGAAAAAAAAAAAAAAGAAAGAAATCGTTCTTTAAAAACTTTTGATAAATGCTTTACAATATTATTCGATGTGAAAATAATATGGATTTTTTTTTTTTTTTTTTTTTTAATTTTTCTTAACGCAATTAAATTATGTACGTATTTAAGAAATAGTATTTATTCCGTATAGAACCGAAATTATCATTTATTAGAAATTTAAAAGTAATTTTCAAGAATTTCGAAATAATAATTTAAATGTATATATTATTTTTGAACTAAAAATAAAATTCTAATAAATAATGGTTCATGATTTGAAAAAAATGTAAATAAGCTTCTATTTTCGCATCAAAACAAGCATGACGCTTTTTTTTTATACTATATAAACTATATTTAGCTGTAATTACTTTAGGAAATGAAAAAAATTGTGTTCATTTAAAATGCTATTTTACATTTTTTTTTTTTTTTTTTTTTTTTTTTTTTAATTCAACCATACATTTGTACAATAGATTTTTTTATTAAAATAATTTTTCTGGTTACTAACTGTTTTACTATTTACATAATTAACATCAAACATCTTAATTACATTTAATAGAATTTTTAAAATACGTAAATAAAAGTAAGGACAAAAGTAAAATATGAACGATCCTTGAAGAGGCATTTTGTTTGTGGTAATTATTTTAATTGCGCAAGAAAAACTACATAAATTTAAATTATTGTTTCAAGAATTTTGTTTCTAAATTATTTGAAAAAAAAAAAATGTATATATATATATACTTTTTTTCCCTGTTATTCTATATGCTATTTTTCCCTGTGATTAAATAATTATTTGATATTAAAATTTCAAAGTATTTACTAATTATAATTTTATAATCGTTTTCATAAAAGTTTAACAGCTAAAGAAATGAAAGAAAATGTTTCTTTTTATACCGTTTTTTTTTTAAATTAAATTTCTTCTCCTTATAATTATATTATTAAAGAAGAAAAAAAAATATATTTATTTTTAAAATACTTTAACTAAAACACGAATAAAAATTTGCTTGTTATTTTTATTTATTAAATATAATTTATAATTAAAAAAAAATGAAAGCATCATAAGTAGTTAACATTTTAAATGTATACTTTAATTCCCAATAGTAGTGTTTCACAATTATAGTGGTATGAAACAAACATTAAATTTGCATTTCTAGAAAGCAAGAAGAATAAATTATTCAATTTTATATACAAATGAAGAATGCGCAGCAGTTCTCACACAGCCCTTGACTCTTGTATGTTAATTGTTTGAGTAACAGTTATACTTAGTGAAAACGGAAATATTTCTGCCAGCTCCATTTGGAAGCCGATCAAGATAATAGCCTATTAACTTTATGATTTATAGTTCCATGACCATGCTACTCGCTACAATCGGTATTCCATGAATCCCTTGCGAATATTTAATTAATAGGTTTAGGAGAACTATATTGTGCTTCTCGTAGGACTTGTTCAGAAAAGGGTTATTAACGCTCGTGAGAAAAGATATTTGCCAGGAAAAAGGGATTTTATCTTGCCTTAAAAAATTTTTACATTTTTAATAAACAAATTTCTACATCCTTCTTTATTTCTAAGTGTCGCATTTTTAATGTCTAGTTATTATTATCTGCCTGGTTGTATTAATAATTATTTCACCGCAACATAAATAACATTACGAAAAAAAATTAACATATGGTATACCAAAATAAAATACGTCATAAGGAAAATAGTAATAATAATAATAATAATAATAATAAATCTAAACATGCTCATTTCACTCATTTCTTAGCTAAATTTCTCGATTGTTTTATTAAGGTAATTAACGTCAGTATGAAAAATTATCTGCGAAATCAAGAAATGGTTACTAAAAAAATATAGAAATAATGTGAGTCACAGTAGTAAAAAGACAGTCACACTAAAAATTAAAACTCTTCGTATTAAAGTCTTTTTTGTCAAATATTTCAGTTTGATTAAAATTAAAGAAAATGTTATATTTTAATATAAAACTGAAATGAATTAATAATACATAAAAATTTTCAAAAAAAAAAAAAAATTCTCAATGTTATAAATATTTGTTAAAATAAAATTATAAATGCATGTATTTAGATTAAAAAAAAGATGCATATTGCATTTTTACTTCCATTGAACTACTACCATAAATGAGTAATGCGGGAGTATTGTCCAAAAATTCGATGTCAAGTTTTCAACTCATTTATACGTTTTAAGGTCTCCTGAATCCGAGGTTTTGGCAGTGCGTCAGTATGTGTGTATATGTGTGTTTGTACGCGCATGTGCATGGGGAAGCTTCTGACTGTCATACCTCAAAAATTAATAAAGGTAGAATGACGAAATTTTATAACTGAGTTAAGACTGGTGTACATATGGCTATTTAAACATTTTGTGAAAATTGATAAAACGAATGTGGGACACACGAAACCAGAAGTAGGGTCGTAAGTTCGTATCTCAAAAACGACTGTGACTATTTCTTCCAAAGTTGTTATTTAAACACCTTACTAGAGGTCCTTTTGTATGTAATGGTTGGTTAGTTTATGAAAATTGGTGGGCGTCCTGTATAAGTAGGCGATTTTGAGGTCTCGTAAGTGCGTTTCTTTAAAAACGATTTTTTTTTCAAACTTTTCATAATAACTCTCTTTTAGATGTCATTTCCGGTCAATAATTGAGGTTGTTACGTTTTGGTGATTGTCGTTATTTCATAAACGGATTTAACGATTTTCTGGAAAATCTCCAAAAAAACGTATATATTACATATAATGGTGGGTTCTGGAAGTCCTGGTGTTGTTACACACTATATTTTTTATAATTAATTCATTGCCATCAATTGGCATTGATGGCGAGAAAAACTTAATTAGTTACGAAGGCAAACTTTTTAAATAAACAACAATTGGGTATATTTAACTTTCACTGTCTCTGGAAATTAATCTCTCTAATTACAGAGTAAGTAATATATATAATAAAAGGAAGTAGAGATAGTTTAGAAAGTTAAAAACTTTCTGAAGATGTGATAGTACTCATAATATTCGCAGATATGGTATGATGCATATTTTAAAGCAATCTGAATTGAATTTAATAAGTACTTAAATATTATTTAATTAATGATTTATATTTATTATCAGTAAAATTTTTATTTCTATGAATACGAAAATAATTTCTGTAAATCTTCCGACAGGTTTAAGCAATATAATGTATTTTGACTAATTATGATAAAATCTATTTGCATTTATATAATTTTAACCCTTCAGTAATTATTATTATTATTATTATTATTTTACAAGAAACCTGCACTTTCTAAAATTAATAGTTATATTTCCAAACATGTACTTTTCGAATAAAATAATGCTACTTTTCTTTATATCGATCTTGTAATAAAAGAATGTTATTATACAATAATATTGACTTATGAATAATTTATTCATCTAATTTCAATAAATATTATTAGATGTTACTTGTAAAAAAAGAAGAAGAAAGAAATTTATTTTCTTTTCCGAATTTAACTTTGAACATTAAATTAATTCCTCAGTCTGTTCGATTTTTTTTCCCGCAAACAATAGAAATTATTTTTTCTGTCAAACTTTTTTTTTTTTTTAAGTAATTTTTTTATTTGCCTTCTTTCCATAAAAAATAAGAAAAAGAAAAGAAAATTCAAGATAAATGAGAAGAAAAAAAACGCTAAATATGGTTTCGTTTTATTTGTTTTATTTATTTTTAACGCGAATGTCGAAAATAAATTTGCATATGATAAAATGTATGTTTGTAATATTTTAATTAATCCAGGTAGACAAATTTTCAATCTGTAATTCTTTCTTAATATGCGTATAATTTTGTTTCTTTCAGTAGGCAATAACAAAGTTTGATAAACAATACTTGATTTTTTTTAATTATTTAATATTGTGCATTGTTTGTTTTATACAACGGAAAATATAATTTATTTTAGATTTTATGTCTTTAAAAAGTCTTTAGTGAAGTAAAAGGAAATAAGAAATGTTTTACATTATAATTACTATTGCAATAGTAATTTAAAAAGAGCGCAAATATTTATATCAGTTGATATGAGATAATGGTTTTAAAGTTTAACGGTAATTTAGTTCGATTCTATGAATTAACGAATGTAAATTATCACTAAAAATTTGAATTTTGCTGATATTTTAAAAGTAACAAATTGAATATACGTAAATAATTTATTTATATACATATGTATATGTGTGTGTGTGTGTGTGTGTGTGTGTGTGTGTAATTATTTATATACATCTATATATAAAAGACGTAAACAGTTATGTCGTTCATTTATTTTGTTTAATTAATTAGATATATGAACTTTTATATATACAGCTGTATTAAATGACTTATTTTATGATTCGATATATATAAATGACTGTATATGAATGACTCTTCTTATGATTCGATATATATAATTTTTCAATTCATAAAATGCAGAATTTCTATTAGAATTTAATTGCCACGGGATAATACACTAGAAAGACTAACATCATAAAACACAGAGAGCCCCATAACCAGAAAATTAAAATGAAATCTTACTCAGTGGAGTGCTATATCTTATAACCCATAAGAATCCCGATCCGCAACTACGGTGCCTTAAATACATAGTGTGATAACCATGGAGTAAAACCGTGCTATTAATATTAAGTCTCAAATCAGACGTTATTGTGATCGAGACTCTTGCTGAAAAAACAAAATAAATAAATAAATAAATATTTACAATGTTTAACATATCATGTCACAGAAATGAAATTCATTTATTCTGCATTCCTATATTTATAGTGACGGGTTAGACATAATTTTTCAGATCAGTATGAAAAGCATTAAAAAATAATAAATTATTATTAAATGTTTCCAAAAAATTATAATGGATTTGAAGACTGAATAGTACTCTGAATTATCGAAAGCTGTTTTTTTTTTTTTTTTTTTTTTTTTTTTTTACATGTAGAGGAAAGGGAAGAGAGTAAATGCTTATGTAATAGTTAAAAAGATTAAACAAAAGAAGTTTCAATCTTTTCTAAGTTCTATGTTGAGATTCATATAGTTTTTGAATTTATTTTGTAATCATTACAGAGTAGAATTTTGTTCGCAACTTCCACGTGAAAGTTTCAATTGCTGATATAGATAAGACATTTAAATAAAAAGTATGGACATTAGATAAATCGAGAAAATAAGTTGTAAATTCAGCAAATGATTTTTTTTTTTTTTTTTTTTTTGTCAGTGATTGAAGGATAATATCAACGAAATAAAATTGTTTTATGTATTTCGCTAAATGACATAATCGGCCATTATTAAAATTTTTTAATGACAAGATAGGATAAATTTCTATCTTCAACATCTTATTAAAATATATGATAATAATCGTAATGACATAAAAAACCTCGGGATTGAGATTAAGTGGACTCTTTATTCTTTGAACATTTTTTTAGCACATATTGCATCATATTTGACGATTTTATTAAGCATAATCAAAAATTATTAAAATTAAACAAAAATTTAAATTTTTGTACATACATGTTAAGGACAAATGGATTTTATTGTAAATTTTATTTTTAGTTTTATCAAATGCACTAAACTGACATTTAAAAAAAAAAAAAAAAAAAAAAAAAAGGTAATAAAATTAAACATATCTATTTATTTTTGTAGCATTTTGAAAAATTTCATATATTAAAAAATTCATAACGCAAAAAAGCATTTTAAATGTAATTTTAGACATTTAAAAAGACTTTTAAATGAAAGCTTTTGTATTATATATATAGCTTTTGTATTATATATATATATATATAGTTATAGTTATAGGGTATATTTATCGATAAATTAATTATTATAACAAAATTATACTAACCGAAAATTTTCAGTGTTTTTTCAGTTTTAAAAAATAGTAGGCCAAGTTGACATAAGACAATTTTGTGATGTTTAGCTAGCTTTAACATATGTACTCTCCCTAAAAAGCTTTAACATTGCACTCTATTGAACAAAAAATTAAGATTAAAAGAACTTTTTATATGCCATCTTTTTAAATTTTCTGCGAAAAAGACTTCATTTTTTGTGAGATGCGTAATTTATTTTTTTTTACAATTCTTTAAGTAAATGTATTTATTTTCTTGTCGAAAAAAAAAAAATGAACTCGTAATTTATTTTTGGGGATAATTAAATTATACTTAAAATTTAAATGACTAATGGCTAATTTTAAAGCTATAATTAAGTTATTATTTTCACATTTTATTAATTAATTAAAATAAAATATTTATTCACTAAATAAAATCAAAATAATGCATTGTCATTGTGTTCTGAGCTATTCTAAAAGTTTCAAAGTCTAGCTAGTCGAGGAATTAGTTGAAAGTCGATTGAAAGATTTGTACTGGACAAACAAACAAATAAAAAAGCGAGTTAATAAAAATATGGTAAAAAGTCCATGTAATTAGCAAATTAAATACACCAAATGAGAAACAACTAACGTATCAAGATATATATATATATATATATATATATATATATTTATATATATATATATATATATATATATTACCTCTATCATAATAATTATACATTATATATTATTATTATTATTATTATTGTTATTATTTATAATATTGGAGCAATATTCAGAAAAAAGTTTTTAAGTTATTAAAAACGAAGAAAACTCACTTCAGTGCTGATCAAACAAATCCTAAAAACCTATAAAATAGTGCAACAGTATATATACTATTACAGATGCACACTCCACCGTAGTATCATAACTTTTAAAAACATACTCAGATAATTTGGTAATGAAACAAGATAACATTCAGTTTAAAAAAAGGCTGCACTTTCACCATCTAAATGCGGAAATTTTATTCAAAAATGTAATTTTTTTGTGTAAAAATGCAAGAACAGTGAATGCAACGACTTTTACTTTCTCCACTATCCATGTATCTAGTCGACCAAATGTATCCATTGCAAATTAACGTCTTCTGTTGTATATAATGTATGATGAATTTTAAATTATATCTATAAAATATTCAGAGTACACCTTTATAAAATACTAGGGGGCTTTGCCCCCTTCTCACTCCGCTAACCAATCCCCGAGGAAGGCTTCGCCTCCGCCGACTCAGTTCGCTCATTAACCCCTGTGGGATTCTACCCAACTATTCGCAACTTTGCCTTCCATTGAATTGGAGTATTAACGATACATAACACAAGAAAAAAGTCGAACAATATTATAGTAATACACCATATACGGTATCACATTGAAATACACAATATTTAATATTATATCATTTATAATATGTGAAAAATCTGTTTTAACGTTCGACAATTTAATAACAATTTGCCATTATTTTGTAAGAAAACATATCCTAGACAGCTAGACGCACAAAATAAACAACGATAGCGCTTATTTTTTAGATCAGAGAGAAATTCTTAACATCTAAACCATTTAGCATTGTAGTTTTAGTATATGATCCACTTAAATTTCTGTCACTGTTTGACGATGAATTTTCTGGGTATTATTGCTTGATTAAAGAAACTATGAACTTATATTTTCTAATGCCTATATTTTTTACTATTGAATTTTTTTAGTTAATTTAGGACAATATGTAACATTCTGCATTTATTTCCAACGTACAGCTAGATTTAAAATGGTGCTTACAACTTTTTAAGTGCATTTTTTCTAGAATATAATTTAGTTAGATTTTTTGAAAAAAAATATCTTATGTGATTAATACAAATATTTTAAACATTTCATTAGTAGTAGTAGTAGCAACACGACAGGATAATTTCTTTCAGATAGCGATTTTGCATTGTCGCCATTTATTGTATTACACTTTGAAGTTGCCAAGATGCCCGCCAATACCTGATTTTACCATTTAATTTCTTAAACTATATAAAATACTAATTGAAATCGAAAAAAAAAAAAAAAATCACATTTTTCGAAACCTAGTGATAAGTGAAAAATCCATCCTTGATTGTATTGTAAAAACGTATTGCTGGTTTGAAGTATTCGAGACAGAAAATCACCATTCATAAATTTAATGGCTTTTGGATATTTGTTGATAATATTTTCTGAATAAGTTTTGATGATGGCTCCTGAATACTTGTTGGCGATATCTTCTGAATAATTATTATTTATTAATAGTTGTTGGTGATATCTCCCGAACTTGTGTTGATGATGACTTCTGAATATTTGTTGGCTCCATGTTCTGGATATGTACTGAATACACCTTGATTTATTTTTTTCATATATACTATATTATGTAATATTGAATTTCGAAAAAAAAAGTTCGTGGAGAATGAAATATAATGATACTGAATAATTTAATTTAATTTAATTTATAGAGACATCAATGGTATAAGAAAATTAAGTTAGCCAATTTCTTTCTAATAATAAACAGTACGAAAAATGGATAATATTTTTCGTAACATTTTTGGAAACATTTTGTGCATTTAGACCAAATAAAACATGTTCTTATTTTTCCCTCTCATGCATTAAGTTAAAAAATATTTTTAAAAAAATCGAAAAAGAATCGTGTTAAAGAAATGGTACAGTTTAACCTCTTGGCGAAATTCGGAATTTGGCTACCATCGTCATAATAAAGAAAAATTTTAAAATCTGCCAGTGGGGTCCTATATTAGCTGTAACTAAAATATTTTAGCAATGCAATTACTGCCTGCCTTTATATGGAAATATAGACCAAAAAAATGTCCTGTCGTATTAACTTAGATTCTGTTTTCTGCAAAGTTTTATATCAATGCTTAAAAAACAAAAATAGGTTGCGGATTTTATTATTATAATCATTATCATTGCACCATTTTATAATATATCTCTATATTTAAGACATGGGTAGAGTTAAAATGGCTGTTTTAGTTGGTTTCCTTGGCGAAAAACTTAAGAGCTTCTTCATTTCTAAATTTTAAAAATCGCTAAATTGGTCATAGTAAAGATCTATCCTTATAAATATGTTTTGAGTTTAAAAAAAAAAATCTTTAAATATGAGCTAATACAAATTTTGTCACGTAAATTTCATTTTAAAATTTTCTGGGTTTAACCTCTAACTGTATATCTATAGTTATTTAACCTAATCATGATATTCATTACTAAATCTTTTTCGCCTAACGTTACAATAGAAACTAATAATAAAAATTAAACTAATAGTATAAACTTAACTAACAATTTAAAATAATAATATAAACTAATAATATAAAATAAAATAAAAATATAAATTAATTTTCATTTCATCTGTATTAAATTTTTACTTAATATTTTAAGAATATCGGTTATTTTCACATGTTTCACTATTCTAAATACTTTTTTTTCGTCTCTCGAGCATCTCAAAGATGACAATTTTTCAATTTTTCTTATTTACACCATTGATCACATTTTAATTTTCCTGAGGAAAGTGACGTCAGAGACAAACAAAAAACATAATGATAGAAACTTTTTGTACGGTGGCAAATAGAGTACCTTTGTAAACCCGACGTTTTTAATTAATAACGTCGATAATTAAGATGACAGAAGTTTTTAAACAGCTGAAATGCCTTCCTTGAAGCAGTCGGAATACACTGATATATCTCATAACGCGGAGAACCCTGCCCTCCGCGAGAAGTTGCTGTCGCAAACAAAAAAATTTGATGCCAGAGACAGTTACATTTTTTTTAATATATAGAGATATTTTAATTTTTTTATCTAGGTATCATAATTTGAATATTAAAGATTCAATACGTAGTTCGCTTTTATATTTTGATTAAACGTTTCATCAATATTTCTTCTATTTTGTGATAATGATTATAACTTTTTTTTTCTTTTTCTTTCTTTAATTCTAAATAATTAGTTAACAATAACATTACGAAAAATACAAATATGAATAACAGAATTTCAATCTGGTAATTTATTAACATGAAAATTAAATCATTAGTTTTATAAGTAATACCAGTTCTTAAAGCCTAATTAACAACAACAATATCTAAATCCTATTAATTAGCACCTATTTCTGTTACGTTTGTTTAGATTAATTTTAAATAATCACGATAAATTAAAAAAATAATGATAAACATTAGATTTGAAATAAAAAATAATCATATTATCAAGAACATTATAGTTTTTTCATAAAAAGAAAAATAAGTGTTAGCCAGTATATTATTACCTGTAGCACATTGAGGAATTCCAATAAATTGATTATAAATTATTACAATCATTGATATACAATTCATTTTCAAAATAATACTTTTAAAATTTCGCATTTATTTTTAAAGGTTATCTACCTCTTAATCTAGGTAAAAACAGTGATATATATATATATATATATATATATAATGAAAACTGTTTCAAATACTGCATAAAATAAAAGCCATATATAACATGAAGAACTGAAAAGAACATAAGTTGAAGATTTCCGAATAAAAAATAAAGAAAGAAAGAAAGAAAAAGAAAAATAAGAATCATTTTAATGAAAGCATGAAACATAGAGTATTATTTCAAAGGCTCTGATTGTACGTTGCAAGGAAATGGGTGTTATTTATTTCATACTGTATGCGTTTTCCAAAACATACAGTATTCAGAGCCCAATAACACCTAAAATGACACATAAAGAATTTCAAATTCAAGTTTTAAAAAGGAAAAAGTTAAATCAAACACACATTTAAAAACATCATTCACTTAATTGCGTTTAGAAAAAAAAAAAAGAAAAAGAAGAAGAACCTTAAGTAAAATTATAAAATTAAAATTATTACTTACATAACAAACGATAGCCGTAAATACTGTTACAAATATTCAGTTAAGTCGAGAGACTTAATACAGTTAATCTTGCAGTTAGTTGTTGAAGTAAGAAATAGAAACTTAAATAAGTTCTATATTTTTAGATTAAAATTAAAATTTAACTAATCATTAAATTAACAACTTAACCATTAAAATGGAATTTTATTAAATTTTAAAGTTCCAAACATAAAAAAATTCAAATTTCGTAAATTACTAGTATGTATTCGCCTTTTCTGATAAAATTTCACATTTATAAAGCTGATTTAGAACTAAAAAAAGAATTGAGTAGTGGCACTGTCTATTAGACCACCGATAAATTAGTCTAAATTTTAATTGCAAAAAAAAAAAAAAATAATAATAATCTAGCACTTTTTTTAAAGAAACATGGAAAAAATAAGAAAAAAATATATAGTGATCCTTTTGTATTGTTACTTTAATTTCATATACACTAAGGGAGAAAGAAAAAGCCGCACTGCAGAAAAATTGACCTATACCATTTTTCTTTGTAATAATTTCAAAACTAATGGTTGAAACAAATAAAACTATCATGTTTGCGTAATACCAAAGAGATAAAATGATACCTATGCACATTTTTGATTTAGTAATTCGCTTTATTTCATTGTACAAAGTACTTTATAAAAATCTACATACAAATTATTTTTTAAACATATTGCAATAACCATATACTTTGTATTCTGTTATGGTTTATTATATGAAATAAACAAGTTATATTTTAATATTTGAAATAAAATTATTTGTTAGATCTAAATAATTGTTCGATAAAAATGTGTATTCTGCATTGGGTTAATTCCATCTTTATATGGAATTACTGTTTTCATGCGCAGTGGCATAGTATTATACAGTTTTTTGACGTAAATCTCAGCAATTTCATTGTGCCAAATTACGTAAGTAATTTATTTCATTTATTTTTAAAGAAAAGCATACTAATTCTAAAATTATAAATACCTTACACAAGCTTTTCATAATTTTGGCTGATTAATAAACAACTCTACCTCCGGAATTTATAAAATCAACTTTGAACATATCAATGGTAATAAAGCCTGCTACATTGGGATGACCAAACGCAAAATCGCCGAAAGAGAAAAAGAACACCGTGCAGACATTAAATTAGGAAAAACCTCTACCACTTTCTCCGCTACTCACAATAATAACCCCATAAACATTAACTCCATTAACATAAAAAAATAGCACCTTACAATAACCATAATTACGCTCTAAAACGGGAGGCCCTCGAAATTATTACTAACTCCAACACTGTAAACGATAGAGCCCAGACAGCACATCGCTTCCCCAGGATATCTTAAAGATGTTTTCTGGATGAAAAGACATCCCAGAAACGTCCTTAAGATGTACTGTGGATAAGTTAAGCCTAACTGTGCTGTTAGGGAACATTCCATCATCCCTGCTGCATGTCAACACATCTTGCAAAACTCTGAAGTGAAGCGAAGTAACAACCACGACATTCCGCGGGATTATAAACAGAAGGACGTCGACGTTTGTCTTGGCTCTGAGGATGGTCACGATTGTGCCTGAAATTAATCAGCCAAAATTATGAAAAGCTTGTGTAAGGTATTTATAATTTAAGAATTACGTAAGTAAATTTTCTAGTTCTTGCAGAGTTGTAGGCTGCAAATTTCGAATCCACCTTCCTCTCTTAGCGCCTTTTATGACTAAAGATTTTCGAGCAAATTTAGATTAAGACTATTTCCATGTCTAATACAGATGAAAATCTACAATATTCTTTGTGGTATTTAACTTAAAATAAAAAAATATATTTTTATTTACAGAACTGTAGGTGCTCATGGGAATGGATAGGTAATTTTAATAATTTGAATTAAATTAACGGACCAGAGACGCCGAATAGCAAGGTGCATTATCATCTTGAAATGTTCTTTGAAGAAAAGTCTGAAATACCTCCAAAATAGTTGATCAGGCGCTACTTTTATAATCCCCGTGTTTTATTTTGAGGAAATTGATCCCTTCAGCATGAAAATTTGCCTGATTCATGAAACATTATGCACTTCCGCACCACAATATATGGAGAATGTGTCAATATTTTAAGAGAGCAATTTTTATTAAGCCAGTCCCATTTACCATCCTAGTAGCTTTTTTCATCAGCTCGAAATAAATTAAACTTGACTCATCAGGGAAAGTCAGGTCAGCCTGATAATTAACTGCTAATACTTTAAAATTTTTGTTCAACTGAGGTCTTTATTATTATTATTATTATTATTATTATTATTATTGTTGTTGTTGTTGTTGTTGTCCATTGGAATGGTTTTTTGAAGATCATGTTTTTAAGCTGCTTTTTTTAACAGTTTCCGCACTATTTTTGAAGAAAGTATTTTGCTATACACTTTTCTTTAACCTTTTTTAAGTTCTGAACATGATACAAATCGATTTTTTGAACATTTGCTTTTTAATTTGTCGTTATCTCGCTTGGATAAACAACGTGGCCGCCTAAAGCCAAATTTCCTATTTAAACGGCCAAAGAATTTTATATCTTGCTAAAAATCATCTCACCAATATTTCGGTATTAATTATCTTTGATTTTCCTTCAAAAATTAATACTTCTTGTGGCATCATTAACTGCCATATTCTTACCATTTTTGAAATGATTTCTAAAATTACAGTTTTTCTGACAATTGCACTTTTGATTACATAATAAAATCTGTTCGAAAATTAGCTTTTTAAACGATACAATATGCGTTTGTAGAAGGTGAAAAGGAGTATATATATATATATATTACATAATAAAATTTGTTCGAAAACTAGCTTTTTAAACGATAAAATAGGTGGTTGTAGAAGGTGAAAAGGAATATATATGTATATTGTTCCTTAGAATATATATAAAATAAATAAATATAAATATAAACAGAAAAATAACAATAAAACCGGAAAGATAATTAACTCAAAAAGCATAGCATTGAGGCTATCACCTGCGAGGCTATCATAAGTATCCCTCAAATACAGCGCAGAGAAAGAGCAAAAGGTAAAAAAAGTATCTTGGTCCTCCACATCTTGCCTAGAAATAAAAAAAATCTTTATCTACTGTTGCACTGTTGTGCTACAGTAGCCAAACTTCGTAGTGCTACAGTAGCCAAACTTCGTGCTCCAGTAAAGATTGCGTTAGAGTAGAATTATTTTTTCTCTCGGCATAATAATAAAAGGCTTTATATCTTTTTTTTTTTTTTTCAATTTGCTTCTGAACTATATTTTTTGTTGTAATGTTTAATCTATATACATTGCAAAATCTTTATCAACTATATTTAAAATTTATATGTATATATATGCATAGAGGGAGAGAGAGGTATAGTGAGTTCTAGGATTTTCAGGAACTTGGTCAGGGCCTCGAGCCCAGCCCCTTCCTTATATTACTTCTGATGTTAGCCATTTTTGTTTCTCTTTCACACACTTGTAATTGTGAGTTTTTCATTTTCCTCCCATGCTTTTTTATATGGATTTTTAGCTTTTTTTTTTTTTCCTCATTTTGTACATTCTAAAGTGCAGTGGTATTTTTATGCCAAGATATATTTTAAGCAATACATTAGAAAATCGCTACTTTCGTCTTTATGCATGTATACATATATAAATAAATTGCACTAATTAACTTTAAACAAAAGAAAAACAAAAACAAAACAAAGTCGTAGTCCTTAAATAAGAAACTAATCATTTTCATGAAACAACTTAATTAGAAGATAAATGTACCAATTTTCGAAAACAGATCAAACGCAATAATCTTGATGTTTGACTCTTTGTTTTGGCTGGATCCGTTATTGTTAGTAATAGTATTATGTAACTCTACAGTAAAAAGTTATTATGATACTATTCTGGCAAAACATAGTCAGAAAAGTAAAAAAAAAAAAAAAAAAAAAAAAAAAATACTTTAAAATATATGCAATTAAATATCCATATTTGCATTGGGCATGAAAAGAAGTCATAATAAATGAAAACCAATTAATCGAAGGAGTTTTGTCACCATCTTTTGCAAAGAATAGAGAATATTATACCATTTAAACATTTGATTCATTATGGATAATTAAAAATAAAGCGTTTCGGATATTATCTCACTGATAATTTTTAAAGAGAGTATTTCACTTAAATATGTGTTTTAACACACATAAATTAGACAAAAACTCACATTTCTCATCAATAAAAGGTCGTAATGGATATTAATTTTTCCAAAGCTAAATGAAATCTCAAATTATTCTGAAAAATATTAAAATTAATTAAAATACTATACAGCTAAAAAAATATTACAGTTGTCTGAATATAATATAGTTATTTACAATTTTTTCGACGAGATATTTTATGCTGTATACTTTTAAAATAATCATACCTATTTTAACTATTTTTATTGATGTATTTATTTATTAAATGATTTTAGTGTTTAAGTTTGTTTACATTTTTCTTTTCAATATAATGTATTATTTCATATACCTTTAAACAATACAATATATTGAGACTATTTCTTATGAAAACCATTTGCATTTTTTTTCTTTCTCTCTTTAATTTCCTTTGTATGTCAAAGTTTCATTTTCCAAATACAGTAATTATTTTTTACAAAAGTATCTTTTTCTTCGCAACATACATATTTTTTTTTTCATATGAATTTTTTCGTTTATTTCACACTGAATATTATTCTTTTCATTCCTGTAGAAAAGAAAATTTATCATGAAATCTCATTCATTTATGAATAATTTCAATGCAGCTTTTTTTTTTTTTTTTTTTCAATTAATAAGATTAAATGATAAATGCGAGGGAAAAGAAGATATTCACTTATTTTTCTTGCTTTAACTTTTAACATTATAATAATTTATTGTTCTATATCTCTTTCCCCTGTGCCAAAGTTTTTTTTTTTTTTTTTTTTTTTTTTGACAAATATTTTTTTTTTTTTTCTTATAACTTTTTTTTTCTATTACGTAAAAAAATAATGAAAAGAAAATTAAATATAAGCATATAAAATGAAATATTAAATATATTCCTTTTTTTTTTTTCCTCAAGACGAAAGTAATACTTTCATTTATATATGGCAAAGCGTTTAATTATAACGAATTATTTTCATTGGATTATATGTATAACCTTTTTTATGCATATATTTACATTAATTTTTACATAAATTATGTTTTTCAATAGATTAAAAAATACTTTCAAAGTATTACTTTAGAAAAATACTTTAAAATATTTTTTAAAATGTTTGCGTAGTAAAGAAAATTTGTGTTTTATAATAACATTTAACTTTTATAAAAGTCATACAAATTTACATCATACAATAAGAGCGGTTACATTTTTTTTCTTTAGATATTAGGACTTAGAATACAGTAAATATATGTAAATGTGTATGTTTCAATTGCTGATAAAATGTAATGCATTTATGAGAAAAATAAATAAAAATATAATTATAAAAGAAATCCTGTACAAGTTTTTTGTAAACAGAACTTAATTTAGTACAACATGATTTTGTGTTTCTTCTTTTATTTTATAAGTTAGTCTTAAGTATAAAAAGAAAAATTCTTTTACAATTCTCTTTTCAAGAATAAACCAACCAATTTATTAAATAACTGATTTTATTTATTTATAAAATCTGATAATTTCTGCTTAAAAAATTGTAAAAAAAAAAATAAAAAATAAGCATTCATTGTTTTCCTTTCATTTGTTCCCGTAACAGAAAAAAATATATAAGGAAAACTATTGCAACTAACTTTATTGAAAAATACCTAAATCCATTTTTCTAGATACATAGAGACCACAGAAGCCGTATGTAATTTGTCATTTTCTCGCTAACAATTAGTCATTGCTTTTTCTATAATTACCTTAATTGTCTTAATTTTGTCATCAAAAAATATAAAAAGATCTATCTGTATATAATATCGACAAACTGCAAAAGCGAATTAAAAAAATTACTAAGATTTTAAAATATGTCAGCTGTTTTACTCTATAAACATTTAAAGTATGTATTTTCTATTAGATTAATTTTTCTATGAAATTATTGGAAAACAATATGCATCAAGCGAGTAGAACGAGTAATATCGATTTGTTACAAATAAATTACTACATTTTACCTTGTTTTGTTCATACGTTACTACTAACATTTAATACATTTTAAAAGCATCATTAAAAAAATAATTTCCATTGATGTAATGATGTCTGACTGTCCCTATATAGACAAATAATGATTGTGGTATCATTAACATTTTTAAAACTATCTAAGACACATATGGTTGGTTTGTATAGCAAAATTTATTGTTGAATATTATTTGAGTTTATCTTTTCTTGATGCATTTTTTTTTAGATGTAATTTTTAATGTAAAATGTTTCATAATTTAAAAGTATCTGAAACTTTAAGAAACATCTAAAGTTACAGAAATCATTAATATATATATATATATATATATATCTATACATATATTTTATTTACTCACTGAACGAATTTAATAACAATTAATTACAATAATAAGATTTTTTTTTAATTCTTAAAACAAAATTAAATATTTATTATTTACATGCTTTATACCGAGAAAAAAAGACAACAAATATTGTACTACATTTTTCGCCTCAATACTACACTAAGCGACAAAAAAAAAAAAGCCGCACTGCAGAAAAAATGACTTATACATTTTTTATTTGTAATAACTTTAAAATTAATGTTTGAAACAAATAAAACTGTCTTGTTTGCATAATACCGATGTGATGAAATGATACCTATCTACATTTTCGATTTAATAATTCGCTTTATTGCACTTTATGACGTACTTTTTAAAAATCTGCGTAAAACTTTTTTTTTTTAACATAATGCAATAACCATACACTTTGCATTCTATTATGATTTATTATATGAAATAAACAAGTTATATTTTAATATATGAAATAAAACTATTTATTTGTTAGATCTAAGCAATTTTGTGTTAAAAATATGTATTCTGTATTGCGTTAATTCCACCTTTATATGGAATTACTGCATTAATGCGCAATGGCATAGTTTTATACAGTGTTTTAATATAAATCTCAGAAATTTCAATGTGTCGAATATCACAAATAATTTTTTCTAGTTCTGGCAGAGTTATAGGCTGCAAATTTTGAATCCTCTCCCCTCTCCCCCGCTTTTTTATAGACGAAACATTTTCGAGCGGATCGCGATTTTGACTATTCCATGTCTGGTAAAGAAGAAATTCTAATATATCCTTTGTGGTATTTAACTTAAAGTGAAAAAAGATATGATTACTTACAAAATTATAGGTTCTCATGGGAATGTATAAGAAATTTTGACAATTTGAAGTGAATAAACTTACCACAGACGCCGTGTAGTAAGGAGCATTATTTTCTTCAAATGCTGTTTACGGAAATGTCCAAGATACCTCCAAAATAGTCGGTCAGGCCCCACTTTTATGCAGATTGTGTTTTATTTCGAGTTAATTGATCTCTTGAGCATAAAAATTTCCCGAGTGTTTGAAAAGTTATGCACCTCCGTACCATAATGTACGGAGAATGTGTCACTGTTTTAAAAGTGCGATTTTCATTAAGTGAGTCATATTTTTGTTGTCAGATCTGATTGTTTTTTTTAGCTCGAAATAAGTTAAACTTGTCTCATCAGAGAGAACCAGTTCAACCCAATAAATAACTAATCATTTTTTATTTTTTTTAGCCATCTGAGGTATTGCTTTCCTACTTCTCTTCACTAAGAATGGGATTTTTTTTTTAATTTTCTGTCATTTAAACCTGCTTTGTTTAATAGTTGCTGTACTGTAGTTAAAGAAATTATACTACTAAACATTTTTTCTGAATCTCTTTTATGTTCTAAATGTAATACAAACCGATTTTATAAGCAATGGCTTTTTAACTTTCGGTCATCTCGCTTGGATGAGTAAACTGGCCTCCTAAAACAAAATTTCCAGTTTAAACTGCCAAAAAAATTTATATCTTGCAAAAAACCCTTTAACAAATATTTCGTTAACATTTAATTATTTTGCCATCTCACGTATTAAAATATTTTTGATTTTAATTCAAAAATTAATGCTTTTTTTGTCATCGTTAACTGCCTTATTCATACTATTTTTGAAATAATTTCTAAAATTACAATTTTCCTGACAATTGCATTTTGTTTTTAACACTGGACTCAATGCTAAAGTGTATGTGGAGGACAACATAATAAAATCTGTTCGAAAATTTGCTTTTTAAACGATAAAATTGGCGGTTGTAGGAGGTGAAAAGGAAAATATCCAAGTGCGGCTTTTTTTATGTCGCTTAGTGCATATGTTAAACTTAATTAAACATTTTTATTTTCTTCTTTTTAGTATCCAACTCTTATTTCTTTTAGAAAGAAAAAAGTTTGTCATCACTATTGTAAACATCTTCAATTTTGTATAATATTAAAATGTCTATTGCTGAATTATGAGTTTCGGAAAAATAAACATTATATTTCTCAACCAACAATAACCTTCAGGTACTTCATAAAAATATGTTTTATGATATACTAGCAGTCATTACCAACCCTCCCTATATTAATGCTTCTGATCTGAGCTTTACGTCACCCAAAATTGGCCGATTATATCCAATATCACATAATAGGTACTATAGGAAGTGTTGATTAGATGAAATTGGCCGACCTTTCGTGATGTAAAACATAGTACGGAGGCATTGATATAGGAGGTGTTAGCTTTACATGCTTTGCTGTTCGCTATATTTAAATGGCTTCTCAAAATAACTTATCACTTATTAACATAAATGTTCAAAAAGTTAAATTTTTAAAGCTTAAAACCGGCTTTCAAATCGTCTAAAACCTAAAATTGAGTACGATGTGCGGAAGACACCTGTTTCATATCTTCCTAATGCTGAATCTGGTTCTCCTCTGCCAGCTGCAGGACCTTATCCGATACAACGGGCAAAAACAAATGTGTTCACAAACGAACATCTATTATTAGTCCTCCATGTCTTCGATTGGGTCTTTACGGGTTGCACTACATCGAGTCCTGGTTCCCAATGCATCCGGTAGAAACATACTCACGCACACGGTTCGCAACATCCTCCAGTAACGTATTTAGTTTTACAATGATGAAAGTTAACGCTAGTAGTTTTCATCCCAAAAAGCAACCCACGAAAGAAAATATCCTTTCTAAAGTAATTTGAAAGATAAATATATTTTTTCGACGCTTTCTCCAGATAAAGTGAAGAATTTCGCTAACATAACATTCACCTATACAAAAATCTCGTCATCCTGGGGTAAATTGAAGCAGAATTTCCCTTGAAAACATGTTTTTGCTTCCCGCTTTTAAAAGTGAAAATATTCCAAAAAATCCTGTCAGCATGCAGGTTGGGTACGCATAACCAAACTACGTGCTAAAAAATTGACATACTGAGATAATCTGGAGCAGGTTTATTATTGAAGAATATTTTATTTTTCTCAACTCCTCTCGACTCTAAAGACAGAAACGTAAAATTTCTCACAATTACTTTATAGTGCATGTTATGTTTACATAAATTCACGCACCAAAAATCTGTTTCTGAGATTATTTGATGCAGGGATACACTTCAAAAGGTGATCCCCTCCCCCTCAACCCACCAGCCCTCAAAAGGAAAAAGCTGGATTTTTCAAAATCCCGTCACAGTGAATGCTAGATGGACATAATAAAACCACGCATTAAAATTATTTTCTCCAATAGATTCCCTAGAACCAATTCATCACTGAAAATTGATCTCGATTTTGCCTTTTTGTAACTTACCACAAAAATAAAAAATCGCAAGGAAAAAAATTCGAAAATGTGTTTTTTTCAAATATTTTGCAGAAAACGTCCAGTAGTTTTCAAACTTTTTTTGTCATATTTGGTAGAAGTCTACTGCAAAATCCGCATTTTAGGAAATTTCTCCACTTTGCCCACCATAAAATAGAAAATTCTTAATTTGCCGAAATTACATATTTTTAAATCAATTATTGTCTCCTCATATGTAACTATTCTGGCATAATGCAATGGAGCAGAGTTTTGGCCATCTTTTCCCATAAGTGTGAAAGGGCGGGGGAGGGATCGCAAAACTCTTTTTTAGCAGAGATCAGTTCTCCAACATCAACGGTCATAAAAATATTCATTACCAAATCCTCCGTTTATAACCCAACGCTTATTCTTGACCAATCACCACTGCCGTGGCATCTAGTCAGACTGAGAATCAGTGAAAGTATGCATTTTTTGTACATGCAGATTTTGTTTCGATACGGTATTATTTAAAATTTCGACAACAGCTTTTCTATAAAATTTTAACTATCCTATAAAAAAAAAAATACTGAGACTGAGGTTAGCTAATTTATTAAGTTTATGAAATATCCTCTTTTAATATCAAGTGATTAAAAGTTTTTCAGCAGTACTCTATTTTCCTACTTCTTTAAGTCATCTGAATTTCTTGACACATGATATACTGCAATTGTTTTAACAACGCTCATTGTTGTACAGGTAATTACATTAGCTAAAGCAATCTACAATAAAATTTTGTAACTTCTCATAATAGAGTACCTGTTGTCTAATTATATAGTACAAACTGCCTTCTTCTTTAAGTTAGATTGTTTCATTGTCGATTATACTATTGAATATTATTTTTCTCCTTTAATTATATATATATATATATATATATATATATATATATATATATATATATATATATATACAGACGTAAAAATATGGAAATAAATGAGTTTATATACTTTTGTTTTTACTAATTTATTTATTATTTTTATTGTTATTATTTATATTTTGTAGAACAATATGTTTTATGTTTGTGTAAAAATGAGTAGAATGAAAATCATTTTATGTATTTTTCAACCTCCGACAACCAGAACACACATCAGATACATTATAACGCTTTCATTTTTATAGTGCTTCATTAAACGAATGTATATATATATATATATATATATATATATATTATAATTGTAATTATTATTATTATTATTATTATTATTTTGAAAGTATTGTTGTTGGTGTGTGATGAAAAACAGATGTGATGATAAAAGTCTAAGACTGCTTTTGTATGTTTCAAAAAATGTGCTACTTTAACATGTTTCTAAAAAATTCGTTTTTGGCATTCACACGTGTTTCAGTGAAATATCACTGAAAATTATGTGTAGCTAGAATGACCACTGCATACAAACAGGATACGTCCAGTTTACTTAGTTTAAGACTAGCAGTGGTGGAAGTGGTATTCAACTTGAAGTGGTATTCATGCCATTTTCAATAGGGAACATCCCATAGTGAAATTGCATTACATATATCGCTTTCAAGAAATTTCTTGAGCGGGAGTTAGAGTGCCGTCAGTCGGACAGACGGATAGATAGACAAACTGTCATAAACACTTTTCAGCCTTATTGCAAAGTGATAAAAAGAAATGATTTCAAAAAAATAATAATAATAATTTTTGAAAAAAGAAATGTACAAATACTTATTTTTTGCAAATAATTTTATTATACCAGTATCGATTTGAATATATTATAGTGAAAATTTAAATCCAATATTCTATAATAGGATAATTAATCTCTTTTACTACGATTAAAACATTGAATTTTACATTTTGTGACATTTTATGCAAAATGATCTGTCGTGATATTTACATTTCTTTTCTCTTACTGTGTTAGTTTCTGAAAATATTTTATATGTATTGCACTTATGTTTGAGGGAAGTAATAACCCTAATCAACCCATCGTACGAATATTGTATTTATTTTAATAAAACATTAAAAGCTGTTACCAAATTTAAAGATATATTTCAAATTATTTAGAAAATTTCTACTCGAACCAGTCTTGAATAATTTCAAGATCATTCTTTTTTTTTTTTTTTATGTAACATCCTCGTATTATCTTTAAAATACTAAATTTGAACTACTTTTATTGTTTCTATTTACGTTATGTGAATCATAGGTAGACAGAGCACACGCCGAAAATTTCATTTTCGTATTTAATGAACCTCAATGTGTGTTATTATCACTCAACTTTGAAAATTATACTTAAAACAATATTTCCCTACCATTTGGGTAAGAAAAAGTAATTATAACTCTTAAGCATTTTTTTCGGGAAAGGTATAATTTGATAAAATATTTTCACCAATTGTTATGCAACAGAAAAAGATCCATTCAATAAATTTTGGATTCATCAGTATTTTTCCTGTAATTTTTATTCCCACCACATGATGCTCTTAAATTTAGCTGTATGAGAAACGCTTAAAACCACTTTCTAGGTACTGAGATATAGCCCTAAATTTATTCGAAGATTTTTGTAGTCCTGTAAACACATGATGAATGATAAAATAAAGAACTGGTGTGGAAAAAATATTTAAATTTTAAAAGTTCTTCACACACCATAAAAACAATACAAGCACTACCGGTTTCGAAAAGACGCATTTTTCCTTCTTCAGATGCAAATATTACGAACTACTACCTTAAAGACTAAAGCACTGAAACTGGAAGTGGATGTATTGATATTATGTGTGAGAAAAAGTTTTAAAATTTAAATAATTTTTATATGATGAATGCTTTTTATATTATTTTCTCTATGAAGTATGTTTTTGTTCTTATAAGGAATATGTGTTCTTTTTTTTTTTTAACTTATTTAGAGCAGTTTTAAAATGTTAGTGTTTTAATATAAATTCCAATGAGAAATTTCGTTTATGTATGTTATGCAGTTGAATATTCTTAAATGTTCCTGCACACGACCCATTTGTACTAGTTTAGGAAAAGAGCATACCCGTATCTTCAGATTAAAAATAACGAGTTTAGACTTTTTACTATTTTTTGTTCTTGATTTATGCGGATACTGTTAACATTTTAAAGACAGGTACGCACGCAGATCAAACACTAAAATCCTGATTTGTGGAATTCAGAGAAGCTCAAAACGTGTAAATATATAAAAATACTTAATTTCAACAACACGCATATGTAAGTAACAAAAAATAACAATAAAATGAAAAATTTTAATTTTGATGAAAGAATATTAAATATCGATTTATTTACGAACAAAATAAATAGGATAATAATAATAATAACATAAAGATAAATTATACATGTAATAATTTTTTAATAAATAAAATTAGTTAACTGTCATTATTTGGTTATATGCATGCTAAATTGTGTTGATTCTATTGATGTTGTATATATTTCTGGAAATACAAATATTTACTTTTCCATTATCTTTTACAAAATCAATCAATAACAAATAACACAACAAGAAACTTTTTAATTAAATAAAAATTATACCTTTAATAGACAAGATATTTCTGCATTGTTAAAAGTAATAGTTCAAAGTTCAACATCCCACATACACACACACACTCAAAAGTACTGATTATTCAGCTTCTACCAATGATCTTCTATGAAGTTTCACTATTTTGAAGATGGTTTTTCCTAATGTGGCATTAATAAAATGCTAAAACGTAACACAGACAGAATTTCTTTAAAAAAAAAAAAAAAAAAAAAAAAAAAAAAAAAAAAAAAAACGTGTTTTGATTTATATATATATATATATATATATATATATTTATATTTTTTTAAATAGTGTGATTGAAAGTAAATAATTGTAAATAATTTAACTTTCAAATAATAATTTAAGTTGATACTTATATTAAAGTATTGAATGTGAAATCCATAAATCCATAAAAAAAAAAAAAAGGAATTCGTAGAGATTAAAAAAGTTTTTCTTATGACAATAAAACTCTCTAGCTTCCCATTTTTATATACTCTTATTTGCTATCTTGCTGAAGTCTTCAATCATTTTCTTTCAATAGTTCCCTGTTCTCCTTTTTTTTTTCTTCTTTTTAATCTTTTATTTTGAGATATTATCAATTTTCTGCAGGCATTGAACCTTTATTTTCGAATCAAAGTAAGTTTTGGTTAGAATATTATTCTTTTTACAAACCTAATATCATATTAATAAACTCTTTAAAGTAAAAGGAAAATGCATTCTAATTCAAAAGATGATATGTATTAAAATATTTTAAAACGTGTCATATTTCACATTTTTTTAAACATGCATATTATCTCGTGTCGTTTAATATTAATTTCTAAACTCATAATATATAAATGTATTTCCTACTTTCAAAATAATTATTTTTATTAAACATGCATTTAATAATCTTAAATGTATATGCATTACCAAAACTCCATTAACTAAAAAAAAATGTATATTTTATCATTATTATTACATAAATAATAAATACAAATGCTTTATTTAAAGTCATGTTTATCCAATATAAATTTTCATAAATAATGACAGTTTCTTATTAAAATATGCAGAACAAAAGAAAACTTATCGTATTAAATGAATGATATATATATATATATATATGTGTGTGTGTGTGTGTGTGTGATATTGTTTGTTTATTTTTTATTTATGGATTTTCATTTCATTTTTATATTTTATTGTTTTCTCCAAATAATATATTTAACGAACAAGCATGTTAATCTCAATAAAAATGCATATGCCTTTCAAAATAACAGTAAATAGATAGATAGGGGAAAAAATATATTAATACGCATTTATCTTTGCAGAGTCTGGATAATTTGCATCTGATGAGTATAAAGTTTTATTATGTATAATGCAGTCTCTTTGTTTTTGTTTTTTCTATAAATTTTAAATTCCACGTTAAAGACCAGAAACTGTTGTGTACATTAGTAGTTGTTGGTGCGCGGGAAAGTGGTGCCCAATATTCTACATGTTCCATAAAAATAATACTTCTGGAGGTTAGTGAAACGAGGAGCCATCCCCTCTGTGTAGGACAGAAATTTCTATGGAGTATATACAATCCACAAATGAATATTTGACAGTCTACACATATACATTTAATCAGATCTGCTAACATTATGATTTATTCAGTAGTTTTAAAAGTGCCCTCGAATTTGCCCTACCACTTATTTAGAATTTTTTTCTTAATTAATCAATTTTTTTCTTAATTAATCATATTTATATGTTGAAGGCAAGGAAAGGTGTGTGGGAAAAGGCTGGTACGAACATTGCTAAGCAATCAATTAAAAAGTTTAGAGGTCTGCTATTAGTCTTTCATATCTTTATGCAGAATGTAAGGAAGATTGATTTGAATACTGAAGTAAGGAATAAACTAAAATCATTCATTTAACAGAAAATTTCAAAAAAATATTTTTTCCAACCTAAATTTCTAACGAAAATTATTTTTAAGACATTTTGCTGGAAAAATACAGTAAAAGCAAACTTTTCCAATGCAGTTGTAGATGATCTAGTTTATCTAGTAATAGATTCTCAACAATGCGTATCAAAATACATTTCTTATTATATGAATTTTTATATACTTTTTCAATAAATCTAAATTTGCATCAAATGATTTACTTAAACTATATAAATAATAATTTTAAAAAATGTTATAAAATAAAAATCTAATTTAAAGTTAATTATAAAAATAATTGAAACACAATTTACATATATTCTGTAAATTATCTAGTATACTGTCTATTTTTTTTTTTTTTTTTTTTTATTCTTAATTATTTCAACTTTACATAAGGTAATTCGAGGGGAAGACGCAAGTTGGGAAAGACACAAGTGTGTTCTTAGCACTTTTGTATGTCAAATATGAAAATACTGACCAGCATGTATGAGAGGTCTTTTCCCAATGAGCATGTGGATTGTGGATTTATCTTAATTTATCGCCTTTAATCGCCGTTGTTTTGGATCTCGTGAGAATTTAAACTTGTAAGTAAAGCTCTTATATTATTCGCTTGCTCATATTTAAAGTATATAAACAGATTCAGAAATTTAATTCATCAACCTGGAAATTCATTTCTGATAGAATGGAGTAGAAGGCTGATTTTTAGTAACTATGTGAAAAATACCAGAGCCGGGAATCGAACCCCGGGCCTTCCGCTTTACGCGCGGATACTCTAACCACTGAGCTACGTTGGCTGATAACGAGATCGGCACTTCTCAGATAATTTACGTTGCCAAGGTCACGATTCCCGGCTCTGGTATTTTTCACCACGTTGGTAAAAATCAAACTTCTATTCCATTCTATCAGAAATATAAACAGATGCTTTATTTTAAATAAGACATTAGCAATGTGAGTTCCCTATTTTATTACTCACACCAGGTAAGCAAAAGTGGCCTGAATCTTGCAGCAATACAAAAATGAACGTGTGTGACATCTTCATGGCTCAGAAATAATGGCTCAGAAATAAATTAAATGAGCTTTAAATTTTACGTTTTATTTTATATACTGTACTTTATAGTGTAAAATATAAATTAAATTAATAATTAAAATTATATTATAAAAACCATTTTTATAATAGTATTTTGACAAACTTTCAAGTCCTCACTCAGGACCTCATCTCCTGAATACAAATCGGACTAAGACAGCCGCAGTAGGAAATAAACTTGTGGGTTTACAAATACTGGGATTTATCTTTATAATCCGCAATAAATCCCAGATCATGCGTGTATGATCTCTGTTCGTTCCAGCTGTATATACTGCTGGTTGATACAGCTATTGTTCTCACAAACGGTGCATGTGACAATAGGCCTACAGCAGCAGTTTCTTCCAAAAGAAGAACTAGAGGCAGTCGATTGTCACCAGAAGTTGCCCCCACCAGCGCAGAAAAGTCATTGCCTCCACTAGCCTTGATCATCGAATGCAAGAAATGGTAGCACGAAGATTGCAATGATAATCATTTGCACTAAATTTAATGTTGTGCAGACTAACATTCAAACGTTTATCCTTATTAGTTTTAGCAAAGTAAACTTTAAAAAATTTATCTCAGTTTACATTTTATTTATTTATTTTTTTTTTTTTTGTTATTCTTAACTCGTAGGTAATTTCCCAATGTTTGTGTGTGTGTGTGTGTTTTTTTTTCTATTACTTATGGCGTTGCATCATACATCATAATTTTTCCTAATTGGTGGCATCTTCTCCGTATACATGGGGAAAGATGCCATAATTAAACAAGTTTATTTAACATTAAATTTGCCAATTTTGTACAGACTGGGAAAGGAATTAATAAGTATACATAATTAAACATTGAAGAACATGGTGTATTTTTTTCATCATCATTTGAATTTTTGGCTGGACTAACCAAAACAACTTAATGTATGTCGTCTTTGTTTACCGTATAAAATGCAAACTAAAAATACGTTTTCAACGATTGCGTACTATTAGATAAAAACATTTTTAGATTCTTTCAAATGCAGCAACAATTTTTAGGTACAATTTTAGTAAGAATTCTAAAGGTTTATATTTAAGTAACAAATTATTAAGGATTTTATGAACGTATTAATTTATATATATGTTTAAAGAGATTTAAGAAATGATAATTTCTATAAGAAATAAAATTACAAATTAGATAATTATACATAGTGATACTCTTTTTATATTAATTATCTTTAAAAATTAAAATTTCCTATTTTCATATATTTGTATCTATGTCCTTAATAAATGACAAATTTAATTCCATTATTTAAATTCCATTTCGATAAAAATTTTACTACAATATAATGTATGATATTAATTACTTTTTAAAAGCTACTTGTTAAAAGAACAAATGAAATCCGTAAATTAGCAAATGTAACTTCTAACAAGAGGTGAGGTAATTTGAGTTAACATTTACTTATCAAACAAGGCTTTTTCTCCTATAACTGTTTGAGAAAGACCAGACAATGAATATATTTGTAGTAGATTAAACACTGTGAAAAATACGTTTGTTAACAAGATTTAATTACTGAATGGGGAATAACTAAAATGTTTAAAATGTGGTAATCTCATTAAAAAATATTAATAACAAAAAATATTTTGTTTTCACTTTATGAAACTGTGTAAAATATATTTTGAAGTACATATTTTTCTAATTAAACTTTTAAAAAGTGAAGTTTTGTCTGTAAAACATCGGTTTTATGTATGAAACTAAAATTACTAATGATATGTTTATGCATATGAAAGTAATTATATGGATAAACTGATAGAATGAAGACGATAGGTAAATGAAGATGATAGCTAATATGAAAAAAAATATATTTGAAATATAATAATCGTACTGGAGAGAGAAACGTAAATGTATATAAGATAAAAAAATCATAGCAACTTTTTATTTTTTTTAATGAGTTTACAGTAAACAACGTAAAGCATCACTAATTGAAAAACGTAAAAAAAGTAAAATATTTTGTCGTCTTTCAAGCCAGAGTCACTATGCTCAAGAATGTTTTGAGGTTTACAAAATTACAATCTTATAAATTGGTTGTATTTGTGTCATAATTTTTTTTTGCGTTATGAGAAACGTTAAAAACAGTAAATAAGATTTTTACCTCTTACAATTGGTTAACTGATGTTTAGATTACTAGGTAATGTCATGGAATAATAAAAGGAAACTTATTATTATCTCATTTTTACTCGGAGTTTATTATGCGCACAAGATTTAGTGAAATCCTTACATTTCTGTTACGTAGCAACCAAAATTTAATACAGTTAGTGAGTTTTACCAGACTGCCAGTAAAAAATTTAAGACGAGTGATTTTTTGATGATTTTTAATTGTAACGTTTGCTTAATAACTTCGAGGATTGATAGTTTATTATGTATATCAAGTATCACATTTCAAAATTATTGGTGAATTGTTGAATAAAAAATGCGCCAGATCTGAAAAAAAAAAAAAAAAATGGATAGGAAATGCATTTTTTATTGCTGAAACATATCACTTTTAACTTATTCCCTTTTCTATTCAAGCAATTAGTTTTTAAGTTTGTATTATCTGCATCAGAAATTTGAATTAGATTTATATAAATATATGCAGGCTGGCCATAATTAAACTTGGCCTGTTCAGTGCTCTCTTCAACTGTAACTAAAATGCGGATTGAGTGCAAAAGTTGTACGTAGACAATTCCAAGAATGCGTTCAAAGATTCATTAAAGAATAAATAAATGAATAAGTAAAAATTCCCAGGAGGGGATACATCAAAGTATAAACAAGCTACAAATTCCAATACAAATATTTTATTTCTCATTACAGACATTTTTGTTATATTTTAGAGATTGGTTAGGGATGTAAAGCATATTTATGAGGTTCTTCAAATCAGCCAAAATTACAACAGTTCTATGATAAACCCATCTCTTTAAATGTTCTATAACCAAGGATCACACGGATTAAGATCGGGAGAACGGGCCGGACAAGGAGTGGAAAATGAACGACTAATCATTCTATCACCTGTAAAACGTTACAGAAAACCCTTTGTAAAATGTAAGAAAACAAAAACATTTTTAAATGTCGTAATCTTTGAAAATGTTAAAACAGACAACAGTTACTTGTTGCATATCATTTCAAGCATTTTGACTGTAATGCGCCCCCTAGCGGAAATTATAAAATTTCATGCTAATATATATATATATTTTTTTTTTTACATATTCTTTAAACGCATTCTTAGAATTGTCTATATCTAAATTTAAGTTTCATTATGGCCACCCTGTACATAAAACTCGAATTTTACTCTTAAGCTAGCTCTAAACGACGATAATAGTGACATACCTATTGGCTACTCTTCTCGTAATTTACTGGATTCAGGTCATTCAAATATAATTAACAACTTTATTTTAATATTCTAATTTCATAAATAACAGTTTTTTTTTTTTAATTTTTTTTTTAATTTTTTTTTTCTTTAGTGATTCCGATTTGCTTTCTTTTTCATGAGATTTTTTTTCAATAGCAAAATCTTTTACGTATTCAATATCTTTTTAATGCTTTCTTTCTTTTATTTCTTTGCTCGGGCGTTTATTAGGTTAGTATTCAACAATTGTAAATCAAACTGTTAAAAAAAGAGAAATTAACAAAGTTCTCTATGCAATCAAAAATCTTCTTAATAATACAGTGAAAGACAGGAAAAACGATTGAGATTTTTTTTTCGCAACATAAATGTTATTTAAAAAAAAAAAAAAAAAAAAAAAATCTATATATTTTCTGTATTTTTCTGATATTTGTAATAGTTTAAAAAATGACTAAAGAAACGTTTACACAACATTATTTTTAACACAAAGACGCATATTTAATTAAGGCGTTGACAATGAAAATGAGGTAAGTGCCAAAATTTGCGAAACGGCGTTTTCTCACAGAAAATAATCTAAGAACATGTTCCAACGCCAATAGCATCCAAAAAGAGGCAAGTACCTAACGAGCTTTGTTTAGTTTCAGTCGTTGCCAGAATTTTTCTAACAATTCAAATAAATATTCAAATATTCGATATTTCAATTTTTTTTTTCTTTGCACACCTACCTGTTATGTCTTATGTTATGTCTTTTGCTTCAATAAGTCATTTGTAGCAAATAACGTGAGTATCCATTTCGATATTGGTCCATCAAACCTTCTTTTGCTTCTCCTGTAAAATTTAATTTTTGGCACTTACCTCATTTTCATTGTCAACGCCTCAATTTATTAATAAAGTAATCCGAAATCAGGTTTCTAATTTTATGTCTACTGTATGCTAAATTTGTTCACAAATACACACGCACACATATATATAGGAACATATGGCCTGATAAGGTCACTTAAAATAAAATTTCTATTTTTAAATACAATAAAGAAGCTAATTCATTCAAATTTTTCAGTGTCAATATTTTTAGAGAACACAGGTATGGTTGTATTTCTACTGACAGAAAATCTTTGTACAGAAGATATCTATACAGCCGGGACAAAGAATAAATCAAAACAGCTTCTGCTATCATTAATCCTCCTGGGATTTGGTAATAATCCTGGTTTAGTTACAACAATTATATTTTTACATTAGTCCTTCATATGCAGGCTTGGCAGATTTAGTTCCAAAACTGTAAATCTTTGCAAACAATTTTGCTCTTATTTCATATTTATATCAAAGAAAATAGGAGAGAATACAATATTGAATGTTCTCATATTTTGCATATTTAGCAGACTTGCATTTTTGCATCAACTTAATGGAATAACACATATCTTTGGAAGGAATATAAGCTCTCTATGTTAAAAACAAACTAGCAACGAAAAAAGAAGAGAGAGACATTGTCTGCATTTTATGAAATGTAAAATTAATACATTGGACAAATCACTGAAAGTATAATAGTTTTGTAGAATAATATAGAGTATTTCTTTATGCGAACACATTAAGCATAATTTATGTTATATTCATTGAAAGAAACAAGAAAACAAGAAATCTGGCTTTCTGAAATGAGAAATAGTTGCAGAATTTTTCAGCTACAGTTCCATGTCCTTTTCATCATTGTTTGATCCGTCTTTTCTTTTCTTTTTAACACGCTCTTATTAGCTTCACATATATATATTTTGTTTGTATGTTTGCAACCGCTCTGGGAGCAAACAAAAAATCTATATTGTAAAAAAAGACTTTCCATACGTGAACGCCGTGGCTGTGAGGTAAAGATCCGCGCTACGAACCTAAAGGTCTAGCGTTCGAGCCCAGTCAGGGGAGATTTTTTAAAAATGGTTTTTGTTTAATTCTAAATTATTTTAATTAAAGATTTAAATGTATGTAAATATTATGGTGTGTCACTCACACGATTTTCTCTTACCCTGCATTTTAATACTAAGATAGATATTTTGTGCTTTTTAGTCACATTTCTATTAAATCGTGTTCTTTAATTTTTTAAAACTATAATATTATTTCTTTTCTTTTTGTTTTATAAAACTTTTTATATCATTTTTTTTTTTTTTAAGTTTAATGACGAAGCCTTCCCATTTTCTATTGGCATTTGGTCAGTGATTTGTCCTACAAAATACTTTTCTTTTCTTTTATTTATTTATTTATTTATTTATTTATTATAAATTAATTTATTTTTTTTATTTTATTTAATTATTTAATTATTTAATTATTTATTTTTGGTGGTAAATCTCTCTAATACAAAGTCTACTTGGGAAAACGCGTAGAGTTCAGCCTCACATTCAACTCAAACTGTAATTAAAGAAATTGTAATTAAAGATAAAAAATTCTTTTACTCTTTTAGCCTCTAGCTAAACATTTATCTAAAAAATTTCCCCTCATATTAATTTGTTCTCATATTTTTATTAGAAGCGGGTTAATGAGAATTCTTTACAAAAAATATCTATGCGAAAAAAGAAAAAAAATATGATAATTTCAAAAGAATTCATAAATGAAATTTAAAGTATGCCGCATCCGTTGAATAGTTGTGCGAAGCATTTACATTTATAAATTATTCATAGTTCTACAGAGCATGATATTCAACTAAGTTTTATGACTTCTATTACATGTTTAAACTTGAAGTAGAAGTAAAAATTATCGGAATTTAAATTTCATAGGTTATAAATTAAAGTTTTTTTATAATGCTGAAAATATACACGTCGTTTATAAGTTATAAAAAATTTTAACATATAGGAAAAAGTGTGCTTTGGTTATAAATGAAATTAGTAATTACTAAAATTTTAATTAAGATGTACATTTCATCTTTAAATTTTAATATAAAATTATCGTACTGTTTAGTACGCCACCCGCAAGTCAATCGAATCAGTTTTACAGAAGAAATTTTAATGTATAAAATACCAACATGTTCATTTATTCCGAAGAATTTTCAGCCTCGCCTTTATTTCTCACCACATTATTTATAGAAAATGTTTCTTCAATATATAACTACGATGAAATAAGAAAATATTCTTAAAATAAAAGTGGTGCGAAATAAAGGCGGTAATAAAAATGCTCCGGAATAAATTGAATTGTTGCAATCCTGAAAATGTAATGTTTTGGCTATAAAAAAATGATAAAGCTAAATCATCGCATTTTATAAATTAAAATTCGGTTATCGAAATAATTTAGCTGATTTTCAGAATATACTTTTATAATTAAATACAAAACGTTATATTTAATGGAAAAATATTAATATCAGTTGCATAAAGCACAGTGAATGAAGGAACCACATAGCCAATCTAGTTATTATAACAAAATATATAAAGACAATAATTACTAACATTATCTTGAAACTCTAAATTTTAAACCTCTGTAAAAAAAATTCCAGCCTTTGTCATTTACTACAATTTAACACTTTCCAAAAAAGTTCATACGTCTTTATGATTTCAGTTTGAATATACACGGTTTTATATACACGGTTATACTTAAAAAAAAAAAAAAAAAAAAAAAAATATTTTTAATGTCTTCTTTTAAGAATAAATGCTATTAAGATATGCTTCAGAGACTTTTTTCTGCGTAGATAAGAAACAGGTGATATACTACAAAAGCAATAATAACTACACAATTATATATATATATATATATATATATATATATATATATATTCTTTTTAAAAGAAAAAATAAAATAATACCTTTTGATATGTCTTTTCTTTACTAATTATTATTATTATTATTATTTTTTTTTTTTTTACTGGCAATAATGTTTTTACGACATGTAACATAACTTAATTTACTATCTAAACTTTCTTTTTTTTTTTTTTTTTTTTTTTTTACGGGTTTTGTCTGGAATCTCTACTGCCGGGCATTTCCCGTAATATTACATAATTATTTTTACAGTGTAATTAAATAACATGTATTTACTCTCCAATTTAATTTTAAATATTTCAGTTTTCATATATTCTATTTTCATAGAAAGTTAGAGCTTCTTGAGGTGATTAACTTACAGTTACCTACAAATATTTCCTTCATTCAAGAATTGTAATTTTCATATTATATCTTTAACTTCACTGAAATATCACGATTTATGTAAATTAATTTTCAAAAAAATTAGATCAAGGAGCTTTTTCAAAAGGAAAAAGAATTAAAAATAAAATTTTCTTGATATAAAGTAATTAAAAAATGAAGAGAGAGAGAAATTATTTTAGCATCTTAATTAAAAATTTATTATAGTCATAACTTTCACAACTAGATAAATTATTTAGTTTAAGCGAAATAAATTTAAATTTTATGACAAACTTGACTTGATTATCAAAATTTTAGTATACTTTGAAATTTTATTTTTGAAATTATTATTTTTAATGCATCAGTAAAACAATGATAAAGATAAAAATGTAGGTTATAAATAAACGAATTCAGTAAATTTACCGTAAGTTTTTTTTTTCTTTATTACGTATATTGTGAAATTTTATATTGCTATTTTTATGAAGAAAGATTTTTTTTTTTTAAGATAACATTTGGAGAGACATGAATTCAGGATGCCTTATGAAATTTAATATAACCTTCTTAACGCACAACCTCATTTCATTCAGGGTACATTACACACGAAATCTCAGATTTTATTTTTCTTAATTAATTAATTAATTAAATATATATATATATATATATATATATATATATATTTTACATTGTAATGCAAAATTTAAAAAAAAACATGAAAGATTACGGGGAAGTTCCGACAGCAGAGATTCCAGACAAAGCCCGTAAAAAAAGTTTAGACCGTAAATTAAGTATATAATGACCTTAAATTATATTATATGCCCGTAAAAAAGCATTATGCCAGTAAAAGACATATTGTTTGCGGTCTTTGTTTGGAATCTCTGCTGCCAGGTTTTCCCCGTAATCTTACGGGATTTTTTGTAACAGTGTTCACACAACATTGTGTGTCTCTAATGTGTTTTGATACGCTGAATTCAGAAAATGCTTGTCTTTTCTTCCTATCACGTAATGATTTTTCACAAAGTAAGGATGAAAATCGTAAAAATTCAGAGGAAATAACAAAATCAAATATTTATGTTTAAAATACATTAAAATAGGCTATTACTCTCTTTAAAATGTGTTCTTTTACATCAAAGTTCTCTTTAAAGCGTTTTCGCTTGTGTACGCACTGTTAAAAAATTTCAACAGAAAACTATGTGTGATCTATTATCTTAAGTCTTACGTAAAATTACAGAGAAAAATAAAGGGAGATGTTAAAAAACTTATTTTACACATTCATGTTAATGATTAATATTAATATAATTAATTATTGGTGAGAATATCTTTTGGGCTTGGAATGCTTTTTCTAAAGTAAAAACAGTTATCTTTAATTTTAATTAAAAAATTAAATAATAAAATTAGTTAAACAGAATAAAGATTGAGAATCTCGATTAGTCACTTTTTCCTAAGAATTACTGTAAATTTATAGAGACTCTGGATAAATATTTACATTAAATTTACAGAAATTTTTAACAGTGCAGCTTGAGAGATTTGGGAGGAGGGGATTCTCTATGCAGCATCCAACAATAATCTACTAGCATATTAACACTCCATCGTGCCTAATAAAACCTTCGCATTTCATTGGTGTCTCGTGAAATAATTATATTTCTTCTTTACTCACATCACCCAGGTTTTACTGGAAATAACTTAGGTGGGAATTAAAAAAGTGGAGCTTTAAAAAGTGGAGCTGAAAAATTCCCATTTTTTGTCAAAACTGTGCGTGATCGAAAATTTTAAATAGTTTTTCCTTAATGAGCCTTAAGAAATAAACCATAAAAAACACATCACCTTAAAGGTTAAACGTTTCATCTCAGACATGTGTTATTTTAAATGTAATGACGCTAATCCTTTTATTTATACTAAAAGGATTTGCATTCTTCCCCATACCTCGCTTTTCATTGTAGGTTATTACTATTATTATATTATTATTTTAATTAGAATATATTGACATTTTTTCTGCCCAATATATTTTGCTTTATTTAAAACTTAATACCATAATTTTAAAAGGAAACAGAATAAAATATTTTTTAGTAGGACAACGACAATTTTTGTTTTAAATACTTAGAAATTTTATTGTGATTATTCTCTAGTTAAACTTGATGAAAATTTATGCATTCTTTCAGATTCGAAGTCAAATACCCACTAGTATTTTCTTATTTCAGAAGTAAGGAAATGAAAAAAAAAATAATAAAAACAATTGTTGAGAATAACAGCAAACATGAAAAATGAGAAAATTTTAGTTTCGAATTTTTAAAAAAGAAGCTTTTCACTAATCGAAACATACGAAAGCTGTTAAATTTAATTCAGATTCAAAATAATGTTCTACTTATTCTTTTTAATTTTTTGTATCTAAAGAATTTGCAAAAAATCTGTATGTATAAAAATAAGTCCAGTTTTAACTACTTAAATAAAATTTATATATATATATATATATATATTTTTTTTTTTTTTGCAGCTTACTTTTAACAAAATATACAAAACTTATTTGTATTATAGAGTTAAAAATTAAAATGATATTGTTGAAGGTTTTGCCACTTATGCTCTAAACCATTTTTGCAAACAATTTAATAAGTTTTCCTAAAGTTTACTAAAAACCATACCAGTACATTGCTAATTTTTCTCTAGCTCCCATTTAAAATCATTTAATTTCAATTAACCGAGGTTTTACTCTATTTGATGTTACAGAAAGCCGAAGCTTACTGGTGATAAATGCTGCCTCTCTATTACACCATCTCTGATTTAACTAAAGATTTCAAACACCCTTCTGGCAGTTTCTGTTGGCAAACTAAGTACTAACTTTAATTGAAGGCCATGATAAATTATATTGCAATAACAGAAAGTACCACAAGTTTAAACCAATAAAATAAAATAAAACAAAAACTTAAAAGTAGTCCCCCCTCCCCTTTTGAAAAATCATTTTTATAAATACTACAATGGGCCCAGCAGTAACTTTAGAATTAACTCAAACAACTAAAATTCTCTCTCTCTCTCTCTCTCTCTCTCCTTTTTTTTTTTTTAAACCAGCAGCATTTTTTCGAACACATTTTTACTAATAAACTTAGACATAAGCTATTAACAGTTACCACTGCGCCCTAAACTACTCTGTATTTACATATCCCATATGTGAACACAAACATTAAAACTAAAATAAAATTTTTGTTAACAAAAATAATAATAAAAAAAATAAACAAGAGCCAATCCACCCCCAAAAATATACAAAACACAAATATTAAAACATGTGTCCTGCTGGAAGTTAAGGAATTTCTCTTAAACAATTCAAATTTTGCACACCCTTTTCAAGATTATCTAAATTTCACCCTTTTACAATTTTCATTATTTTAAAACAAATTCACATTGGACACCTTCCAGAAGAACACTAAATGGCTCATACATCAACATAAAAAGAGAAATTCATAAAAAATGAACATAACCCCTAAATACATGTTGAATCTAAATACTACAAACTTAAATTTTTATCAAACATTTTTTTCGTGCAAAAGATTATACATAAAAAGATATACGTATTACATTACTGTTTCTAATCGATATATTTAAAGCACTGATTGTATTAATACGAATATTGTACACATTTTACTGCTTTGTGTAATATTTTGTAAGTAAAGAGCTATCTCAAATTTTTTCAACATTTCCTGTTTTCTCGACTACACTTTTATTTCTGACCTCCATATTGCTTTATATACATATATATACACACATATGGAATCAATGAAATTAGAAGAAAATGTGACGATTTCCTAGATTTGAGGAATGGAAATATACTTTATTATCAAGGAACTGATAATGGAAGATGTAGGGGAGTAGGAATTTTGGTTAACAAGAACTTAAAAAACAATTAATAAATTCCACGCGCTTTTCTGATACAGATACAATTCTCCCCATCAAGCTCTCTAAGCGCAATAATGCCGAGATAATTCAAGTTTATACTCCATCCAGCACATGTGAAGGCCAACTTATTGAGAAATTCCACGAGGATGTTGTAAATAGACTTGTAGTCGAGTACAGAAGTCCGTAATCGATTATGATTATGATTATTTTTAATTACCAAAAGCAGATAAGAATATGTTTCTGCAAGCTAGATTACGATTGCTGGTTTAGATTACTCTTTGTTTAGGATATAGAATACGATTACATTTAGATTACGATTACTTTTTTGCTGTCAAATTACGATTATATGAGGAATCGATTACGATTACTTTTTTATTGTCTAATTACGATTACATGAGAAATCTATTACGATTAACCTACGATTAAACTGAATTCTCAACCACCATATGATGAATGTCGCTTATACATAACCTTTCTTATATATTTCCTCATATATATATATATATATCTATGTATATCATGTCCTTATATTCTATATATCCTTTAATTTGCTTTCTGTCATATTAAACTATCAATATTACAGTAAGCAAATTAAAAATATCAAGTAATTTATTATCTAAAATAAGAGCAAACTGATATTTATACAAAATTCTGTATTTTGACAATATAAATAGCAGCTTTTGAGATTAAAGAAATATAATCATTATGCTACTGAAAGAATTTTTAAGTATGAATCAGTAACTGAAATATTACCTCAAATATATGTCACAAAATTCACTTCTTTGTAGTACTAACTTTGTAGCCTAATCTTATGGGCGGGGGGCTCATGTCCTAGTCATGACCACTTTAATCTTCCGGGATAGGATGTGTGAGTGAATTCATAAACCAGTTTGTGAAACTAGAAAACTTTGAAGAAAGGGATAATAGAAAATATAAATGGAATAAAACATGGTAGAAAAGAAAAGAAAAATATAGTGTAATCTTATTTTAGAGATAGATTATGATCATATTGCTACTCGATACAGATTATTCTCTAGTAAAATACAGAGCGATTACGATTATAAGCTACATATTTTTGTTTTGATTACGATTAATCAGCGATTATTTAAAAATGAAATTTAATAATTATGATTACACTGCGAATATATTATTTTTGTAATCCATTATAATAGATTACGATTACACATTTAAGATTACTACAAGTCTGTTTGTAAAGGCCCTCAGTAAAACCAGAAGTCACAATCTTAGAATCATATGGGAGATTTCAATGCACGGTTTGGTACAGCACACTCAAATGATCGTGCACTTGGTGCATTTGGAAAAGGAACTAGATATAAAAGATGACATAGTCTGGTTGAATTTGTAGAATGTGAAAATTTTTATGTCATGCATTCATTTTTAAAAAAGAATACAAAGAAGAAATGGACATGGAAATGTCCCACTGGAAGAACAAGTGAAATTGACTATATCCTTACTGACAAGAAAAACAGTTTCACTGGTTGTGTCGTGATAGATTTAAGCCTGATAGTGATCACAGGCTGGTACATTACGAGGTGAATGTCCATGTTGCGTTGTAAAAACAGATAGTTTTGCAGATTCGAAACGAGGAAACTCAATCACAGTTTCTAAAAAAAAAGTACTACTTTGAATTAAAAAAAAAAAAAAATCAGCTGCTATAGAATACTGAATGAATTTAGAATACTCTTCTCTTACTGAATACTTTTCTCTCACTGAATATATTTCTGGTACTCTTACTGAATTTAGAATGCTGCTTTACAATACCCAGTGAATGTTGACAATGCTGTTCTGGTGTCAGCATAGAATGTTACTAGTTTGGAAGAGGATAAACCTATTAATACAATATCGAAAAGACACTACTGTTTATGGATAATATATATATATATATATATATATATATATATATATATATATATATATATATATATATATATATATATATATATATATATATATATAATATAATATATATATATATATATTTATATATATATATATATATATATAAATATATATATATATATATATATATATATATCATCAAACTTACTGTAAATTATAAAGATAGAAAAAAATAAGATATATAAATGAAACAAAATCACATTAATGAATCAAGCACGGTTTACACTATTTAAAATTTCAGCAGGAGCATACATTGAACAGTATAAGCAAAAAATATGGTTTTCGGCGCAATAATGAGCACTAAACTAAGAAAATAGCAATTACTTTTACCCAAACTATATAGGAGTGATTATATATATATATAATGTGTGTGGGAAGAACTTAATTAACGAAGAAATTATTTTTGTTTCTGTACGAAAAAAGAAAAAACTATAGAAAAGAGATTTAAATATAAATTAAAATAAATTTTGAGATTTTTTAAACAAAAATTTTTCATTTAGAAATATACATTCTTTAAAATATTCCACTGAAAATTTTTATTAATTTTCCTGTTTATTTTTATTCTAGTTAACATTTTTAAGAGTTTCATATAAATATTTTGAAATAATGTAGATACATAAATCGAATTTAGTTGTAGCTTTCTCATTCTTTATTTCATGTACGTTAGAAAAAATTGTATTACATTGATCTTTAAAATATATATATATATTTTTTTTTAATTTCTTGTACACATTTCATTTAAATATTTTTTAATTATTTTACATTTTGTTATTATTCTTCTTTTTAACTTTTAATCAATTATTCTCTAAAAAAAAAGAGGCGCGGTAAAAAAAAAAAAAAAAAAAAAAAAAAAAAAAAAAAAATCGTTGAAGGCTTTTCAAGAAATTCTCTGAATTTTAATAATGTAATTTCTATTTAAAAACCTATTTTTTGTCAGAGAATTTTTTTTTTTTTTTTTTTAGCATCAAGCATTTTAGCACTATAAAATTATTAGAGTGTAATATTCGTTCATAAAAATGAGGTTTCTGATTAGAAGGAACTCAAACATCGCTTTAACTGATTTTAAAGGATACCGAATGAGTACAAGTATTTCTAAGGTATCGATCTCTGACGCACATTTCTTATTATATGTTTTGCATTAAATACAAATTATTTTACTAAACCAATAGTTGCAGGTACACACATATCGTTTCGTTGGCTCGTTCGTCGCTTGTTCGTCGGTTTCGTCGCCAGGTTCGTTGGCTCAATTTACTGATGGGTACGAGGGGGGAGGGATCTGAATATTTCCAGTTTAATACAGCTATTTTAATTTTTTATTCTCTACTTCAAAGAAACAAGAAAATGTTCATAAATTCGTTTCACAAGATAATTTTACTGAAATATGTTACTAGTATAAAAATTAATTTAGTAAATTAACTTAGTCTTTGAAGAGAGAGTATATAGTAAACAAGGCAATTAACAACGTCTATAACGCCAAAAATAAATAACAGAAAAGTAGACGGCTGTTTCATTAGTCTTTAGCGTACCGTCTTCAGTGCATATGGAATCGTGAGAGAATGCTCTTATATACAGGAAAGGGAGGAGATTCAGCTTAGGATGATCAGCCAATAGAATTACGCGGAATTTGCGGGACTGGCGAACAGGAAAATACGAAACACAAGTTGTAAAAATATGGAAGAAATTAAGAAACTGTGGACTGAATGTAAAATTTCCAACAATTAGACAAATGGAGCACAGTGAAATCACAATTAACAATATTTTTAAGATTTTTATAAACGCGAAAAGAATTAGAGAAGTAGCTTCAAAAAAGCTTCAAAGCTCCAATGTTTTTGCACTGAAGACGGTATGTTAAAGGCTACCGAAACAGCTGTCTGCTTTCCTGTTATTTATTTTAGGCGTTTTAGACGTTGTTATTTGCTTTATTTATAATCTCACGCCAAGTCTTCCATCAATATTACAGAGAAGATGGAATGTGCATTTTTTCTAGGGATATTCTGAAAGGAAGTTTCGTCCTTTTTTTTTTTTCGGAAGATGATACAACAGGAAAACAATCAATTGTCATAAGAAACCATACTCGTTGCTGGTTTAACGACGAAAGTACCGTAAGCAGAGGAGAAATTACGCATGCCCAGAACGCCAAAGAAGAGAAAGAAGCAGAAGACCGGCGGCGTGCCCGATGTTATTCGAGTTCAAATCACCATGGCAAAAAGACATGTGCTCACGACGTGGTCGCTAATGAGCATGCGGGCAGTTATCCGGTACCAATAGGCACGTGAGACAAGTGTGTCTGCTATCCATGAACGCCTACAGACAATGTATTGTGAAGAAGTCATGACTTGTCAAACAGTTGGTCGCTGGTGTTGCATGTTCAGTGAAGGAATGTAGAATATGGAGGATAAAGGGAGACAATTCCTTGTGTCATACTACATAAGGCAAAGAGTTTTATCAAAATAGTTTCTTCAAATTAAATGCACGCTGCGACAAATGTCTCAATTTTGGTGTCGACTATGTCGTAACATAATGCAAAGTGCATAATTCATGATGGCATGGTATTTAAATCGACTATCAAAAAAAAGATGTAATTTAAATAGGGCAAAATAGTGCATACTTATATCTTAAAATAGAAAACGCAAATGATTACCTTTTGGCAGCTTAAAGCTGCAAAACTATCGCTATTTTAAAGAGCATCTAAATTGTGTTTATGAAAAGAATATTTTAATGCTAAAGCATAACGTACATGCGAATGTAGTTCAGTCGATTTAGGTACAGTCGGTAACAAAAATGTCCGAACACTAGCAAAAATTCCCATGTAAAAAAAGTACACTTCGTATGGTTTTGTTAAATAAATCCTTATCGAATCATGTTCTTACACTGACTAAGAACAGGATTCGGCAGGATTTATTTAACAAAACCGCATGAAGTGTACTTTTTTTACATAGGAATTTTTGCTAGTGTTCGGACTCTTTTGTTACCTTCTGTAACTGTGCTATAACCTCGTAGGTAGGTACGCAAATAATTTGCCTTATGCAACTATTGAAGTGAGGAGGTGGAATTGGAGTAAAGGAAGAAGAATGTTCAAGCATAGCCTCCTAAACTAGATGCCTGTCGCGTTGCTCGGAAACTTGGTAACAGTTGAAGCGGTAGACAGCGCGGCAATTTTATTCAATTTTTTTTTTTTTTTTTTTTGCGACAATTTTATTCAACTGTCTCCAATAGTTTTATGAAGTGATATATGATATATATAATCGACGGTTCTTTGATTCTAATCGCCTTTTATGTATATCATATCCCACTTTTAAAATTTTTTGGTGGCTGTTAAATAAAAACGTCCCGCAATCTGTACCAGGAGGCACTGTCTACCGCTTCAACTGTTGCTAAGTTTCTGAGCCACGCGACAGGCATCTAGTTTAGCAGGCTATGGTTCAAGAGCAGGATCGCAAGAAATTTGATTAAATATTGCACACATTCGACTACGTTGGCAGGAATAGATGATCACAGAGCGCAAATAAATGCTGACTGCTGCTAACTGTTACTTTCAAGCGTGTTTGCAATTGTATAGAGTTTTGTATGTAATTTCACGGATTGGAGAAGACTTTTTTATAGCTATGTATCCCCGTCGTATTGAATGCTCGTGACCAGTAAGACCTGGCCAGAGACGTCTCGAACAGTGGTAAATTATTCACCTTATTGTATCCCAACTACATACCCGAAAGGAGTTTTCCACTATTCCCCCCTCCCCCCTGAAAACTATGTATTATGGTATGATGTGATATCTCATTTGATCGCAGGACCCATGTGGTTGTCACCCAGAACAACTTTACAGTACTTTATGTCTATGATATTTTTACTCTCTGTTGTACTCACTTCCATTTACAAACTTCTGAAGATACATTCCTACAAGATAGTGTCTGGATGCCTACGGTTAGTCCTTCTACATGTTGTATTTTTTTTTTTTTTTTCAAACAATTTTCTGATCGTTTCATTTCTCTCCAATAGAGTGCGTTTAAATGTCGATGTAAGGCTATTTCTGGTTGCTTGCTGATCCGCCAACTCTGTGGGTTAATATCTAGGTGTATATATCGAATAGAACATCTTATTTCTAGTATAGTATTATCGTTTTGTTTCCAGTATATGCTTATCATTACTTCTCATTTTTATCCCATAGGGATAATGTCTTCAAACTGCGTCGATTTTTATGTTATTGAGTGTTTTTGCAGAATAAGAATATTTTTATTTTATTTTATTTTATTTTTATGTATAATTTTACGAAAAATGTAGATTACACGCATGTAAAATATATAATAATACAAGGGGATAAAAATCGGAGGCATGATACATCTTTTAATGTTGCAGGTTACAGTAATGCTATTTTGATGATAAAATCTTGAAATATTTCATCCTATTATTTAAATAAAAATAATATTACTTCACATGTGTTTAGCAGCTAAATTTTAAGATGAAAAGATTTAATCTCTATTGTTTTATTTTTACAGATGAAAACTTATGAATAATTCAAACTTCTGTATTTGCATTACAAAATAGTTTATCTTAAAATATTCCTTTAAAAAAACATAAGTAAAAAGATAGGGACTGCAGAATGTTACACAATTTTAAGGATCATTGATATGAAATTTAGAAATGCAGAACAGTCACATATACGATAATAAAACAATTACATTATCATGTTTCAGAAACAAACATTATTATTTTAAATGAAATTTGAAAATAAAATAAACTATTACCGTTTTATTTTAAATTAAATAAAATTATTTTTATCATATGTATATAATTTTTAATTGGTAAAGTTTAAAAAGATTTATTTATATTTTATTAAATAGTATTAATGTTGTCAACTTTTCATTCAAAATGCGGCACAGAACTACTCGTGAAAAGAAATAAGTAACAAAATTCATAACCAAACGCTGTTGATTTCTAAAAACTTACAACAATTATTTTGGGTTTAAATATTAGCACAACACTTCATCAGGTGAAAAACGTAGCTGAGTGAAGGATTAACGCACAAGTCCCTCATTTAAAAATTTAGGGAATGTATTTACCAGTATTACAAGATAATTTTGTTTTTTAAAAATATAATTAAAAAATATTAATTGAATTCTCATTTTCTCTAGAGAAAAATAACAAAACTAATAATTAGAAACTTATTATTGTATATCACAAAAATATTTCCAATATTTAGAATAGTATTTATTTTTTAGTGATTTTATTATACTAATTCCGCTTAGAGATGACGTAAGCAGATATGTAACATACTTAAATAAAATCAGAAAATGGCACTTATTATTTAGTTTTCAGCTTGTGATTTTAAACACAATGTGAAGCAAATTGTTTGAAATAACTTACATTATTAAAAAAAAAATCCATGGAACTGAAATTTTAATATCTGTGATTTCTTAATCTGAAACCGAAAAAGATTTTCACTGACGATAACATGAATAAAAAAAAAAAAAAAAAAAAAAAAAAAAAAAAATACTGGTCTTTTTGTGGACAGTAGAAAATTCTTATCACGTATAAAATGCATCTAGCAAAGTTTAACACTTTAAAAGTTTCACATCATTTCCGGAGGCAAATCGATTACTTAAACAATAAAATGAAGATAAATTTTAAAGAAAATATGTGGCATATGGATAATATGGGATATAGTAACATTTCAGAGATTTAGGAAATAGATTTTTTTATTTTATCAAAATGCAGTAATTACTCACGATTTTCGTTTACCTTACCAGAAAATTTATCTTTCATTACGTGTAATTTACAGAAAAGAAAACAGGGCAAAAGTATTGGTTTGTTTTATATGTTTCTTATTACATTATTGTTTTTTATCAGCAATGTAATATAGAAAAGAAAAACCGTTAATATTTAAACATATTTAATATTTTTGGAATGATGTCGGTATGCCTGTATCTGTCCAGCATGCAATTGTTAACTTCCAAAATTAAAAATTCCTGTAATATATATATATATATATATATATATATATATATATATATATATATATATATATATATGTATATATATATATATATATATGTATGTATCTAATAATAATAATAATAATAATAAATGTAAAATAAGGTATAAGTAACTAGTATTTCTAAATAATTTTGAAAGTAATATTTCAGACAAAACTTAGCTGTTCCAGAAATTATATTAAATAAAAATGATAAATATAATAAAACAAAATAAAATAATTATTCTAGTCTAGGTACAAATGGTTCTAATTTAATATTTGTTACAATTTAAGCATCATGTAAAAATATTATTCTACAAAGAATTTATGAATACAAAACTGAAATGCATTTTTATATGCAAAAACTACATAAAAAAAAATCCAAAAATAATAATTACCCTTTTATAAAAATAAGCAATTATTTATTAATAAATAAATAATAAAATAAATAAATTGATGTTTTATAACAAACATAGACTTCTTGCATACTATTTTATTTTATACTCTTTTTTTTTTTTTTTTACTTTTACTACTAAAAATGTTTATCATTGAATTTAATACCATGTTGTCATACCATTTCAAAATAACGAGATTTTTTTTTTTTTTTTTTTTTTTGACAGTACTACTAACAAAATGAAAAAATAATAAAAAGGAGTAAATAATATCTGTCATCTAATTATTTTTTATCTTTTAAAGAAATTTTATCTTTTAAAGAAGTAGAACGGGAACGTTCTGTGAACGTCTAATAACGGTTACAGTCGTTCAAACACCGCGTTTCGGGTCAAGAGAATGTTCAATTAGACGTTCAAAAATAGTATTACTTAGAACGTTCTGAAAAGGTTTGCTTTGGACCATCTATAAAACGTACAATTCTAGTTCTATGAAAAACGTTGAAGTGTATCACCGTCGTAACACGTTCTGTCACAGTGTGATTATAACAAATATGACAAAATGCCTTTTTTTTTTTTCAGTTTTGTTTCATTATTTTCAGTTTCAGATTTTGTTTGCATGCCAGTATAGAATAATCATTGAAATGTAATATAGATGAGGTGGGAAAAAATTGCAAAATTTTAAACTTTAATTATATGTTATAATCATTATAATTATTTACAATTTTATTTAAGTTTTATATTGTTGAATTCTGTCAAACACATGACTCCAGATTATTTTTGCAGATATTCATTATTATTTGCTTCTTAAAATGTTAATAAATTAAGTTACGAAAAAGTAATTTATTTTATTTATTTTGTATATACGAAGAAAAATGTGTTGGATAATTGGGAATTTTCGACCTCCAGTTTTCCATAGGTTTATACACTCTTGAGATGTCCAGAACACAATTCGACCATTCTTTGAAAATGGCAGTCTGTCTATCTTTTTGTGTGTGTGTTATCAAAGTTTTGTGGACTCTGTATCTCACAAACCAATGGACAGAATTTAACCAAACTTTATGTTTAGTTAGACTTTAAACTAATTTGTTAAATATCAGGCATATTTAATTAGGTATTGACCTAAATATCAGCTTTGGTTCTCATTAGCATTTGGAATGTATCACCAGATAGGGGTCGCTTCTATGCTGTAAATTCCCCCTTTTATGGGGAGATTATATCTCAGCTTCTACAGTGCACAAATGCACCTAACTTAATATGTGAAACAGATATTATGTAAAACTACGCTGATTTAATTCGAGTGCGTATATTGACCAACTGGTGGCGCTGCTCTCCTGCAACTTAATCCCGTTAACGTAATGGCAATAATTCTGTTTTTGTAATATAAATAAATATAAATACACTAAACTTGATATGTGAAATTAATATCATATAAAACTTTGCTGAATCAGTTAGCGTGTTTATCTGACAAGTGGAAGCACTGATATGCTGCAATTTAATTTCATTCAAGGGAACTCAGTGGCTCATGTTCTATGATTTACAAATGCTCTAAAATTGGTACGTGAAATAGATATTACGTAAATTTTACTGATTGACTTCGGGTACATATCAAATGACAGGTGACACTGCTACGTTTCGTTTCAGCTTACGGCAAGGCTATACCTCATCTTCTATAATACGAATACTTATCGAACCTTGTATGTGAGATATATATATAATGACAAAATGTGCTGCTTCAATTTTGGTATATATCCTCCGACGGATGGTGCAGCCATTACTTTCTGCGATTTTCTAGATATCTGTATTTCAGCATCATTTGGTGAAAAACGTACAAAATTTCATATATAAAAATATTAATTATAAGAACCTGCATTGATTAAATTTTTATGATTAAATTAATAAATTTTAAAAATTTATGGATGCTGTATCTCACGATCTAACAAACGTGATTTATTCAAACTTGGTTTACTTAGACTGTGACCTAAACTGGTGGCGATTATATTTGATAATAAATCGTTCAATAGGTGGCGCTGTCATATCATTATTTTCAGAATTTTTAATATGGCAGAATAGGACAAGAATTAGTATAAATGTACATAAGTGAACATTGTTTTTAACTTTTCCATGGAAAATTTAATATGTATATATATATATAAATATAAATTTATATTAGTAATATTTAATTTTAAAAAAAGTATGGGCGATTTGTACAGCTCATTGCTTTCGGTATTGTATTAAAATTTTCAATATTCTTGCGAGAAAGGTCGTGTATGCTTTTAAAACGAAAGGGTGAACCCTAAATCCGTGATAATTTAAAACAAAGTTATATCGACAATTTTCATTAAAATCACACAATCAACTGTGGAAGAAAATCATATTTATAAATATGATTTTCTTTCACAGTTGATTGTGTGATTTTAATAAAAATTGTATTTCTTTCTCCCATTATCTAATGCTGTTTTCCATTTCCTGCGGCTTATTTTCTGTTGAGCTATCTACATGATAGACCAGAGATGTTACTGCCTAAAAGATGTCTGAGTGAGTAACGCTCGCCGGGGTGTCGGCCTGGATAGCTCAATTGGTAGAGCCTTGAACTTGTAAGTCAATGATCCGTGGTTCGAGTCCCGGTTTAGGCATTATTTTCACTCATTCGGAAAAAGAGAAAAAAAAATTTCAAAGTTATCGACATTTACATTTTTCATTATGTAAAATACATTTCTTAAGATACATATTTTGTATACTATAAAATTTATTTTTTTTTGGATGTTTAGCGTTATACTTGTTTGAGATGAAAATCTTATACCTTTGCCATGGAAAATAATTTTGATAAATTATTTTAGCAAATAATATTTACGGCATCGACCTGTGCAGGAAAATATAGAAGAGAGTTTTACGATGGGCTCAATATACCAATTTTTAAAAAGCTTAAGTTTTGAACAGTATGAAAAAATCTTTATTAGAAACGGGTGTTATTGAATAAATTGCTTAATCAACAGAAAATTTCGCCAGGTGTAAATGGCCATCTGCACTTGCGCAGGAAGTTGGTATTCGTAGTAATGGGATCCATAGTCCAAAGCTTCTGACTATGTCTGCTTACACATCGTATTTTGTATTTACATTAAGATTTGAATTTAACTTTCGGATACGCTATATTTTTAAAATAAATTTGGAAACTTTAAATTTTTTACATGTTTCACGCTAACTCCTAAATTTATTTCGTTCGATATTTTATTATTACAATTCAACGTTGCATTCTAAACTAGCAAACCCATGCGAATATTTCGCTCTTTTCTTTTCCTATTTGCTTTTAAAATTTGAAACTCATAAATATTATACCGAATCCCCCATCTGATTAAAATTTTAATTTACCAGAAGCCAAATTATTATTAGTACCAAATTAATATAGTGCAACAGTGAGACCAAGATCATTCAAAGAAAGGTTTCAAAATAAAATTCATGGTTGAAGAATCAATTTAATAATTCCGCAGTCAGTACAGTTATAGTATAGGATTTCCATGGTGCCTTTTAATTTTTGTCGCGATGTTGGCGGTGACTTTTTATTTATTTTTGTTATGTAATTTGATGTGAAGATAATAATAAATACTCGTTCATTCATTCACAAACCAAAACTATATTAAACATACAATACACAGAAATGAATATGCGTTGAAAACATAAGTTGTGCTGAAACATTGCGATTGAATATTTAACATAAACAATATAATGCGAAAATAATAATGTGAAGTAATAATTGTGAATAATGCGAAAGATAGCATGCAAGCTACCGTGTGGATGAAAAAGAATAAACTGTTCTTTTCGGTTTCTGTTCGAGTACAGTTGAGATGTTCGTACCTGTTGAACAGAAAAAAGTAAAGTTGAGATGAAAACAGTTAAATCGAAAGTGTCATTGAGTGCGGAGTTCGATTATGTAAAGAATCGAATATGACTGGATGGTGGGAATCGAACATGACTCCTACCCTATCAGGGCGCTAGTCCTGATATAAAGGGAGAACAGCAATTTTGTTAACAGTTCTTTTAAAAACAGAGTCTTTAGTTTTTATAGACACTACTCTGACCAGTCCGTCGCTACCGGTGTGAACCTTTGTAATTCGACCAATTGGCCATGATAAAGGTGAGCAGCTGTGGTCTATGATAACCACCAAATCTCCTTCCTTGATATTTGTTGCAGGATGTTGCCATTTATTTCTTAAATGCAAGGAACTGAGATACTCCTTTTTCCAAGCCCTAGAAATATCTCGTCTCATTTCTTGCACCAGTTGCGCCATCGGTTCTTGAGATTCCTGCTACAGGATAATGGTTCGTCTGCAGGTGAAAACATGACATCACCTGTAAAAAAATGTGATGGGGTGAGAACATTAATAGAGTCTGTATCAGAATCAGTACTTTTAAAGAGAGGACGTGAATTTAATAAGGATTCAATTTGTGTTAATAAAGTGCTCAATTCCTCAAATGTCAACCGTGTATCGCCGATTACTCGTTTAATGTGAAATTTACAGGAACGTACTGCAGCTTTCCAAATTCCTCCGAAAAGAGGTGATGCGGGAGGAATAAAATGCCACTCTATTGCGGCTTGTGTTAAATAATGTGCTACGCATTCGTTTCTTGGTAAAGACAATATTTGTTTTATTTCATCGAGTTTCCTTTTAGCACCAACAAAATTGGTTGCGTTATCGCTGTAAATATGACTAGGTGAACTACGTCTAGCACTGAAACGTCGTAAGGCAACTATAAATGCGTCAGTCGTCAAATCGCTGACAGCTTCGATGTGTACTGCTTTTGTAGCAAGGCAAATGAATAAAGCGATGTATCCTTTTGTTATTTTAGAGCCACGACCCTTGTTAAATTTTATATACATTGGACTAGCATACTCCGCGCAACATGCAAAGAAAGGTCGCTCGAGATTTACTCGATGTGGTGGTAAGTTTCCCATGAGCTGGGGTGTAGAAGTAGCTTTGAAACGGAAGCATTTCACGCATTTATTAACAAGCTTATTGAATAATCTTTTTCCACCAATGATCCAATATACCTGTTTTATAATGTGGGATAACAATGATGGTCCTGCATGCAAGTGTGCAATCTGTTTCTCTTGTATAATACGGTCGCTCAATTTGTGTTTAGACGGCAATATTACCGGATGCTTTTCGTTAAATGATAATTGAGCATTTTGTAAGCAACTTCCCACCCGTAACAGACCGTTCTGGTCAATGAATGGATGTAGAGAGTGTAAAGGACTTTTTCTAGACAAAATGTTTTGATTCTTGATGTGTTTTAAGTCTTCGTGAAAGTATTTATTTTGTACCCATTGAATGATGTTCTCTTCGGCGTGTTTAGTTTCCCTACGTGTAAGAGGGAAACAAGAATCATTTGTTGAGACATGAACTTTACTTGCTGATTTGAAGTTATTTATGAATCTTATGCAATATGCCAGAATGCGTTTGATTTTAAAAAATGAAGAAAACTTATTGAATAGTTAGTTGATCATAAAGATCATTAGATGTATCAATATGGTAAAACAAAATGGGATCAGCTTTTTTTTCAGCCGAACTTTGATCCTCGATTTCCTTAGACTTAGGCGCGTCATTTGGCCAATGTGTAGGATCCAAAAGTAGCCAACTTGGGCCATTCCACCACAAGTTGCATTCAGGTAAACTTTTAGGATTGATGCCCCGAGAAGCGATATCAGCGGGGTTTTCTTTAGATGGAACGTGTCTCCAATGTTTTGTGGGAAGAACATCTAATATTTGTGAAGTTCTATTTGCAACGAAAGTTTTCCACTTACCTGGATGTGCGGATAACCAAGAAAGACCAACTGTGGAATCTGTCCATTCGTAAATGTCAAATCATAATTTTCAAATATTTTGAAGACTAAACAAAATAACTTAGATAATAAATAAGCACCACAAAGTTCCAATTTGGGAACGGAAATTTGCTTGATAGGAGCTACTTTAGTCTTGGCAACTAAGAGTGAGACTTTTGATTTGTTATCATGCGTCTGTCGACAATAGATTGCAGCAGCGTAAGCGTGCGTTGACACATCGCTGAAACCATGTAATTCAAATGTACAATCCGATGAAAGTGTGACGCATCTAGGAACAGAAAACTGGCTAATTTAATTGAATGAATTCTCATACTTAATGAGCTCCTCTTCAAATTGTTGCGGAATAGGAGAATCCCAGTCTCCTTTTGTTAACCATAGCTTTTGATAAAATATTTTTAACACTACTGTACAAGGTGAAATTAACCCTAGAGGATAAAAAATGCGTGCGGATTCAGACAAAATGCGTCTTTTTGTCAGTGGTGGTTTGAGAGTAAGTGCGGTTTTGAAAATAAATGTATCTGCTAAAGAGTTCCAGTAAAGCCATAGAACTTTAGAACTTTCATTGTTGTTTGGTATTATGTTAAAGTCTGTATCTGTGATGCAATTTTCTCGAAATTCCGTAAGGAATTCATTCGAATTGGAATTCCACTTTCTCAAATTAAACCCATGTTCTTCCAAAACATTAGCAGTTTCCTTAGCAATTAATATTGCGCTATTAACTAAATTTGAACGAGATATCAAGTCATCCATATATATATCTTTTAACAATGTGCGCGAGACGCGTTTATTTTACTTATAATCTAGAGCGATTTGCTTAATGCACCTAACGGCCAAAAAGGATGCTGGAGCAGGGCCATATGTAACAGTTTTCAATTTATATTCCTTTATTTCCTCATTGGGGTTGTATCTCCAAAGGATTTTTTGATAATTTTGATCGTCCTCAGAAATTAAAACCTGGCGGTACATTTTCTCCACGTCTGCAGAAAAAACAATCTCCGGTAATCGAAAATTAAGTAAGATCTCAAAAATGTCTCGTTGTAATTTAGGGCCAACACCCAAAACTGAATTTAATGATTTACCATCAGAAGTTTTACAGGAACCGTCAAAAACGACTCTTAATTTAGTGGTAGTGCTAGAAGGTTTAATAACTGCGTGATGAGGTAGGAAATATTGTTCCCTTTGAGAAATATTTAGTGAATTCTGAGTAATTACCTCCATGTGTCCTAATTGTTCGTATTCATATAAAAAATCCTTATATTGTTGTTTGTATTCCGGATTTTCAGAAAATTTCCTCTCCATTGCATATAATCGGGAAAGTGCAGCGGGTCTTGTATTACATAATTCAGATTCACATTTATAAAATGGTAGTTTTACCACAAAACGGCCTTCTGGATTAATTGAATAATTTTCCTGAAAATGTGACTCCACAAACTGTTCCTCGGGTGAAAGTAACTTCTCACTTGGATTAAAAACTTCTTCTAATTCCCAAAAACATTTTAACTCACTATCAATATTAGTTTCGTAAATATGTAAATTTGAAATCGAATTAGATTTTGCCTGAGATTCAGGTAATTTTCCGGATACGAGAAAACCAAAAATTGAATTTTGAGCAATTAAACCATTCTCAGTACAAATTGTTTGATCAGGAAGTAAAATAGAAAAAAAATTATCAGATCCCAAAATCATATCAATTTTACTTGGAATTTCAAATTTGGGATCGGCCAGTTGCATATTTTTTAAATGCGACAAATGTTCCTTGTTTATTTTCTCTGATGGCAATGGAGCTGTTAATTTATCTAATATAAAAACTCGTAAGGATAACTTGACATCGGAATCGTGAATGAGAAATTAAATTAATGTCTGTGTAACCTTTAGTTATTGCAATCTTTGAATTTGCCAACCCTTTGACGGGAAATCTTGCATTTTTTCTCTCATAACCTAAAATACTCATACATGATTCAGTTATAAAAGAACTTTCAGAGCCTGAATCGCATAAAATTTTTATCACATGTCTCTGACCCATTGAATCATAAATATAAGCGCTAGCTGTAGGAAGTAAAACGAAAGATGTTTGTATAGAATGGTTATGAGTACTTGTTTGCAATTGATATATGCCAGATGGCTCTGCACGTTTCTCAGAATTTTCCAAAATTATTACCAGCAGATGAAGCCGAAGCGGTATAAGTTTTCAAATTATTATCGCATATACTAGAATGATGTTTTGCATTACAAAAATGATAGGTATAAGTGGAATTACATTGAGCGAGAGAGTGTTTATTAGATAAACAGTTGCTGCCTAATGAATTCTTTCTAACAAATTGTTTTCTATCCTTAACAGGAAGTTCTTTAAATTTAAAGCATTTGAACAAGAAATAATTATTGTTTTTGCATAAAATACATTTGTAATTAACGTTAGAATGAAACTTTGATAACTTAAATTGTTTATCCTTATTTTGTTTATACTCATTCTCTTTACTCTCATTTTCATTACATAATTCCATAGATGCATATTTATCATTAATAAATTGTAAAAATATCTCTAAAGTAGGAAAATCAATTTTTGCCGAATATTGCGCTTATTCTTCACGTCATTTATGGTCAAGTTTTTGTAATAAAATATAAATTAACCATACATCTCTTTTACTAGCTTTAGTGTCAATAGTCTTTAATCCCCTAATCACTTCCTCTGAAGTATCTGCTATCTTACGTAAATTATATGCATTAGAATGAATTACAGTTGGTTGATCCATAAAGGTTTTAATAAGTGCAGAAATAATTTGTTTTTTTCTTATCATACCTAGTAAGTAATTTTTCCCAGGCTTCTAGATAATTATTCTCAGATATTGGAATGTGTTTAATAATAGAAGCCGGTTCATCTTTTAATAAACCCTTTAGGTATTGGAATTTTTGTATATTACACAAATTTATATTCTTATGAACTAATGATATATACAAATCCTTAAAAGACATCCAATTTTTATAATTACCGCTAAACTGGCAAAAATTTAATTTTGGCAATCGAAAATTACTAGATATAGCATTTGTGTTAATGGATGGATTTTGAAAATTTAAAACATTAGATTGCATGTTTACAGATAAATTTTCAAGTTTTTGTTGAAGCTTGGCTTTGGTTTCATAATATTTTAACTCAAATTCTTCTATTTCTGATACTTCATCAGGTAATTCAGAATCGGCTTTATCAAAATCAGAATAAATAATTTCAATCTTTTCAAGTTTATTTAAGAGATCATGTTTTTGAAAAATTTGATTTTCATTATTTATGAAATTCATAATTCTAGTAAGCGCAGATTTCGCTCTGCATCGATAATGTTTTGCTATTTTTTCAGCATCTTCTAAAGCAACAGTTTCATTACTGTCATCGTCATTGTTCTTTTTGCTTGCCATTACTACGTAATGGAGTAATGCGAAAAAACAAAGTCAAACTTGTAAAATAGGAAAATAAGTACTTATCTGTTTTATTCCTTAATAGCTGCGCTTGGATATCCAAATTTGTAAGCTAGCCAAAATTCACGCAAAATATCTCGCCGGTGCCTCCAAAAAATGTTATGTAATTTGATGTGAAGATAAATACTCGTTCTTTCATTTAGAAACCAAAACTATATTAAACATACAATACACAGAAATGAATATGCGTTGAAAACATAAGTTGTGCTGAAACATTGCGATTGAATATTTAACATAAACAATATAATTCGAAAATAATAATGTGAAGTGATAATTGTGAATAATGCGAAAGATAGCATGCAAGCTACCGTGCGGATGAAAAAGAACAAACTGTTCTTTTCGGTTTCTGTTCGAGTAGAGTTGAGATGTTCGTACCTGTTGAACAGAAAAAAGAAAAGTTGAGATGAAAACAGTTAAATCGAAAGTGTCATTGAGTGCAGAGTTCGATTATGTTAAGAATCGAATATGACTGGATGGTGGGAATCGAACAATTTTGGTATAATTTTTTGTTAAAAAAAAAACAAAACAAAAAAAAAAAAAAACTAATTATTATTTTGATTATATTTTTATGTTTATGATTTTTAGTAAATTTATGACAATAATTCATATTCTGTATAAACTTTAAAGTATTTCTATGTTTAAAATGACGCTTATAAAGACTGAAGAAGCAATTTTTAAAAGTACTGTTTTCCATAAAATAATGTACGCAGGCAAATGTCGTAATTTTTTCTAATTAGTTTATTGAGTTGAGTCGATATGCTTAAATATTGTTCATTTTTAAATATTATTTTTTATTCTCGCGTATTTCAATAATTGCACTACTATCGTATCGTTTCGACAAAAATTAATTGTAACTGATCCACGTTAAAGAAATATTATATAGATTTGAGCACATATGTTTACATTTTACATTACACTGTAGAAATGTAAAAGCAGGGAGAAGTATTAAAAAAAAATAGTTACTAAGGTGATTCTTAATATTTCTAAATGTTTTAAATTTTGAAGTTTATTTATTTTACTTTTATTTATTTATTTATTTATTTATTTTAATTTTATTATTATTATTTTATTATTTGTTTTGTTTGCGGAATAAACTTTTAATTAATTAATTATTTATTTTTTAAAAAGTTTTACCACATTTTATACTGTCATATTTCACTGCATGGTGTATGTAAAATTTATAAATACAAAATCAATAATTTAAATAAATTTTGCACACGCATGATTTGAAATATGAAAATATTAAGTAAATTTCACGGAATCTATTTAAATAAATAAAAAATAATAATTTTTATTTTTATTTATTTATTATTAATTTTTTTTTTTTTAACGTATTTAAAATACACCGCTGTTCAAAATTAAAATAACAATCTTGCTTTCCCATTTTCTTCTTTTGTGCATAACTTTTAAACAAACAAACACATGGAGATAAAATTTGGATCGCATGTTCGTTATCATATCATTAATCGAATTTTATATAACTTTAGCATAAGCAATAATTTTAAAGTAATAATTATTAATTTTTCTCAAAAGTAAGCTTTGGACAAAATGAAAAATTTCAACAATTTTAGTAAAGAAAACTTAATGAAAAATTCTGTTAATGATGCATTATAGACATGTGAAGACGCACATGCCCTCAAATGTTAAAAACAAAATCCTGATTTTTCTTTATGTGTTCACATTTCTTTTACTTTAATAACAGAATTATTGGAAAAAAAAAATAATTACTAATTTGTATAAACTGTGACCATCACCAGAATAATAAAAACGTCGATAAATAACTTAATAATGAACGTCTTATCCGATTTTCATATTTCTATGTAAAATTAAAAAAAAAATATTCACACGCGAAAAAATGAAGAAAAAAGAAGAAACAAGAAAATGACTACAAGAAGAAATATACGGTTTTAATCTAAAACATGGATGCACGTACATCATAAACCTATCCGTAGTGCATCTTCATGACCATTTTTCATTAAGTTTTCTTTTCTAAAATTGCTGAAATTTTTCATTTTTTCAAAGTTTACTTTTGAGAAAAATTTACTGATTTTTAGTTTAAAAATTATTACTTCTGCTAAAGTTATATAAAATTCGATTCATGGTATTTTAAAAAACATGCTATCCAAATTTTATACTTCTGTGTTTATTTGTTTAAGAATTATGTGGAAAAAAAGAAAACGAGAAAACGAGAAAACAGTTTATTGTTTTAATTTTGTGCACTTGTGTACTTCTTTTAACTAAATTTTATTTTTTGTTTTCCATTAGTTGTGCATTATTATAGTTTAAAAATAGAATATGTAACATATTTGGGCATTAATTTGAGATTTCATTGATAATTTTAATTTTAATAAAATATTTTTGTGTTTGAATGCTAAAAGTTCGCAGTAAGTTTCAAAATTTAGACATAAAAATACTTTAAATATTTTTGCTTAACTAGTTAAAATTAATATCCAAATATGGTTATGTTCTATTGTTAAATTATAATGATGCAAAATCTAGGGGGGAATAATAATTAGTTAGCAGGGGGCATATATCTTAAAATTTTTTAAACTATTCCGAATCTTGAATATATTTATTTATTTGTTTCTGAATTCAAATATTTATCCAGAATATTCAAAATACTTGATCTTTTGTTATACCATATTTAAATGCACGTACGTAAAATTTTATAATACTAAGACAATTATTTATAAAGAAAAAAAAAGATAATATAAAAACTACACAAAAAGGAAAAAAGAAAAGAAAAGATAAATTAGACAAAAGAGGAAAGGAAGGAAAAAAAATGAGTAAATAAAATAATAGGTGCAAAACTTTGAATAGATACTATAAAATTCAAGAACTCGAAGCCATTGTTTTGGGTCGAGAAAAGACACAACCCTTTATCAACGGAACAAAGTAGGCACGAGTGCTGCAAAAAAACTGCAACGTAGCTCTTGTATTTGCAGCACTCATGCCTACTATGTTCGTCTGACGAAGGGTCGTGTCTTCTTTCGACCCTGAACAATTGTTGCGAGTTCTTCCATTTTATTATACATGAAATACATTTTCAGCCCATTTCAAGAACGTTCAAAAATTGTTTACATAACGTTTTGAGAACGTGTGTATAGAACGTTTCTACACTATTTTAAAACGTTTACAGTACGTTTTCTAGAACGTTCTGAAAATGTTTATAACGTTTTGAAAACGTTCTAAAATCGTTTAGAACGTTCTGAGACTGTATACATACGTTCTCAGAACGCTTCTATAACACCGATGTTGATAGATACACGTTCATTGAAAGTTCTCTGAACCGTACTATTGTACGGATGGACAGATAGACGTCTATAACACTTTCAAAGTGAACGTTCTTAGAACGTGTTTGCAAAACAATTTTTGAACATTCAGAGAACGTTTCGGTGCTGCTTGGGTATGAATTAAATGTTACATGCTTGGTGACTCATTTAAAAATATGCAAATGACATATTAAATTAATTTAATAATTCCTCTAAGTTATAAAATTAAATTTCACTAAATATTTCCAGAGGATATCCAGAGGTTTCGTTAAGTATATTAATTTTTCGTTAATTACGCAATTGGGATAGGATATGTGTCCCACCGCCCGTCAAAGTATTAAAGGGTACTTTTCTACGAAGAAAAAAGTAAGCTTCACAAAATACATATAAATTTTGATAAACGAAAACCATATAATGAAAATCATACGACTGAAGACAGTTATATTTAAATTATTAATTTCATCAAGCCTTTGTTAAGGTGAATATATATCCAAAAGGTTTAGAAAGAAATGTAATTTTCATTAAGATTAAACTGATTTTAATTTAAATATTTAATATTATTTTTAAAGAATGTGTGGTACTGAAATAGTTAATTAGTAGAGGAATTGCCTAAATGAATTGTCAGTTTTCTTAGTTACTAAGAGGCTTTCTCTTCGCTTCATCCTCAGATCATAAACTATAAAGGCTCTTTAACATTTCATCGCTGCTTTTCCTTTCGCTGTGTGTGATTAAGGGAATTATAGTAAGAGTATATAATATTAAAATGACAACAGAACAATATCATAGAAAACCTATATTTTATTTAAAAGGAAACACATAAAATTTAAATTCATGTCGCCTCATTACACAAAATGATATGTGAATAATCTGACGTAATGTTCAACAATATAATAACAATGACAATTTTTCAAAAGTCCAATTTCGTATGTAATTTCACGAAAGTTTGAATTACATAGCATTTTCTTAACAAAACATTAGAAAAATATAACAATTAGGATTTTTTTTTTTTTTCGTTTACATAAAATATTCCAGTCGAGTTAACCAAAAATTTTTAGTTTAATTACAAAACCCCCCAATAGTTATAACAATAAAGTAAAAACCTATCTGCATGTTTAAATACACCTTTAGTGGAGAAAATTCGAGGCTTTCAAACATAGCAAATAATAAATAGTTTGAACAATAATTTACCTCTGATGGGCCGTTTACTGCAAAATGTACACCTAAAAAAGACAAAAATTGACTGTATTAAAAAAGTTTTTTTTTAATTATTATTATTAATCGAACTACTGAAAAACGTTAGGATTGGATTGTTCAATTCTCTTAGTTCTTTTTCTCTGAAAAAAGAAAGGAAAAAAAATATAAATACTTGCATGTTGGCAACGAAATGCATCATTCAGTGCGACGGTTTTACTTTATAAATTTGTTCATTAAGGGGATAAAAAATTCCATAACTAGACAAATATAGTTTTTGGAATATTCTGCAAAAGTTAATGAATCTACAGATTCCAAAGTTCCTTTCATTCTTCAGGAGTTACGGCAGATGACACAAAACGAACAGAAGTGGCAGTAACTTTTTTTTTTCAGAATTGAGATGTGAGTTCTACATCCAAGTAATTATGATATGTCCTGTGCAAAATTACGCTTGTTCAAATGATTAATATGCTTAAAAAGAGTTCGCCTTCAATTTAAAAAAAAATGTAATCTTAACTAACATATGTAATTAGGAAACACATAAACAGCTTTTTGCTATATATAGAAAAACATATCTGAAAATAAAGAAATAATTAAAACACAACAATATATATATATATATATATATATAGTACCACGTATCATCGACCATATACATAAAATTAGAGAAATTATTGAAAGAAGTAAAGAATACGAACTCCCTCTGTGTATTACTTTTATGGACTACGAAAAAGCTTTTGACTTTCTATCATTACTAGCAGTTATGGATGCGTTATGGAACACTAATATTAATTCAGGACATATTCACCTTATTGGAAACATTTATAAAGTAGCAACAGCCAAATTTAAATTCCATAAAACGAGTAATGCATTGAAAATTAGAAAGGATCAAGAGGACACAATTTCACCCAAACTTTTCAATGCAGTACTTCAAGAAGTTTTTAAAAAATTAAATAGGGTACAGAAAGGAATAAAAATTGAGGGAAAGTTTGAAAATCATTTGAGATTTGTGGATGATATTAAACTGCTTGCCTCCTCATTTAAGGATTTGCAAGAAATGCTTCAGGAATTAAACAACAAAAAAAAAAAAAAAGCGAGCTTTTTGGATAGAAAATAAACCTCAGCAAGACAAAAGTTTTGTCAAATTCCTTTGTTTCTCCACTGAAGATCACTGTTGATATGGGTGAATTAGAAACGGTGTGCAGTTATGGTTATCTGAGACAAGTCCTTACGATGAACGGGAACATCATGGAAAAAATTAACAACAGAGTTAGTTTGTATGGAGAGCATTCGGAAGAAATAGTGCTATATTCAAAAGCGATCTCCCAATTTTCTTTGAAAAGAAAAGTTTTTGATCAGTGCATTTTGCCTGTTTTAATTTATACTTCAGAAACTTGGACATTAACATGTAAACATACTTGCCAACATCCTAATAAATATTCCGTAGTATCATTTGCCACTCCTTTTTTACACCAGTATAATTTTAGAGTACTTTTCGTCTTATTTGATCGTAATTGCATTTGGAGAATATTACTCTACAAATTTACTGGTGTGAGAAAAAGGGCGGGACTAGCAACATTACGGAATATTATTAAGGATGTTGGCAAGTATGTGTAATGCTATACAAATGCTTCGAAAAACCCAGAGAATCATGGAGCAGTGGATGTTAGGATACACCTGAAGAGACAGAAAGCGATAAACTTGGATTAGGAATCAAATCAAAGTTACTGATGTTATTTCTAGAGTCAAGAAGTTAAAGTGGAGCTGGGCTGGGCAACTTGCAAGAAGAAATAATGATAGATGGACCCCCAAAATTCTATTTGGATACCAAGAGACAAGAAAACACCGAGGAAGAGAACACTGTGTCGTTGGAGAGATGAAATTGTGAAGTTTGGACGTGCAGAAAGGAGAAGAATTGCAGAAAACAGGGTAGTTTGGAATTTCCTAGGAGAGGTTTTTCCTCTTGCATTCGATTGATAAAGTCTGAAATTGATGATGATAATGATATATATATATTAGAATGTTATAATAAATACGACTACTTACAGTCGTAAAAAAACATAAATCAATAAATTTCTATATCACCATAGTATATTACTAAAGTATATTGCATAGTATATTACTAAATTAATAATTTAATTTATCACGTTTAACAGTAAATAAACCCATTTCGTCTCAAAAATTCTTTTATTTTGAATTAAGCTGTTTAATTTATTTTATTTTATTTTATTTTATTTTTTTCCACAAACGCGATTGCTAAAAGTAGGTCTTTGCAGCCAGCTTCTAAAAATCATTATGATTGTACAAAATCCCTTTTTTTAAATTGTTAATTGGGTCTAATTAACAGTAATTGTAATCCTTAAAACTAAATTTACACATCTACATACAAAAACTTTTTATTTAAAACCAAAATAAGATTAATTAACATTGTAGTTTTCTCTTACGGGTTTAGGAAAATATAAATGACAAAAAAATAATGAGAAAAAGCAATGTAAACATTTCATAGATTTAAAGTTTGAAATTTATAAGCTTCTTTTAAAATAACGTAAATTAATTACTTTCTAATACTTATGTATGTGTATACAGTCCGTTAAGAAATTATAAGACCACTTTAATTTTATAAATTATAAGAAAAATAAAGATTCTAATCATAATTTAAATACATAAAATAACATATTGCTCTATATTTTTTTTATAATTAGTTTGCAATAACTTGGTATAATGCAATAAATGTTTAATTAAATTATATATTAGAAATAAGTGAAAAATAACCCGTTAAGAAAATATAAGACCACTTGTCAAAAACAAAATTGTATAAAAAATTAATATGATATTGGTCCTCCATTTTTCCCGGTGACTTCAAACACTCTGTTTTTCATTGAAGTAACCAGGTGATTAAGTTCAGTTATAGAAATATTGTACCATTCTTTTACAATGGCTACTTCCAGTTCATTGGCAGATGAAAATTTTTTATTATTAGCATAAACTTTGCGAGATAATATACCCCATAGGCTTTCCATGGGGTTCAAGTCTGGACTTCGACTTGGTCATGGCAAAACATTATTATTTTCTTTTTTAAACCACTCCTGTGTGGATTTAGATGTATGACAAGCAGCATTGTCCTGTTGAAACGTCTAGTTAGCATGGCCTAATAAAGGCCCAAACGGTATCATATGATCATATTGCATAGACTGATATTGTGTAGAGTTCATATGACCCGAAATCCGCTGTAAATCACACAACCCCTCATAACTGAATGCTCCCCAAATCATTACTGATCCTCCACCCATTTGTCGTCTGAAGCATTCTTTTGGTTCCTTCCTGAAGTCGTTCCGATAATGTTTGTAACCATCGGGACCATCAAGGTTAAATTTCTTTTCATCAGAAAATATAATTTGTTTCCACTCATCATTCCATGACATGACATTTTTAGCCCATTTTAATCTTTCTTCTCGATGGCATTTGAATAACTTTCGTTTTTCTTCAATTTCCTAAATTTCGTATTAATATTTAATTTAAGACTCTTCCAGACTGTCACATGTAAAGTTTTCTTGCTGAAATGTTTCGAAATTTCACGAGTTGAAAGACCTTTTTTAGTTGACAGTCGAAAAATTTGTCTATTACCACGTGCTGTCAAAATATTTTTTCCACCAGATCGTTTTATTTTGTTTGAATAATCTTTTCTAATTATGGCATTATGAATGGCAGTTTTAGAACTGTTCATAAACCTCGCAATATCTCTTTCAGATTTACCAGAACCTTTATAAAATAAATTTTTTCTCACCGCACTCCGATAATTCTTTACCTCGAGGCATCGTCAAATTAATCGTCTATAACACATTCAAAACCTAAGCCTTTGCTTCTTAGGTAATGCGTTTACGAAATACTGACGCATGCGCTTCATATTGAATTTGACGTCATGTATAATATGCTAATTTTCTCAGGTGGTCTTATAATTTCTTAACAGTCAAAGTCTTTAATTTTTAGAAAAATGAATAAGTTTTAATGAAATTTAATTTAATTTTTAAAGTTGGAATTAGTATAGGATGGGTTTTCTTATCAATTTTAAATACGCAACTAAAAATTTGCATATTATGCTCTCTTTTTCAGAAATGCACCAACACGCTTGTGGTCTTATAATTTCTTAACGCACTGTATATGTATAGTGTTACAAATACGTGTTTCAAACTACCATTTTTTTTTTTTTTTTTTTTTTTTTTTTTTAATAACATTTCGATTTTTTAGATATCTAAAACTACCTTTTAATTTTCCAGTGTACAAAAATACAAAGTTTATAAAAAAAAATTATGTACTTTTGAAAAACAAAAAATGGAAAAGATAGAGTTTCGTTTAATGTAGCACTAGAGCTACTCTATGGGCAAATGGCGACTGTGTTGAGATCATCTCCAGATGTGATTCAGAGAAATGCCATCACAATTTTGATCGTACGTGGAGGGGATGAAAAAAGATAAAGAACATTTTTTGTATTAAGTATCACTATATATGTATATATAATGTTACTCTTAATGACGTCAATTTTTTTTAAAAATACAGGGTGGGTTTAATAAAACTTCCCCTATAAACAGCATCCTACAGCACAAACGGGTGAACGGAATGCAACGAAATTTGGTTTATAGACTATACACGATATGAGCCCACGAAATTTCGAAAACAAAATTTAGTTTCAAAATGTCCACCAGAGGCCATTTTCGGAAAAACATTAACACAATAAACGACCAAAACTGAATACAGAAAAATATTAACATTTATTGACTAGTTTCTGATCAACGTGTCATCGAACCACATTAAGTAAGGGTAAAGAAGAAATAACAGTACGCTTTTTGAGAAAAAAAAAAAAACAATTCAGTTTGCAGGAACAAGAACAGATTAGGATGAAATTGCACAAGAGGAGCAGTTATTTATCATGTCCAGGACGATGTAGGGGAAGGTGCTCCATGTGACCACCCTCATTCACCTGCAAAATTTTAAGTCGATGGACAGTGTGTTGAACAACAGATCGTAACTGATGAGTTGTAATGTTTCGCACATGAAGCGCTATGGACTTCTTTAAGTCATTCAACGTCGCAGCACCTCCACGATACACCACACCTTTTAAGTGGGCCCATAACCAGAAATCGCACGAACGCGGTGGGCATGGATTACGAAAAAAGAGACTAATAACACGTCTGTCTGTGAAGTGTTGGAGCAATAGCGCCTTCAAACGCGGTGGGCATGGATTACGAAAAAAGCGACTAATAACACGTCTGTCTTTGACGTGTTGGAGCAATAGCACAACAAACGTCTACAGCTTGTCATCGTAACGACGGCCCGTAACGAAGCATGTGACAGGACCACGTACAGTTATTTCCTCAAAGAACATTGGCTCAAGGATGAATGTCGCCGTGAATCCACACCAGACAGCTATCTTTGGTGAATGTTAAGGAAATTTTAGTGTGCATCCACGGATTTTCCTTAGTCAAAATGCCACAATTATGTGTGTTGACTGTCCCATTGAGTAGAAATGAACCTCGTCGCTCCACAGAATATTCCAAGGCCATGACAGGTCAACAGTCATTCTGTTGAGAAAACTGACTGCGAATGAGAGACATTGTGGTTTGTCCCTATCAAGCAGCTCTTGGGTATGGTGGATCTTGTATTGGAAGTAGTGCATTATGTTTCTGAGCTATTTTCGGACGGTGCTGTAAGAATACTCTGGCTGTCGAGAAGATGCACGTGCGCTACTGCCCCACACTCTGATGTCTATGACTGTGCGGCAACAGCTGTCTTGACGGCATCGACAAGTACCAGTGTGACAGGTTTACGGCCTCTTCCAGGTTAAACTCCTAAATTCCCCGTCCTTTCAAATCTCTTAATGATAGCCCGGATACTTTTAGTAGAGACTGGTCCATGCCGTAGGTTCTTTATACGATGAAATTCACGAACTGCAGCAGAAGAATTCCCCTTGTTTACGTAGAACCGTTTCACCAATAACGCACCTTCAACTAAAGATACCGTCATCATTACAGCCGGAAACATCGACATAAAACACGACAGCGTCTACAAACGATTTATACCCTAACCTGTTTTGCATAATGCTTCCTCTTCTTAGCAAGCATGAAAATCTCGACATTTTTTTCCAGAACTGACAGCTTTTCCCGGTTTTACATTTATTACTCATAATTCTTATTCTGGATTGTTAATATTGTTCCTGTATTCTGATTTGGTCGTTTATTGTTTTAAATTTAGTGTTTTCCGGAAAAGTCACCCTCTGGTGGACATTTTGGAATTTTTTTTTTTTCGAAATTCCGTGAGCGCATGCCGTGTATAGTCCATATACCAAATTTCGTTGCATTCCATGCACACGTTTGTGCTGTAGGATGCTGTTTATAGGGGAAATTTAATTATAATCACCTTGTATATATATATATATATCGATAAATATATGCGACCGTATCTCCTTGCAAACAGGACTTTTTTATGGGTTGTGAGAGGTACTGACGTTTTTCAAATAATCTAAGGAACACAATGATTTTGGATACAAATTTCTATCATCTTAATTAGCGAAGTCATTAATTAGAAACGTCAGTTTAGTAAAAAGACTCTATTTACCAACTTGCAAATAGTTTCTCCAAATCGTTGTTCCTTCACTCTTATGACGTCGAAATTACCCGGGAATATATGTCATCCATGGTGTTAAGGGAAGAAAAAAGAAAAGAATAGTCAATATTGCTATTGGTAACAAAGAAATTTGTCGTCTGCAAATGAGTAAAAAGTGTTATCTTAGATATTTTAATTAAAACAGGAATTTAGGTATGTGATTTGTCGTCTGTAGATATCATTTTCTTTTCTACTTTTAGAAAATTAACTTTTTGTTTATTTTATTTACTGTAAATAATCTTTTAATTTGGTGATTATTTTCGATATTTCCATTTGTATTATATTAAGTTTTTATTGATACAAATATTGAAATTATTTACAGCAATAGTATTCTATAGTTAAAAATTTTATCATACAAAGAAAATTTAACATGTTTTTTGAATGGTTATATTTAAATAGTTTATTAAGCTTATATTTTATTTTATTTGAGCTTAAGGAATAAAAAAATATTTATAAACATCAAGATTATGTTAAACAGCAATTGCTATAGCATTTTAAGCTAAACCTAGAAACATTGTAATGTTTGAGCCTCGGCATCTGCTGCTTCAAACCTCATTCTAAAGTAGTACTTAGTATAGTAATTAATTGAACGAGACTCTTCAGATTAAAATAACTAAATGT